>JAQSVV010000301.1:0-600000 GCA_036375495.1 Agrotis segetum | reverse complement strand
CAAGTAGATAACAAAAGGGTTGTGTAATAAACTATCAAATTGTAGATGTATTTAAATATGTTACCTAACGATTTATAAGAATACAGAACATAGTAATAAAACCAATGAGGAATATTAAGCGTATCATTACATTTTTCCTAAATTTAATTAAGTAAGTTAGTGATAACAATGTTATTTGAATAAAAAGAAGCAATTGGAATATATCGTTTAAGCAAGATTATGTTGATTCATAAAATTAAATCTGTTGAAAGTGGCTAGCTGAAGCTGATCCAGCTGAAATCACGAGCGAAAAAAAATAATCTCTAAAAAAGAATTCATTCAAGCGTGTTAAGGACAAAAATTTCATTGTATTAAGTAATGCGGCCGTGGAAGTAGGGCAGAAAGATGAAGACAAAATTGAGGAAAGGGGATAAAGGACCGAAACTGAGCGTATCTAAATAAAAGGAAACAGTGGAAACCGGGATATTCTCGTCCTATCGGGGGGTGATACGACTGTATGTTCGACGCGGGGTCTTAGTCCACTTGATGTATGAGCAAGGGTTACTCCCCCTCGCTGTTATAATACCCACAGTCATATTATCGAGTATATTTCGGTTCTATGATTTCATATCTGAGAAAGGGAACACAATATTTTACGATTCCTCTCGACAGAAATATTTACTTAGAATATCGCGGGAAGTAAATGTGAATAAATGGTCTTTTCAGTTTTATATTTCTCGTTCATTCTGTTCGTACCTTAGGATTTATTAAACAGCTATGAAAGTTAATGTTTTTCACCAATGTACACTGTTTTGGTAGCGGGACTTATCTCATTACCGTGACCCTGAAACATATAGGCCTGTTGAAGGACACCGTAGATTTTAATCAGTACGAGTCTGACAGTCCCTCCCGCCATGTCCGGGATGGGAGGACTGATTTGATGATTATACCACGCTAAAAAAATGAACGCTGTTTTTGAGACTAAAGGAACATCATGTAATGAGTGTCATTACAAAATTTCTCGACCTAAGGAATTTCCTAATTTTTTTTAAAGAAAAACTATCTATTTAGATAAATAATACATACCCGACGTTTTGTAAACAACGGTCGAAGCGACCGAAATAGGGATCTTATTTGTTTAACAAATTCAACGAAAAAGGTAAACATTTAACTAAAAGCATATTGAGGGATAGACGTTGGTGTTTGAAATGTAGATGTTTTTGTTATTTTTATGTTACATTTATTCGAATATAAGTCATAATATTTAGACTTCAACTAATTATAGTCATTTAAAACAACAACATTTATTATTTCAGCAAGAAAAACAAGTAGGTAATGCAAATTCATTCACTGAAAACAACATTAGGTTCTGCTATGTATACGAGTAATAGGAAAGAAACTATATTAATATTATTTTACTAGCTATTACCAGCGGCTCCACTCGCTTATCTGGGAAGTAATGTTTTTAAATATTTCAATAAATTCTTTGTGTCTTATGTATTTCAGATTTCAGACTATAACCATCTCTGAGCCAAACTACATGAATATCTGTTCAGCTGTTCTAACGTAATTGTGTAACAAGCATCCATTATTGTAGTAGCAAGATTTTCAACAAAACTTTAGGCTTCTCTCCAGCCTGCCGGGGTCGCGGGATTATTTCCTTACCGTGACCCCGGAACAGAAAGGGCTATTGAAGGACACCGTGGATTTTAGTCAGTAGAAGTCTGACAGTCCCTCCCGCCCTGCCCGGGGTTGGAGGACTCATTTGATGATTTTAA
Source organism: Agrotis segetum (assembly GCA_036375495.1). NCBI lineage: Eukaryota > Metazoa > Arthropoda > Insecta > Lepidoptera > Noctuidae > Agrotis > Agrotis segetum. The sequence continues at coordinate 598,243 of JAQSVV010000301.1, read as the reverse complement.
CACGTTAAAAAAAAAGCCTTCTCTCCAACAAAAAGTGATACTAGACTAATTTGCAATTTATTGAAACTGAAAATTGAATTAGTCCGCCATAAGGCCATAAGGCCTATGGCTTATTCTGAAGCAAAGTAAACTGAAATTTTGACATTTTCAAATTGACAAATTCCAAGAAAATAATTTGTTCCTTCTTCGCACACCAGAGGCGCTGTTCCATTTTCCCATACAAGAAACGCTGTAAATACTGGCAAGACGCTATGGATAAATATTTTTGATGGCGGCTCCACATTAGTGCAGTAAACCGCCGTAAACAGGCGCGAACGAGAATGTGGATGGTTTTCGCGGGGTTCACGCGCGTTCGCGCCTGTTCTCCGATCTGTGTCTTGAATTCGCGCCGTGAATTCGCGCCGCGAATTCACGGCGCGAATTCACGGCACTAATGTGGAGCCATTATAAATCAGTGAATATGCATTTAGAAAAACAAAACGCAATCTAATTCGATTGTGGGCGTTTGTGACGTCAGAACGCACTAAAATGACACGACGTCAAGACGTATTGTGAATTATAAAAGCGTCATATATCTTCGTCAAGGCTGGTTTACGAAGGAAAAGAAAAATAAGTTGTCAAATATTTTCTGATAATGTAAGTGATTCCATTTTTATGGTACACAAGCCTTTTGTGGGCAGGAAAACTTACGGATCTATTTTTGTAACGTAAAATGTTAAAAATAACCAAACAACTACCCACCTCTGAAATAAGCCCTTGCTTTTGCGCTGCCAATCACAATAAAAACAACAGAACGTGGGAAGCTGATTGTTTACATTTTGAAAATAAACTTCCAAGAATAAAGTGTATAGGTTACTTTTATATATTTAAGCTCTCCTAGATTAAAAGAAAATTGCGCAGAACATCTAGTTTCTAAAACTCTGAATATCAAGTTACACTGAAATTAGTATAAGTTACTAATAGTAGATTACGCACCAAGGGAATAAAGCAGTGCCTTACGTCACGGGCGTATTGAATCCCGAAGCGACACTAAGGATTCTGGGGGTGAACCTCCGGAGCGCAGCGAGGAGGTTCAAGTGTTAATTCCCGAGTGAAACGAGGGAATTAAGCTGAGAACCCTTAGTGTAGCGAGGGATTTAAGTTAGCCCAAGACAAAGGCAGCTTTATTCCTGAGGTGAGTACTCTGCTTTTCACACCTCATGTGAGGAAATAAATTCGAATTTTGAAATTTGATGTGGTACGACAACCTTCGAACGTGAGCATGCTGTGGTGTCCACCACAGCAAGCCATCAGCTGTTGCAGTCCCCGGCGGCCGCCGCTGCTTCAACTCCTTCGTTCAAAGTTTTCATACTATGTTTTGTTTGAGGTTCCAAATTCAAATCACATTATTCCCACGGGAATAATGAAATTCAGTACAATATTATTGCCCGGCTCGAGCGGGAGCCAACAATGCTTTGCTTTACGGCCAGTTTGCATGACATATAATATAATGAGCAGATGGTGTGAAAAATAACATTATTTCATTATCTGTAACTATAGGAACCCTGCAGCTTCCATTACTTTGCATCTAATTTCTTCCACTAGTTCTCATTTTAGCTCTAACTCCTCTGCTTACTCCCACACAGGATAAAACAAATCGCTTCTAACCTCTGTACGCTTAAAATTATACAACTGAGAGAGAATAGTAAATAATATTATACATCATGGCAGATTAATTGTTAATCGAATTAGTATGTCAGTTAGAATTCTGAAATCAATTAATAATGACATGATAAAACGTCGTCGAAACTGGGTAGTAGGCAATTCCTAAAAACGGATCATATAATTGTAAAATTAGATTTATAGGCATTGCACCGATGCGAAGCCGGGGCGGATAACTAGTCGTTAATAAAATACCATATTAAACTCATTGGACAATTAAATATTTCGTCTTTTGCGTTAAGGGCTGATTTTTCAATAGCCAGTTAACCTTTAACTGAGGAATAAAAACAGCGAATTGACAGCTTATCTATAGAAAATACTGGCTACTGAAAAATCAGCCCTAAACAGAATAATTGATATATAGCTCTAGGTCAAAACTAGCACCCGATTGCGTAACACATTTTCAATTTAAATCCGAAGTTTTGAAGGTAATTCGATGCTTTGTTGTGATATAAAAAATCGTCTGCCCTTCAACGTACAACACATTGAATGTCTTTGAAATGTCAACGTGAAAGACGTAAACAATGAGTAGGTACATTGTGTTTTACGCAATCACCACGGTGTTACACTGGTAAGACATTTTTTTTTAAGACCTATGATATATAGACTATATGACCGATGGGTCTGTATGTAAGGTCGCAGAGGAACATCATCATCAGTTGTAAAGGTTATTATGACCCTGGAACGTAAAGGACTACTGAAGGAACACGTTGGTTTTTTAATCAATAGGAGCCCTGAGCTAGAGAACACATTTGAGGACACCAAGAAAAAATCTATAAAAAACTAACCACCTTCAAAAATCACTACAATGTACTTTACTTAATTAATTATTTTTTGCCCCCGACTTCCGAAAGACATGTTATTTAGATTAGAACAAAAACATTATCATAAAAATCATGTTCACCCCGTCGTAAGTTATGAAGTAAAAAACATTAAAAAACAGCCATACTGAAGAACCTCCTCCTTTTTGTGAAATCGCTTAAAAAGGGTCTAATCATTCTGAGAATTGAGCACTATTCGTAGTGTGAATTGCATTTGTGCTTTGTAACCTATCATAATTTTCGGGCTAGATCCAAAGACTAGTTCAGCTTAATCTCAATTATAACTTCATCCAAAAATGAATCTTACTTACTAACGATTAATGTTCGCATTCGTATTATAAACATAGTCACAATTTTCTTTAGGAATATGCAACTCAACTTATTAATAATAGAGTTAATTTTCAGATGAAACGTAACTCAGTTAAGCTTTTTGGTAAAATCATCAAATGAGTCCTCCAACCCCGGGCAGGGCGGGAGGGACTGTCAGACTTCTACTGACTAAAATCCACGGTGTCCTTCATAGCCTGTTACGTTCCGGGGTTACGGTAAGGGAATAATCCCGCGACCCCGGCAGGCTTTGGCCCTCTGAGAGGGGGGCCCCGTCATTATGCTGACGCTCTTTGAGGCGCGCGTGGGACACAACGCGCCGTCGACCCGGGCATGGTCCTTGGTCGGGCAGCGAGTTGCCCTTTACTCGCTGCCCGCATGCCCGCGCCTACGGTGGCCGGAGATCATCTAGCGACGTCCGTCGCCGTGAACTCAGTTAAGCTTGGTTTGAGCATTTGGTTCAATGTCATGAGGTTTTAGTCCCAGAAAATGTGTGTCAGAACGTGAACTAATGACAAACAATACCTAAAAATACGACTCAAAAGAAAACCTATAGGTTCACATCAATTCTTCATTGCGTACGCGGGAAACACATTAGCCTTGTTTGTACTTTTATTACAGTATATAATCATAATAATTCACCAGGTTTCATTACCCGTTATGTGAGGACTAAGGCTTATATTAATGTTCCTACCTGTTTATTACTCTGTAGCTCTTCTGAATTTACACTGAAACGTGTAAGGGCCTTCATACACAACGCGACGTAAGTCCCCGATACCTTACGACTTTGGTATTCAGTAACGCGTAGTGTACGGAATTCTATGGATTTGTATTGCGATTGTCGCCCGGATACCAAAGTTGTAAGGTATCGGAGAATTGCGTTGCGTTACGAAGGAGCTCAACGTACGGCGTGTATGACTTAGGTGTGGTCACACATTTGATTGTGGTACAGGCCATGAAACTGACCCGCTTTAACCATGGAATACAAACTGTACATATTGAATAGGTATACATATACAGATCCAGTGTGTTTGGTCCTGAACTAGCGATATTCTAGGAACAATATTGTCTATCGGATACGCTACCATACAATGTGTTCAGAGTTTTATAAAGTTTTTTTTTATTGTAAACTGAAAAAAAATGTTGCTACGAAATGAAAACTATTTTTACGTCACCAAGATCAAAACTTTATGATATATTTTTTTGTACACGAGTATAAAACGTATTCAACAATAAAATAACAAATTGGCTGCCACTGGCTGCTGAGAAATATTAATGATTCGACCCAAATGTGTAATATAATTATGTAATAAAATAGTTGTTATTTATGTACCTAGAATATCGGTAGTTCATGAACTCACGGTACATAAACTGAGATAATTAAGCCTAGACGGGCGATCGGTTCGTGTGAAACATCGATATTTAGCCACAACTAATAGTAGACAACAGCCCAGCCCTAGGTAATTGGATTAGAACTAGATAGTTACGTGTATGTCTGAAGTTTCGTTGATCATTAAACGAGCAACATCATTTTAGTACACGAAAAGGATAACGAACTAAGTTAATAAATAAATAATTTGCTTAGAACCTAAATTAACATTGTGTTATCTAATATTATGTTTGCCTATTATAATATGTATATCAAGAGCGTCGAACGAACATTTTTCGAGGCTCTCCCAAGGTAGTTGGATCAAGGGCTGATTCATAAGGCAGTACAGGGGGACGATACGGCTCGCATTATAGGGAGGTTCCTGTTTCTGGAGCCCTAACCACCAGTTATTTTAAGAAATATTGAAAAATTTAAATATGGTGAAAAATTTGTGAAGATGTACACATCCTATATATATTATGATTGCTGTTCTCATACAAAAGGACGAAACGAATTATAGGACATCAAACTTACTTATGATACATAAGAGATCCAATCTACTACGGAACCGCCTAAACCTTTCCTGAAAAGACCTTTATCAAAATTTAATCTCCACTCGATCATTGAATTAATATAGATCAGGAGTACAAAATAGACATTATATTGAATATATTTCGTTTTATACGACTGTACACGTATTACGTGTTCATTCAATCATGCGTGTGTGGACCCGCTTTATTGAAAGGGTTGTTTTATTTTCTTTTCCAAAGAGACTCCCGAATTTATCTTTTAAAACCTTTTTTGCCTTTCAGGAATAAATATATTAAGATGGACCTTTAGATGGAGGTGAATAAGAAGCCTATTTACCAAAAAACGTAAGGAATGTCTGACTACATTAGGTAAACGGAGATTTTAACTAAACTGAGTAAGGTCGGACTTTAGAGTCCACAAAAAAGTATTTTTATTTGAAATAAACAAGCAATGTTATTTGTATCACAGATCATAATGTTATGGCTAATAAACAAAGACTAAACCCTAAAATATCGTGCAAAAGTTGATTTAAAACCAGAAGCCATTTCACACTCTAAAATTGAAATCCATTTTCCCGAGGTTCCCAGCCAAATCACAGTCATTGCCTCAATTCTCTCTGGTATCATTCGAAATTCTATTTAATATACATAATCCCATTGGCCGTAATGCAAGAACATTAGGTCAAGGCCACCGGTAGCATCGCCAGACGAGCTCTGACGACGTTGCGCTGAATTATTAAGTGCCTTCTGTTACAAACACTCTATAACAAGCCGACTTGAGGACTATAAAGCGTATCTCAGACGATCCAATACGTGCTCGCACTCGAGTACGCGGTGCCGCCGCCACACCGCCATCGCGCCGCCACCGCACCGCCAACGCGCCGCCGTACCGCCACCGCATAATCCGCAAAACTTTAGCAAATGGCGCGGTGATTATACACAGCACAGAAACGAGGTGGCGGAGCGGTGTTGATGCGGCGGCGGCGCGGCGGCGTCGTGTACAGGAGCCCTGCTGCAAATGTTAGAGAAGTCAGGATGAAATTCGGTGCCGTATGTCATTGATTTCAAGCGATATGATGGCACGTGGTTGGTACAGCCAGGCACATCAACTCCATTTACCGCGGTACGGTGTGAAGATTTTCTTCAAATCACTATTGCTATAATGCAAGCTTTTATTGAACTAAAAGGAAACCATTTTGTTTCTTATACCGCAAGTCTGGCGTACCAATAACGGTGTGAACGCTTTATATGACGTAGTAGGTATAGTTATTTGTGTGTAGTAGTGATGTTACGAATATTTGCATTCGCAAATATTCGCATGTTTTTGATATTCCCATTCGCGTCCCCATAAAACGATGCGAATGTTTGCGAATATTTCTGAAAAACTATTTTTTTTAAACTTTTTTTTCTACTATGATTTGATATTAAAGTAGAAAACTAAATTAAAATAGTCCCGTTAGTCCAATTGTATTAAAACATTAACAGAATCGCAACAAAAATTACAAAATTCCTTTTTATCGTGATAAAATCATCAAATGAGTCCTACCACACAGTTATATTAAAAATCTACTACTTAATTTTGCATATAGGTAAATGAGAAAAACAGAACAATAAAAAATATGTTTATTATGTACTTTATCCATACCAGTATAGGGGAGGTGTATTAAAAAATCCAGATCCAATCTAAACTTGTTGAATAAATATGTGTTGAATGAATGCGTGCGTTTTATTTAAAAGTCAATATTCGCATTCGCATTCTCGAATATTGAAATTGAATATTCGCATACGCATTCGCATTCGCATTCGCGAATGTCAAAAATCAGACATTCGCAACATCACTAGTAGTGTGAATTTGTGGTAACGCTCCAGTGCCACACCGCACCGTCATCGTGTGGCCTCGCTCTTAGGCATGAATGGATTTCACAGAAACCCGAGGAGTCCAATGATAGATCTGCTTGAGTGACCAACGACGGCAAACGATATTGTGTGATATCCGCCTAAAGGGAACAATCGGTAATAATCAATAACGACGAGCACTGATTACTGCCTACAATTAATAATTCTCTCTGTACGCCTGTTAATAACATACAAAATAAATACATTAAAAAGACACAATCAATGTCTTTTATGAAAACAAATAAAATGATTGAGCACGGACAACAAGGCAACTGATTGTATTAATGCAACACCGCTTTATCATACAATTTATTGCCACTACACAATGAAAACAAATTCCATGCATCATTTTAAACTTCACTTTTACATCAACATTAATGAATGAATAATGTTTTCCATATTACTCCAATACAAGTCAAAACATAAAGTTCACAAGATCAACAATACGAGTTCGGATGTTTGTTATCTTAGTTGTTCTATTGAAATATTAACTCAAACCGTTTAATTCAATTGTTCTGAGACGGTACCTACATAATATCTTCAAACAAATGAACTCTCCTATTCATTTATTTATAGATAACAAGCCCCCGGCATCAGAGTTATAAGTTTACTTTCGTTTCTTATTATGTCACTCCATTTTATGGTCCGTGAATAATGTGTCTTGGATGCAAAGGGACCTCGCACATCCCATACATTTTAACGCTGGGACAAACACCATTTCTTTTCACCATAACCATACCAGGAAAAGGGAAATGTATATTACGGTCGATTTTACATGAATATAAAAGTATATAGCATTACCTTGGCAACGCGTTTATTACAAAGTAGATTTACCCTCCAATAGTCTAATTCAAGTTTTTGGTAGAAGTACTTATCATTCACGAAAGGCACTTTCTTTGAATAAGGCCGCCACCTAAACTCGAATAAAACTTTATTAATTTACTACTTTATTATTATCTTGAACAAAGTATTCTCGTAGTAAGAAGTAATAAAGGATAATATTGAATTTTTCTTCGTAACGTTATCTCGGGCTTAATTCAAGGATATCCTTGGAAACGAGCAGGCGCAGACATTACGTATTTAATTAATAACGGATATGTCTCATATTGTTTGATATTAAGCCTCCTTTCTCCCGAATTGAGCCCACCTGCCGACAGACCTACAGAACAAATTATGTTGAAGGAAAAGAGTGAGACTGTATTACTTATATTTTTGCGAGAAAGCTTTTATCAATATGATCCAAGTGATTGCTCAACTGGGTTATGATTTATGCAGAGTAATAACGTAGGTATTATTAGGTTTGTATCACATATATTTCGCATAATATACGCTCCTATCGAGCTAATAATAAAGGTACCCTGTGTTCTATTAAAGCATATTCGATGTTGCCTCTAAACATCCCAACACTTTGACAATTTAACGAGAACTATGCCTGAACATTCCATTTCGCAGTGTGGTGCGGTTTTTGCCTATCATACTGGGTGAGTCCTAACTCAAATAGTTTCAGAGTTGACAGGCAATATAGAACTTTGATAAAGAAAATTGTTCAAGGAAGTATATACAAAGCCCATTTAATAATTTTGTAGTAGGTACGGTTTCTTTGTAAATTTTCGTTTAAAACGATATGCTCGTACAAAAGATGTCATGTCTGTCCCGGAGCTTTTTTTAATCTCGTCCCACAAAGTAATCACGAAGTGACAGAATTCGTAAAATCTCTGCTTACAACTAGTGACTTAAATTATTAGAAAGAAAGAATAAAGAAAAGTTCTATTTTAATATTGCAAGTTTATTAAAAATATAACCACTACTAAAAGCCGGTGACTTTTCATCTCATACACACATCTACCATCTAAATATTTATTTGTAATGGATAAACCCAATAAGGAATAGATCGTTTTTTTTTAATTCTTTCACCTGTTGAAACCTGAACTATCTATGACTAAAATGGGCTGTTAACTGCTACTGATGGGACCGAGTGCTAGTATTAAAATATTTTGGTGAAAGGATACTTTAGTTGGGGACTGGTCGACTGATGGTCGAAAATCAACTACTTAACACCGTTTTATGGAAAAAAAAACCCTTGTTAACGTTTGTTTTGCCTGTACATTTAAAATATTTACTTTTCTTGATCTTTCATAAGTGCTTAATTTTCGCAGCAGATATTAAACGTTTACGTTGATTAATTACGTGTGAAGAAATTTATCAGATTACCAGACAGGTAAGGATTTTTTTTAATTATAATAATTCTTTTGAAATACAAATACTTAAATTTGCTTAAAATAAAAGTCAATGAAACGGTAGGTATCCTTTTTAGGTGTTAGTTAATTTATATTAACAAACGAAGATACACTCACAATTTTATAAGGAGAGAACATATTTTTGAGTGGTCAATAATTATTTTATTTATTTATCTTTTAAATAATCTAACTTTATTGTGCTACAATAATTATTTCAATACACTAAACTAAACGCGGTAATTTAAACCTAAAGTTTTGAACACTTCAAGTCAATATTTATCTACCAACTAAAACCCACACAGACTGACTAACGACACATACTTTCAGTGCAACCGCCTCCTTACCACGTAAGACACGTCAGTACAACAACGGCTTTATATACAGGGTGGCTCTTATTTAGGTTAAACGCAGTGATTTAGATAGGGGCGGAGTGTTTCATCACGAGTAGACAGTGAGCGACGTGGCCGACCTGGCTCGTGACCGATGACTTCCCGACTACGGTCAACGGGTAAACAGTACCTGTGAGACTACAGTTTTATACAGGGTGACTTTTTTACCACCGTCCAAAATTTTTCTATGCATTAGGTATCAATCACTAACCTCATTTTTGAAAAAAAATCGATACGTCAAATTGTCATATTAATTAAATCATTTTCTCATCCGCTCTGTGTGGTCACTAAGCTAAACGTTATTAATATACACTTGCCGACATGAAACGGACAGAGCGCACCCCGCTCACCCCCAACCGCGCCCCGCTACACCTGAGCGACACATCACAGCGCGGTGTCCAGCTTCATCAACTTTTTATAGATAACATTGTGACGTGATATCTCGATGTTTTTATATTGAGTGATACAAAAAGAAAAAACACGTATTCAATGGTTTTCGCCAAAGATTAATATATTAAAATTTGGATGGTGACTAAAAAATCATCCTGTATACTGGATAAGTAAGTACTGATTAACGGTTGGTGAAATATTGCCTGTTGGTCTAGTGGTTAGTGACCCTGACTGCTATGCCGGAGGTAGGGTTTCGTTTCTCACCCAGAACAAATGTTTGTTTGATGAGCAAGAACATTTGTTCTGTGTCTGGTTGTAATTTATCTATAATAATGTATGTGTTTAGAAATATATAAGTATATTTATCAGTTGTCTAGTACCCATAACACAAGCTCTGCTTAACTTGGGACTAGATGGCGTTGTTTGATATTAATAAACGTAGACTAAAGTTACAACCAGGATATTCCTCGGATTAACCATACATTTTTTAAGGATTAACCTCTGCGTAACTTTAGTCCACGTTTATTAATAAGGGGGTTAGGGTCGATTTGAAAGTCGTTTGACATTTTTGAAAAGCTATTGCATTTGGATCATTTGGGCATCTGCAATTTAACAACACAAAACGTAAAAAATTATTCCCTCTCATTATAGAGGCTGCTCTCTGCAGTTGAAGCTCAGAATCTCAAACTATAAAATGTAAAAAAATCATTCAGAACCCGGTCAGATATAAAACTGACAAAAAGGTACAAGCGAGGGGACGAAGCTCAATGTTTTTCTAAACCATGAACTGCCATATTTATGAGTAAAAACTGGCAAAAGTTTTCTAAATCCTTTTGTGGTTCAAGGAGAAAAAGAGGCAAAATGTTAAATTAAGAAAGTAATGTTTATTTATATTTACAAAATATTATCGACATTATAATATAATCTCTCTCTTTATTACAATCTTAATTAAAATCACATAATGAATATTTATTATTTAGTGAAAGGCCATTAAGGTATACACACCACACTTACGAAAGTTAATAATTATGTTACCACATCAAATGGGATACTGACATTATAAAGAAATCCCAGCAAAACTAAAGAGAATAAAAGGTTTAAAAGTTTATTTGTTTAACACGTATGATGTTTATTTTATAAGCTTACCCGCGTATAATTTTCGTTTGCCCGGATAACCGCAGGTAATTTTTAATCCAGGCAAAGTTGCAAACTTCCCTAGGGATAATAAGATATTCGGCCGCGCGCAACTTCGTATCAATCACGTAAATTCGCCCGGTATGAACAACTTTATAAAGTAAAATATACATAGCGCAATTTGGAAACTTGCCTGCATACTTTTCACTAAAATAAGTTAAGGCCGGAATTAGGTAGATAAAAATCCTGCTATTTTTAGCACCGAGTCTTAAAATAATTTTCTCCACTTCGTTCCGCGGATTCGTGAAACTCGTATAGGGATGTGTTATATAGTCGTAAAATTTTATTATGATCTTGAAACATGACCTCTAAAAGGGCAAACAGTCTTTAGCGAGAACTGTATAATACTCAAGTATATAACTGTAAAGGTATTTCATTTAAAAAGACGTTTGCTGAAAGTAAAACTGACTAAATTTAATTAAATATTTAGGCAAGCCGGGATTTATTTTCGTACTTTTGCAAAACTAAATAAGCATAAAAAGTTGTAAGAATTAAGCTGAATAACTTTAGTTAAAAGTTTGTAGCTTACTAGCTACAAACTTGTAAGGAATGTAAGTTATAAAAAGACTTGAAGCAAAAGAAACCAATAAATAAATACGTGTTACAACAATCTTCAAGTAGGTACTTACTAGTATTCCACAAATAATAGCATAACTAAAACTTGAAATTGGTATATATTTCATGACTAAAATGGCAAATTTATGTGGCCATTGGCGTAAAATTCGTGCCTTGTACACTTTTCTAACTTCAAATGGCATTTTCGTTTATATGTCATGTTCGGCGTCCCCCGACGTCCCCCGACGCGACGTCCGCTGGCGTCCTCCCGCGGGTAACAAAACTTACGGTCACGTATAGGGAATGTATTTTTACTATTCGCTTTGTGACCTCTCCAGCATTCGAGCCTTTCTCGCTAAATTGGAAAAATCTTTTGGGTTCGTATTCACAGAAAAGTATTCTGTAAACACTTTTGCGTATCGCGGCTTCCAATCTGCTATAAATGAAACCATTTTCTTCATTTTCACTATTTATAAATACTTTCAATGCTGTAAAATGGTTCAGCAATTGTGGAGCTATTTTGAACAATGGCTTTTTCATTATGATATATTTCATATTTCTTTATTATATAATGCTTTATCAAAAAAAACATGTTTTTTTTAAGTCCGGACATATTTAAAAGCTTAACTATTTTAGTAAATAATTCTGTCATATTTCTTCGATTCAAAGAGTTCTTGTAAAACCTCTATGAATAGTAGTAGTTATGTAGTTCTGTTAGGTATACGTAGCAGGTAACGTAATACAATCGTAGCAGCAATTATGTAAGGACGCCAGCAGGTCAACCTACTTCAATCTGTCAAATTTTACCAACCAAACATTACCCTTCCACTTTAGTAATAAAGTTAAAAATCGAATATAGAAATTTGACAAACTGAGGTAGATTGATGCGCTGGTGTCTGTACATGCCTACTATTATTACATATTCATCACATTTCCCCCGCGATACACTTTATAATCTTTACTCCTTCAAAACAATTACGAGCAAAAACGCTTTTTAAACCGGCTAATCCGAATTAGTACGTAGAATTAATAACACTCTAATTTCTTCTTATAATATCTCAAAGAAAATAACGTTGAAAATTTTCACATAAAATATAATATCTTTATAAAGAGCTGAAGTTTATATTTTCAACATACGTAGAAAGAGTATTTTATTACTTTTAATTCCTGAAATATTTCATCTTTTCACGTGAGATTTCAAGATGATATTTCACAGACATTTATAATAAAGTATTCTGAGGAATTTGCTCTTGAGATACAAACATGTCAGGGGTATAATAACAGCTGACTGTGTCACGTATTACCAACTCAGTGTTTGAAAATATCGTGTGTGGAATACGTAGGTGAGTGGGAACACTGGGAACACAGTACAAGGTCGAGAAGTGACGGCAGTGCGTGCACGAATATCTTAAGAGTAGAGCGTTCACCCCACGTCAATATAGGATGTCGATACCAACATGTATATCATCCTTCTAGGCTGAACTTGTTACTTTGTATTTTTGCAACGTGTGTAGAATCGCCCAGCACGCGTAGCATGGCGATTCTATTCTCTATTCTACCAAGAAAACACAAAGTTATTTATCGTTATTTCTACAAAAATCGACAGTTTTTTTGCAGAAATATGACACCATTCGCACACTTTTGAAGACAGAAACGTTTACTTTTCATATTATTTACATTACCATGCTTAAAACAGTAAAAATATTTATACGATCTGTCATTTTATCTATTCTTCCGTCGACAAAACCCCTTTCTACGGCGCCATACTACGCCTGCGGGTCTACTATACATATATTTTGGTTTATCGCTTGCAAAACTAGATCAGGCAGTCGCCAAAAGCAGTTGAAGGACCTCATCAATAACATCAATTATAATCAAATCCTAGAATAAGTAGATTAATTTATGTACTTGTATCACGAACTGTCATGGAAATCATAACATGGATAAGTTTTTTTTTCCGAAATTTCATTTAAGTACTTACGGGATTAAATTGAAATGAGCAACGAGTGTCTTTAACCTACATGTTCCTAAAAATCCGTTAAAAATCTCTTAGAAATCCTGGAATAACGGATGCATGTCCATATTGTCCATATTAATTATATGTTTCGGTTACTGACCCCTAATCAATCTACCTACTTCGGGCTTTGATTATAACATTTCATCTTCTAACATAGTTTTTTTTATATATTACAGTTATCATAGAACATATCATTACCTTTATGTTCTTGTCGTACAGTCAGCATAGTAGATTGGTATATACAGTCATCAAATCGGACTAAAAAATAACGCAGAAATATGAAATGATGGAGCACCAACTTTTTTTCCGTTCCGCTCCGTTTGTTTGCTTTCCGCTAGAGTCTTCTTCATAATTGTATGCACTCTGAATAGCCAGATAGCTAACTACTATAATTGCGCTGCTAGGAAAATTGGATCATAAACCAGAGAAAATACACAATCTCATATACAGAACTAAAGGAGAAACTTTCGCAGTTACGCAAGTCTTCACCTTTCAATGTGAATGACATCACATAGACCAAAGAAAGAATTTATCTATAAAAGTTATTATTATAGCCATAAATCTTAATCATAGACGTGTGATAAATCGATGGAGGGGCGTGCAATAGAGTAGTTTGTTTATCGTCCCGTCTCTATAGACTGGTAGGGAAAGCGTGCCGTGAATATATGATGAGATTTTTCTTCCCTCGCAAAATGGAGTCTTATCGTTCACCCACCGATTGCCTCGGAGTATGTTTTAATCTCGATTTATTTCACTTAACGCCTTCATCGTAGATTCGTTGCATTCCTTTGACAAATCGTTCGGAAAACAACAAGCAATTTACCAAAATGCCGAATGTTTTTACGATTACGTAGAATTTCGACCGCTTATTCTTAAATGTTTAATTTTTGCCATTTCTTATGCTTCAAACTTTGGTACACTAAAGTAATAAATGTGTCTTTAAGCAACTAGACCATATAACTCAGTATACATACCATAATATCAGTTGGGTCTAGAGTAGGCACTTTAACCAAACGATGATTACCCTGAGATACAAGTTCAGGCCAACAAACGACATACAACAACAAGCCTTAGGATGTGGCCTTCAAGCGGGATTATAAAAATATCACGGGGATAACAGAAGGCAGGAGGCGGTCACTGAAATTTGCTCCTCAATAAGGGCGGAATGACAAACGAGCGTCCCGGTGACTGTGCGGAAACTAACGAAATAGATGTTCGCAGCGGTCCCGTGGGATGCCGCCTAGACGTCCCATTTTATTTTATAAATCTTACCGTACTTCACGTATTACGTAGCCAATGAAGACGTGTGTTCGCCCTATGTCCTCATTTGCTGCTTCGATTTGCGAATGAAATTGAGTCAAGTAAGTGATGGCAAAATCCCTGACATATTGTCTGCTAGAAAATATATTTTTATTTGTGAGAAACATGTGTTATTCAACTCAGATTATGTGATCTGATTTATTTATTGCTGTTTTTTCGTGTAGAAAAACATTATACTCCAGACAATTAGACGGATTTACTTTTGAAAACGTCTTTCTTTAACAAAATATGTTGAGCACCAAAGGAACCGTCTCTTGTCTTTATGAATTCCTTCCACAAAGGTTACAACGTAGATAAACTGAGTAAGTTATAGCTCTTATATTTAGCGAAGAATGCGATATTATATATTCCGAGATAGCAGCGTATAAAAATTAGAATGTATAATTTCTCTGGCGAGTATAAAAACAGTCAGTGGAATCTTAAGACGAGGAAAATATTATCGAGAGCAAGTCAAACACAATTCGAGTGGTGTAAGCTATAGTCCTATTAACATGGCGCTCAGTTCCGTTCGCAAGCGTTTCGGGTACGTAACATTTTTATTCAACGGCGGCGGCGTCGCCCACATAAATTAGGCTGAGCTGACCGACCAGCACTCGTTTTGCCTTTTCTGGTGTAAGGCAAAACTGAACCATGTTTCATTTAGCTGTTTTTATTCCTATACTTATCGCCGAAAAACCAGCCCACCGCCGCAACGTTTTTGTACGTCTATTTTATTTTTAATTAAACGACATTGAAAGCCGGTGTGATCAAAGACTAACACGCTGCCTCAGGCTGATATTTCAACTGTTTATGTTAAAAACAAGACCATTTTTTTCAATGTAACAATGAAACGAAATGAAACAGACTTTTGTCTTGTTTTGCTACAATGGTAATGAGGCGTTTTGAAGACCTTTTCTATTTTTTTATGCGAATTCAACAGTTTGAAACACATATTAGTAGTTGTAACTGTAATTAAAATGCCTTTGAACTATAAAATAAAATTAGTGTGGAACAAAGGAATGTAATTTACGATTTTGTATTTTGCTCCATAACTACAGTAACCGACCACCTTAATTAACAGCGTTGTATCCTAAAATATAATTACTTGTATTTTGTATGTTACGACCGACATGGCCGGCCGTATTTTAGCTCGGAAGCTCTATTTGGTTCCGTAGACTTGGCTAAGGGGACATGAGAAGGACTAACAACGCAATGCATACAAAACAACTGTTTACTCGTTTTTGGTTTAATGTTAACGTGCTAAGATTTGCTTTTATAGCTACACTAGATAATTTGTAATTAGACAGAGAGAAGTTATTTCATACTTTGTTTGTTACAAAGTGTGCATAATTTTGCTTCATATTCTATTGCATCGATTGCTGAGCCTAGACAGTTGATGCATAATCAAGAATATAGAGATAAAAAAAAGGCTACAAAAAAATGCACTTGGAACCGTTTTTTTAATGATTATTACACAGTAACCATAAATAGAATTTACTCATAAATCCATCTGTCCTTTACTAAACCAAAAAGTACACCTAACACTACAACTATACAAAAAAGATTATCCAAATCGATAAAGTGGTGTAATAAAGGCCGAAACCTACAGCAGTTTACAGGAATCGAATTAAAAAGGAGCGGTGGCAGATCTACAATCAGTACGTACGTAAGCCCATTGTAAGCACTACTCCTATTAGCATTAAACGGTCGTTTGCAGCGAGGAATGAGCGCCACACAAACGTATTCTACTTTTTAGTAACGCTGCCCCTCGTAAATTGTACTAGGCGTCCGGCCCGCGAGTAATTCAGTTTACTTTCCACCTACCCACTTGTTACCATGTTTACGTTTCTTACTGACAATTATTAGGGTTATGTATTGAGAAAATTGTGTGTCAAGCACCAAGCTAGGGTTCAAGAAAATTGCCTCGGGTTATCTCGTCTCTTTGTGAGGGCATTACAATGAGTTTCAAAAGCCTACAGCCTGTTTTCTTTTTGTGAAAAGCTGTAATTACTTTGTGTAGTAATCCCGTTCGGGCTTTGTAAAAACGCTGATTTGTAGTTAATGTTTCCGGAGGGATTTTCTTTGTGACCTGTTCTAGAAGTTTCTAAGGCTGTCTAGACATTGTTTTAAGGTAAGAGATCTGAAGCTTTCACGGTGGGTAGTAATTATTGTGTGTTATCTATTCAGTATCAGATAACAGTCGTAATTCTTTCGGAGCGTGTCCTTCGAATAGTTTTACGACTGCACTGTTTACAAGCCATTACGTTTATTGTTCAGCAAACAAACTACCACCAATATAAGTAGATGCTACTGTAATCAGGAAGAATAAACTTTTTATATTGCACTATAAACTTACTACTTTCATATGGAAATATAATTTGTACACGTATAATGGTTGTACTAATTATGTAGAAAAATGTTTCCGGAATGTTATTTTTTATGAACTCAAACACATAAAAATAAATAAACATGAAATGGAATTTAATATGAACACTACAACCAAGAAGAAATAGCTGTACTATTGTGTCTTTCTACGTAATTTTTTAGAGTGAGAAGTCATCAAAACCAGTCATTCTGCTCTGGATTTCAGCTTAGTATACTTCTTCAAAAGACGCGTCTATAACTACAAAAACAAATTTATATAATTACATTTTAATACAGAATAGTTCAGAAAGCTAAGCAGAAAATTTCATCTTTGTAAATAGTTGGAACAATAAAAAAAAACTTGGATTTAATTCCCAGGAAAAAGTATAATTGGATAATTTCTCATTAGCAGCCAGTAAGCTCAGTAGATGTAATGGCCAAATGTGGGTATATTTTACTTGAACGTCTCCCTAACGTTATGAGGATCATGTAATGTTCTGTAATATCAAGTTTTCATTTATTGTGACGTAAAGTAATCTGGAACTTTTACAATAATTTCAAGGAAATAATTAGTTCCTTCTTCGCACACCAAAGATGCTGTTTCATTTTTCCATACAAGAAATGCGGTAAATACTGTAGGAAAGACGCTGTAAAATAAAATACTAAAAACTCGTGATAAAGGTACTTACCTACTGCATAACTATGGTGACCTCAGTTACACGCGCCTCAAGTGCACTTGCACTCACTGTCCGTGAAACTTGCGTTACGTTCATTGCAAGGACCGACTGGGACTGACCTATAGCGCGATCGCATACTACAAGTCTGTCAGAAAAGTTCTGATGCTTGACACTGTAAAAAAATCTGACGCACTGTCCGCTTTTGATGGTCACCGGAAGAAATTCGGTATACTACCGACAAAACATTTTGTATTGTAAAAATTGTATGCAAGGTGCATCCAGCAAGCATCAGAATTTTTCTGACAGTATTATAGTATGCAGTCGCTCTTATACTGTTTTATAGGTACCTTTTGCCTTAGCATTTTGCATTGCCAGTAGGAAAAACTCTGTTTGAAAAGTGAATTTAAATAAACGAGATGAGAGCACTAGTCTGTTTTCTTTTTAGTCGTTCGTTGTACAACTATTGTCTTAGCATTTAATAACTGTCAAGCTTTTTAAACTAACTTGGGTACGAACTCAGTCTTTGTAAGGAATTTCGTTATTATCAAAGAAAATTCCAAGAACGAAGCCTTATGGTTCATTTTATTGCTAGTTAGCCTCGGGTTAATCATTAAAAAAACTTGAGAAAGATAGGGATAGATCTTTGAAGAATGTTTGTTTAGACAGTTATTAAGGAGAAAATCAGTCATTATAGCGAATTAGAGTCAACGTCCAACTTGAGAATGATTAATGGTTTTTTGATTTTAATTTGCTATAACACTCTTTTCATTATTTTAGCTTCTGTGGTATTCTGAACTGAAAGAGACTGAAGTTACGAGTTTGATGTAATTTTTTTTCTCAGTGAAGCTGGATGGAAAATACTTCTCTATCTAATATGGATAAAAAATTACATTGTTGTATTGTTAGACAAAATGAAAATATATAATACGGAATCGCAATCAATAGAGCAGTGGTGGCCCAGTGGTATCGGTTGCGGCTCACGAGTTGTCGGTCGTGGGTTCGAACCCCGCCAGGCGCATTTTCAACACCACTGCTCTTAAAATAGTGAAGGAAAACATCGTGAAGAAACCGGTATGTCCTAGAACCAAAAATTCGAAGACATGTGACATCTGCCAACCCGCACTGGGCCCGCGCGGTGTATGTATAACCAACTCCCTCAGGTGGAGGAGGCCTGTGTCCCAGCAGTGGGAACATTATAGGCTGATGATGATGAAGAACTCCCCCCCTCTAAATCCTCTCCTACCTCCGCTATTAGTCTTAAGTAAAATCGTTCTTAAATAATTATAATCCAGTACCAAAACTATGTTAAAGAAGAGGTATTCCCGGTATTCATCACAATGGGCCACTTGCCAACTGATTGTATAATAGATATCCGTAGTTTTAAAACTTCTATGAACTTCTTATGAAACTATAGAGAGGAGAGGAACTTGGAAGTTTTGCGCTTTTGATGTTTATTGACTGGATAAAATATTTTAAACGTAATTTTTTATTTCTTGGTGGTTTATTCGGACCTGGTTTAAGCAGGTTTTGGACAAGTGATTATATAAAACTGAAGATTATTGGAAATGTTAACCACACAGACGTTTACTTATACTAAGAAAACTTACAACAAAAAAAAACTGCATTTGACGTAATATATCTAACGGTCGTTTTGCAGTTACACTTTTTTTTTTAAAGTGTTCATCGGGTGTTTAACTTTTTGTTTGTAGTAAAGGCGATAACAATACTTAATAATACTTACTCACGCAGCTGACTTAAAATAAACTTCTCTTCTAGAATAAATCTCACGTAATTCCTGAAAACGGTGTTAATTTCTAGGATTACCTAGTAGTAGCACAAAGCTTTCCAGAATACATTGCAACACATTATTAGACACTCCATAGAATCCTTAGATGTCTTTCGTTAGACGCGGCACGTAATACGATAGTCTATTCTCAAAAGCGGCTTACACGGCGCGAAAGTATTAGCAATCGATCCAATAGTCTGGCTAACAACCACCTCAGTCGGGAAATAAGACAAAGAGTCGAAGAGGATTCTTAATTGTTAATTAATGTATAATGAAGCAGTATTGCGGACTCTAACATGAGAAATAAGCACCTCTTAATGAAGTAACATCCTAATACTATCTTAATTACGTATATCAAAGTGGCTCCATCAAATACAACCTTATTTTCCTAATATGGTTTCTTGTGGCAGACTCGCACCGAATACTAAAGTCTATTGATGAGATTTACTCTCCGCGAAAAATCTCTTCTCAAGAATTATTTTACAAAAAAGAAAGCTAAAAATATTTTCTTTACAATGAAAAACATAAAACAAAGACCTTCATATTTTTCGGTTTAAGTTCGAAAATGTCTTTTCAGACAAGAAAAATTCCTTCGATTAGCGCTTATCGTTTTCTTTTGTAATAAAAGGGGGAAGAAAAATTGATTCGGGCGTCGTCAGTCAATTTGCTGATCGGAGATGAACGAACAATCGGATACGAAACGGTTTGATGGCGACGGCTAAAACAGATTATTGCCGAGAAAGCCGAAGATTGCTCGTAAAACTTTTAACGATCGTACTAAATTACAATTGGGGTGGAATAAGTTTTTCGACCTATTTAATTTATTGTGATGGCCGAAGGCGACGTCTGATCTCAAAAACATAGGTTTAGTAGTGGCAACAGTCGAATAAAATACGCCGTTAATTTCGGTCGACCGCAAAACTTTACCGAAGTAATGACTGACGAGAGCTTTCGAGAGAAAAGTTAAAATAAAATTAGTATAGAGTATCGAGACACTATTTCAGATAAAAAAGTGACCTACTGAAGTCTATTTTCAGTCAATAGAGAGTTTTGTGCAATGAGCAGTGGTGGCTCAGTGGTATCGGTCCCGACTTACAAGTTGTAGGTCGTGGGTTCGAACCCTGCCAGGCGCATTACTTTATTTACTTTGTGTAATTTATTTCATCAATACTGCTCAAAACGGTGAAGGAAAGCATCGTGAGAAAACCGGCATGACCTAGAACCAAAAATTCGAAGACATGTGGCATTCACCAACACGCACTGGGCCCGCGTGGTCGATTATGGCCCACTCCCTCTCACAGAGAGGAGGCCTGTGTGCCAGCAGTGGGAACGTTATAGGCTGATGATGATGAATGAATTTTAAAACTTAATTTCAATGATTTTTTTTTGTTTTACATGATACTCGATAACTAACTGTTCATTCAAGAACTAACATAACGTTACAAGAAAGAAAAGGCGAGAAAAACCAACTGACTTTATTTTAATTTGAAAAGTTCCAACTTAGCACAACTTCTTTTTTACCTTCAGGTAGCTATTGAGTAGAAGGTGTAGCTTCTTTACAAACTTACTCTTTAGACTTAGTCTATCCAAATGAAAATTAATTTATCAGATCTAATTGATCGTCGATACTGCTAGTCAGAAACCGTAAAGTCTGACAACCAGTCTTACCATGGGGCATCGTATTGCCCAGTTACTGGGTTGTGGAGGTCCGACAGCCAGTTGCTCCATGTAAAATACTGATATCCGGTGGCATCTGGTTCGATTGGAAGCCGAACCCAATATATTTAATATAGTATGAATATATATAGGGAAAAGGCTAAGGCAGGCAGATCTAATTTTCACTTTATTTTTTAATCTTACTTACATAAATGATCGAGAAACTTATATAAAAAGGTAAACATATTTTTTTAAATGAGGAGGTAAACGAAAACTTAAGTGATTATTTTATAAGTATGGTTTCCTATTATAAAGTCTGATATAACTTTACTAAAATATTCAGACATTTATACGCACAACAATCATCTGATTTGTTTTTAGTTACAGTTTTAGTACTATAGACAATTGAAGGTATGAAACACATACGGCGCCTTTTCTAGTACATAACACAAGCTCTGCTTAGCTAGGGACTAGATGGCGTTGTGTGATAGTTGTGGAATATTATTATTATATTATGATTGGTATATCTACATATCGATAGAAACTATAATTACATGTACAAACCTACCTTGAAGTTGGTATATTCACAGGCGTAACTGACACTCAATTAACACCTCTTACCTTTGCCTCTAATTTGAAGCAATCGATCCAGTTTGTAACACACAATGTTAAACACACAATACAACAGCTTAGACGAGTAGTATTATATTGTCGAAAAACTTCGGTATATTTGAACAAAAGTAACAAAACGGATTTTGCCCTTAAGATCTTTATCCGATTTCTTATAACTATAATATAATAGTCAATAACTATCTTGTGTTGATAACAAAACATAAACTAAAATATCTTTTCAATTTTTCTACACGTGTAAGTTAAAAATGTACCTAAGTTCACTTAAAAGTTGGAGCGCACGCATTCCACAAGAGATCTTGTTACTCCCCATATGGATTTGTTCGAGAATTTTGTTATTTGTATCGTCTTAAGCGGAGTCATTGTGATGGGAAAAGTTATAAGTAGGCTGAGGATTGAAAAGTTGCGAAATAACTCTCTGGGAGGCAATAAGACAGGAACGTTTTGCAGGCATTTGTTACAACTTTTATGAGAATGCAAAGTTTATTCTTTAAAAAGTTTGTAACGTATTATTGTGAGGTACAACATGCAAAGTACCTTAGATGTTTTAGACTCAGAATAATAAGAGCAATCAAATTAACGAAAGTCATTTGAGTGATTGAAAAACCCTTTCAACCTTTCAAATTTTCCGAGAAGACAAGAGAACCAATTTGTGTTGCGTCGTCATTCTTCACCATTCCCAGAAATTTATAATAGAACCGAACCTATTTAATCAAAATGTTTTACTTCAGAATTCTCCATACCGTTGTTTTATAAAAGTTTATTGTTTTGCATTAAAATTTGGAGTTGACGCTTACATCAACTACAACTCCAGACCGAAATGTTTTAATTTCACGTTCTCCCTATGGTTAAAACAGTTGTTATATAATTTCATGAAACAGAACTAAGCCTTTCAATAAAACTTTTATTATCCGATCAATACATATTTTATCAGTATCTAGATCAAATACGTGACCATCCATACTGTTTGACTGTTCAAAAATTTTAGGGACGAGCCACCTTAAAGAAAATTATCATATTTTTACCCAAACAACCCCCGCTTCACTTGAGATCAATACCTACATAAAAAGAAAAACAACACAGTGATATTCCAAATATTTTTACAGAAATGTATTTGAACTTGCTGCTTTGTAAATATGAAAATGTCGTGATACGTACGTGAACGCATTCAAAAACAGTTCATGTCTGTCCAGCATACGAATAAACGATGTCAAAAAGTTAAATGTACGACTTTGATCATAAACTACGCTTATTTTCTATTTCAACTAAAACAGCAATTATTCCGCACGAGTGTGCTTCACTCGCCGATGAATAAAATATTCTGCGTCCGAAACATGCAATTATGGAATGAAAACGGTTACCGTTTTCACAGACGACAATTATTTGAAACGGGTTATTTGTATTATGTATTCTCCATTACCACACTAGTGTGAACACAACATTGTAATGAAAGGGGCCTCAACACATACTATTAATCATGTCGAACAAAGCCCATGTTCAGTTTAAGCTCCCTTCGAGATATAATTACTTTCTTTGTAACGATTATTGTTATAAGCAATTTCATTAAGCTCTCCTGAAAACTTTCATAAT
The DNA here is from genome assembly GCA_036375495.1 of Agrotis segetum. NCBI lineage: Eukaryota > Metazoa > Arthropoda > Insecta > Lepidoptera > Noctuidae > Agrotis > Agrotis segetum. The sequence continues at coordinate 574,815 of JAQSVV010000301.1, read as the reverse complement.
GTGTTTTCCAACAAAAACTGATATTACAGGAAATTATATTTTATTTAAGATTTTATTACGAACGTTAACCTTGTCGTCGATAAAAGTTTTAGAAGTATAAGCTTTCGAAACATAGGTACCTTGCTTACCTTAAGGTTGGGATTATTTAGCTTTTGACAAAGAAAATATGCAGTGGCTATGAAATTAACATGCTTTACAAATCATTTTGTTAGGTGCTGGATGTCAAAAGTTTATATCATAATCGCATAATGTAACTCATATGCATAATGTTATCTTTGAAGCTATTGTCAAACAGACAGGCGAAGCGAATGCGATCCGAAGCGTTTTTATTTGTAATGTATGGAATTGTTTGAAACCAGTCACATAGAAAACCGAGCGATCCGATAGTCTATGTGTCTGGCTTCAAACAATTCCATACATTACAAACAAAATCACCTCGCTTCGCGTTCGCCACGCCTGTCTGTTTGACATAAGTGAATCTAGGCGAGAATTTTTTAATGAATATCAGAAAAAAAATACTCTACTGAAGAATGAATGCAAATTGACAGTTTTTCCATAAAAAAAAAGTCAGATGTCACTTCTCGAATCCATTTCCTTCTTCTTAATTAAATGAGCTGACACGATGTTCGATCTATCCATTTTCATTACTCAACTCCGATTGAATATAACTTCAAACTGTACTATATCTACAGGTAGATGGAAATTGCCAGCGAACCGGTAACAAAATTAAACAAAGCGTTTTTCTCTCTTTGCTCCAGTGGAAAATTAAAGATGAAAAGGGCGGACTAATTAATTTTTATTACCTTTTTTCTCGGCTTCTCATACATTGCTTTAGCTTCGAGTTTTTGCAAAAAAAAGCGCATTATCATGAGGAAATCTCGTGTTATAGATATAAAAGGGTCGTCCTCTATTCGTTGATTTCTCAAGAGGCAAGTATCACTATGAACAACGTGCTGCAATCCGATTTTAACCGTGACTTTTCGGAAACTGAATAAAAGTTGCGTTAAAGCTTTAAAATCAAATATTAAGTTATGGAATCAGGCGTTACTTTGCGGAAATCTATGACATTACATGTTATGAAAAATATTTAGTTTTAATTCCGCGACAAAAATTAGTTTTGTCGCGGAATTAAAACTAAATATTTTTCATAACATTTAAATCAAATATTGGCATTGCACGGAGGATTCGGCGGAAATGGTTATTACAAAAACTGATTGGTATAAGAAACTTAAGCTTTTACACCATTTTAACAACAACAGGTTTCTAATTATCATTAACTTTACTCTAAACTCGAAGTATCATATGAATATACCTCCTCACGCCAATATACAGGGCGTCCCCCGGCTATGCCACATGGACGGAACGTACCTTAATATTGTAGATGAAACATTTTACTGAAAGAAGACATTATTTCAATTTTAAAAACAATTTAAACTGATTTCGTAGATTTTTGAATAATTACATGGTTGAAAAAGGAGCCGAACCCGCTACACGAAAAAAAAATGAACTTGTAGCTTTATTATGCCGATCGAAAGGCTTCATCATATGGATTATTTTTTGCCAGAAGCATAGTGTCAGAAACAAAAGGAAGACCATGAATTTTGACTACTGTACTTTCCTTCCATGTGACATAGTCGTCGCCCTGTATATAAATAATTTATCATTTCTTTGTTTCTTGGTTCTAATTCTATAATTAATTAACTGTAGTCAGTACAATAGCTATGTTTTTAAATAATTATCTACTTAAAAAACTTTTAAATCATTTGACTCGCTCTAGCAAATGGCATTTCTAAGCGACAGAAAGAGAAATCGAAAATCCGAATCCGCGTCGTTAGATGTGGGAGCACCCTAAATCTATCTTCTTGATCATTATTTTTAAGTGATGTGTAAAATGAGATGTAAGTTTATTGTCAACATTTTGCATTCAATATGAAAACAGATTTGTTCTATTCTGACGGTCGACATTAGGTAGGTATTATAAAAATTGTCAGTACCGTGCACATCCGCTCAATTTTGATGATCGAATACCAATTGAACGTCGACACGAATAGAAATACACCATTTTTCATTCATGTTTATTGTGCCAACAGAAACTCGAAGATCATAAAAATCCAATCTTTATAACCGAATTTATGGCAGATAAAACTGTAAAATCTGCTATACAATTCAGAAGTTCAAGATATATTGGTCGCTTTGCCAGATATCCAGCTGTCGATACAACTGCCAATTTTAACTAATTTTGTATGTTTGCCACAGTTCTGCGCTGTTTCATATCAAATATTGGAACATTGAATAATTCCTGACACCAACTTAGTTGAACTTAAATGCAATGAATATGTAAACCAAAGAACGAACAACTGGACAATTATATAATAGACGTACATGTGCAACTTAGTGATTTCAGAATATAGATTGTGTCGTAATTGATAGGGTTTGCTTTCCTTTTTTTATTGTATGTTTCCATATAGCTATACGTTGATTCAAAGATTTCGACGGTTTGAATGTTGTCTAAAAAATATAACTTTAAAAAACCGGTCAAATTTAAAACCGACCAAGTTCAAGATGGACTCTCTCACGAAGGGTTCTGTACCATTATTCATAATAACGGCAAAAAAAATCAGATCTGTTGGATTTGTTGGTTGAGAAATACGTCTTCTGTGAAAATTTCAACTGGCTATCACGGATCGTTTAGAAGTAGGCTCCCATTTGGATACAGAGGGTCTACTTTTTAAGTCCGTCAACAAAAACACGGTTACGTCCAAATTTTTGCGGACGGACAATACTTAGAACCCGCGCCAGGACTGAAGTTCTTTTCAACGCAGCATGTCTATGTCATTACATCAAATTGCATTAAAAAATATTCTACGTATTTTCCGCAGGTCATGAGTGGTGGCGCGCACTCTAAGGAGCTGTCTTGAAATTGTAACATCATTCATTTTTAGTTCGGGCTCGTTGTCAAAACCCGTAACTAAGGCTGAAACCACGGATTTCGTGCTTAGACCCTCAGAACCCGAAAAACTGTTAACACATTTGTAATGTTTTCATTGACCAAGTAGGTCAACAAATACCACATGAAGTATAGTAGTTTTAGTTCAAAACTTTAAGACAAATCCTGTGTTACAGCTAGAAATCTCCCAGCACACATGTGATTTGTCATTACAAAGTACATCAGAAACTTCGCCGTCCGCACACAACGGCGCGTCGGATAGTGTTTACTCTTCAAACACTTTTAATTGTTACCTTCAGGAGTTCGCCAGACCAACACGAGTTGAACCTCATCTAGTGGTGTTTAACTTTTAATTCATTGGCTTACATGAAAGATAAAAGTAAGCTGCTAACAATTCCGGAGCTAAACTAAAGTGTTATAATTACTTGGGTTTGAACATGCAAATTGTTCTAATTGTACAGTTATCTTAGTAATTTCTTGATAATCTTACAAAGTCTGCCCAAATGAGGTCGTTATTTTCAGTACTTTGGATTATTATGCCAGATTATTACTTCGTTTTCGCCTTTAATTTTCTAGCTGAAGTATCTTAGACCCAATTCAAGGACGCTTGGCGAAGCGGGCGGAGCGTCACGTCGGGTGGAGCGTGCTGCGTGGCGTCAATTGTTTTCTCCGTTTATGATGTCCACGGCATCCACCCTCACCCCCATTGGCGATCACGACGGCCAACGAGGCGTCCAACGCGGCTTCCACCACCTGAAATAAAAAAAAAACGCTCTGTACATCGCTTAACATTTATATTTTGGGAGGCTCGCTCCGCCCGACGCACCGCTTGTCCTTGAAAGAGGCCTTACACAATATCACAACCCCTTTTAGAAGACTATGACTAGACTAACAAAGCCTTCCTGTGTTGCTTCGAAGTAAGTTATTTTAGTGTCAATATAGTCTAGAAGCAAATAAAACACCAAAGATGGAGCTCACCCATAAGAAACTAGAACTCCTGCGCACCGATGGAACTTAGTAAAAACTGTTTGGCGTTGATCTCCGTCAGGATGCTGCAGGTCGCGAGGCAGGCGGCCCTGGTTAGGTCAGCCACTGCCGCTTCTGGGCCGCTGTGAGGGGAATATCACCCGATTCCAATTCGTGTTTACATTAGAAATAATCTCCAAAACATATGTTATTCGAAAATTATGGTCGCCGTTTAAATTGGAGCCCAATTAATAAAATAAACCGTCATTAGAAATCGGGCATACTGCCAGCATTTAAATTACACCATATTTATGTAAACGGATGAATGAGTGTTAAACACGATGAATGGAGCAATACGCTTACAGTAATTAATTAATATTTCAATTACATAAACAGCCAGTGACACAGCATTATCCAAAAGTTTGCCTTTGTCAGGATAATAAATATTTTAGCGAAAGCGATAATAAATGTACCTATGAATACTCATTCATTTAGGATCTTCTTCGTCATATCGATGATTCCTTTAAATTTGAATGAAGCTCATTTAGAGCTCCGATCAAAAGTCTACAACACTTACGGCGGCGTAGGTGTTCCCTTAGATTGCAGGTGAATTGGATTGTACCTGGCTTCACTAACGGTTTAAATTCTTCTAATCTGCCATGGCAATCGGTGGCCTGCTGGAAGCTCTTCTGCAGGCTCAGCGTAGTGTTCCGGAGGAGGATATCTGAGGAGACACATGCAGCTGTCTTCGAGATTGTCTGAATTATTGGATTAAGATATTCCAAAAAACATGGCTTCTTTGTTCTATATTACAATAATCTATAAAGTAATATATTTTTCACTTCAGTAGCTCAAACATGTAGGTTTTGCTGCCTGAAATCAGTGAGCAAAATGCGATTTTGCTCACTGAGTGAGACAAAGTAACTTTTTAATTTTTGTTTTCAAAATGCCGCGAATATCATATTCAGCCTTGAGTTAATCATACAATTCGAAACTTTAACACTCTATCTCTTTCCCGCCAATAGAAAGAGAGAGAGACAAACACCAGCCCTTTCGAAGTTCCGATTTTGAATTTGGTCTCAAAGACAAACACGTTCGGAAATTTGTACTAACTAAAGAAATGCAAAAGGATAATAACACAGATAATAATTTATTGAATTTTTAACTTATTGCTGTATTTAAATGAAAGTAAGCATTTTTTTTTTTTTTTTTTTTTTTAGCGTGGTAAAATCATCAAATGAGTCCTCCAACCCCGGGCAGGGCGGGAGGGACTGTCAGACTTCTACTGACTAAAATCCACGGTGTCCTTCATAGCCTGTTACGTTCCGGGGTTACGGTAAGGGAATAATCCCGCAACCCCGGCAGGCTTTGGCCCTCTGAGAGGGGGGCCCCGTCATTATGCTGACGCTCTTTGAGGCGCGCGTGGGACACAACGCGCCGTCGACCCGGGCATGGTCCTTGGTCGGGCAGCGAGTTGCACTTTACTCGCTGCCCGCATGCCCGCGCCTACGGTGGCCGGAGATCATCTTGCGACGTCCGTCGCCGTGGGCGCCTACCACTGCGGCTGGGGCGGAGGGAGGACGCTGTCCTCTCTCGCTCGCGGCCTGCCTCCTCCTTTACGAGCATTACTGCCTCGCAGAAGGAGCTGACCGCTTCCCACTCCGTCTCGCCCCGCAGCATGGCCGCAACCAATGCCGGGCGCGAGAGGTCTCCGCCTATCGCAGCCGTGAGGACACGTCGGTGCTCCGCCCAAGCTGGGCAGTCTTGCACCGTATGCTCCACCGTGTCCTCCGGGCGATCTTCGCAGTGGTGACACCCAGGCGCCTCCTCCTTTCGACAAGGGTCGCTTGCGATTTTTAAATGATCAAACACAGGTACCTCCCGAAACTTCCGTGTCCGGTGAGGACCTGCGTCAAGCGGTAGGTCAGGACGCCATGACTTCTCTCCAGCCACTCCTCAAAGAGGGGTCTTACCGCCGCAATTGCGGCGTGCCCGAAAGTAAGCATTTACTGTAAACATTTATTTCTAGTTTCAATATGTTAGTAAATATTTTGAATAATAAAATATTATGGGTCCTATTTCCGAACACGCCTTAATTTAAAAATAAAAGAGCGGGAATAAAATTTCATGGATGGCGTAAAGAGTTGAATAAGTTAAAAAAAAAAATGAGTAAAACTAGCGACGAGAACAGTACTTATTTTAACATAACAATTTAAAACAACAAGTTATTAATGCAGAATTAAATTCCCTAACTCAGAAGTCTCGCGAGAAATATCTGAAACCATAATTACGATGTCTTCAATGAATGGAGACTTACAAAGGGCGCAAGCAGTTTTTCGGAGACGGTGTTGCTATCTTATTTTTTAGATTTATCACAGACGAGGCGATTATCTACAATGTGGAGTATTTACTTATTGTTGAAAGCTACTTTAAAAAAAAGTTATTTTAATCTATTCCTGTTTATTATTTTATCTCCTAAAGTGTTCTCGCTGCTGAAGTGAAAAGTTATGTGTGTTACACGAGAGCAAAGTTTTTTGCATATCGTGCCTTTGAATCTCTCGCCACACTCAGGATTCAACTTTAGAATCACTCGCTACGCTCGTGATTCAATCCTTGAATCCTAATAGAAAATAGAATGGAAATAGATTGAAATAACTTTTTATTAAAGTAGCTTTCAACAATAAGTAAATACTCCACATTGTAGATAATCGCCTCGTCTGTGATAAATCTAAAAAATAAGATAGCAACACCGTCTCCGAAAAACTGCTTGCGCCCTTTGTAAGTCTCCATTCATTGAAGACATGGTATGGTTTCAGATATTTCTCGCTTCGAGACTTCTGAGGTTGTTTTAACTCTTCCGGTGTTAAAATAAGTACTGTTCTCGTCGCTAGTTTTACTCATTTTTTTTTTTACTTATTTAACACTGCGCCAGCCATTAAATTTTATTCCCGCTCTTTTATTTTTAAATTAAGGCGTGTTCGGAAATAGCACCCATGATATTTTATTTTTTAAATATTTACTAACAATATTGAAACTAGAAATAAATATTTACAGTAAATGCTTATTTTCATTTAAATACAGAAATAAGTTAAAAATTCAATAAATTACATTCAAAGACATTATTATCTTTTTGCAAAATTTCTTTAGTTAGTACAAATTTAGGACCATGCCCGGGTCGAAGGACCATGCCCGGGTCGACGGCGCGTTGTGTCCCACGCGCGCCTCAAAGAGCGTCAGCATAATGACGGGGCCCCCCTCTCAGAGGGCCAAAGCCTGCCGGGGTTGCGGGATTATTTCCTCACCGTGACCCCGGTACATAAAGGGCTACTGAAGGACACCGTGGATTTTAGTCAGTACAAGTCTGACAGTCCCTCCCGCCCTGCCCGGGGTGGGAGGACTCATTTGATGATTTTACCACGTTAAAAAAAAAAAAAAAAAAAAAAAGTTAGTACAAATTTCCGAACGTTATTGTCTTTGAGACCGAATTCAAAATCGGAACTTCGAAAGGGCTGGTCTTTGTCTCTCTCTCTTTCTATTGGCGGGAAAGAGATAGAGTGTTAATGTTTCGAATTGTATGATTAACTCAAGGCTGAATATGATATTCGTGGCTTTTTGAAACCAAAAATTAAAAAGTTACTTTGTCTCACTAGTGAGCAAAATCGCATTTTGCTCACTGATTTCAGGCAGCAAAACCTACATGTTTGAGCTACTGAAGTGAAAATAACTATTCTTTAAGTTTTTGACTTTTTAGACAACCCCGCCCCTTTCTTTTGACGTGGAAAATCTACATAATATTATTATTTCTTCTGTTTTTCGCCACCCCTACATCAAATATTCTACAATTATTTCATCATATTATAGTAAAGGCTAAAGCTAGGGTATTCATAATAAGAAACACCAACAAGTACTTAAATTAACATACCAAAAAAAGGTTGCTAATTAAACAGTTATAATCACAATATGCAAAGTAAGAATGCTTTTAAACGCAATACACACTTTTTTACCGTAATTTGTTTATATAAATTACTCATGAATATCACTTAATCTCTTTATAAGCTAAAATAAGTAAGCGAAGGTTGACAAGGGTCGCCTGCGATTTTTTAAATGAAGTTTAAAAACATTTAATATGTTTAAAATACACCCTTTATGTTTGTTACATCTGAAACGGGTGTTTCCGGCTCGTGTCATTTGTGAATTGTTCGCTTTTTGTTTTATTATTTTACCTGTTTTCTGTAGAGATAACAGAAAACAATTGTTTTATGATGTAACCACATGTACAAACCTTCATGCCCACGTATTAGCCTCTGAAATATAGGCATAAGCAGCCTTACTCTCGACACTCGATCTCAATTGGAATTGGAAATTGGGATCGAGATCTTGTCATTTGGCACTCTTGAATGTTACACTAGCTCACGATTGGAATAGTATTTTGCGGATTTTTTTGGAACTAAATGAAATCGATTTTACTCGAACGCATGCACTTTTTGGTACTCTTGACGCGATTTTGACGTTGACGTATCGAGTTAGAATTCGTGTTTATTGTCAAAGTTTAACGATATCAAAAAGGATACTTTTTCGGGATCGATTTTGATATTGTGACCGATTTGTGAAGTTTTATTTGTGAATAATGGCACGTTTAGCACTTATGTATGATATTTTGGACAGTGCTCATAAGTTAGTGAGACAAAGGCGGAATTTGAGACGAATGGCGCGTTATGCAGACAATGCGTTTGCCATGACTGAAGATGAATTTCGGAAAAATTATCGAGTAGATAGGAAGAAATGAAATGAATGAAATTCTTAAAAAAAGTAATTACTTAATATTTTAAAGAAATGTGACCATACCTTGATATTTTCGTCTTCCGCGGTGGAATTCTTAAAGTACCTACCTACAACTAACTTGAGCTTAAAAACGTACTATCGCCCAAAGTAAAGACTATTCCTGATTGCAGCGCTTTAACTTTTTTAGGATTTGTTGTTATAGCGGCAACAAAAATAGGTCGAATTTCAGCTGTCTATCACGGTTCATGAGATACAGCCTGGTGACAGACGGACGGACAACGAAGTCTCAGTAATAGGGTCCCGTTTTTACCTTTGGGGACGGAACCCTACAAAGGAGCGGTTCATAAATGTGGTCATCATGTGCAAGCGATTTTATTTTAAAAATGCGCAGTAAGTATATGTTTTAGTCGATAGTACTTATTTTAATAAATTCCAAACGAAACACTTGATACCTTTTAGATAACTTCGCTTGAAACACAGCACAAATTTAATAATATTCACAGTTCGAAGAACCACTAAGATTTAAGCGCCATTTAGATGGGGAGAGTTTCTCGAACGTGTCCATTCGATAATGTCTAAGCAATTATCGCAAGCAATAATCGCCATAACATAATCGTGTCAAACTGTTTACACACAGGCAAGAACTAAAATCTCGTATACGATTATATCATACAAGATTCGCATATGACATTATCGTAGGCGATAATGTCTTTGTTTGTTTACACGGCGATATTATTGTAAGAAGATTATCGCATACGAGAAACTCGACTTGTCTAAACACGATCTCGTATGACATTTTTTCTCGTTCATACGATTATCGTACAAATCAGTTTGAACCGTTTTGTTTTGTTATGTCACTCATGTTAGCAACTGTCAATGACAGTTGCTAACATGAGTGACATGAGTGACAGTCTGTCATAAAAACTCGAAATGCGATTATTGCTTTGACGTTCTGTTTAGATGGACACGAGAAATCTTCCTATTCGAGGCGATTATCGCCCAAGTCAACGGGCGATGTTTAGACGAAGACAATATTTAATATTCCTTCGATTATCGTATGTTCGAGTCGTGAAACTCTCCCCGTCTAAATGGCCCTTTAAGTGGGTGACAAATGCGCGGGGACATTTTTTAGGCAACGACATACACAATGAGCCATTGCTGTCTAAGTTTTTTATTGTTAAAATACATATAAATCCAAGCAAAGAACACTTAAATGATAATTTATGTTAAAATAAATATCAGCATAAATTAATTTATTGATTTAATAAGTAAATCAATATTTTTAAATTTGGTAATTAACGTTTTCATTTGTATGGCCACCCCATGACGATCAGTGTAGTCGAACATGCAGTCGATTCCAATCTCAATCTCGACTTCGTTCAAGAGTGCCAATTTTCTGAATATTGGAATTGAAACTGGATCGAATTGGAATACGATCGAGATTGGGATTGATTTCAAGAGTAAGCCTGAAGGTCCTTTTGATTCCGCGAGATAAAAATCCAAGTTTCGTTCTTGATTTTGTTTAGTGGAATAAAACTAAATAATCTGTATAACTTTATAGATTACCGCAAAGTAATGACTGATTCCATAACTTACACTTACATAATTAGGCACAATTCCAACATGAGTACTTAAATTTTTTGGGTCTGTTTTTTTTTCATGAGCATCTAAAAAACAATGTACCTACTAAAATCACAATTCAATCGAAGTAGGAAATCGTAAGAATTCATATAAAGAATTCGAATAATTTATTTGACGAAGGTATGTGTAAAATAATATTATCAAAATAACAGCAATATATTTATGCACTTAATAAATACAAGGTATGATTCACACATGAACCACTGAATAGCGAATCGACGTGATTTATAATCGCATTTATTTCCACGTCACCTTTAGACGAGTCGTAATACATTCTGTCAGTTTGAGTCCAAAACTCTCGTACAAAAAACCTGTATTTTATACAGAATCTGCTTTTATTCAGAATCGTTTGTTCAGTGAATAATAATATCGGACAGAAATGCGGACGCTACGAGTTTGAACTCTGCCCTGTGACAATGTGTTTTCAAACGTAGGTTTGTGTTAAAATCAGGAGCAAATAATGAATGTTACATTCTAGATACGAGGAAACTTTTGTAACAATCTCCGTTTCAGGGCTTTTATAGAAATTTTGACTTTAACAAAATCTACATATTATATATAAATCCTGATGTATGAAAATTACCACATTAATATATTAGTAGGTACTAAGCTGTACTCAGTTAGACAGGGAGTCAATGCCAACAAAGAAAAGGCTAGCCAGACGATAAATCTATGTCACTATTCAGTTGAATAGAGTAGTATCTTTTATACATCATTGATCATTTAAATGACTAAAAGTTACTCATGAATGTTTCAATTACTGCTATGAATTGGTTAAAAAAAAAGAAAATACACATGAACATGAAACTTCCTACTTTATGGGAATCGGTAAAACATTAGCCGTCACAGTACATATTTTAACACTGAACTCTAAACACATTTTATTTGCATAAAATGCACGAAAATAATCTTACTAGAAAAGGATTTTAAACAGCTTTAGAAGCGGAGACGGTGAATCACGTAGACCTTCCATTTATCATCCACCAAGAGTTCCAACGTCTCCCAAAACGTCGCGATAAGAATATCTCCTCGGTTTCTTTGTACGAGGCAAAGAAATTTGTGAAACAGCCTGATAGCCGGGGCCTATGTACCTAACTACACTACATAGGTATATACGAAAGCTATTAAGGTTTTTTCGTCTGTTCATTTTATTTACATAATCTTTATCATTGTTAGGAGCTGGGTATTGGGATAAATTAATTAACACCAATTACAAACAAATAAACTTTAATCACACACGAATCACAAATTAAAACAATCACTAAACACTACTCAACACTTATAGACACGTAAAAGTCACTTCGAGATCGCTTGTAGTTCACTTCGAGTCGCCTCGATCGTAGTCAAAACCAGACTGACTCAGGTCGGCGGTCGGCGCACTTTATATACCCCGGCTGGACCCACTAGATGTTTCTAGAAGATGGTCGAATTTTCTGGAAACATCCATAGGCTTCGACATAGTCCCATACCTTCTGGAACATTTCAGAACCATCTAGAAACTTCTAGAACAGGGTAGAATTTTCAAGAAAACTTCCAAACTAATCTTCAGTAGAATTGTCGAGAACCTTGTGGGACTGTCGAGAAGCGTATGGATAGGTCTCGCAATTCGATCGACGTAACACTACTTTAATAGGTTCTAGTACTTGGAATATAAATTTTGAAAAAAAAAGTGCGCCGAGAGTGGACGCCCTAGGAAGATCTACACAGACCTCATTGGTGAGTTTCTTCATAAATGTCGGGTGCGTAGTTATCGCTGCGGGCTTACTCTTGTAACCAAATGTATGACTGCGGACGAGGCGAAAGGAATACGTAAAATTCGAAGTAGGTAGCGCTCTGTGGTTTCTACCTTTTTTCCCCCATACAGATCCATTGGGAAAAAATAAAAGTATAGTTAGTTGTACAATTATCACAGGTTACAGTTTTTGGTGTTTATTTACAGAAGGAAATATTTTATTGAAGCAAATGTTTACGCAAAAAGATTTTGCTATGTTTTTCATGAATATAATCCATAAAATTGTTTGCGAACTCAATTGGGCCTTGTGTCATTCAATGCAATATTTACCATATTTAATATGGAGACACATTTTATATTCAAATATTGAAATATTGACAACGCTTTGTAGTGAAGTTTTGTACCTATACCAAGCCGTAATGCAACAAAAAAAAACATTTTTACCAGATGCCACCGTAAACATAAACTCTTGTATGAAACACACGGCTTTGCTAAAATCTGCCTTTACACACTGGACATAACTTATTAAAAATATGAAAAACCTGCAAAATTGCACTTTTAAAAATGTACTCTCAACGCTCCTCTCACAAAGTATGACAAAAAGGTTTTTTGATATTTCGGTCAGTGCTTTCACATGACAAGCTGACGGTAATTGTTCATATACGACGGAACCTGGTACCTAATATCAACACAATTTTTAAGGTGAAAAGCCTGAAAGCGCTTCAAGCGAAATATATCACAATGTTGACAGGTATACCCAAATCACCTAAAACTTTTTACCATGTCCATTACATCTAGTGGGTAGTGACCCTGACTGCTATGCCGGAGGTCGTGGGTTCGATTCCCACCCAGGACAAATGTTTATGTGATGAGCACGATCATTTGTTCTGTGTCTGGGTGTAATTTATCTATAATATGTATGTATTTAGAAATATATAAGTATGTTTATCAGTTGTCTAGTACCCATAACACAAGCTCTGCTTAGCTTGGGACTAGTTGGCGTTGTGCGATAGTTGTGGTATAATATAATATTTAAAAAATAAAGTTGCCCCACACTAGCAATTTCTCCTGTCGTGGGGGCGTTTAAAACATTTCATTTTTCTCTCTCTCTAATCGGCTTGTCCGTTCCTGGTAGCTGTTTTTTTACGTGCTAAAATCATAAAATCGTCAGGAACTGTCAGACTCGTACTGACTAAAATCCACGGCGTCCTTCAATAGCCCTTTTTCCAGGGTCACGGTAATTGGTAAAGTTCCGCGGACCCTCCTGGTAGCTGATGTGATGAATAAGTAGAATGCAGTACTACGGTGTTAGAAAATTAGTGCTCAACTTTCCATTTACTTCAATGAGGACTGACAAGGCTTAATAATTTGTTAATTTTATAATTATTAGGTACTTTACTTTTCTTCCAACATCTTTCTTTTTGAACTTTTGTATAAAAGGGTTTTTCTTGGAAAAGTTTTTAATGCTACGTTTACTAGTAGTATTCCATAGCTCGAATGTCAATAGTTAAATTATAAGTACCTAAAATAGATAAAATACGTCTTTAAAAATAACTAAGTATATAATTGTTTTATTTACAGAATACTTTCATTAAATGTTAACGTTACTATTATGAAGGACAGTTCCATTGTTTCTTTCTATGAATTATAAATAAAGACAATCACACTGACCTTATAGGCTGTGTTCTAAGAAAGGTCACTAACTTACTATCATGTCTCGCAACTGGCGTGGGATGTGTGAACGTCGCGAGTCATCGAAACCATAGAAGTACGTAATTTAGTACGTTTATAGTTTTCATTCTGTATTTTAAAACGACCTCTATAGTAAAATAATTTTTTTTTAGAAAAAAAAAAGGATCCGACACAAAAAAAAAGTAAAATAACTTTTTTTTGGAAGTCGGTGGCTTTGTTTTTTTGTTGCGTTGACTACACATATGGCCACCGACTTCCGAAATAAATTACAATTTTTTGAGTTTGGTTTTGAAGTCGGTTCCTTTTTATTTCAAAACATTTTTTTTTAACCTTATTAATTTCGATATTCAACAAAAATCTTCATAATTATAATCAGCATCTTTGAAAATCTACAATCCAATTAAGCAACAAAAACAGATCTAGCGGGCAACGTCACGAGATACTAATGTTATATACTAAAACCTTCTCCAGAATGTATAGAACGCTTTTATGAAAGCTCAATCAAAATTGGTTCAATTAAACGCGAGATAACCTCAAACCTACTTTTTTTGTAGACGGTTAAAAAAGTGAGTTTATAATAATAATAAAAACGATTTATTTTTATGTAGGCATAATTTTCCATGTCAGTAATTCTGTATCTGTTGTAATTCAGAAATAACGAGACCCGTCCGACATGCAACAGTTCACAAGCTGTTACATCGCACCACATTCAATCCCTCGTCTATAACTTTATTCAGTCACTACAACTGTTTTGTTAAACATGGGCGTTTACCAACTATTTTGTCTCTTTAGTTATTCTTTCAGGACCTATCCTACTAATATTATAAACCTGAAAGTTTGTTTGGATGCTCTTTCACGCAAAAACTACTGAACAGATTTGGATGAACATTAGAACACAGATAATTTCCTATAGTGTAACAACTAGTGAACAATAATTTACAGTCCACTATCATTGGATTTATGTCTTTTTAGTGACAGTCACGGTAAAATACGTGCATACAAAGAGTTCTGTTGAAAGTACGTATCGTCACGCTCAAGAGAGACTCCTTTGGGAACGTTCAGTGACGGCACAACCCTTCTCATTGCGATAATTTTAAGTCCGCACGTAAGGATGGGTAGCTGAAAATGTATTCAATTTGAAAGGTAGGAATATTTCTCACGTGTTTTTGTTTTGTCAGACCTTTTCGCAACTATTTGTTGTTTTAGGCATTTGCCTTTTCAATTTTACTGTATTTTATATTTATTAGGCTTTTCCCATGACTTCGAGTCCTTCCCATCTGGGGCCACTGATCTTTGCATTGGTTTATTAGTTCATCCGCAATCGCCAAAATGAAGAGACTTCTGGCTGTGTCAGAGCACCACATCGGGGTTATGTAACACACAGCTCATTAACCACATCTTCGCTCTCCGTCAGGCAAGATTAAATAAAACAAAAAAGAAATAATAATATAAATATCCAAAGCTAATGTAATTATTAGATTACTATTTTTGGATCGAAGGTACTGGAAGTCGTGGAAAATACAAATTCATATTGCCGAGTACGAGTAAACTGAATGCCGAACAAAATAATTAAGTTTTGGTTCTAGGAAAGCACATAAAATTCGAATAATTAATTACATATACAGACACCAGCAAGTCAGTCTACCTAAAACTGTCAAATTTGACGAATCGAATATTAAACTTCCACTAATATAATAAGGTTGAAAATCTATTAAGACATTTGACAGATTGTGGTAGCTCGGTGTGCTCGCGTCTGTACATACAGAAAATGTATATTGAAAATGGCTTACAAGTAGAAAAACACAAAGGTACTGCTAATTTAAACTACTGCAGACCATTGATAGAAGAGAGATTAACATTGTGTAAAACAAATAAATTAAACCAAAAAAGTCATCAACTGCCTAGCCTTTTCCCAACTATATTGGGGTCGGCTTCCAGTCAAACCAGATTCAGCTGGATATCAGTATTTTACATGGAGCGACTGCCTGTCGGACCTCCACAACCCAGTAACGGGGTAATACAATACCCCATGGTAACACTGCCAAAAAAGTAATAATAAGTAATTAGATATTTTTGCGTTTAATGTTTTCTGTATTTTCCAATTGATTAGAAGACCTTTAGGTATGTACATGAGTGTTTCCATACCCTTCACTTATTCGTGGCAATGCGCAAAAAATGTTTAGTTAAAAACTGTCGTGTGATGTACAAAAATCTTCTACACATATAATAAAATGGTAGGAAAGCCAAAACTGTACGTTTAAAAAAAAAGTATATTTGTGGTGTGATCTACAATCGATACCAAAGCCAAAAATATAGTTTTTAGAATTTTGTCTGTATGTATGTCCGGGATAAACTCAAAAAGTACTGCATGGATTTACTTCTTTGGTACGAATATTATTAAGAAGTCGTTTCAACAGCATATTATCACTATCACCTATTAGTCCAGTCATTAAAGCCAAAACCCGAAAATAATTAGTAACTTGCTGAAATTTTAGGGGGTTCTTAAGGAAGGTAAAATAACATACCGGGTGATTTTGCAGCGTTCTGGGGTGTACGGAAAGGGTTGAAAAGGGGTGAAAAGGTGTTTTTTGCTAATAACTTTGCCAAAAAAATTAGTAACACGCTGCAAATTTGGAATAAGGTTGTTCTTACGGTTTTGTAACGTGTATTAAATTTGCAGCGTTTTGCAACATACGGAACATTGTTTTTTTTTTAAAAACAGTGCAATTAGTTAAAAACAGGGGTAAGAAAATTAGTAACACGCTGCAAATTTGGAATTAGGTTGTTCTTACCGGTTTGTAACGTGTATCAAATTTGCAGCGTTTTGCAACATACGGAACATTGTCTATTATTAAAAAAAATGAAATTATTTAATCACACGGGTGAAAAAAATTTGTAACTCGCTGTAAATTCGTAATTAAGTTGTTTTTACCGTTTCGTAACGTATATCGCACTGTTTTTTTAATAATAAACAATGTTCAATTTGTTGCAAAACGCTGCAAATTTGATATACCTTACGAAACGGTAAAAACAACTTATTTACAGCGAGTTACAATTTTTTTTCACCAGTGTGATTAAATAATTTCATTTTTTTTTAATAATAGACAATGTTCCGTATGTTGCAAAACGCTGCAAATTTGATACACGTTACAAACCGGTAAGAACAACCTAATTCCAAATTTGCAGCGTGTTACTAATTTTCTTACCCCTGTTTTTAACTAATTGCACTGTTTTGAAAAAAAACAATGTTCCGTATGTTGCAAAACGCTGCAAATTTAATACACGTTACAAAACCGTAAGAACAACCTTATTCCAAATTTGCAGCGTGTTACTAATTTTTTTGGCAATGTTATTAGCAAAAAACACTTTTCACCCCTTTTCAACCCTTTCCGTACACCCCAGAACGCTGCAAAATCACCCGGTATGTTATTTTACCTTCCTTAAGAACCCCTTAAAATTTCAGCGTGTTACTAATTATTTTCGGGTTTAGGCTTTAATGACTGGACTAATGGGGAACGAGTAGTTAACCTTTATTTCTTCAACGCATTTTCGCAGACGACGTTGCGGACAGAAGTTAGTGGTGAATATATTTATTTAAATCATAATAATAGCTAATGTGTGTTCTCTAAAATATATATTATGTTTTAGTTTCATAAGCCAGTATGGTTTTATGTACGTAGTATTAGGGATTATATTAAACTCTTCGATCGTAAAAGCTTTATTGTTAGCCTCTCACTTGGAGCGCACGCAGCTGATAGCCTAATTATGTGAACCGAGCCTATAGCGTTAATATTACATACATTATTTAATATTATTTCGTTCCGTAGCGATTCTCATTTGCATTCGTAAATATACAACAAAAAGCGCCGAAAAAGGAGTGACGAGGGTCTCGTTCGGAATACCGTAAAAGTGGCAATCAGCTCGGTTTACTGACTTTTACTTCAAAGTGAATTTTTTTGTTCTCGTCTTTTTATTTTGCACGTTAGCAAACGGTGAAGTGCTTTCGAGTAGTTCCATATTCGGAAGCATTTTACTGTTTTTTCTAATTCTTTCAAAGAAAGCACTGAGATAAAAAAATAATTCGATGTACACTTGACAAAAATGAGTACTGTTCATAGCCTAAGATTTTGCTAAAGAAAGTACTGTTTCATTTAAAATATATTATTTATTACGCCACTCTTTCTAGGGTCATAAATATCGCTGAGTCCGCTCGGAACGTAGGTTACACTTTCTCTACGCTCTAGCTACATACAAGTTAAGTGCTCCGGTATTGGGAGGGAGAATTAATGTATGTGTTCTAGGGAATACTCGTACATTGTTCACTCTATACATTAACTGTACGACGTTTTACGAGGTCAGCTTCGTTTGGCATCACGTTGTGTTTTCGGAATAATTATGGGTGATAATAATTTATGCGCGTTGCAGATTTACTCTGAAGTTTGGAAAGTTCCGCATTAAATGCATATCGAGCACTTTTGCTACGCCGTAGCCGATGTGCTGACGTCACGGCTACGCCAGTGTTCTGCCGTAGCCATCTCGTAGCACATTAACTGCTGCTACGCGTCAATTTGAAAAACTTTATTTTGTTTCACTCGTGTACCTATATTTTTAGTATTTCAAAATAAAACTGTAGTTTCACGTTTGAATTCAAAACGCAACACGCCATTTTCCGAGCCGCAAAATTAACAACGGTATTTCTATATTCACCGAAAACAAAAAACATTTCTCAAAAATAATAATACCATGTAGATTTACCCGTTCAGTCAGCATAACTTTTGCCTAATTTGGGGTGTTTCAGCAGCACTAATCGTAGCGGGTCGGAGGCGGTCATTATGTCCGAGACAATGGAACAAGGGGGTTGGTCGCCATTCAGAGGGAGTCGGTGTTGTCGCATGACAAATGGCCGTGTGTTTCTCTGCGGACATGACTGCTCAAACAATCGGCCCAACAACATTAGATGCGTTAGTACGTGTTGGATATTGTCCTGCCTAACTCTATTTTGGTGACCGTATTTGTAAATGCGTCGTGGGACAAACGTTCGTTTATGTCACGTTCAGTCATTGCTGAGGTAACGCTTTGGCAGGATTATATCGAACTATTTTTTGTTGTAAAAAGGCAACAAAAATAGATAAGTATTTCGGTTTTTGAAGTATGGTGTTATTTATCACCAAAGGTGTGTACAAATATTGTATAAAGGGTAATAGTAGTATTCTCGAATGAATAAGATAACAACTAATAAAAAAATAGAAGTTTTCATGCGCTACCTTCTCAACCCAGTGTTATTTATAAAAGCTGGAAGACGAAAATTTTGAATAAAAAATTTTCAGCTTTGAAAGTGCAAGAAAAATAGCAACGACACATTAATTACTTGTTTAGGTGAACAACTCTTATCCTCATTGTGCCTACAGTGATTTCCGAACGTTATTCTTATGCTACCGTCATTTCTGAGTATTTCAGCACAACATTTTAGACAGTCCAACGTTTGTCCAAAAAAGACAAGCAAGCAATACCCGCCTTTCCACAAAAAGATATAAACGTCTATTGAACGCTTGTATGAACAAAGTGTAACTGCAAAATGAGCCTTATTAAAATATTAAACATCGTTTTGACGTTGAAAAATTTTTTAGACAAGATTTCAACAGATGTTTATCTTTCTTGTGGTAAGACGGTACGTGTTTATGGTAAAAAACTCACAAATAAAAACATCAAGTACAGGCACAGGTAACGTCATCACCGATCTGTTTGAATTTCGAATATAACGGCGAGCGCGGCGCATGCGGTCACGCGCGTGGCAACTGACGTCACAAGTCACGATACGCTTCCCGCACACTCGACAATTTCACCGCGGCGGGCGTCAACTCGGACGTTTCCGACGTCCGTTTCCGACGTCTGTTCCGTCCGTTATTATTTTTATTACCCTACATAACTTGTGCACTCACAACATGGTTACAGCATAATTATAATTTCGGTTTTCATGCTCGAGTGAACGATATTAATGAAACAATAATTGTGCACATCACTTGTTACCGGACGTCAATAAACGATTTGCATCATGCTTGTTTTTGGGCTTTGTTAGAAGGACCTGTTGGCAAGCATTTGTCGAAAATATGGCAGTGCAACGTTAGTACCGACGCTGGCCAGTAGCCAAAATAATCATGACGACCATAACATTTCTAAATCTAAAAAAAAAAAACGAAATGATTCAGCATAAAAAAATGCCATTCAAAAAGTAAATAACAGTCATTACTTCGCCGCGTACAACACTGAGGTACTATTTTCGGTATTTGAGTAATTTGTTGAATTCCAATTTGTTTCGAAACTTCTCGGCGGCTCGCTACTCTCTGCTACGAAACTTTTCGGACGGCATATTTTTTTTTAATTTTGGGAAGAAACTCCACAACTTTTCATATTTTTAAAGTTTGAGTTCGTAAGTTGAATATTAAATGTTTCTTTCCCTTCACTACACTTCATTTGCGATTTTTACAATATTTCAATTTGTGAACAAAGTATGATATTGAACGATTTTTATTGCAATACGTAATTCATGTTCATGATTTTTATCTTTTATTGTGAAAATCTCTGTGATTCTATTTCCATTAAAAAGATAGCAATTCAATAAAAGTTGATAACAATAAAAGAGCATTTTCATCATTAATAATTTATCTTTCAAGCGAGTTAAACCAATACTGCAGTATAAAATAAACGTAAAATAATCTCGAGTCAGTGAATTATTCTTGTTAAATTTGTTTGTGGGCTTTAAATCGAAACAGGCACAGACTTAGTTTGAAATACTCTAGTATCTCTGCCCTTATTTTTCTACTTTCATAATACGACGCGAAAGCTTTTACAGTAATGCGAAGAATAATTGCATCCTCCTTTATTATACTGTATCTCAACAAATAGTTTTAAGTATCTGCACACAGATTGCATTCGCATAAAATTTCCACATTCACATCTGTCTGCAAAATAAATGGCATTCAATTTTCACGTCAACATGTTTCTGTCGTTTGATATCTCGGTAAAGGGTTTGTACAGGAATCTCAAAACAAAAAAGGCTTTTGTAGCTACAGGTAATAAGATAAGGCGTTGACCTTTTTAAAGGTAAAACATTTTCACGATAAGACACTAAGTATTGCTATTGATGCGAGAAAAACGATATGTGTATATTTCATTATTTATGTTTTTCTTTTTATCATTCTAAATGTTATGGAGTTGAGTTTCAATGCAAACGTTAAAGAATTGAATTTAAAAAGGCCACTTTAAGTCCTATCATACAAAATTATCAGTCATATTTTACGAGTTAAACCGCAGGAGAGACGAAAAAAAGAAACTAATTTTACACCCCACTGAATAAGAAAAAAAACTAAATAGTACTACGCCTTGACAAAAACTATCGTTAGTTATTTATTCACTTCACAAATAAAACAGAAAACAATATCATAAAAGCACCGCAAACCTTCAACGATCGTCGTCACGTGAATAGTTCCCGAATATATTCTGTGGCCACGTGTGTTATCACGTCGGTGACAAATGTTTACGTTGGTTTAAAGTGTACGGTATTTCAAAAAATCCTTTATAATCTCTGATTTACGCACCCGGCCGCCTGACTGCGGTTGGACAATAAAAAGCAATTTATTTTTTCCACAGCACTTTTTTCATTAGTAAACAAGAATGACGTGTAAAACAAGCGCTCACTGTGACGAGGGTCCCCGTAAATAACCGAAGGGAAGTAATTATCCGCCTGTGTGTTATGTAGATACGCTTTTAAAAAAATGTGTATGACTGTAGTATTGGCTTTGAGAAAACAAATAAAATGGTATGAGAGTTAATTAGTTTTCTTTTTGAGAAACTCTTTGATATCCTTTACAAAAAATCCTATGAAATTACTAAAAACTTTTCGTTGCAGCTTACAACTTGTCGTGTATATTTATGGAATCACTAGAGGGAGTATCCAAGAATGCAATCAGTATCAAAAAGTAAACACAAGCAAGAGTAACAATAAATAGCATTCCTCGAAAAGGAAGTTCCGAAGTTAAAAAAGTTTTCTATTCGAAAACGTCTAAATGAAAAAGAAGGTGATAAGGACAAGATAAGCGCCTTCTTAAACTTGCCTAAAAATACTCAAAGAACATTCAGGTTTTCATTAAATACCTACAAGACGAAATCGCTTCACTTTCTGTTCATTTTGGTGTTACATTATAAATTTAGATTTAGATTACCCTAAAATTACCTCGATTCAATGCTTGTCAAATAATAATTTAGGTACATAGAAATGTCACATGCATAAAATATACGTATTCCAAATGCCGTGAGATTAATATATCGCATTCATTTCCTTATATTATTACAACGTAATAAGGAAAGGAGAGTACATATGGTGAATTAAATCCATATTGTTCTAATAACCGGGAAGCGTGCGGAGTTTGATTATGGGTTCGATTATTATTCTGTACAAAACATTCTAATATGCTTTCACAATATACGTTATTTCATGGAAGAAACTGAA
The DNA here is from genome assembly GCA_036375495.1 of Agrotis segetum. NCBI lineage: Eukaryota > Metazoa > Arthropoda > Insecta > Lepidoptera > Noctuidae > Agrotis > Agrotis segetum. The sequence goes on along the minus strand of JAQSVV010000301.1, from coordinate 552,549 downwards.
GTTGGATATGTGCCGGAAGGATGCCTCATAACTGAAACAATAACTATTATCATATACGTTTTTAACCCAATATTCTATTCACTCAGATAGTGGCTCCACATCCACATTAGTGCCGTGAACCCCCGTGAATAGGCGCGAACGAGAATGTGGATGGTTTTCGCGGGGTTCACGGGCGTTCGCGCCTGTTCCCCGATCAGAGTCGGTATTGTGCCGAGAATTCACGGCAAGAATCCACGACATGAATTCACGACACTAATGTGGAGCCGCCAAGAAAACTACGAGGACGGCGATTGGATAATAGGTGACTTACCGTCTGATCTTGAACCATGCCCGGGACGACCGCCCGCTCCGCCGCTGTGCCCTCGGCCGATCAGAGAGACACGCGTTGGAGCATCCACACGACAGGCTATTCGCATACGGGCAAAGAGACCACTTAGGCACACAGTGCCTAAGGAAGAGTTTTTGCCCGCATCCAAGGGTGCACCGGCCCGAAAAACTGGTCTTCCCCTAGGACGTATCCGAGAGGTAACTCCAGTCCACGGGCGCACGTGGAGGTTTCCTGTCATAGCACCACAACGAATCCACCCCTTGGAGGGTTAAAACCTTCAGGGGTCGCGAGACTGTCCTATCAGTGACCCTAGAGCGACGACAAAAAAGGCTGTTGAAGGATCACCATGGATTTGAGTCAGTACGAGTCCAAGTCATCAATAGTGCCAGTAATGCACGCTTTTATTTATAAGCAACATCACGACTGCAAGCCCAAAGCATTTGGTAAAGGTTTGCCCTAATAGCACACCCGTATTTGTCGCCAATTCTGTTTGAATACCAAATGATTGTGGGTATTACAAGCCTAGTGACATCAACGAAGGAAAATTCTAACCCGAATGCAACAGAAAAATTCATAACATTTTAGGAACTGATGATGATGATTCTTAACATTTTAGGAATGGAACCCAGAACTTCAAGCTCGAAAGGCGTACATAAAAGCACCATATAAACGAGGAAACGTGCGTGTTAAAGCATCAGAATTGCAAGTAATGCACTCTATTCATTTACATATAAGTACTGTAATCAAATGTCCCGGAACACCCAGCACTCCGAGAAGTGACGATAATTGATCGTTAACTGCTTGCGTGATTGTTGTTATTGTCCTGACTTCGCTCGTCTTGGGGTAGTCACACACAATTTGGGGTAAGTGACATGTAGAATAACTTATAATGGTTCCCAATCGATTAATTATTCAAACGACTAAACCATTACTTACACAAGGTCGTTGTTCTACACATTTAAACGCTCATGAATAAATCTCTGATTGAAAATGGCTCTTTCAATTTCCAAATGCAACCGCAAGTTCCAGTATATAAATTGCATCAAACCATTCGGCTAGTTGGATGGGTCGGAAACAGCCGGTTTGGCATAATATGAACACTCGTATGCGGTTATCGGCTATTGGCTAAACACCCTGGCATGCTGACAATACGACTAAACCGTTTAGCTAAAAAATGCGAGTACTTCTTCTGCCAGCAATGCCGAAAATGTTCAAAGAAAAAATATGAGATATTATTATGCATTTTCGTGGAATACCGTCGTATTTGAGCACGCAATAACACCTGTAGAGTAGAGTAAAAATCTACTACGGAGCGTACCATTTTGCAAACAACAATGTTCTTCGGGGTATTATGTGTGCAAACACAAAAAGAAGGCCCATTTTGAACCTTGACTGGGCTGCAATATTGGCGTACATATGTTCTCTCCCTCACCTCGGACACATGGGAGTTCAGAACCATTACATCACGTAGGACACTCATTTATCATTCCAGAAATATCTAGGGGACGTCCCGGCGACGACGTGCGGGGGCTATACGTGGCATCTTCATTAATAGCACGCCGCAGGTAGGGCGCGGGGTGATGGCAGGGGGGACGCACTATGTACATACTTCGCTAATTGAAATCATGGTAATGTGTTTACCTGAATGTAGGTAGATGATGGAGTGACATGACGTTACCATATCACTCCACAAAATACATTATTATAACAAAATTTCAATTTTCTTGATAGTCGATAACAAAACGGTTGTTAAATACTATTCATGTACTACAATACTTGTAAGACTTTTCTATTATTGTAAAAACTCCAATATGATTTATATATGGATAACAATGCTGTATTTTCACAGATGACTTGTGTATGTATCGCCCTTGGGTACAAAAACTTGAAAGGGTAAAATAGGTTCAAAATAAAGATAAACTCAATTGTCTGGTGTGTTTACCTTTCTGATCTATTCTCGTGTTACTAAATTCAATATGAATAAGAACCACGGAGCTGACTTGCCTCACCTGACGCTGTTTGAGACGGCACCACTTTTAATACTGCGTAGAGTGCGTAGTTGCGTACAAAAGAATAAGTATACTTTTTTTTCTCTTTCTACTACTCTCTTTTATCGGTGGTAGTCCAGTATTTCATACAGTGGTCCAAATCATCTTGCCATCTTCGCTTAATTTGGCCTGACAAGACATCGAGTTTCCTTTTTAGCACCTATTCCGATGTTTTATTTGTCCAAAGATTGTATGACACTTGATATGCATGGCCTATAACAGATTTGTTTAGCACCTACCCCTCCAACGGCAAATAATGTCTATTTTTTTATGGTGGGTTTGTTTTATCCCCATTTCACCTGATGGTAAGCAATGATTTGGTAGAGTGTGAACTATTAAAGAAAATTAGACTTAGAATAAAACGAAGTTTATTCGTGAATCACTTAACATATTTTAATAAGTAAACGTCTTCAATCATTGGCATTGTTAAGTCATGAGAAGTTTTAAAAAATAAAGTAAAATACCTGAAAAGCAGGTTGATGTCATTAATCTCTGTTCTCATTACATCACTGAAGTCAGAACTATGCTTTCTAAGCAAACTAAAGAAAAAAACACAACGTAATAAACAAACAAAGACATAATAAACCTAACGCTGAGCGAATTTATTTTTTGTTTCTCCTCCCACAGGAGAAAAAAAAATATTTGTCTCCCAAGTCGGTAATTTATCACGTAGGCTTATCAAAGCGTTGAATAAGCGTCATGGATGTGACAACAATAGACCAGCCTGCTGTTGCGTCAAACACCAGATCCTCCACAAAGGTGAAAATTAGTAGACGTCGCTTACAGACTACAGTACCCGCTTTATGATCTGTTTGAATCTATGCCTCTAATGACATACCAAACTCGGCTATTGAGTAATGTTTGAATGTCTAATGATTTATTGTCAATGAAGGCTAAATAATCACAGCCGCACAGGCCGATCTTCTGGGTTAAGCCGCGCTTGCCGAGGTTGGTCTGTGGATGGGTGACCATCTGTCATAGCGAGTTTCCTCCGTGCCTCGGAAAGCACGTAAAGCCGTTGGTCCCGGTTGTCATTTGTAGATCTTTGACAGTCGTTACTGTTAGTCAGAAGCTCTAAAGTCTGACAACCAGTCTTACCATGGGGTATCATATTACCCAGTTACTGGGTTGTGGAGGTCCGACAGGCAGTCGCTCCATGTAAAATACTGATATCCAGCTGAATCTGGTTCGACTGGAAGCCGACCCCAATATAGTTGGGAAAAGGCTAGGCAGATGATGATGAATGTGCTGTAGCTTTGAGTTACAAGTGTCTATTTTAGCGTGTTGAAAACCTTGTCACTGGCACTACTAACCAATGCATATACAGAGTGAATTTTCCAAGTAGGCAATATCCGAATCTATGAGGTGTAGTGATAAATTATAGAAATAATTCATTATGAAATATCCAGTGAAGCAGTTTTATTTAAATTCAAAATAAGGCCAAACACTCATTTGATATTTTTTTGCTGTTCGTCATAGTTTGGGATATGATCAATCATCCAGTTGAAAATATCACCTTATTGTTAACATTCTTTAAATAATAATACATTCAACAGAATAAAGTACAGTCAAAGTTTTTGTACTACATTATTGAAATTGAGAAATGTTTATTCTCTGTTTTTCTGAAGTCACTCAGTGATAGCAATCAAGCACTCACAACAAATGGATCCAGATTCTGTAAACTCACAAAACCATCAACAAGACTCGAAGGTTTTGTTCAAACTTGTTCAATGAATCAAAACGCCCCTCCATCAATCTTTGAAAGTCTAACTGAAATTAAACTTTGAACTTTAATCACGTAACAATATTCTGTGATCAAAAGTCTACTAATGAAATGCAAACGCCCGTTTCTGCCCTGAGTATCAAATACGTGACTTGCATTTCAGCCAACTAACATCTCAAAAGCCGATAACGCGACGACCGTTCCGAAAAAAGTATCCAATCCAGTCGTGCGAGGCAAGAATAATTGAATTAAAACAAAAGAGGAACAAGCGAGCCGCATTTATTTAACACTTCGAAGTGAATCCAGTGGCAAATACAAGTGTAGCAAACGGTTAACGACAAAAACGGGACACAACAAGAGCTTTAGTTAATGTGAATCATATTTCATTTCGCAGGAGGACGGGATTTCCGAGACCTCCCAACACCGAGACATTATATTTTCCATTGTAGGTCTACCTACACTGCATTAAAACGAATGATGTTAATGAAGATATTTTAAATGAAACGTTATTTACGCTTCGTGTAATTTAGCGACGTCGTTTAAATGCTTCACGTAGGTTTTTTTCGGTTTGTTCGTCTCACATTGATCACGTTCCAGTACTCACGTTTTTCTATTGAGATCATGCCTCGATGAGCAGTAAGTTCAATAAATGCATATTCAATGGTCTCTCAACGAGCGGTTCTTCGCTTAACAATGACGCAGTAGACAAATTATGTTTTTTCAATAAGCATGTAAAATTTTCGAAGCTCGCATTTTTAAATTTTGCCTTTCTTTATTCAAAGGGAATAATCTTGAGAAAAATTTAGATTATTTCACAAATGAAATTGCGTACAAGTTTAAATTACAGCAATTCTTTCAATTGAAAACATTTATAAAAGTGAGCGTACGCAACACGGGCAGCTGTATAATAGGCTCTCGGTGAGAAAAGTAATGTGAATAAGTTTCCCGCACCTGCTAACTCTTGATGTCTTTTTAGTGTTCCTTAGTGAAATGGCTTCAGCGACTACAAGATATCAATCATTTTCACAAGTAATATACTATTATGACATGTTCTTCAGAAAATTTCAGTACCTATTTCTTGTTTATTACTAAAGTCAGTCATGTTAATTGCCATAAAATATTTTTGTTTCTCTCAGCGCGCTGGCTGTCTGCCTTTCAAATTGTTATACTCGTATTATAAATATTTCCCTAGAGGCTAAAATCTGCATAATTTATATCGAGAATAACCATGTATAATCCAGCTACTTAGTGATCTCGAAATTAACTGTCAGTCACTGGAGTATACGAAGCACATTTAGAATATACAGGCTGATGTTTTACGTGAAAGCCAAAACAAAGATAAATCAAAATGTGTCTGGGGAACTGGTACTGGTAGAAAAACTTGTATGAGTTTTCAACTAGAAAATGATCCTCGTTGTTAGTGAAAGTGAAATATTATTTTAAAAAATACCTTTTGTTTCTTCAAAATCGAACGTGCCTAATTTTCCTCAATCACTATTTCGATTTCCACCCTTTTTCATTACGTTTTTAAATCATCGAATGAATCCTCAAACCCGGGCAGGAAGGGAGGGATTGTCGGACTTGTACTGACTAAAATCCAAGGAGTCCGGAATCACGGTTACCGATAGTCGCATAACTCGATTCACCCTGCGGTTTCGTTTAAAAAAGTCAACCTGTATATCCTCTCAATTACAAAATGGCTAGAACTAAAGAACACAAAAGAGATGGTACTAATATCACAATCATAAAGTCGTAGTAAGTGTTCCACAAGTAATGGCTGCTCCTTGCTTCTGCCATAACACACGTTAAATTATGGAAATAAAATTGTATTAAATGCGCTATTCTTATACCGCAATAAAATGCTAGGTAAGGATTTATTTTTATTGCTTTTTCACTATCATTTCTTTGGTGCATAGAAATTCATAATGAACTTGGTTTCCTGTAAGTTAATATGTTTCAACTAAACCGGTTAATATTCGCACATATTGCTCGGGTATTAAAATATATAAATAGTCACCATAATATTATACTCATAACACCTCTAACAGCTAGGAAACTTCTGTAGAATCATTACGCATGTTGGAAAATTTTCATAAATCCTTTTACGTAGAATTGCAAAATATTTATAGCAACTTCCTAGAGTATCGTGGAAACAGAAATTAATGTATGAGCTATAACTTTACATCAAACACATGAGTATGCGAAATTCGTCTCTTTACATCGCATCGAGTCGAATTAGCACTGGAATAATGTAGTAGGTACTTTACATCCACCGCGAACGGTGGAGGCAGGTGAGTGACCTCGTGCCCAGTAATAGAGCTGTAAGGCGGCGAATAACCGGAATAATTCGCATTGTTCTCGCTGCATACATGTAGCTCCGTAATGACATTCCCAAGCGACCGGCGATTTTCTTTTTTTCCCGTAATAGTCCGTTATTTGGAAACTTCAACTTCACAATATCGACACACAAATCACTGCCACTACAAATCGTGTTCGGCAGAGGCGAAATCGTTTTGCGTGTGACGTTAATGGGATGGGAGCTATTCTTCACATCACGACTTTATTGGACGATATATCAGCAGTGAGTGTTCGACATCCAACCGGCGACAAAATACATTATGAGCTTTGCATTTACTCCTTGGGTATTGCCAATTTCTGTTTGTAGATAGTTTCTAGAACTCTAAATTAGCCTCGGTGGAGTTGGCCAAACATTTAAAACAACCACGAGGTTGCATAAATAACCATTAAGAGTAACAAATTAAATTGTGTAGCTATACATAATGTTGTATCTAATTTAGTGTATCATGTCATTTAATTTGAACTTAATTTCAGATTTCAAAGTAGTCGGTATTAGCAGAGTCATCCATCACGTTGACATCACTTAGTAAATGCAACTCTATAGCTAAGTTACTGAGTGCATACATTATATGAAATGACACAACAGCGCAATAGCTCCGGTTCGATTCTTGCATGGATCAAGCATTTGTATATTTTGTTAGTTGTAATGGATCTTTCTGTTTTTGCGTGTTTCTGTAAAAGTCTGTAAAAGCTACAACACAGGAAAAGTTTCTAGAGAATGGTAAAGTCAAAAGGAATCATCGCATTGAAAGTAACGAACGCTTTAAAATTAAGATTAGCCGTTTTTGTTTCTGTAATTTTCTGAAGAGATCGTGTGCAGAAGAAGTGACGGAACAAACTCTCCAGCACTTCACTAAATACCTGGAATGTTCACGATCTGTTAAGAACAGAATGATAGCAATTTCCTTTGTTCACTGCATAATCAAAGCTTTGGCTTAAGTGACGTAGTTTGTCGTTACAACAAATAGCTATAATAAATTGTGTTTATACCTGTTTTTAGCACTTCTTAATTGAGATTATTTCAGGTACTTAGGAGCCTGTAATGCAGTCATTAACTTGTTCATTAATATATAATTTTTAAGAAGGAACTTTGGCAGACTAAGAACTGAATCGGAGGACAATACCGGTACTAGTGAAGATCGCTTAGAGACAGAACACAAGACAAACAGACGTCATTATAAATCCACGAAATGATGCTCGTTATACACTATAACTTGCAATAAGTAGTTATGGACTGTGTCATGATAGATAGATAGATGATTTTATTTAATCATCTCTCTATCTATATAATCAACTCTGAATCATCATTTAATCAACTCTGAATGCTTTTTTTGCATTCCGTACCTTAAAATGATACACAGCAACATTATAGGATCACTTTGCTGTCCTTCTGTCCTGCTGTCAACACGCTTTGCCACACGTGAAAGTATCAAGCTAAAATTGATCTTAAATTCTCAAGTTTATAATACCTTAAATTACTTTAACTTTATTTTCTATGCCTTCTAGATACCGCAGAGGGCGTCCACAGATTTCTTCCATTGCGATCGGTCTTGAGCTTTACCTTGCTTCACTTCATTCCAATGCTTGCCGCGGTAACGGTGTAATCGAACTTTTTATTGTGCGTAGTACGACACACACTTGGCCAGTTTCTTTCTATTTAGACTCACTTTTTATTCACTCTTTCATATTTTATGTTGTCTTTCCCTGTTAATTTTTGTCATTTCTTCTTAGATGTCTTTAAGTCATTTCAGATTAATCCCATCCAGAACAGGCTGCCCCCAGGCACCAAACTCCTTTGGCGATGGTTCAGTACCACCTGAGCTGTCGCTACCACACATGAGCACCACGGAATGGGACCACTATAATATACTCCCAGCTCTTTCTAAATTACTCCTTGCATATTTCCACTTGTCTTCAAGCAAAAGTGTGGAATCAATTACTTGGAAAATTGATCCGGAACAGTTCCTAAAAAAATGGTGTGGTTTAAATTAATTTGGTATCAATGTAAAGACAACTTTTAAAATGGTACCACTTTTATTATTCTTAACAAGTTATGAAGTACTCAAGATCACTCAGAATCCGAGTAAGATATTCCATAATTTTGCTCGCGAGTGTATAGTTGGTGCCAGTTAACATGGCAATAGCGGTCATTGACCTTTACCTAATAACTCGTCGTATAATGACATAAGATCAGAATTAGCATTTTTCTATGAAATGATAGTGTTTACTTGTGAGTCTTAAGGCTGCCGTCTTCTTTTGCACAAAATTGAATCGCGTTCGGCCAGTCGATCGTACGTCAAATTTCGGGCTCCCTTCCCGCAATCCCCCGCATACATCCTGCCCACTGAATTATTATAAAACAATTTTGATGCGGTATGAACATTGCTCTATTAAGGATTATTTAAAAGGAGTTATAGAATTTTTGCTTAATAAGGAGTTTTAATATGACTTGGTTTCAGGGTTGGAAAAAAAAACAGTTTTTTTTTTAAGATATAAAACAAACTGTAACAATTCAAAATGTTTTAAAAAAGTGTTTTTTTTTTAGTTTCTGGTTCTTTTTTAAAATTAATTCCACCTTGTTTGTTGATGTCGAAACGTATATATATCAATTATGTTTCATTTCTAGACTACATCTTTTCAAATTCACCCTTTGTAATGAATTTTTTACGAAAAATGATCAATGGAATAAAAACATGTGATGTTTTTTTTCTAAAAATTTTAAGCATTATTTCATTACAGTGTCAATAAAAGTTAAAAATATGACATAACAATGGCATTAAACTCAAAAGGTTTTATGTCAAACTATTTAGACTCCTGAATATTAATTTGTTTTCATTTTATATGCATTCATCTGCCTTAAAAAGTAGTTGAAACGGGTAATAAAAAACACTGTTTAATTTCAAACTGTTTTAAACAGGTGTTTTAAAACAACTTGTTTTCATCATGCCAACCCAAACAGGGTTTGTAATAATACGAGTATCACACAAGTGTTTTAATACTATTTAAATATTCTCATAGGTTAAATTCTGTTAGGTTTAATTTGTTAAACACAATTGTGTTTAACTAATTAAACCTAAAAAAAGGTCAGTGCAGCAGTCATGTTGGCAAAGGAAGAGGCGGGACGCGTGAGAGAGAGGACAGCGTAAACCTTACATCCCAGCCGCAGTGGTAAACCCAGAACATAAAAGGCTATTAAAGAACGCCGTGAATTTAAGTCAGTACAAGTCTGACAGTATCTCCCGCTTGGCCTAGGGAGGACTCATTTGATGATTTTATCATGAAAAAAAGGCATGGGCCATGCCCGGGTCGACAGCGCGTTGTGTCCTACGAGCGCCTCAAATAGCGTCAGCATGACGGGGTCCCCCTCTAGAGGGCTAAAGCCTGCTGTCGTCGCGGTACTCATTACCGTGACCCCGGAACATTAAGGGCTATTTGAAGGACACCGTGGATTTTAGTCAGTACAAATCTGACAGTCCCATCCAAGGACTGCACTCCTTGTCATAGGCACAGTCCATTACCACCGGGAGACAGAGAAACCAACGGTTTTGTTACTTGCTGGATTTTAATGAAGGAGCAATGTTAGCGAACGTGAAAGTGAGAAAAAACAAACTAAATTTTAAATGTCAATAAGGTCGAAAATAGTTTGAACATGTTTTTTAAATTGCTTAACGATAGCAAGTTAAAAAAACAGCTTCAAGCGATTTTCGACCTTATTGACATTTATGCAAAAACCGGATTTTAATGAAGGAGCAATGTTAGCGAACGTGAAAGTGAGAAAAAACAAACTAAATTTTAAATGTCAATAAGGTCGAAAATAGTTTGAACATGTTTTTTTAAATTGCTTAACGATAGCAAGTTAAAAAAACAGCTTCAAGCGATTTTCGACCTTATTGACATTTATGCGAAAACCGGATTTTAATGAAGGAGCAATGTTAGCGAACGTGAAAGTGAGAAAAAAACAAACTAAATTTTAAATGTCAATAAGGGCGAAAATCGCTTGAAGCTGTTTTTTAACTTGCTATCGTTAAGCAATTTAAAAAACATGTTCAAACTATTTTCGACCTTACTGACATTTATGCAAACACCGGATTTTAATGAAGGAGCAATGTTAGCGATCGTGAAAGTGAGAAAAAAACAAACTAAATTTTAAATGTCAATAAGGTCGGAATTCGCTCCAACTTGTTTAGTTACTTCTCCATATCTTTTAACAATAATAATCGGTTCACAATTGAAAATTCTGTAGGAAATTTGACAATTAATTCCTCTTTTTCTACCCCTATAGGCTGAGTTTAATTTTGATATTTAAATGGGACCAACTTTCTGATAAACTCTGTCCGACAAAAAAAAAAGATTTTTTGATATTGGACCACCTTAGAGAAAGTAAAGAATAAAAAAATATAAAAAATATATACATGTCGAATTGAGAACCTCCTCCTTTTTTTCCGTCGGTTAAAAAATATATTTTAACATAATAAAGTAGAGCAACCTGAGATGCGTAACTGCGCGTCATCACCGTTAGAGCGAGAGAAGGTGCGAGCGAGAGGGACCAACAAAAATTCGTCGTGGACCTCACGTCCAATCGCTCCGGCCGTCCACCGGCCACTAAGGAATTTCTCTTGCAATTCTCGTTTATAAACACTTTTTGAGAGGTTATTTGAGATATTTTTTATTGTTAAAAAAAAGCGCTTTAGGTACAATTTTTTTCTTGAATTTGCTTTATTGATCTGTTGACATCAAGATAATGTAATATTACATACCTACGATGCATAGTTCCTATGAAAAAAAACCATTTATTAAGAGATGAAATCCGGGAATTTTGATGATATTCTGCCATCTTAATTAAGAAAATGGAAGATAAATATAAAAAACTAATCAGCGCAGTTTGAAGACGAGGATATTGCGGTCATTATGCGCTGATCAGATTTTTAAATGAATTCTTCATTGTCTCAGATTGAGTGCACCAACGTAACTCGAAATGACGTTGGGCAGGAAAGAGCTGTTTTGAACGCTTGATTTACCAAATATAATCTACTTAAATCAACTTTAAAAAAATAACTAGCTGTTACTTATATTATGGTTATTTATGTGCAATAATAATATTTCAAGCTATTGCACTATTTTGTTCAAAAATCACAAACAAAGTTACGCAAATAATTCGGCGTGCGTGAATTTTACAAGACCTGCCCCTTAAATATAAAAATAATATAAAATCTTAGTTATAGGTGAATTTTTTTTACCATTTTGATATATTATGAATTATAAGATACTTATATCCTTACAATTTACTTACTAATTTATTCGGTATTTTATAAAAATGCTAATTCTGAGCTTACGTCGTTATACGAGGACTTATTAGGTAGGGGTCAATGTCCGCTATTGCCATGTTAACTGGCACCAACTATAGTAGGTATCTGATATTTACTAAAACCAACGTCCACGGCTCCACTTCCAATAAAAGTGTAGATAACTGAATAAAAAGTAGCCTATGTATATGCGGATTTAAATGAAATTTGGTAGAGAATAGCCAGAACACATTCCGAACTAAATTTCATGCAGATTTCATTCAAATCCGCTCAACAGATACGGTCCAATTGAGTAACAAACATACATTGCAAACTAGTGGGATAATAATATTAGTGGCTATGTAATTGTATTTCTAGTGCACTGACAGAAAATCAAGAGTTTACGTCACAGCGCATTTGAGATTGAATTCCCCAAAAGGCATTTCACATTTACATATTACAGAGGCATGTAACCACACTGGCTTAGCTTTAGTAAAGGACGGGATTGCTCTCTTACACAGGCTTTAGCCATGGTTTCAGGTGTTCAAACTTAGTTAGCGTAGCTGCTGTAATCTGTCCGGATTATAATGGCTGGAAAGTCATACCGAAACTGAATATCCCTCGATATATTAGGATAAGTTGTCAGACTGCCAGCATTCTTATTACCTTTGTCCACAATAGTCATATTTTAGATTGGGCCTGACAATGCCTAGCAGCGCTTGCCAAAGATGATGTATTTTCTGTTGATGAATTTTCGTAACGGACTAAATTCCCTCCGTTTGTAGGAAAAGAACGTTTAACTGTTGGTCCCGGCTCTAATAACAATATCATTGACAATAGGTACAGATAGATCTATTCCCATTCCCCAGGAACTATTCCTCAGTAACTATTCCCTGTTGCTTGGTTAAGTTCGTTTTCACGACTTTTCACTCGCCCGGTTCCAATGTTGAATCGGATATCGCCGCATAATAAATGACACGAAGCTTTCCTGTTCCGCATCGGTAAAAACTACCGCAAATACCTTCACAAAATATACCTGCTATTGTAAACCCGATACAGAAAATTCAATTTTAATGAAACTTTAATTAAATGAATCCGTTTCATGAATTTACCGAAAAGGCTTGGGATAGCTTTACGTTGATCGTTTGTTTTCGTAAAATGATTGTGTAGCCTCAATGATTTAACCGTAATAAAAATTAAGAACGTTCATTTAAAATCAACAAAATGAAATTAATTTTAAATGTACACTTTATTTCATGCATAAAGAAGTAATATACTCAAAGCTAAACGATAAACGATTTCACAGAAAACCCATTAACAAAAATTGTTGTATAAAATTAAAGTCGGAAATAGCGGTTTATGCCAAAGACACTGTAAAATTATTTTATATTCATACAAGTTGTGATGACAACTAGGGCATGCAACCGGGAAATCCCGGTACCGAAAATACCGGGAAATCCCGAGAATTTTTAAGGCAATCCTGTACCGGTTCTTCGTCCCGTAGTCCCGGTACTTTCGATACTTTCGGTACTTTATTATTTTCCTTCTTTTTTTAATATAAATTCACAAATCATATCCAATAAACTATTCTTTTACAAAATTGTTGATATAAAACATTTTATTTTGAAAATAATGAGAATTTCATAAACAAACTCTAATCAGCAATGTAGTAAGGGGTCAGTTATAATGATGATTATGATTCATTTATTGCATTACTTTCATTTTGAAGAGAATAACTTTAATAATGCTCAGATTTTGTGTATTTTATAATTATTTGGTTTATTAACCTCTAAAAAGTTTTTACTTTTTTTATGATACTACCTTTATTTTAAAGAAAATAGCGTTTGTTACATTCTTTTCTTGAGTTTTATATTTTTTTCATCTCGCTAAAGCAAAACTAGTTTTGTTTTGCTACAGTTTGTTTAATGATATTTATTTATAGTAGAAGGAAAAAAGTGACCAAGTATGTGATGTTAAAGACTTATTCTATAGAGGAAAGAAGAAAGCAATTACGTGACAAAGATAGGCTTATTTCTAATTCAAAATATAGTAGTAATTTCCAATATTCAAAATATATTTTAATTATTTTATTTAAAAGTTATTTTTTATCAATATAAAAAATACATCTGGTACTCGGAGATTGCCAGAAGCTACCTTTTTTCCACTTCACTCGCTCGGAAAGATTCTATTAATTCGCGCGTTTTTCGTGAAAAATGGAGTTTAATAACTCCATTTTCCACGCAAAACGCGCAAAACTCCATTTTTTGCTCTAGAGCGCAAAGATTTGTTAAAAATTCGGACAAAATATCTTGTAGTCAATTATTTTCTACACTGGCAGGCGAGGCGTAACGCTCAGTTTTCAATCCTACTTGGATTGAAAACTCAGCGTAGCAAAATTTTCGCGCCAAATATCAACTTTGCAGCCTTGCATAACAAATAACTATTTTATTTTAAAAGAAAATTATAATGTTTGTGATGCACTACTGTAATATAGAACTTCTTTGTTGCAGGAGAATTTTATAAGTAGGTTTCATATAAGAAAACTCTTTTTGTAGCTAGCCGTTTAAAATTAGTAAGAAAAGTAAATTGTTTTTATGACGAATATTTTTCTTCCGGATATTAAATCTCCCGAACTGAAACGACGTTAGACGATGCGTGGTGTCGGGTATTTTCGTTAGGTTTTTGTTGGGAATGACTTGATTTGGTCGCCGCGCCGCGATCAGAACCCGCGATAAAAGCTATGCAATAGCTTTAAAAAGCATTTAAATTCGGTTCCTTAAGATTATGTTCTGATGTTTATTGTCAATTATAGATTTACGAATAAAACAAAGTTTTATGAACTACTCCATCCCACCCACATTTGTAATGAGTTCATTTTTCAACTGATTTAGATAATTTTATGAAGAGTGCACGCACTCGTGCCTTTCATTCGATAAGTTAATAGCGTTTGTACGTGAGTACCGAAAGTACCGAATATCCCGGGAAATCCCGGTTCCATGTCCCAGTACCGAAACTTCGGTACCGGGCTTTAAAAAGTACCGGTTCTGCAAGCCCTAATGACAACATTTTAAATCCGCAAAGGAAACGTAAAAACTGATACTTTCAGAACTATTTTAAAATATGGTCCATTTAATTTTATAACGCAGAATAAAAATCTATTTGTTTATCGGTACGAAGGACTATTGGGCAGATTTACGCTATAATATTTTATAAACTTAATTTAAATGAAAAGAAATTAAGTAATTGAACACATGATTTAATCACGTATAAGAGAATTCGCAAACAAAGCATTTAATAAATATTCGAGTATCAAACGAAATAACGAAAAAAACAGATATTGATACAATATTTTTTCTCGCCTGCTCCATCCTACTCCTGCACGCGTAGCATGGCGATTCTATCTCTATTCTACCAAGAAAGGACAAAGTTATTTCATCGTTATTTCTACACAAATCGATGTTTTTTGCACAAATCTGACACCATTCGTACACTATTAAAGAAAAGAACGTTTATTTTTCATATTTTTTACATTACCATGCATAAAACGCTAAAAATATTTTTACGTTCTGTCATTTTGTCTATTCTTGCGTTGACAAAACCCCTTTCTGCGGCGCCATGCTACGCCTGCTGGACAAAGCCTTCCTCCACTCCTTCCAACATTCACGAAATTGTGCGCCCTCTTTCCAGTTCGAACGGAACCTATCCAGTTCGTCTCACCATCTCGCTTAGTCTGCCATGACCCCAACCGGTACTTCATTAAATTAAAAAAGGTCGATATTAAAGAAAGGACCAAGGTTCGGCCAAAGGAACCAAGGCCGCCCAAAAACCCGTTTGGTTGACGATATCGTAAAGATCGCGGGGAATAAATGGATGAGAAACGCACAGAACTGAGAGACATAGCAACAAAAGGGGGAGGCCTATACCCAGCAGTGGGTGATCCCGGGCTGAGATGATGATGATATTATAGAAAAAAGTTAGAAACTCAATAAATATTACCATTAAGCACTGACTGTATCTTCCGCCCTCGCCGCCGAGGCCGCCCGTAGCGACGCCCAAGTCAATGCCCCCCCGACCCTTGCAAGAGCCAGCCCGCGATGCTGAGCCTGTAGTTTTAAATTAGCCCCTAAATAATGAATCATTCTGATCCAGCCTGTCCTTTGCTGTCTTCTCTCAGTGACGCCCTAAGTCGAGGACCGTACCCCACAGGGGGTGCCCTTAGCGAGTGGTCACTTAATTTTTAACTTATCTTGTAAGCCCCTGGCTGGAGCCTTCCTGTAGCCTTAGAGTCATCTGGGCAACCACAGGGAACCACAGGAAAGTCCGGTTAAGCAGCACACAACCTCTTACAGGTTGACCTGCGAGATGACATTATCAAAAAAAAAAACTGACTGTATCAACTGAATCGCCCTAAAATAAAAAGAAAAACAGCTGAAGCAGAAACCAATACTTATCCAATATTTAAACGAAAAATAAAAATGACTAACCCACCACACGTATCCGAATAGGTGGTTCGTGAAATTCAGGTAATTCTAAACTAGCCCTGAACCGCGGAACGTTGTGCAAAAGTTATCCGGCCCGGTTTCACGGACGATTTACTCCCGGCTTTATGATAAAATAATTCTTCTGTCCGATGCGGCACGGGTTATCAAGTACTACTTACAAATGTACATTTTATTAGCGGGTTATTCTTAGAGCATTTCTTTTACATTTGTTTCTGGGATTTCAATTGTTGCTTTTGAGATACATTTATGGTCATCTCCCTATTTATATTTTTGTATTGTATTTTTTTAGCTTATGTTTTAATATTTTTTACACAACAATTTTGTAATCCCATTCATAAATATAAAATTCAACCTGGTTAATTGTGGGTGTATTTTTATGCACACCGTACGGCGTACACCTCTGCTTTGCCCTTTCGGTATTATGGGCGTAATGTAATCTAGACTTATAATCTGTGGGCACGAATACAAAAATAATCTAGAGAGATAATTTAAATACCTACATTTATTTGAAAGAGTATAATGATTTTAATAACAGTACCATACTATGAACACAATGGTACCCTATCTTCACCGACCAGTAGTTTATATAGAATTACTTAACTACCTGTTATCCACAGCCCCAAGATAAGTTACAATTGAGTGAAAATTCATCAATTGCTTAGTTTCTTACAATTTAGGTATACAAGTACACATGTCGCATAAAAATGCATACCTTTCGACTTCGTCTTTTCAAAAAGACAATTCAAGTTATACCAGCGCGATTCCATTCCACGCTTACAGCGCTTTGCATTTCTTTTTTTTTCACTTTTGAATCGCTTTCGAATCCAATTGGAACCTCGGGTGAATGTAAAGTGTATTTGTAGAGGACTCCTGTCATACACCTATGACACCACATAATTGGTTCTATTTTCACCTTTGACTCAATAATACTTTCATAGATTCCAGTACCAAAGTATAAATTGAACGTAAATGTGTCGTTACTGCAAGTTAGTCAACGAGTTACGTGCGAGAGTTCAGTAAAGTGCAAAGTTTGCTATCATATCGACCACGAGAAATGGGTACAGTATAATAGTATTGCCAGTTGCTCCTCACTGTTTGTATGAGACGGGAAGCAACGCTATTCATTTTGATTCAGGTTCTTGTATAAACGAAAGGTATTAAATGTATATGTCGTAGGTTCTTCATCAAATTAGGTTTTTGATCAAACAACGGATAATGTTAAAATAATAACACGATATTATCATTTCCCTAACTAAACAAATCTAGTGTTTTGATCAAATCCCTAACTGGTTCAGTAAAATGACAATTTCAGATACTGTCGACGGATTTTCATTTTCACGGCGCTCCCCAACTGGGACATGGTGGGTTAGAAGACCTCTTCGTGGTTATTTTTATAAAACCACCCAGAAGAAGGAGCACCGCGATATTTTCTGAAATTTTTGTCATTTCACTGAACAAGTTCAGGGATTTGATGAAAACACTATATTTGTTTAGAGAAATGATAAAATCGTGTTGTTATTTCAACACCATCCGTTGTTTCCTAATTTGATGAAAAACCTGCGACATATACCTACATACAGAAGAAAATTCATACAGGAACAGCCGTACAAATCCAGTGACCCGATTACCAAAATTAGGTTCCTATTAGAGTAAAAAAATCACGAACTACCAATATAGATCATCCTACACACAAAAGCAAGCGGAGCGGTCATGAGGAGAATGGGGCATCCCTAACAGTGGCCCTCGGAAATAACCGCAAAGGTTATCAAATTGGCAGTAGTGGACGCATTGAATGCCTAGGGCCAGGCGCACATGAACGATTCCACCGATCCTCCCCACCGACCGTAATGGGCTATGCATGAGTAACCACAAAATCGCATAGCCCCACTAATATGAGCAAATCTGAACGTACCACATATTATTTATGTAAATGTATTAGATGACGGAAGGTAATTCTGATCTACATTCATATGAGCGAATGAAGGCAAGCCTCGCATGTTGGAAACAATGTGTTTTAATACTCAAAGAACTATACACATGCTAGACTCCTTAATTAGTTTTTAATAAGCAATGCGATCTCTTGTCACAACATAACAAAGTTTTATTCATACTGAATAAAAATATCGTTTTGAAAGTCCTAAAACTAAAAAGTACATCACTAGTTTGCCGACTTTTATGGCCGCTTATTTCCACGAAAATAAATTGCAGTTTTCAATCCTAGTACCATTTCAAAAATTCACAGACTCTTAGAATAATACGCTTGCTCTCATGAATTAAGTTGGCACACGCACGAAAATTATGAATAACTCTGCATCTCCTAAAAAAGTTACGACAAACTGCATTTCGCGTTCGCTTTTTTATCCAAGCAAAGAGCAAGCGACAAAATGAATAAAAGGAGAACAGTTTTTCTTCGCGAAATGTGACAAAGAGGTGGTGCGGGATTTCTCTACGTGGAGTTATTGTCTGTGACGCAAAGTCCTGGTGACAAATAGTGCTGCGTTTTGCAACATTTTTAACTAAGAGTTAATGCCTCCGCCAAGAGTTTCTTTTAGCTTAAGGGACGGAGGATAGTCATAGTGCAATAAACTTTTATTATCATTTCTCCAGAGCTAGACACGTAATATTTTTCTAGTTTTATTCTTCCAAACAGAAAGAAAACTTAGAATTAAACCTGTAAAGAAATTCTTCAAGCACACTACGAACAATGACAGAACAGAACGTTATCTTGACGTTTCATAATTGCTGTGTTAATCTAGCAAGAGAATTCGAGTAAATAGGTACGTCATGTGTAAAGCTTTCAACTGATGTTAACACGAGCATATCAGTTTGTCTCGATCACGAGCAGATCATATACGATAACAGCTGCCGTCTGCTTGCCAGTATGCGCTATTCGTTGGACAAACTAAAGTCTAACTAGAGAGCTACTTCAGACTCCGATAACTCAAGTTCGATTACCACATTGGGCAAAATGTGTCGAACTTAGTTTCGGGTTTTAGGTGGCAAAGCAAAACTCCCAGTTATAGCTCAGTATTGGAAATGTGCCCGATAAATGATGATAGACTATACGCCCACACATGCAAAGTCTCGCAAATCTATACCTATATTTCCTTTCAGGCTCACTCCGGTGCGAATGAAAAACGTGACAGAAATATTTTTTAAGAAAACCAATTGATATTTCTTCAACTGGACTTCCGTTCCACAAATAGATCCTACTAAATTGTTGTACAAAATATCGGATACTTGTCAATACCACTATGCGAACGTCTCAAAGAGCGCTCTTAAAATCATTTATTTATTTCTGTCAATCAATGAACTCACTTTCTTTATTCATTCAATACATTTGGAGGAGAAAGAAAAGTAATCTGAGGGATTGGTCTCGAACACGCGAAAAAGATATTGGAAACCATCCGCGAAATAGGAACAACCCGTTATTATTCTGTCAGATATTATCCTTTACGTATTTAGAAATAAACTTTTGTTATTTAACAAAAAGGTTTTACTTAATAATCTGCTTTTGAGCCCCCGTAACACTGCTGAATAAATTACTGTTGTGCTAATTAGGAATTATTCAAGCTTATTTTGTATTGTTTCGTATTTCCCGTTCCATGAATACGCCTTGTTATTCCACTTCAAATAAAACCTAGTAGATAGGTAACTCAAAGCCAGTCCAATCATCAACAGCCTTATGCCATTCAATCAAGTGGATCGGAACGTGAATTCTACACCCTGCCGAGCGCGGCGGTATCGGGATGTGAATCTGCCCTAAGATTGCTCGTTGCGGTGAAGTGGTCGGAGCTCACTGGATCATAAGTAATATACTCGTGCGTGTGTAATGTCACATCATTTGTGAATTATATCAAAGGGCGGCCTGTTGTCATGTGTCTATTACCTACCTACTTGAACGTGCCCGAATTCGCTGCTATGTTTTTTGAGTATTTATTTTTGTTTTGAGCATATCGTATCTTCAGTGAACAAACCGTTTCGATTGTTTTGTTTCTCATAATGTTGTTTAAATAGTAATTAATGACTGTGTAAGTCCAAGACTACTTGTAGAACCTCTAATTATGAAAGGTGTATTGAACAGAGAAGCTGTTGGAAAACCTTTATTAATAAAACCAGCCTATATTGTCCCATTGCAGGACAGACAGTTCCTTCTGCCTTCTGTGCATAATTATTATCATAAATATTAGAGCTAGCTAGTCCTTCAAGTAACAGTCAAATTCAATCTGCGATCTACTGAGTTGTGTTTTCAACAATTAGTTTTTTTTTTTATCTGCTTCCTAAAATAAAGTTTAGAGAAATAGAATTATATAGGCTCAGATCAAAGAAATAGGCAGATAGAACGCTCAGAACACGCGAGTGGGTCCACCAAAGTTAATACAAAATCAAATAAACTTTTACAATGGTTAAAGACACGTGACGGTATATTTTGGCAAACAACAACAACGACGCGCAGTTTGGTACGACGCGTAGCTTGGTACTGTCGCGACTTTGTATTCGATTTTGATTTTGTATTCACTTTGGTGGAACCACTCGCGTGTTCTGAGCACTCTATCTGCCTATTTCTTTAAATCTGAGTATATAGGCTTATTATTCATATTTAATTAAGGTTATTATGTCAATAATGGTTTTTATTCATGAACGGATGTTTTTCAACCTAAAACAGTAATTCATGAACGTCAAAAACCTCTATAGGTTTTCTTTTTCCTTTTCAGTACTTTCGGTTAAAAAACTTTGACGGAAAGTGGCTTGAAGTTAAAACGGTTTTGAAGCTAACACGGAATTTGGACTTTGTTGCCACAACTGCAACTCGGTGGACGTACTTGGCATTTACGTCACGGCAAACGCAGAGCACAGAGTAACAAGAAAAAAGAAACATTGTTTTTATTTTTCCCTAATTTTTATTTTTGGTGTAGAGTGGATGCATGCCATAAACACTGCCAATGCTCTATTTATTCATTTTGGCGTTTATGGTCATGCTGAACAGTAAATATTTTTCTGTAACTTAAATTTACTTTTTCTAGAATAAATACCCGATCTTAAAATAAAAACTTTTCCCCACATTCGGATATTCCCTTTGAATAGTGGGTGCTGTAACAAAAAATCGAACTCACACACAAACAAACAGACTCAAAACAACTATGTGTATGTCACAGGTTTCGAACCTGTGATACGCTCAATGGCTCAGCCACTACGCCACTATCATCGTAATGATCTTCCTGCCCTCATCCTATTATATTTGGAGTGACGCGACACGTTTTCTTCTTCAGACGTCACGGCTCTTGCTCCTTTTTCATCTAATATAAATAAAGAAATCAATGCCACTTTTCGTTGTAATTTTATAACTCAAGAACGGGCTCACCTATCCAAACCAAATGTTCAGGGTTTGTTTAGACTATTTAGTAGATGGTTTATGTAAAGTTTGCACAAAATCGGTCCAGCGGTTCTTTATTTATCACATTTTTTGTAACAAATTATTTAAAAAAAGAAAAAAACCCCATTAACGAAATAATCCGTCAATGGGGTTTTTTTTCTGTCAAAGTAGTGAAGCACGTACCGGGCCGCCATCCTATAAAAAGGCGAAAGTTTGTAAGTATGGATGTATGGATGTTTGTTACTCTTTCACGCAAAAACCACCGAACGGATTTGGCTAAAATTTGGTCCACAGATAGTTTATAACCTGGATTAACATATAGGATAGTTTTTATCCCGATTTTATGTTCCCGTGGGATAATTTTCGAGTTGTAGCGGGTGAAGCCGCTGGCAACAGCTAGAATGGGATGGAAACGGATGGAGTGAGATGGAGTGGGATGGAGTGGGATGGAGTGGGATGGAGTGGGAAAGAGTGGGATGGAGTAGGATGGAGTGGGATGGAGTGGGATGGCGTAGGATGGAGTGGGATGGAGTGGTATGGAGTAAGATGGAGAGGGATGTAGTAGGCTGAAGTGGGATGGAGAGGGGTGGAGTGGATTAGAGTGGGATGGAGAGGGATGGAGTAAGATGAAGTGGGATGGAGTTGGATGGAGTGGGATGGACTGGGACGCGGTGGGATAGAGCGTGAGGAGTGAGATGGAGTGGGATGGGGTGGAATGGAGTGGGATGGATTGAGATGGAGAGGGATGGAGTGGGGTGGAGTGGGGTAGAGCGGGACGGATTTTGATGGAGTGCTATGGAGAGGGATGGAGAGGGATGAAGTGGGATGGAGTAGGATGGAGTGGGATGGAATGGGATGGAGAGGGATGGAATGGGATGGAGTGGGTTAGAGTGCGTTGGAGGGGGATGGAGTGGTATGGAGTGGGATGGAGAGGGATGGAGCGGGATGAAGTGGGATGGAGTTGGATGGAGTGGGATGGAGTGGGATGTAATGGGATGGACTGGGACTCAGTGGGATAGAGCGGGATGGAGTGAGATGGAGTGGGATGGGGTGGAATGGAGTGGGATGGAGTGGGATGTAGTGGGATGGAGTGGGATGGAGTGGGATAGAGTGGGATGGAGTAGGATGGAGTGGGATGGAGTGGGATGGCGTAGGATGGAGTGGGATGGAGTGGGATGGAGTGGTATGGAGTAGGATGGAGAGGGATGTAGTAGGCTGAAGTGGGATGGAGAGGGGTGGAGTGGATTAGAGTGGGATGGAGTGAGATGGAGAGGGATGGAGTAGGATGAAGTGGGATGGAGTTGGATGGAGTGGGATGGAGTGGGATGTAATGGGATGGACTGGCACGCAGTGGGATAGAGCGGGATGGAGTGAGATGGAGTGGGATGGGGTGGAATGGAGTGGGATGGATTGAGATGGAGAGGGATGGAGTGGGGTGGAGTGGGGTAGAGCGGGACGGATTTTGATGGAGTGCTATGGAGAGGGATGGAGTGGGATGAAGTGGGATGGAGTAGGATGGAGTGGGATGGAATGGGATGGAGAGGGATGGAATGGGTTGGAGTGGGTTAGAGGGCGATGGAGGGGGATGGAGTGGTATGGAGTGGGATGGAGTGGTATGGAGTCGGAGGCAGTGGGATGGAATGGGATGGAGTGGGATGGAGTGGGATAGAGTGGGATGGAGTGGGATTGAGTGGAGTGGAGTAGGATAGATTTCCGGAGTGGTATGGCGTAGGATGGAGTGAGATGGAGTGGTATGGAGTAGGATGGAGAGGGATGTAGTAGGCTGAAGTGGGATGGAGAGGGGTGGAGTGGATTAGAGTGGGATGGAGTGAGATGGAGAGGGATGGAGTGGGATGAAGTGGGATGGAGTTGGATGGAGTGGGATGTAATGGGATGGACTGGGACGCAGTGGGATAGAGCGGGATGGAGTGAGATGGAGTGGGATGGGGTGGAATGGAGTGGGATGGAGTGGGATGTAGTGGGATGGAGAGGGATGTAGTGGGATGGAATGGGATGGAGTGGGATGGAGCAGGCTGGATTGAGATGGAGAGGGATGGAGTGGGGCGGAGTGGGGTAGAGAGGGACGGATTTTGATGGAGTGCTATGGAGAGGGATGGAGTGGGATGAAGTGGGATGGAGAAGGATGGAGTGGGATGGAATGGGATGGAGAGGGATGGAATGGGATGGAGTGGGTTAGAGAGCGATGGAGGGGGATGGAGTGGGATGGAGTGGTATGGAGTCGGATGCAGTGGGATGGAATGGGATGGAGTGGGATGGAGTGGGATGTAGTGGGATAGAGTGCGATGGAGTGGGATGGAGTGGGATTGAGTGGGGTGGAGTAGGATAGAGTGGGATGGAGTGGGATGGAATGGGATGGAATGAGATGGAATAGGTGCTCTAATTGAATAGTACTGCCTTTGAACTACAGAGGGCGTTTATAACAAACACGTCTAATATTCTTGAAAATTCTAAATAAATTCTAAATATAGGGTTTATATGAAAACGATATGATTTATAAGAAACCTGGCGAGAATTAAGCGCTTCGCACAAAAAAATACATTGTCAAATTCCGACATCCACGCGAACGAAGTCGCGGGCACAGCTAGTTTCATTATAATTCCTTACACAAACCATCCATCACCATCTTTTTTTGTGGTCTTCCTCTCCATCCATGCACTTTCATACCCATCACTCTCTTAGCCACTTGCTTATCAGCCACTGAGCCACCTCATCATCATCTGCCTAGCCTTTTCCAAACTATATTGGGGTCGGCTTCCAGTCAAACCAGATGCAGCTGAATATCAGCATTTTACATGGAGCGATTGCCTGTCGGACCTCCAAAACCCAGTAACTGGGTATACTGTGTGATAAGATACCATAGTATGGTAAGACTGGTTGTCAAACATTAGAGCTTCTGACTAACAGTACTGTCAAAGATCTACAAATTAATAACAGCAGGGATCAACCGCTTTACGTGCTTTCCGAGGCACGGAGGAAACTCGCTATGACAGAATATGGTCACCCATCCACAGACCTGCGCGGCTTAACCCGGAGCCACCTGTGCCATCAAAAATATCTTGATCTTGGTGCATTAACCGTCATTAATGTACCATCACGTAATAACTATACCTACTGTCATAATGTTTGTAATTTTGTGAGATAAATGCATGACTACCATGTTTAATTAATTTGATAGTGTATTTCTTTGTATGATTCCAATTACACTATTTGGCTTCGACTGTTCTATTTACATAAATAAATAAATAACTAAGCTCAGTTTCCAAAAAACTTACAAAACTTTTATCAAACTTCGCTTTCAAGCCACGTTCACCAGAATCTACATACATAAGCAATGCACTTTCTCATTACCTCATCTGAGCTTACAACTTGAGTTACAGTAACTTTATAATGTTACCATCGTACGTATTCGTTAATGAGACAGCCAGTCTGTCAAACACAAAGGGAACTCGTTCTAGCGAGAACGAGGAACAATCTCCTAAATCTATCACTCCAGAATGACTTTATTACATAATGGTGAGGTTACATGGGTTTTTTTTTCAGCAATTATTTTTGCTCGCTCTCTGATATAGGTACAGTAGATACATCATGTTGTATATTTTCCACAAAGTTAATTTGCAATTAAAAACAGTAGGTATTTATGTTAATTCGCCACAACTTTTATTTAATAATTTTGTTAACCGTGTCACATTGACGAAATGGTTCTTTTTCATCTGTTTTGCACATCTTCTTTTTGTCGAATCAAGAAAGTGATGAAATGGGATATATAGCCCATACGATCACTGTCTCATTTTTCTTCCATCATAATGATTTTCAACCACAATATAGCATTTTTTTCGATATTTCAATATTTAATCTCTTTTTTTTTTCAATTTTACTGAGGTTTTTATTCAAATCAATCAATCATTCATGCTAACAAATTCTTAAAAAAATTTGAATTCATTATTATTGATCGTGCATTATAGAAAAAATGGAGCATAATTATTATGTTGTTTTTTCAAAACTCTACCTGAAATTAAACAATTCAAATAGCCCATGTAAGCTCACCTTAACACCTCGTGCCGTTCCGTCGTATGGGCGTTCGTCTCGGCGTCTTCCCTCCGTTACTAAGCATTCTAAATTGCCAGACTTCACCGTTTATTACCACGTGAAATACTGGCTAATAGTCACGGCGAAGAAACGAGGAATCTATGGGAAGTGAGTGGAAGTTTATCAGGTTAAGTTATGTATGGTGTTATCTTGCTATACACAAATAAAGCAAAGTCGCCAGTATTTCCTAGGAAATCCAGATAAATGTGCTTAATAAGATGAATTTTACTATATTAATCGCGTAAGATGGCGAAGAATGAGTTTGTCGATCATTTTCGACAAGAGAAAAAGCATAGGTTTATAACGCAAATAAAATAAAAATCTAATCATAAAATACTCATAAAGTACTTTATGAACTTTGTTTCCAAGTTGACATCGGTTTCTATAACTGTTAGTAGACTCGAATAAAGTGATGTCGTTATGACATAATCGACAACTGTTCTATTAGTTTAGTTAGTAACCAACCCAACCGTAGTTTCAAATAAGCCCGAATTGATAGCTTCTACTATTAATATTTAATTCATTTGTAAAATGGAACCAGATATTTTTATTAATACTGAAAACATTCAATCATTGGTTCATACATTTAGGAATTTTAGGAAAGCTAAACGCTAGGATCGTTCATAGTCAATTTCCGCCAAAATATTTTCACTCAACTTGTCTATTTGTATTCATAGAGAAATTTTCTTTGAATAGATAAACGGATAAAAGGGTTATTCCGCATTATATGGAGGTCTGACGAACGAAAGACAGGCGCGCCTTGTGAGCCAAGTTTTGTGAGGATTATTTACATAAATACAAGTAAACAGTATATTCTAGGGAAAAATGTGTTTATGAGGACTCCAAAGAATAAAATACAGCTACAGGTATTAGCTAACGCAAAAATAAAAATTCATGTTAAAATTTCCTATCCCATCCCTCTCCATAAAGTTCCAACAAAATCAATTTTAAGGGCCCTGAAAATAAGTATTTTTACAACAGTTCTGAACTTCTTAGAAATCAAATCCATAAAAAGAAAATCTAAGAGTGTGCATAAATTCTTTAAATTGCTAATAAAATTAAACTTTACAAAAACGAAATCTATAAACATTTAATAAACGTGCTTATAAATGGAGAGTCCTCCAAACTCGCGCAGAACTTCGGAAATTTCGACCCTTCAAGCGTATTTTCAGTCAGGTATTTCTTGAATTAAATCTTATGACGGATATTGCCTGCGAGTAAGTTCGGAAGGCTCGGGTCTGTAACCCACATAACGAAGGCAAACTTACTAAATTTATTATAATTTATTGGAAAAAATCAGCCTTTATAGATAACTTTATCTTTTAACTTAGTTTTAACAAACAAGGCCAGTTTGTGGATAACGTTTGCCAAAATATTTACTTGTTATTGTTGAGATTACATTTTACCGCAGCCTGACCTGATTCGTTGTATTTTATGTTCACTTTACAATTTACATAGGAACAAAATACGCGTTTTGGTTCTAAATAAGATAGCAAAATAAACGATAATTCTAAATGGCATAGAAAGGTTTTTCGTGTTACTACTAATTACATTATACTGATATAGAATACGATATAAAAACGCTGTGTTTATACTATCGAGCCTAGTTTATAAATTTTTCGCGGTCTCATCGTTGGAGCGCCACGCAAGAATTTATATTCCGCACTGCGACTCATAAATTTGAGTGAACGTCCTCTAGCGCCGCCGCTAGTTGTTCTATGTTCGCGCACATTGCAATTTATGATTGTTCAGCTTAAGATTTCACAACTAATAAATTGAATAAATACCAGTCTTATTTTCCCAAACCGACACTCAGTGGTAGCGCGCCAACGCGTTTAATATGATAAAATATTCACACTGGGTACCATAAAAATAGGTAACAGTCACACGAAAACGCTCTCTAAAAAATGTTCCATGTAAAGATTTGTATGTAGTCATAATTTATAGTAGTGTAAATGTATATAGTCGTAATGACAAGCAGTAACTATATTATATTTCATTCAATTCCTCACTGAACACGAAGGTGTACAAGTAATTTCGACGTATATATTGGAATTCAATTTGGGAGCGGAGTGAATATTTCCGCACAGGGGCGCCGTCGATGTCGGCTGTCTATCACATTCATATTGTTTGATAGAGTTTGACTCGCTCACCTTGGCACTGGCGTTTACGTACGTTAACGATCATTAGGCAACTTTCTGCAGATGCTACGGCGCGTTGTCGACTGACATTCTTGGAATATTGATCAGAGACCTGCCTACTTGTGCTTCCATAAGTTGGTCGTTACCCTAAGCGAGCGACATTAACATAAAATTGCTTATCGCCCACGACGATGCAATAATCGCAATTTTCCCTCCACAAAAAAACGTTTGAATCCTAATGAATGAAGTAAGAAGTCTGTAATTGAATAAAAAAGATACGTCGTTCTGTAGATTCGTGGGAGTTACGTTTTTAACTAAAATGTTATTTCCATTACCTTTTAAACAAGTTTTTGATACGAAATGTTTCTTTTTCAGCATTCATAGAAACTACCTACGCATTTACTTAAATTCTTATTTACTCTTAATTTTTCTTTGATTAATGACATTTAATTTTGTAAATTATAGCTTTGCGTAAAAGTAAAAAAAAATCCAAGTTATGTATTTGTACACACGTATAATAATATATATTCGTAAATAAACAAAAGTTTATTCAGATAATCGTCCATCTTAATTAATTACACTTTCAGATGTAATTGAATCCATACATTTGTAATCCATGTATATAGATGGGCATTTATCTACGTAATGAAAACGAAAGAATGCGAAATGAAATCCAATTAGGCGGGTAGTGTATCCAATAACAGAATTCAGACCATTACAAAAGTTGGGACTTTGAAACAAATTAATTTTATTTCGTTCCTTGCATACTTACTAACTTAGCCCTTCATATTTTATTCATGATTGAATAAAACCACAAGCACGGGTTATAAACGTCTTAAGTTTTTAGTTTAGTGGCTACATAGTAGAGCATGCTTCTTTTTGCCGGTACTTAAAAATAACCTGTTCATCTTAATAATTAGACTTTGTTACCTTATAAAAAAGGCGAGAATTTATTTTAATTTGACGTACCTATTTTTATTTCGAGAATAATCCCATCAACGGTTGTGAAATCCTTTTTGATTGAGTTTACTTATTTTAAATCACGCTCACCGCATGTTTTAGAGCCGCTGAGAACTTATTATCTCCTAACAGTAAGTCGCTGAATCGACCCTTTTTTTTTTTAGCGTGGTAAAATCATCAAGTGAGTCCTCCAACCCCGGGCAGGGCGGGAGGGACTGTCAGACTCCTACTGACTAAAATCCACGGTGTCCTTCAGTAGCCTGTTATGTTCCGGGGTCACGGTAAGGAAATAATCCCGCGACCCCGGCAGGCTTTAGCCCTCTGAGAGGGGCCCCGTCATTATGCTAACGCTCTTTGAGGCGCGCGTGGGACACAACGCGCCGTCGACCCGGGCATGGTCCATGGTCGGGCAGCGAGTTGCCCTTTACTCGCTGCCCACATGCCCTGAAATCGACCCTGGAAGAAGTTAGGGGACGCGTCTGCTTAACCGGGTCGTGATCGTCGTGTTCCACGCGCACCTTGAAGAGCTGTCAGCACAGTAAGGTAGGTTGATGTGCCGTTTGTACCTCCAAAATCGTGGCTTGTCAGCTCAAAATAAGATTGTTTCATTTTGATGCTTTAGTAGACTCATATGAACGCAATTATATTGTGTAAAGGTCCTTGTAACAAAAAGTGACAAGAACCTCATTTAGATTGAATTAAAAGATATTTTACGAGTTTTACGACCCATTCAGAAATAGTTTAATTATTATCTCTGTATTAGAGTGATTTTATTAGTAAAAATAATACTTAATAATATGTTTATGTGTAGTTTTAGAGCGAGACCCCTTATTGCGTCACGTCGCGCGTTGTAGCCACGGATCAACGTATTTCAGGCCACAACATTCCCTTCCGCTGAGCGGGAAAAGCATTTCGTGATTTCGACACACCGTAAAAAAGCCGTTTCATCAACATTTGTAAACATGTCAATTGTAGGTCAATTTTGGCGACTGTCAATTTACATTGAAAGTCGCCAAGATTTGACTGATAAAGAGATAAATATCCAATTTATTCACACGTTACGAACAATAATGGAAACGTGCCTTATCTCGCCTCCAGTTCATAACTCTTTAAAGTTCAACTAAAGGATTTAAGGCCATTAAGTCCAATTTTCTTTACGAGATCAGACGAAAATGAGCTTTGATACAAGCGTGTCATTTTTCATAACCGAAATAAGTAGTAGGTTATTTTAAAACTGAGGTTTTAGGTATCCTCAACTAAATAGTCTGACGTGATCGTCAAAATCTTCTTCGGCGTAAGGTGGTCTTGACCCGGGGTCGCGGGACTGTCCCAGGGTCACGGGACTATCTAATCAGATAACCGTGACCCTGGAACATAAAGGGCTATTGAATGTTAATCGAGGATTTTAGTCAGTACGAGTGTGATAGTCCCTTTCGCTTTTCGCTCCACCCTAGGCGGGAGGAGTCATTAATTGATACTTTTAACACGATAAAAAAATATGGATTTGACGTTATACGAGTATCATTCGTCCGTATATTCTACGGGAAGCGGCTCTAAAATGGAGATCGACAGGTTGTTTGGTTAGATGAGGTACTTAAAGTGTGACAAACCATTTTTTTTTCCAAAAGTCTTAGAATAAAAATAATTCAGTAACATGGGCTGAGTTACCCCACCAGAGGTTTTGCGCTATTGGTTATTGCTATATGGCTAATTGGCTATTGGTTACACGTTGTAGATCGTTGCCAGATCATTAGACACGTGAATGATCACTAGCAGACAATTCTAGTTTTTTATTGGATTTAAATCACAACCAAATATTATAAATTTATAATAAATAAGAATTATAAAATGCTGTACAATATAATGCGCTATATAATACAATAAAATATACTTAGCTAACCTGCTACCTAATAGTAAATCCTTAAACGTGCGTAATTCTCTGCTTACGACGATAGATGGCGCTATAACTCAGTGTGGACTGAAACTACCGCCGCAACGAGGCGAATCGAAAGCCATGCAATGATCATTTACACACGATTTAGATGTATTTGAGTGGTATGAACTATGAGGCAGTATCAATTCGGTTTATGGTGAATTATTTGATAGGCGTTAAATTACATTACGGACTTTGGCGTGGCTATACTTAAACGTAGAAACCAGTGGATCTAAAAACGCCACTTTATCAACGATGCTTATAACAATGTTGGTTATTTATCAATTACTATCTGTTGTAATCCACCCGTGTTCCTTCGGATGCCCTTTATGTTCCGGGGCCACGGTACCCTCGGTTAAGAAAAAACCCGCGACCCCAGCAGGCATTTGGCGCGAAACACGACGCGTCACCGACCCGGGCTTGGTCCCTGGTCGGACGGCGAGCTACCCATCACTCACCGTCCGCAAGCCTGCTCCGCCGCTGTGCCCTCTGCTGATCAGAGGGACACGCGTTGGAGCGTCCACACGACAGGCTATTCGCATACGGGCAAAGAGACCCCGTAGGCACACAGTGCCTAAGGAAGTGTTTTTGCCCGCATCCCAGGGTGCACCGGCCCGAAAAACTGGTCTTCCCCCCGGACATATCCGAGAGGGAACTCCAGTTCACGGGCGTTTCCTATCTTAGCACCCCACACACTCTATTGCTTGGGAAAAATAATAGAGTATTGCATGTTACGCTTTATATCGTATTCATAATTCATACAACCCCGCAGCTTAACAATTTATTTATTTTACTACTAATAAAGATATGGCGTCAGGACTCCGGAAGCACCTTTGATGGCGCCATAACGTGGGCGTGCTGTAGGTTGTTCAGCAATGGAAGAAGGATTCACAGCATTCACATTGTAATGTCCCGACACAAGATAGTTGGAAGTATAAATAATAGTTTGAACTCTTATAAGCTAGAAGCGCTAAACTTTTTATTAAATATAACGCACGGAGACAAACATTATGTTTACCTAGACAAATACATAAATATGATAGACACTTTTCGTCTTTCAAGTCTTTCTCGTTAATATAAGTTTTATCTATCAACTAAAAGGGTCGTTTTGAAGCGTTTATTTTTTTGCCGTAAGACGGTTTTTGTCCAAGTAGCACGATTGCCGCGACTAAAATCCATACGGACAAATCCGAGGGCATAGGTAAGCCTACGAAATTTTTTTATTAAAATGGTATCAGAAAGAAAATTTAAAATTCATCAGAAATGTTTGTTACAAGTATCAACGTTCTCAGAATATTAAATTAAAACAACAAATTGAATTACAAAACTAATAGTAGGCGAAAGTGCTTTAACAACTTCCATTAGATAAAGAGCATGTCCAAAATTATGGGACGGAAAAGTGGAAAATCAAAATCAATTTGCTATCCTACAAAAGAATTGAAAAATTACGGCAATTTGAGACAAGAGTTTCATGTTAAAGTAGGACACGCTATAAAAAATCGTCATGAATATATTAAGTGCTAAAAGAAAAGGGGTTCAATTTAAAAGTGACTTTATTTCTTTTTCACACACTTATCCGCTAGCGTGTGCCAAGCAAAGGGATGTGTTGGGGTTGAAATATTGCACCTTTGCCAAACGTGCTACTAAATAACCACTCGGTTCACGATGAAGATACTTGGGTCGCGTTTTTCTACCTTTTTGGGGAATGTATTTACAATTAAGTCAGGCGATAGTTGTTTGTTTTTTGTGATTCTTTGGGCGATGTGAATAATTAGCAATCATTGAAAACGAATGGTATAGTTGGTGTTGAGAACGAAACGTTACATTTTCATGTGATTCGTCGTTTGACCTTATTATAGAAGATCTGGTAATAAAAAAAACCCAATTGAAAGCTTTATTAATGGTCCTTTTTTATTTCAGCGTCAATATTAAACACGTCGCGTCGCCATAACGATAGTTTTTCTTTATGACTTGAAGCGCCATAAAAATTCAGCGAGCACAACAATCCGAGAATAGCTCATTACCATAGTCGGGACGCAGCTCGCAGGGACGTAACATATTGTGTGTGCTGACACAACTGGCTGTTAAACATTACTAAAACAAAAGAACTTACAAAAACAAATCCTCGTCATAGTGACAGTGGCGCAACACTAATTAGGTCAAGCGCGAGCTTCACAAACTGCTCTCTAGGCCGGCTGCGCCCTCTTAATGAACTACTCTAACGAAACAAGTTTTTTTAGCACTATTGTACATAGCCGTCGTAGCTTTCATTAGGTGTTAAGTAACTTTATTGCTGGAAAGTAGAGAAGTGATAGATTAAATTTGTTGTTTCACGCGGGTCAAAATTTTGAGGGACAAATTAAAGTTGGCTATGAAATTCTAGATTGAATAGCTTACTTTAAAATAACACTGAAAACTCAGAATTATTTGAGTATTATACTCGTACTAGTCTTAGACCATTACTATCACTATCTCAAAGGTTAGTACAGGCCTAAAGTTCAGTAGACCGCCTCTCACGCTAAAATCGTGCAGAGGCAGTGAGCGAAGACTATATGCGGGAACCGAAGACCCGGGTTCTGTGTAAGATTAGTAGTAGTAGTATTAGTAGTAGTAGAGATTTGAAAGATGCCTATAATAATATGTCCAGTAATGGACTGTGTGTGTCAGTTGCTTGATTAAGAGTTGGCTAACAAGCGTAATTTTTCATGATAAATTAAAATTGATTGCCCCACATCTGCATGCACAACTAAATTGTAACGTAGGATCCAATCGATGCCTACCGGGGTCACAGAACTGTCTACATAGGTTACCGTAACCCGGAAGAAAAATCAAAATAAGATTTTCGTCAGTACAAGTCTGACTATTCTTTCAGCTCCACTCCGGCCGGCGGGTGAACTCATTTTCATGATTTTGGCAAGTAAAAATTAGGGGTTAAATTAATTGTTTATCTTAATTCTGCTTGACCTACTGTTAGAGTTACAAATAATAATATGTGGAATTAGTTAGGCAGCTGGATCAAAGTCCTGATTCAAAAAGCAGTTCTTTTGGACACGGCGCGCATTACTAGGATGTTATTTCTCTGAAGCCTGGACCGCCGGTAGCTTAAACCCTTATCTAGTACCGGTGGCCTACTGTTAATTTTTTTTATTTGTAAAAATATTTAAACAATAAAGGAGAAAATGAGTAGAATCACCTTTTAGATAGTTTATTAGCGGTCGCGGGATTATTTCCTTACCGTGACCCCGGAACAGAAAGGGCTATTGAAGGACACCGTGGATTTTAGTCAGTAGAAGTCTGACAGTCCCTCCCGCCCTGCGCGAGGTGGGAGGACTCATTTGATGATTTTACCACGCTAAAAAAAATTTTGTTTATTAGCAAAGATTAACTAAGATTTTGTAATATGTTATTATACTTACTACTTCCGTAACTCCATACTTACCGACTGCCAAAGCTAATGCTCTCAATGTTTTTCTTACTTCCCAGCTCTGCACTAGCGAGCTGAACTTAACGTAAGCAGCTTAATATATCGGTCAGGCAGTACTTATGTTATCCTGTAGTTACGATAAACTTTGAAGCTTAAAATGTTTGCAATGAGACAACTCTCAGATTCTTGATTATAGGGCAAACAGCTGGAATGCAGAATCAGAATCATTTATTTGCCTGAAATATGGTATTTTACAGATATTAAAAAACGTAAAAAATTAGGACTTCATATTCCGCCAAGTCCATTCGGCATGCAAATGTAACAATAACAAATTATTAAATAAAAATAACAAATGTTTTTAACAAAACTATTACAATATGAAATTGCTTAAGTACTTACGTATATCTTTTAGATATTAATAGCATTAAATTAAGTATACATAATATAGTTTAAACAGTATTTTCATTTAAAGCAAATCTCCTATTTGTCTTAAAATCTAAAAAATCCTAAAAACAATTTTCTATAAGCCAAGATTTGAGATGTTTTTGAAATAAACTAGTTCGCAGTTCGCTTATCTCCTTCGGTATGTTAATAAATATCTTTACTGCCATTTGGCTTGTGTTTTTTTGGCAGTATGTTGTTCTACATCTTAGCTGATTTAGTTTAGTTGGATCTTTTGAAGTTTTGGCCACCTTATAAACATTAATGCAGGTTCGGCTTCAGCAATTGAAGACTATCTGGACAAATTTCAATTGTTTTCATTCATCATCGTGTTCCTGTCCTTATCCTATTTTACTTGGCGTTATTGTAATACGTTTTATTCTTCCATTCTCCCATATCATCATCAACATCTTCATTTTGTCAGACGTCAAAGCAGTTTGGCCTTCCTCTGTCTCTCCATTCATCAATATGTATACCCATTACTGTCTTACTCACAAGATTGTCATCATTGTTATAAAATTGTAAACATAATAATACTTAAAAACTAAACTACTAAAGTAATAACTGTAAAAACTGGCATAAAAAAACCTTTATTAAAGAAGCAATCTATACTAATATTATAAAGAGGTAAAATTTGTTTGCTTGTATGTAGGTGGTAATCTCCGGAAGTAATGAACCGATTTTAAAAATTGTTCACTGGTCGAAAGCTACATTATTCGTGAGTGCTATAGACATTATATTATTAGTTACTTTTTACATTCCAGGGCTACGGTGCCTACCCTGTCTAGACAGTCCCGCGACCCAATGTACCCTAAACAAAAAGTCTACTAAAAATAAATGGAATTAAACCTCTTCAGCAATATCGTCAGGTCAGGTATTTGTTTTTTACCAGCTGAAACAATTTATTGAAATGGTTGTTTGTCTTGGTAGAATACAAAAAGATACAATATAAACAGAAAGTTTCGTTGTCTATATATAAGTTTGTATCAAATTATATGTAAATAGGTATTATGTATTTAATTTATTATTGTACCAGTTACCGGTATATTTAAAACACCCGATTTTTTGAACATTTACAGTTTCCTAGGTCTTAATATTTCTAGTTTCAGTAGAGCATGTCCTTCTTTCCTTTTTGCTTAGAAAATGAGTATGGTAGATAAACAAACTCTGCGTTAATGACAATCTAATTAGTGCCACGAACAAATGGCAGTCGGGTGGTCTTTCAACGTACGCAGTACTTAATGTAGTCTACATTAAATGACTCTCGTCTAAACCCCCGAGGACGTGCAATGTGTAATATGTAATTGTGTACATAGCAAACAAGTGTAGATACATACAAGCCCACTTTACTCGATGTAATTCGGTTAGATTCTTTACTCTGAGGGCCTAACTCCACAAAATTATATTAATGTTTACTCCAAAATAAATTGGTCTAATGTTTAACTTGAATGTTACTCGGAAAATGCTTGAAATTTCCCATTTAGTATACGGATATTAGCGACGATAGCAAAAAGTGGTTTGTTCTATCCCTTTGGACTTCGGATATGTAACCCAAAAACTTTACCATCCACAAATTACTTACTCCTGCTTAGAGATAAGTATGTGTCTAGCCGAAATTCGGACGCAAGATTAATTTGAATGTGTTTTACATTCAACAACAATTTAATCTTTAATTTGAAGCGTCATTCCCTTCTTCCACCCACTTCATCCAGATCCCGGACAGATCCGAACAACTTTTCCATTAGTACTTTGGGCACAACTTCCCACTTTAAATCTTAATCGCGAACAAAATATTCTACTTCTTGGGCCACAGTTTTACCGTGCATTATTTTATTATGCGGAAAACATTAACTTCCATCAAATTCATCGTTTTGTAATTTCTTTTCGCTTTGAATTAGTAGCTAAATGGATTTGAGGTTTTAACATCAAAAATGTAAAAGACACCAGAAAAATAACTTTGCATAAATATTTTCCGCACTTTTTCAAGGAACCTCTACTTTGTTTCCTCGCTTAGCCAGTGTTTTGAGGATGTTCCAACTTCCACGTGTTTTTACAGAGCAGCTTTAATATTTAAATAACTCCAAGCTGAACAATTTTCATTTTGGTCTTTACGCTTGCTTGGTAAACAAGCCCCTACAGTTAAACAAAAACAATCATGTCAATGTTTTGATTGTTTTAGAAGCAATACGTGTTGCTTGTATGTGCTGAATTTGCTGATAAATTGAATAGCGATGTAACATAAACGACCAGCCTCAAACAATTACCTCCAGCTTGTAATAAAAAAAACAACCGTTAACTATAGACAATAATTGTGAGAAGCGATGGTTTTATTTACGAATCTTAGTTCTTTTTATCTAGTGGCCAGTAACTCGAAAGCCGGCGCGGCGCGTGGCGCCCAAGGGTGCCGCCACCGACTGCCATATATCAAGCGGTCCGCTTTTAATCTCGCAAGCCCTATTTATTCACATTTATTCCAAAGATATTTTCCCACCGGAATTTCCCCCTTGGAATTGGTAACATTTCCCGCGTTTAGCTGATTTGTACCGTTGCTGTTATTGTGGTTTATTTTACAGGAACAAAAGGGACTGAAATATTTAGAGTTTGTCAAAAGATGGTGATGATAAATTATGGCGACCCGCTATCACAGCCGGCCGTATCTTAAATAATACGCTTTTTGTTTCCTTGAATATTCAAATTGTAATTTTGTTTATTTTTGTGTCGTAGACAGGGCGAATTTTTCAAGAGGGCGAGGATGGCCAAATCTGACACTGAAAGATATAGCGAAAAATACTCAAAGCTATTTCGGGTCTATCTATGAAAACTAAAACTTTATTATCACAAAAGTTAAGCTTTGAATGGAACAGTCTACTAAATAACATTTTAACCATTGTTGGATCAATTATTTTTTGTTTTAATAAGCTATCTGTTTTATTTACACAGTATTTTTCAATGAGATTCAGTTAGTAGGAAAAGCGTGAACTGTTTTCTATCTACTTACTCGCTTTATTGTTCCTGATAAATACAATATCTTCTCTTTTCATTAAGTCTTTGTAGTTTCGATATTGATAAACGATGTTCGCTAAAGAAAAACTCGTATTAAATCCATCCATACCGGAGCAAATTTCGGATGTTTATAACACAAAGAAAAATATATTGTAGTAATATGTCCCCCGGAATAAATCTCTATGGACGTTTTTATTGTAATTTATTCCCTCAAATCGAACACAATTCATCTACAGGGCTAACAATAGTAAAAGCGGTGCCAATTTTCCAACACGAACCTGAACAAAAGAGTTCCCCAACGAGAGATTTATCACAAGCAAAGCAACAACGGGAAAGTTCCGTGCAAACGACTACAACAACTGTTACTGCCCCTGTTACGGTTAGACCAGGCCACTTTGATCGAGAATGCATAAAATCTTTCATACGCAGGCGATTTCCGTGTGGGTCAGCTTTGTGCGAGTAGCTGTACTAGCTACGAAGCAGAATGCGTTGCAACTAAACATAGCACTGAGCTGCACTTACCGCGTCTCCCATCTGTGTCAAGTGTGCCACAGTCGGAGCTGCGTTCACAACGCCACATCGATGCTAGTGCAGCCCCGCTACAAAGAGACAGTAAAACGTGTAATTTCATGCGGATAAGAACTTCTCTCACAAATGTTCGTAGAATTCTTAACTTACTTTACTTATATTGAAGACGACGAGTGTTCTTGAAGCTCTGGTTTTCTTAGAATTTTCTGTAGTAACAGGTACCGTTGAATGAAATTCCACGTCTTCGCAGCATTTTCATTTTCACAAAATGACACGTGAACTTATTTCAT
Organism: Agrotis segetum; assembly: GCA_036375495.1. Classification (NCBI taxonomy): domain Eukaryota; kingdom Metazoa; phylum Arthropoda; class Insecta; order Lepidoptera; family Noctuidae; genus Agrotis; species Agrotis segetum. The sequence goes on along the minus strand of JAQSVV010000301.1, from coordinate 514,107 downwards.
ACATGTAGTGAAGTTAAATAAACAAAACAAAATACGTTACTAGAGTAGCGTTTTCGCAAAGTTTACAAATCAATGAATATTGTGACATTTTAAATATTTAGAAACGCATTTACTTACAAAATACACTATTTAATCAGAGTTATAAATTGGCTTTTATCGCCTAATAAAAGCAATGGTTGGTATTGTTTATTTGTGGAATAAAGTGCTCTGGTTCACTGCATCGTAAACTTGAATTGGATAACTTTTTCGCACCCAACAATGTTTGCGAGAGGTTTCAATGGTTGTTATTTAAAATTTCAGCTGTTTACACTCCAAAAAAGAATTGTTCTTTATGGAAAAGAATATATTAAGCTTTATTTTGGTCGCGGACTGTCTCATCAGGTAAACTTGGCCCTGGAACGTAAAGGGCTATTGAACAATCACCGTGAATTTTAGTCAGTACGAGTCTGACAATCCCTCTATTACCACTCTGGGCGGGACGACTCATCTGAAGATTTTGCAACGATAAAAAAACTACCTTGCTAGCTGGCTTCGCCCGCATGTATACGAAGAAAATACCACGGGAACGCGGTTTTCACCGAAATAAAAGTTGGTATCTCTCATAACGAACTATCGTAGGAGTCAGATTTCAATTCCAAATAACTGTGTGTGTGCGTAGTGGCTGAGGGTCGCGGGTTCGATTCCCACATGGAACAAATATTTGTATGATACAAATAGCTGTTCCTGCGATATGGAACGCAATGTTGGCACACGCACTTATGTCATGATGCATAGTGTGGGGAAAAATGTCTTTAAAAAATTTGAAGTTTTTTTTAATTCACCTGTTCTTTGATTTCATCCAAAATCGGTCGTCAAGATGTGAAAACAAAATAGACAAAAGATTATAGTTACTTTCAATTTTTTTTTAAGTTGAAATACTCGTTGTGAATTTCAAAGAATAGACAAATATTGACTGAAAATTTATTCAGCGGGTAGGCAGGAGCCACAATTCCTCCAAAAATAAGTTTTTACGAAGCATCTAACAAAACTTATGTGTACACTTGTATCCTACTAATATTATAAATGCGAAAGTTTGTGAGGATGTATGCACAGACTAGGATGTATGTGTGTATGTAGGTATGTTTGTTACTCTTTCACGCAAAAACCACTAAACGGATTTGGCTAAAATTTGGTATACAGATAGCTTATAACCTGTACTAACACATAGGATAGTTTAATCCCGATTTTATGTTCCCGTGGGATAATTTTCTAGTTGTAGCGGGTGTTGCCACTGGCAACAGCTAGTTATAATATAGATATGTTTTATTTTTATAGTTATATTGTATTTTTGTCCTACTTTTTAGGGTCCCATACCCAAAAGTTAAAACGAGACCCTTTTACTCCACTCCACTCCACTGTCTGTTCGTTCGTCCGTCAGTCTTACTGTTTGTCACCAGGCCTACTGGTTCACCGGGGTACCTCATGAACCATAGCTCGACATAAAAATGTAGAAAACCGGAAGTCGCCACTGTCTTCGCGCTACGAGCACTTTGAATGATTTTATTTTATTTTAATTCACTTTTTCGTTAGTTTTATGGCACAATAATAAATCTAACAAACCTGCGGTCTTTGTTTACATCAAAGTGCTCTGTTTACATTAAAACGCTGTCAGAAATAAAATTTTTAGTTCCGTTTCAACCCGATCTGGCCGGGCTGTAGTTGAATTTTTTTTAGTAGACATTTGAAATTTTCACAAATGATGTATTTCTGTTGCCACTATATAATAACAACACATACTAAAAATAGGAAAAAAAAAAAATTAAGGGGCTTCCATAAAAGAGAGTTTTTTTGCAGTTTTTATGAATAAAGCTACCTTCGTGCGCAAGTGCGACTCAAACTTAGCCGGTTTTAACGGATTTAGCTACACAAGAATATATTGAAAACATGCTATAAATTGTGCGAACACCGCTATACATTATAGTTGAAAATTGTTGGGTAATATATCTCAGTATCTAGAAGTTTCGCTTTATTTATTGCTCATTCTCAGAGTTCTGAGTACATCGTAATATTTTAGAGATTCTTGCTCGAAGGTATGACGTGTGTTACCGTTTTTCGATTAATCAGGCGATTTGTCTCGATTTCATGAATTAATTTATAATAACTAGTCTAAGAAAGTATTGTCTTCTTTGGTTTAGCTTAACCTAAAAAAAAAAATTAAAAGCCGGGATACACTAACAGCATTCCCAGTTGATTTTTGCAATAATAGTCTTTAAATGTTCGTAATCCATTAACGCAATAATTCTCTCTATTCAGGGCAAAGTACTTCGGTAACCCAGGTACTCTCCGCGAGATCGTCGGCAACACGAAGGCGCTGCTGGCTTTCCTCGGCGAGCTGGGGTGGATCGAATGATTTCTTTTCCACCCGCACGCAAAATACGCGCATATGACGTGGAGTTGCGGATACCAGCCCGTTATAAATACAATACAATACAATAATTAACGACATTTTCAGTTAGTGTGGCTCTAGTATAAAAAGTCGTTGCTAAATATTAACTGCACACACAGGTATCATCTTCCAGCCAACGCTTACATATACATACATATATTGATTTGTGGATCGGTAACCAACTGGCATAACAAGTTTCCGTAAAGCCTCAGAAAGCACATTTCGCCGTTGGTCCCAGCTGTTATTTGTAGATCTTTGACAGTCAGTAGCCCGAACATTCGACAACCAGTATTACCAAAGAAGAGGTATCGTATTACGAAGTACTAATTGGGTTGTGGAGGTGAAATAGGCTATCGGTCTTCGTAAAATACTATTATTCAGCTACATCTATGTACACTGGAAGTTAGCCCCAACATAGTTTCGCTGAGGGAACGAGATGGCGATAGACGACTTGTATAGCTCAGTCTCTTTCCCTCATCGAAACTACCCTCGCTTTAAGACGTCATGGTAGGCTATCAGGGGTAGCGGTACTGTCTAACGCAAAAAATAAATGAAAAATCAGGTTGGATTTCAGTCAGTTAAAAATAGTAGATAATTTTTGCTCCACCCTCTCATTTGATGTTTTTCCAACCTTAAAAAGTTCTCATCAAATTGATCCCACATAACGGTTTCTACAAAAATATTCAGATCAATAACAAAAAGGCTTCAGCGTAATATATATTCTTATTATGTAGTAAAATGGTATCTGGAAAATATTATCATGAAATTGGCTTCAGTTTTCAGCAGACAGAACTTTATTTCTCCAGACTTTTTTTTTTCTTTTACCTACTTTTTATACGACCTACTGAAACCTGAAAAGAATCTGAGTCTGAAAGTTCGTAATTCTTCGAAAACACCATCCTTATGAACAATAACAAAAAAGCTAATTTAAAACATCAATATTAACATTGAAAGAGACCTAACCATTGTATCGTAATCAAAATGAGTGATTCCGTTAAATAATTAGATCCACACAGTCAACAACAGTGTTTATTTTTAATTATCACATCCATTATAAAGTCCGCCAACAAATAAATGAAGATTGATGTATTGTCACACCCTCTTTTTATGCAATTTCAAATTCACGGATACAAAGAGGCTAGCTACAAAGCTCTGAACTTTCAACAGCTCCTCGATATATATGTACCTACTACGTAAGCGATGTATGTCCAGTCATGAGCAATAATATGACCAAAGGCAGAGAAATGTCACTTCCCAAAAACAAACAAAATTGTAAAATCTATACTTGGGACAATTAAGTAGGTTTTTACATTTTAACAAAAATATGTACGGAGTGCGTCGAAAACGGGCGGCGGGCAGCCGATTGTAAAACCGTTCGTCTTTAAAATTGTAACAAATTAATCAAATTTTCTTTTTTATTTTGACTTTATTTCACTACAAAACTATAAATAAAAAAAAACGCTGTAACTTAAGAGTAATAACGATATGACTGGAAGACTGTAACCAAATACATAAGCTTCTATATGCAGTAGTGTTCGTGACTGTACCTACCCTATAGCCACTCTCCAAGTCTAGCACCCTCCCTTTCGACAATTGAACACGTTCTTACGGTAGAGTAGGTACTGAGCTTGCTCGTTGGATGAAAGAATCGATAGCCAACCGTATTATTGTGAGGATTTATAATGAAAGCCACGGGCAACGTATGTATTACTTATTGAATATCAATCGGTGGGTTATCAGTGGTAGTCAACTACATAGTCGAGTTTTGTATCGTTTAATATCACAATATTACGGTAGACATTGAAAAATTCAGCTTATTGTTACAATTTATAAGCGTGATATTGTGAAAACTGAGTCCCTTTTTTACATTTAAGTGACAACTGAATGATGGCGCAATATCATTAATGGTTAAAGCCCGCAGACTTCTGGAACGCATGCCACAGGGCCCAGCATTCGAGGAACAGTTTTCATTAGTCGATAGCGTGTGCGGGGTGTAGGAAAACCTACGTCGTCATTTATTGACAAGAGTGGCAGACCCGCACGCTATATATCGACGTATGAATTATATTGGTCGATATCACGGTCGATATAAAGCAAGTGATGAACAACTGAAGACGGTGTAACAAACACGTATCGACTTGTAACTTTCATTGGTTGTTCTCTTGCCTGAGAGGACTCGGTATGCTGTATAACGAACGAGATATACAACACGCCTTTAAGCAGAAACTACAGAAAGCCAGGTGGCTTTGACAGCAGGTGCTAAAACCATTACAAGTCCTATCGTCTTGACCCAGTGCTTTGTGAATTCCACTATCAAACAGTTTCGGTAACAGAAATTGTCCAGATAACAATACCTATATACAGAAAGAAAATACTTGCAGAAAATTTTCTACTGAAAATATTTCGACGGAAACTAAGGAATAACATAACTTTCATGATCGCAAAAGTACTACACTTCAGTATATGTACATAACAGTATATAAGGCGTATTATAATACTACACAAAAGCAAATATGAACGAAGGCTACATATAAATGTTCCAGAGAGAACGCATTCGTCGGCTCACTGTATCCGGTCTTCGGAAATAGCTCCCAAGCGTGCGTTTCATTATTTCCTTTTTATATTTATCTTCGGGCATAACCGTAGACATAACGTGTGTGTATAAAGTTCGGTAAGTTTAAATCATATAAAGAGGGAAAACAGTTTTTCTCTCTTATCTCAGAAAAAGCTTTTGACGATTTTGTGGTTTACAAAGGGTGTCAGTGACGCGTGATCTGTTTCAATTAATTTTACGGTGGACTCTCACAGTATTCAAGACTCCTAGACATGTCCCCAACTTTGAAGACAAAAGATTAAAATTTTATTAGTGGTTCTTTAGAAATAAGCTTATAATTTGTCATTGTAGATAGTAATTTCCGACAAATTTCTATTCTGAGGGTCATGTTTCTAATTCGGTTAAAATTTATCTTCCTTTTAGGTTAACATTTTAAAATAAACAATCATCAGTTATTAGTCTATTAGGTTATTTTGACAGTTGTACTTTTTAACACTAAAGTGCTTCACACACAGCAGCTATATGTATAATAATAAATAATAATAATAATAAATAATAAATTGTATTCAAAAATTAAGTCAAAATAAAGGTTTACATCATTACAATAGAGGTACAATTTTTCTTAAGGTGGTGTTAGTTCTGCCTGATGTAGGTTTAATTAAAACCTGTGTTTCAGGTCATCACTTTACAATAAATATAAGAGAGGATAATTAATTAGAAGATAAATAAACAACAAGATAATAATTATAATACTTTTAGAGACTAAATAATTTTGTATAAAATACTAAAACTAGGTTGTTTTAAAACAATTATGTTTAAATAAATAAATTTTAGAAACAATGCTATGACAATAATCTTTACTAAATGCTAAAACTTATGTTGAAATTTCCAGCAGTTTTTCCGTGTCTGTATAATTAAGAGTTCCCAAGTATTCTTGCATTCGTAAATGACAGTTTTTATAATTTAAATCATAAATCTTTAACAGTTTGTTGAGCTGATTATGTAAGTAGGGTCCTAACAAGAAATGAAATCGTCTAGCGTAAGCATGTTTAGTCTGAGGGTTAGCACAGACCAAAACCTTTCTTCTCCTATCTGAAGGTACCGGCTTAAAATCAAGTTCGCTGTGCTGAAGCAAAACGACATTCAAAACAAATAATTGGCGTATTGTTAATCCCTCACATGCCGTGTAAAGCTGGTGAGTAGGATATCTAAATGGTCTAAAAGTAGCAACCTTAAGGACTGCTCTTTGAGCCCGTTCTAGGTGAATTAATGTAATGTAAAGCACTACAGCACGATACATCTCATTACATCATTCCATAGAGATTCGAAGATGCAAAAATATGCAGGAGTTAAATATGAAGATGTAAAAATATGCAAATCGTCAGGAGATCACACACTCCTGACGATTTCTAAGGAAAGATGTAATGAAATGTATCGTACTATAATCTACATCTTTACATTAAAGCTGCTGTGTGTGAAGCCCTTTAGACGAATGTTACTCTAAAACGTGTTTTCGAATAACCTAAATTGATTGGTCGTTGGCTCCAGATCAATTAGCACTTTGACACACAATTACCGATTACTAGACTTAAGCGTTTAAAAACTGTCACTTTATGGAGTTAGAGCCATTAAAAGGCTTATAAAACGCCGTAAATACGTCTAAATATTTATCGGCCTTCGTGAAATATAGTACTGTTGAAGACAACGTAAAGAGGGCTTACTGCAATAGGTACCCTCGTAAACAGTGTGCAGTAGAAGCTTACGAATACTCCACATCAAAAGGATTGAAGAGGATTATTTCTACCAAAATAATTTATTTCTAAAACGGCTCTTTAAGAAGTTAAGAATATGTGTTCTAAATTATAAACGCGAAAAATAAGAGCAATTGCTGAAGGAAAGTGAGATATTCAATCATCATCATCATCATCACTGTTTTAAGCTTTCACGGTTTGTCTCAAAATTTAAAATGTCACTTACGGGATATCTTCCGTGATTATTTATTTGTTTGAGTTCCCGATATTTCGACGCTGTTGCAAGCGCTGTGATCATGTGTGTTGATCATGGCGCTTGCAACAGCGTCGAAATATCGCGAACTCAAACAAATAAATAATCACGGAAGATATCCCGTAAGTGACATTTTAAATCATCATCATCAGCCTATAATGTTTCCACTGCTGGGACACAAGCCTCCTCTAGGTGAAAGAGACGGGGCCATCATCCACAACGCGGGCCCAGTGCAGATTGGTGGATGTCACAGGTCTTTTTTTTTTTTTTTTTTTTTACGTGGTAAAATCATCAAATGAGTCCTCCAACCCCGGGCAGGGCGGGAGGGACTGTCAGACTTGTACTGACTAAAATCCACGGTGTCCTTCGGTAGCCCTTTGTGTGCCGGAGTCGCGGTATACGTATGTCCCGCAACCCCGGCAGGACTGTGGCCCTCTATAGGGGGCCCCGTCACTATGCTGACGCTCTTTGAGGCGCGCGTGGGACACAACGCGCCGTCGACCCGGGCATGGTCCTTGGTCGGGCAGCGAGTTGCCCTTTACTCGCCGCCCGCATGCCCGCGCCTACGGTGGCCGGAGATCGTCCCGCGACATCCGTCGCCGTGGGCGTCTACCACTGCGTCTCGGGCGGAGGGAGGACGATATCCTCTCCCTCAAGCGGCCCGCCTCCTCCTTCGCGAGCATGACTGCTTCGCAGAAGGAGGCGACCGCCTCCCACTCCGTCTCGCCCCGCAGCATGGCCGCAACCAATGCCGGGCGCGAGAGGTCTCCGCCTATCGCCGCGGTGAGGACACGGCGGTGCTCCGCCCAAGCTGGGCATTCCTGCACCGTATGCTCCACCGTGTCCTCCGGGCGATCCTCGTAGTGGTGACACCCGGGCGTTTCCTCCTTTTTTATCATGCACAGGTACCTCCCGAAGCTATGTCACAGGTCTTCGAATTTATGGTTCTAAGACATGCCGGTTTCCTCACGATGTTTTCCTTCACCGTTTTGAGAGCAGTGGTGATGAAACAAATTACACAAAATAATGCGCCTGGCGGGGTTCAAAACCACGACCTACACTCGTAAGTTGGCGTCGATACCACTGGGCCACGACTGCACTTCTGAAATATTCAAAGTTTAATTTATTTGTCTTCTACACAACACAACCCAATAAGATTTAATGCGTCTTGCGGCCGTATGACAACGTCTTAAAACCAAGCTTGTTCCGGCGAGTGAAAGTGACAGAGCTATACAATTAGTCGTCTAGCGCCATCTCGTTCACTCACTGAAACAAGCCTGGTTTTAAGAAGTTGTTGATACTAACATGAAGAAGTAGCGCGTTAGAGTGTTCATCTTCTAGAAGAAGATAAGTTCTGCAAATAAAATACAGCAAAAATGCTTGTTAGAAAACTGTGTACCTAACAGGCGAGTCGAGAATATTTATTTATTTATTTATTTATTTATTTATATTAGGGATAACAACAGCTTCCAACACTTATCTAAGTACTTAACAGAATTACATGAGTAGCCAATAATAGTTATCCACGGCGGATACATTACAGTGGATGAGTATATAGGTATTTATACAAGTTAAAATAAGAACTAAAATTAAATTCAAACCGATTGGCAGACTTTGACGAAACAATATTAAGAAAAACCTGCATTTGAAATAAAGAGACAAAAATAAACATTATTTTAAAAGTAGTTTATTAATAATAAAAATTCATTTATAATTATAAATGAATAGGAAATACATGATGAAGTAAATAAATAATAAAATAATTACATAAATACATAAATTACAATTACAGAATACATAAATTACATAAATATTAAAAAAAAAAAAAAATATATATATAAACAATAGGACCTACCTAAAAAACCAGCCGCAGAATGTAGTATTTTTGATGTTATGATGCTAAAGCCTATGATGAAAGTAATGTAAGGATAACTCGGTTTTTGAAGTTATTTTTGGAACCAATGAATAGGTCCACGCTATTGAAGTGTTTATTGTAAGAATCAAGTAATCGTGGTAATACGCTATTCTTACCATAATTAGTCGAGTGGAATGGGGTGCAAAACAATGTAGTGTGTCTGGTGCGTTTCTTGGGCACATTAAACTTAATGTTGCTTAAAAGCATTGGACAATCGATCCGTCCCCGTAAGATGTCAAATAGTAACCCCATATCCATCAGGATACGCCTTTCCTGCAGAGTTAAGAGATTGTATGTACGACAGTTTTGTTGGTAATCATGCGAGCAATGATGAAATTTGAAGTTAAGGTGATCAAGAAACTTTTTCTGAATGCGTTCAAGATTGTTTTTATGTATCGCGTAATAGGGAGACCATATTTGAGAACCGTACTCCAACAAACTACGAACATAGGCAAAGTAAACTATTTTAAAGCTCAACAAACTCTTAAAAGGTTGGCAAGATCTCAGAACAAAACCAAGATTGCAATGACCTGTTGCATGTCACTTCAATGTGCTGTCGCATGGACATCTCTGAGTCCAAAAGTATACCCAGGTCCCGCACAATCTTGACCCTCTCGATTGCAACGCCGTTGAAACTGTATTGATAAATGATAGGATTTCTTTTGCGAGTGAAGGATATACTTTGACATTTTTTTATGCTCACTGTGATGTTGTTATTAGTATAATAGTTAAATAAAGAGTTGAGATCTTCTTGTAGCAAGATACAGTCAGATAATGAGTTGATAGCTATATAAATCTTTTTGTCATCAGCGTAGAGAATATGATGTGAGTGTTTAATGTGGTCAATGATGTCAAAGATAAATGCGTTGTAAAAGAGAGGGCCAAGGTGCGATCCTTGAGGAACACCAGAAGGGATGGATATGAAGTCTGATTTAAACCCACCCAGCACAACAGCTTGTGAACGATTAGTTAAGTATGATTCAATCCACCTGAGCAAGTCGCCATGAATTCCCAACGCATACAGTTTTCGTAACAGGATGACGTGGTCCACACGGTCGAACGCTTTTTCGAAATCCGTGTACACCACGTCAACCTGGCCACCGTTTTCCATTTCACCCATCACATAATTTGTGAAACAAGCCAAGTTTGAGACCGTAGAGCGTCTCTGCATGAATCCATGCTGAGATTCAGGAATGCCAAGACTAATAACAGGATAAATATTCTTAACGATTATTTGTTCAAACACCTTGGCAACACAATTTAAGATGGAGATAGGGCGATAATTATCTATTTTGGACTTGGAACCTTTCTTATGAATAGGAATGACGTAAGCCTTTTTCCATAAAGAAGGAAACGTACAATTATTAAGAGATTGCTGAAACAGTAATGAAATGGGGTGTGACAGACTTTTAGCGCACGATGACCAAAATACGGGAGGAATCCCGTCGCAACCGGCGCCTTTGTTTTTATCTAAATTTGATAGGTGCCTAAATACCGTCTCTTCAGACACTGTAACGCTAGATATAGTGTCACGGGCGTGGTAATTGTTTAGAGGAGATTGAGGGTCAAATTGTGACGAGGGCTGATTTTTGTTAAAGACGCTGTCAAAAAAGTTATTGAAGGCAGTACATATTTCTTGACCATTATTATATTTAGTGGAACCATGAGTAAACTGACGCGGATAAGCGGAACTACCTTTCTTTGATTTGATGTAGCTCCAGAAGTACTTGGGCGCCTTCTTTATGTTGTGTTCAGCGTTGCATGTGAATCTGTCAAAACACTGACCCTGCACTCGCTGTTGCCTGTCTCTGAGTAGCTTAAATTCATCATAATCACGAGGATTTTTAAACAATTTCCATTTTTGATGTAACTTATTTTTTTCGCGGATTATTTTGATTAAAGATCGAGTATACCATATGGGATAGGATTTATTATCGTGACTTATAAGGGGTACAAAAAGAGAGATGCATTCATTAAGTTTTTCGTAAAATAAAGCGATTGCGTCATCAATACCATCAGTACAGACAACAATTGGTCCCATTTGATATCACTCAAATATTTATTGACTGCATCATAATCGCATTTCCGGAAATTATATCTGCTTACTTTATTCGTGATAAAAGATTTAATGTATAAATCTATAATATCAATATTTAGAGGTGGGTGAAATGTGTCAATCCTAGTTAAACCGTCAGTCGCAGAAACCTCCAAAGGTAAATTTGAAAAACAAAGATCTAGAGTGTTGTCACAGTGGTTAAGTATATGATTATGTTGAATCAGCCCTAATATGCTCAAATCTTCGACAAACGCACAAGCCCTATCCTGTATCAAGCTGCTACCCGTATGAGTGAGCGACCAACCGTCCCTACTCCAACTCAAGCAAGGTAAATTAAAGTCGCCTACAAGTAAATAATTCACGTCTTTGTATTTGTCGTAGACAGTGTTAAAATTTATAAAGTAATCATTTAAGTTTATCGGTAGATTAAAGGCGTCAGGAGGCATGTATGATAAAACAACAATTAAGTCTGCTAGTGTCCCGAGAGCGCGGGCCGAGATCTTAAGACAAATACATTCATAATGTGAATTAGACTGCCAGTCGCTGAGTGAGACAGCACACAGCTCGCGGCGGACACAGCATACAACGCCGCCACCCGCCCGCTTACCCGTTACCTCCAGATTTCGGTCGCAACGAAAAATTTCATACCTACTATCACAAATTTCGCCATCTAATATATCACTCTGTAACCAGGACTCGGTAATTAAAATAATGTCGTAATCGTGTAAAAGAATGTTATTGTACAAGTCAAGGCATTTTGTGCGTAACCCACGAACGTTTTGATAAAAAATACTTAGTCGTTTGCTATCCATTATGGTGGCCATTTTTGTTTGTTCGTATGTAAGTACATAACCTTCATCACAGGGATAACATATATGGCAGGAATAATAAATACAGAATATATAAAATATACTAAATAATAAAATAAGCAAATGTAATAAGATATTATAAAGGCATTGTGTAATAACAATAATAATACACTATAAAATAAATAATACGTGGTTATATTGAAAGGTAATAATAATAAGATACGATATGTTAGATGAATATTATTGCATCGCTGTATACCAATCAAAATGACTGCTATAAAAATTATCAAACAACTAATTGACCGTGAGAAATTTAGGGTAGACATACAAGTTGTTAACAAAATAATATTAAGGTACATTGAGAGACATTCCTTAAACAAGTAAACACGAATAACTAGTCACACAATTTTACGGAGGTCAGCAGAGGTTATGATGCGAATTGTGGCAGAAGTGTCATTTTTTCTAACGAATATCTTTCCATCACGTATCCAAACAAACCGGTATTGCGCAGCGGCTGCTTTTTGACGCGTATTTCTGTGTAACAGCTTGTTGGAAGGCGTAAGGTGTTCGTTGACAAAGATCTTTCTCTGTTCACCCGCGATGCCGAGGTCGCTCGTGTTAAGGCCCTTCCTATTTCTAATAGCAGATAGTATGGCGTCTCGTAGGAGGCGTGAGTTAAGTTTGACCACAATGGATTTTGGTCGGCCAGGTACAGGATTTAAAGGACGTACTCTTGTCATATGTACGACATCAGTTGCCGACGAATCAATATCCAATAATCTAACCATGGCGCAGTAATAATCAACAAGTTTCTCGTTGGATTTTTCAACGATACCATTTATTTCAAGATTGAAAGCTCGGTCACGTTGCTGCTGGCTATTAAGTTCGGCTTCTAATTTAGCCACTTGCACCTGCATACGACTTATATCCGACTCTTGGGACGTGGTTGATTTGATGATGTCGTCGACTCGTTTTGTCAAACCCTTTTGAAGACCATCCTGATGCTCGATAGAAACTTTGACCGATTCCATATCCGTAAACAGCTGAGATTGATTGACATCAATAATTGCTAGCTTAGACTTTATACTGTCAAGGTCGCTTTTTATTATAGTATTGATGTTTGTTTGAATGTCAGAAACCTTGTTTTGGAGATCTGTCATCATGACGGTAAGCTTATCAGTCAAATCCGAGGAAAATCTTTCAAATAACTCATCCAGATCATTGTCCATAAATTTGCGTTTGCGTCGAGTATTCACAAACTCAGTGTCTCGCATCTTATGTAACTCGGGTTCCGATGCGGCGGCGGATAACGGTTGCTCAGCCATAGGTATAGGTAGCAATGTATGGCTATAGGCGTATAGTTTCAGGTAGTACGATGACACTCACACAGATGATTAGCGAGTACAGCACAAACACAGACACTTTAAGTTTGACAGTTCGCGGACACTGCAAGCGACGCGGAAACGGGACAGCAAATGCCGCGGAACAGAGACGAATTATTTCACTCGATTATTTTAGTCCTTGACCCACAGTCAAAACTGAGGCATATGTGCACCTAATAATGTACAGTTTGCAGTACCAACTTTATACACAAATATGATTAGGAGAAGCACACGTCCACCGTTAACGATGTCCAAAGTAAGGATGAATACTTCGATATCTTCATTGAAAATCAAACCTGTCTTTTGAAATAAGTTACAGGTATCCTTGTTAACCCCAGAACCCCTTAGCACGAATTTTCAGTATTTGAGACGTAAAGTAAACTGGAACTTTGACAATTTAAATTAATAATTTTCAAGGAAAAAGTAAGTTACTTCTTCGCACCAGAGGCGCTGTTCCATTTTTTCATACAAGAAACGCTGTAAATACTGTAAAGTAAAAGAGTGAAAATTCGTGCTAAGGGTACTGCTTGGGGTGCTATGACAGGAAACCTCCACGTGCGCCCGTGGACTGGAGTTCCTTCTCGGATACGTCCGGGGGGAAGACCAGTTTTTCGGGCCGGTGCACCCTGGGATGCGGGCAAAAACTCTTTCTTAAGCACTGTGTGCCTAAGTGGTCTCTTTGTCCGTATGCGAATAGCCTGTCGTGTGGACGCTCCAACGCGTGTCCCTCTGATTAGCAGAGGGCACAGCGGCGGAGCGGGCTTGCGGACGGTGAGTGATGGGTAACTCGCCGTCCGAAGGACCAAGCCCGGGTCGGTGGCGCGTCGTGTTTCGCGCCAAATGCCTGCTGGGGTCGCGGGTTTTTTCTTAACCCAGGATACCGTGGCCCCAGAACGTAAAGGGCATAGGAAGGAACACGGGTGGATTTTAGTCAGTAAGAGTCTGACAGTCCCTTCCGCCCCACCCAGGGCGGAAGGGACTGGGGGGACAGGACTCATTTGATGATTTTACCACCTTAAAAAAAAAAAAAAAAAAAAAAGGGTACTGCTTACTTAGTTTACTGCATAAATAAATTGAAAATCGGTTTAATCCGTCAGTTAGAGGAATGAAAAATAATGAAAACGATTTCTTTTTTTAAACCAATTTTTATTATTGACAAAGATAAAACCCTTCGAGATTCGGAAAGGGGGCTTGTGACGTCATAAAGCTTGTAAAATTATACCGACCGAGTGCTTTTTTGTGATTTTTAAAAGCGTTGTTTCTTCGTCGTTTTTGGTTCACGTAACAAAAGAAAAGACACATGTCAAATATTTTTTCATAGTCTAACTTTGGGGCAGATTTTTTTTTTGAGTATTCACCCTATTCTGATATATACCACAGACTTAAAAAATGGACTGAGCAATGGTTGCACAAAATTGATTGTTGTATAGAAAGAGTGGAAAACAATTATTTGCTTTTAAGAATATGCAAATAATTGTGTAGAAAGTTGGCTAGGAATTTCATCCTTTTAAATCTATGTCTGATATCAAGCCGTAAATAACACAGGAAAGTATCGTTTCTAATTTATACAAATTTTAAACTAAGTACTTGTTGTTTCGTCCTGCCTGACAAAATAATTCCACTTAAAGTATTTACGAGGCAACCTCCATTTTGCACTAAGTATTTAGGTACCTATGTGCTTTGCAGACTACTGAAAAAATCTTTTATACACCACCTTTAATGAATTTTAATTACATATTATATTCCTTGGGATTATGTTTTCATATTGTTTATTAGCTAATTGTGTGTGATCGTCTTTCATTATTCGTAGGTGTTATCATTAAATCACTCAGATTTTGTAAAAACTTAGAATTAATAATAGTCAGAGGCTAACATGCTGATAGACAGTTGCATTTTGCTTTCATAATTTTTC
This sequence comes from Agrotis segetum, assembly GCA_036375495.1. Taxonomy (NCBI): domain Eukaryota; kingdom Metazoa; phylum Arthropoda; class Insecta; order Lepidoptera; family Noctuidae; genus Agrotis; species Agrotis segetum. Next base: position 499,050 of record JAQSVV010000301.1, on the reverse strand, counting down.
TTCTGAACAAGCACACCCATTTACCATTATATCACCCATTTACCATTATATCATTAACCCCCGACGGAAAAAGAGGGGTGTATGTCTGTCTGTGGCACCGTAGAGCCCGAACGGATGAAGCGATTTCAATTTAGTTTTTATGTATTAAAGGTGATTTACGTGCGAGTGTTCTTAGACATGTTTGATGAAAATCGGTTGAGCCGTTTAAAAGTTGTGGGGGTAAAAGTGAGAAAGGGTAGCCGAGGGTTTGCAAATATACTCGAGTGGGGTCTTAAATTAAAGCAAACTGAAAGGGAATATTGATCACTTAATTAAGTGTGTACCCATAAAAACTTTCAAATAAAAATTAAATTCATCCATCTGCCTAGCCTTTTCCCAACTATATTGGGGTCGGCTTCCAGTCAAACCAGATTCAGCTGGATATCAGTATTTAATTAAATTAAAAGGAGAAACCCATTTCTGGGCCTAGCCGTTACACGAATGAAATATGTATCTAAAAAATCTACTATTTTGCTTGATTAACCTATTCAAATCTTAGCCTCAATTACAATGGCCAAGTCTAAAAAAAAGTACATTTATATTTTTTTGTTTTAAACATCCTTTGTAAACCGTTACAGCAATTTTTTCATTATACGTCACTTACTTTGCAAACACTGGCATTAAACAACAGAGCGTACCCTAAGAATGTAATCGATTTAGCGGATATCAACAATTATAAATTATAATTGAATAATACTCCATTATTTTAGTATAATTGCTTTTTAGATATTGAAATCATTGTAAAATAAAAAATTCTGGAATCTAATTATTTTTCAACGTAAGCACGGTTAAAAAATCACTAAAGTAAATAAATAATCGAAAAAATCGATTGCAACGCGTATTGCACATGGACTGCACTAGTAAACGGCAAATGTCAATGTCAACGTCTGTCAATCAACCTGGATGTTAAGAGGAAGAATAAAATCCAGACATATTAGTAATAGGATGTATTACGTTTATATATTAGTTGACAGCTCTTTAAGTGGAAGGGATGCTATAATCCAATATTGTTTCGCACCTGTATTGTTGGCAAAAGAACGGTTGGGTGCTGTGCCCACACCATGAGCATAATATGGTATCTTGGTTGGGCACGGCACCAGGGTAGTCAAATACCTCCTGCACAATTCCTAGATAATGTATTATTATATTATGATAATCCTAACGAAGAAGGTGATTAATAAAACCCCATCTCAATAATACGGTTTTTTATTTTAATAAACCTATTGTTGCAATCTCAGTTAACTGTAATTTGAGATAGCATCAAATCCCCTAGTAGTAAATACAATGTTAAAAATGCAAGCTATTAGTGATGTAAGTGAGCCTGCAGCTGAAGTTTTCAGGAATATTAATCTGAATTCACCGCTTTTTATGTACCTAGACCTAGTAGGTACCTAAACCTCATCATGATAGGTTGCAAGCACTATAGCTAGGCGCATTCCATATTTACGTAGAAAACAGCCTCAAAAAACATATTTTTAATTTAAATATCGTGGTGGCTGTGCGATTGGTGTGCAGCATGTAGCGGGTTCGATTCCCGCACGGAACAAATATTTGTATTAGGTAACTACATGTAATTTTTCCGGGTCTGGGAGTTTGTATATGTGAGTTTAAATGTTTGTAAACACACCCACGATACAGGAGAAATTCCTAGTGTAGGGCAGTTAAAAAATAACCTAACATTTAAACATTTACTGATTTTACCAATTTGGCCATTGCTGAGAGACGTGAAAATTGGGCTCGTGAAATCTTCCTAAGTGCTCTATTTTATGGCAAATTTCCAGCTCTGTAACGCCAGGCCCAAGGTTCTATGGAGTTTGGGTTTCTCCTTTAAAAAATCCCCGACACAAAAACCAAGATCCCTTTAAAAAGTACTAAATAATAAAAAAAACTCAATCTTAAAGTACCTAACTATGTATTAATAATTATTAAAAAAAAAGGTTGCACTCCAGGAGTGCCGGTAGAAGTGAAAACTTTTTTGTTACTATGTTTTATTTTTAATTTGAATGACGTCTTACTCATTTTCGATCAGGGTCACGTGACCCTGACGCGAGTTTTGGTCACGTGACCCTGACGCGAGTTTTAAATTTTTTACCCATTACAGAAAAAGTGTACAACGCCGCTAAAGAAGTTTTCACTTCAAAAATACGTCACATTGGGGGACCGAAAAAAAAACCTAGATAATAAATAATTTGGACCGGTCCCCCAACGTGTCGTATTTTTTTTAATAATTATTGAAGTGAAAACTTCTTTAGCGGCGTTGTACACTTTTTCTGTAATGGGTAAAAAATTTAAAACTCGCGTCAGGGTCACGTGACCAAAACTCGCGTCAGGGTCACGTGACCCTGATCGAAAATGAGTAAGACGTCATTCAAATTAAAAATAAAACATAGTAACAAAAAAGTTTTCACTTCTACCGGCACTCCTGGAGTGCAACCTTTTTTTTTAATACATAGTTAGGTACTTTAAGATTGAGTTTTTTTTATTATTTAGTACTTTTTAAAGGGATCTTGGTTTTTGTGTCGGGGGTTTTTTAAATTTTTAATCTTTAAAAAAGTTGTAAACGCTACGTGCGTACTACGTACGTAGCGTTTTGCCAATACGTTTATTGTGCGCACAGCTAAGTAAACTGCCCACCCGCGGTCTGTGTTTCGTGAGGCCTTACCACGAGCTCTTAACCCGACCTAGTTTAGGCTGTAGGAAAGAGACAGATTTAGGCTGTAAGAAAGAGACAGAGCTATACAAGTCGTCTAGCGCCATCTCTTTCCGACAGCCTAATCTAGATCGCGTTAAAAGCTCGTGGTAAGGCCTCTGAACTACAATCTTGGGGTCTTCAAGTCAAGAGAAAATAAGTTACTTCTAGGCAAGCGTGTTCACCGTCGATCATAAATCTATGCTTACCATCAGGCTAAATAGTGGTCAAAGGCGTAACTATCGCTCAATAAATAAAAACTGTCATAAGACATACATTTCAACTGAAAACATCACTCGATGTGCATAGATGTACCATCGAACAATTCCATTTCAACCCGTTTCATTCAATCCCACGCGAACGGTGTTTTTCATCTTCTAAAAGGGCGCTAATTTTCCGACAAGACTGCTCGCCATAATACTGGCTGGCTTCAAACGCTCACAACGTGAAAATACTATAGCTATTTCTATCTATCTACTTAGAAAACTTTATGTTGGGACTGCATTAATTTTATTCGCATCGATCTCAATTTTTCTCAGAAATGTAACGCAGTTAAAGCATTAAGGCCTGCATTCGAGTAACGCAGAAAAACGAAGTTAAAAAATAATAAAACAAAACATTTAATATATCAAAATTTAATAAAATGAATGTATACATGAATCCAATGTAAGAATTTACTGCAAAAATTCGGGAACTGTTAACAGTTTTCGAATAAAAACATCAGTATTAATTGGGAAAAATATTCGAAATTATTTAACGGAATAACAACGCAAAACCGCTGTTCCATTTATCGGTAAAAAAAAGGAACATTCCGCTTTCGCTGGCACGCAAGCCGTGGCTTTACAGGCGGGCTTAAGCGCTAGTAGTGAAGTGCGGGGCCTTCATCAATCTTCTGTAATTAGCTAGTGACGTTCTCGCCTAACACTAATGACGAGAAGGGCGTTTACTCGCGACCGCCACGCCTCGCCACATAAATTACTACATCCACCGTCAAGAGCTCACTCAAAACACCTCAAGTGTTTAGTGAAATGTGCTGTTAGTGAAAAATGACGGGAAAGCGATTTTTAAACGGCCGTGTGAGTGGTTTTATCGTCATTCGGATATGAGAAGGCTAACTATTATAATTACAGGGGTAGAACAAGTTTATAAGTAGGTTATTATAAAGTCAAATTTAGTAGGGCTATGATTATTTACAACATTGTAATGTAATAACAATGTTTGATGGACAAAGACTATTTAATCGGCTTTAAACATGCTAGAAACATTTTACGCTTTTAAAGCACACTGATAGGTATTGCATTCGTTTGAATAGTATCGTCCCCTACCTTACATATTCACTTTAACATGAGAACATCACACACAACAAAACTACATTCAACATCTCAAACGTAACTAAAAGCAATTTCCTTTGTACCCACTACACATGATAGAACTTCTTACACGCCAAAGTGATTGTAGTGGCTCCATTGAGCACCTCCCGTCCTACCTCCGTCATTTCTTTGATAACTCTCTTGAAATTCCTCTTTACCTTCAACAGTATGCAACATTATTATACCTGCAATACGTAAAATGATCGTAAATTTCCTTAATGAACAAGTCGTGCAATTAATAATTCAGCACCCTTCTGAACTAAAATACATGATTAACCTAATTTGCAGTAGTGTACCGAATTCTAACGCAACTAATGAGAATGTTGTTAAGTGGATTGTATTTAGTTTTGAGGATGGAATACCTCGTTTCGTATGATGACGTTATGAGATGAATGACAGGTGTGTTTCACGTATTTGTAATATTCAAATGCAAACTTTTCACAACTATCCTGTATCCATCTTTTGAAAATCATCGTATAGTCCTCCCGACCAGGGCGGGACACGAGGGACAATCGGACTCGTACAGACCTAAAATCCACGGTGATCTTTCAATAGTCCTTTACGTTCCAGGGTCACGGTCACCGAGAGAGACAGTCCCGCGGCCCCGGCAGGCTAAGTTCCAGTTACGTCAGAATAACTGAAAACCCACGATAAGGCCGCAGACAGATATTTTATGTTAAGTAAAAGGGAGTCAATTAATTTGCTATATTTTCTCGACAGCTTAAACAAAGTTTTGTGTGACAGCCTTTATGTTATTTTGTTTTATAAAATGTTTATTTATCAATCTTATTTAAACAAATTACTTTTGCATTTACCCTGTATCTGTTTACTAGAAATATATATTTTTTCTGTTTTAGGTCGTATTTAGTAAGTAATGATTTAACTATTTAAAAAAACACGTTTTTATTTTCTTTGCTTGTAATAAATCTAGATTTTTCTACGTACAAATAAATTGGAATTAAATTCAGTTAGCTGTAAAAGATTAAGTACTTCGCTATATTTTTATGGTTGAAACTGAAGATTGACTGTCTTCGTTCAAGCTAATACCTTTAATAGCTAAGGTTAAGGTTACTTTCTAAATTACAATCCTTTTTCATCGAGGAGATTTTTAAATGGACTTCATTTACTTATACTTCATGTACAAATCATTGGTACATAGGCGGACTTAATGCCACAAGGCATTCTCTACCAGTCAACCTTTCATCATTCAGTCATTGACATTCTAAAAAAAATACTTTCGTTTTAAACAATTCTACTCCGAAACGAAAAACTCTATTAATAAAATATTAAATTTATTAATTTCATCTAAGGCTAATATCAGTACAATATTAGAAACAAATTAGAAGGCCACAAGTACTTTTTTTTTGTATAGTCAGCTTAGGGACCTATTTGTACCCGCCAGGATAAAAATCGTTTGTCACCCGCTTACAAGACATTTTTTTTGTAATTTAAAAATATCACTACTTTTAATTTTGTCTTTATTTTTATTTACTTTTAAAATGAAAAAATATAAGTATTATATTTTTATTTTACTTTGACATTGCACTCAGAAAGAAAAAATTCAGACTGATCTGCATTTAATTAAATATCAATGCAAGAATAATTACTTTCTTTGAAATCGACAGATTTTTCGTATACTACAGGTAAAAACAAAAGTAGGTCCCTAAACAGACAACCTAAAAAAAATTCATATCCAATTGGCCTGGAACACCCTGTATTTCATTTCTATACTACGGCCCTGAATTCAGACACACAAACATTTTCTCCTGTGACAGTAGGTCACGGTGCCATCTCATCATAAAGAAATAAAGCTGAAAAAATAACGTTTCTACATTTCTTTTAAAAAGCCGTGCACGTTTTTGGGCACTGTCTCGTTGCTTTTCGTAGTTGCCAGCAAAGAGATTTAAGATACAAGAAGAAAAAGCAAAGAATAAATATGAACTCACACGTCTGAACGACGTTTTTAAAAAGAAATTCTTCATTCCTCAAAAATAATCACTATCTTCGACTCTGTTCGCATCTTTTATATTGTTGAAGTAAATAAATAAGCGAAACGTAAAACATGCATTTAACTGAACGAAACGAAACTCACGATATTATCAGATTCAAGTAATCAATCTTCATTAATCAGAAACATTGGCGTTAACTTCTAATGACTAATTATAATTAGAGGAAGGCTCGATAAGTTTATGTACCATTTGAATTTCTTTACTAGTCTTGGACTAAATAAGACCCAATTTAGAAGCTTTTATCTTTTCAGGCAGATTGTATGGCTCTTGAAAGAGATGAGTTGTTTTTTTATATGCTCTTTTGAAGATTTAGCGTTTTACAAGACTTTTAAGTCCAAATTTAAATAACGTAGATAGATGGTAGATGAGCGGATAATACGCATTTTAAATATAAATAAATTCCTGCTAAAACAAAAAAAGAAAGTTAATTATATCCTGTAAAAACAGCGAAGGCGCACACGCTGCCGATGCCGTAGAAGAGTGTGGAGACACACAAGTTGAAGTTATCAACAATTAAATATAAGATGTAGTCAAGTCACATCATATTGATGATACCATTTTACCTGTTTAGACTATCTCGATACTGAAAATATGGGTTATGGGACATCTCGCTAGTTAAAGTTAAATTAAATTAAGTTAAGTTAAATTCGCCCGGACCAATTTAGTAGTACGAGCCAGATAGTATAGGCATATTTCGACAAAATCGTATATTTTAAATTAAATATCTGTTCAATAATAATATAATCAGCAAAAGTACTAGGCAAGCATAAGTTCAAAGTGGTATGTACTTAAATAATCCTCCTGCCTAGAATTATTATTTAAGTACATAAATAATTATACTACTTTCTACTACCGAAATATCCCTTTACTATTTAAAAAAAGACATCTGGCCCGTTTTACTAAATTGGTCCGGGCGAATATACTCATGCACATTTTAAAAAGGGGACATCTGGCCTGTGGGCCAGTTTTTTTTGTGGGCGAGATGTCCCATAACCCGAAAATGGGTTATGGGACATCTCGCCCACATGTCTCAAACGATGAATGACCTCACAACCCCAAATATAATTCAACGTATCTGTGATTGCATCTCTCTAATTTCGCAGTAAATTGCACCGACAGCACTTCAGCAATCAAAGGCGATTGGGCCCTATCTATCGCAACGATAGCAATCATCAAGCCGGGCAAGCAACCTTTATCAGGTTCGAATGATAAACCTGCACCAAATTCAGGATCCCTTTGAAGTCCTCGTCGAACATTCTGGAACATGTTTAACTGTCGCACTAAAGCAAGCAAAGTCTCTTCCGTGTTGTTGTTCATTGTGTTTGAACTGTAGCTTGGACAAATTACGCAGATGCCATAGGATTCGGTTTGCCTGTACAAAATATAAGTAAGTGTTTGCTGGATCTATTTTACGAATAGGTGTGTGAATTTGCTTTTTCCAAAATTATCAACTTCAGTGGCACTTTTCAAAGACAACTCGTTGAAGATTCACTTATTTCACGAATTTCATTGGATATTTTTCTTTATTAAATCATATATGGCCGCTAGCGGTGCCCGTGTCGCTTCCAATAAAACTCCTTTTATACTAGCAGTTACACCGGGAAGTTATTTTTTTAACTTTATTGCATAATATTTTTGATGTGGCCAGAAAATAAAAATAAAATCGTCGGGTTTACAAGCTTTCTAAACTTTGTTTTAGACCGCAAATAATCGTCAAAAAAGACAATCATATCTGCCTATTACTTTGCTTTTTTATTTTATTAATCATCTACCTAGCCTTTTCCCAAGGATCTACGACTAGACCAATAAAAAAATATCTGACTATCACCTCTAATGGACAAAAACCGTCAAAAAACTTTCTAAATATACTACTTTATATCACACAGTTCCTCAAATAGTTTTCCTGTAAAAAAAACTTTACAAACAAAACTAGGTATCATGAAATATACGCTCCTGTACCTCCACAAGCCAGGTGACATTCTTTCGAAGCAGGGATAGCAGAAAGAATCCCCGCATTCTCCGCTTACAACGGTAACAATACAAACGTACCATTCATTTTTGACTCACTATTTCTCAAACCAACGATATCTTTGTAACTTAGGTGCGGGCCAGTTCGAAAAGACAACTTTGAAACAAACATAGGAAGAGGATTGGAATCTCTTTTGTGGTTTTGTGTTCAATGTTCTTGCTGTTTATGTAATATGTATGTACATAAATATCGTAGTAATATTATAAACGTGACAGATTGTAATCAAATAAATTGTCTCATCTAAATTCACGAAAGATCAGATATAATCGCACTGCATATCTTTATCATGTTCAGTGAAGGGAACAACGCATAATAAGCTCTTTTAGGAAAACAGTACGTCACAGATTTAGTTACACTCAAAATTTTCAGTGTAATCCTATAGTGGCTTAGCATAATACTATTATGATCATTATTTTCTGTCGGTAGACCGTAATTGCCTATTACTGAAGTTGAGGAGTGCATCCGACTTTTGTTTCTCAACTTCCTGCTTGGATTCGGCTGTTAGTCTAATAGGATGAAACTGCAAGTCAATGCAAAGCGTGTGCTATTTGCCCGCGCACCCAATTAACGTATCCGGGTGATCGCGTGACGATCGGTTTGGTTAGGACGCAACTTAAACTAATTCTAGCAAAGATAAACCTGAACAGACATAGAAGGTCAATGGATTATTATAAATATGATCATTCATCCACCTGCAGAGCAGTGGTGACCCAGTGATATCGGCCCCGACTTACGAATTGTAGGTCGTGGGTTCGAATCCAGGCAGGCGCATTACTTTGTGTAATTTATTTCATCACCACTGCTCTCAAAACGGTAAAGGAAAGCATCGTGAGGAAACCGGCATGTCCTAGAACCGAAAATTCGAAGACATGTGACATTCACCAATCCGCACTGGGCCCGCGTGGTGGATTATGGCCCACCCCCTCTCACAGAGAGGAGGCCTGTGTCCCAGCAGTGGGAATAATAGGCTGATGATGATCCACCTGCAAATCAATAACAGTATAGATATAGCTCTCAAATTCGACCGACCCGCATAGCTGTTATTTACACAAGAGATCCACAATCCACACTGAAGTTATAGAATTATCGTGAGCGCCATGTTATGAACTCAGTAGTCCTCTAGTCTTAATTCATAGTAGATACATCCAAAGCTTCGCTCCAAAGTTGATCTGTAAAGGCTCAACACGTATCAGGAGAGCACTCGACCGACTTTGTAAAGTACTTTGCGCCACTAGTGCTTCAAAGTACCTTTGTACGATGCATAAATGGGGATATATTTTTCGTGTCACACAATAGTTTACGCTTTATCGTTCTTTCGTTGGTTAAATATTATTTATTTACAAAATGTTACTCGCAACGTTTAAATTACTAGCTTAATTTGTATAAACATACAAATTAACAGTTACAGTACAATTATTTAAATAAATAATTATAACCGAGCAAGTGATTTCAAAGTGGGTTATAGTGGCTACTCACATAAAGGGCTTCTAATTAAAAAGCTTGGACCGCACACCAAGGCCATTTTATATCTCTGAATATTTCGCATAACTTCATTCTTCTCAGGTCATGTAATTACTTCGTGGTGATGCAAGCCTAGTTATATTTTGCTAAGCACTATACGCTTTAGCGTCAGCAACATGACGGGGCCCTCTCTCTGAGGGCCAAAGCCTGCCGGGGTCGCGGGACTTATTTCCTTACCATGACCTAGGAACATAAAGGGCTAATGAAGGACACCGTGGATTTTAGTCAGTATAAGTCTGACAGTCGCTCCCGCCCTGCCTGGGGTGGGAGGACTCATTTGATGATTTTACCACGCTAAAAAAGTACTATACGGCTCAGAATCTTACCTTCAGGTACATATGTGTGACTTTATATGTAATGGCCCTAAGTTAGCTCCCTCGCTGGTCGTTAAACTGAAACAAATTCTTATATACGAGTTAGAGTAGAATAGTAAAAGGCGGTGTTGATGCTTGTCGCACACTTCTCTAGTGGATCCCCAGGGTTTACTTGCCAGAGACAAACGAGCTTTTAATAATACTTTAGTCAATAAACTATCAACACAAATTACCCGCAGTTGACGAAGGTATAACGTGGATCCGCAAGATGTCATCTGTGGCAATAAACATAAATGTTGATCGAAATCTGCAGCAGTTGTAGCGATATCAAGCAAACTGACTCTTGACCGCTGATATGGTGTGGCGAACAAGCATTCGCGTGTTCGCTGACAGATAGCAATCGGGGGGCCGCTGCACGCGTTGTTTCTAATTAATGGCGAAGTATCGCGTGAAAACGACCCATTTGTCTCACCCTCCGTCGGATGTTCACAGAAGAATTGTAAGCGATACAAATACCTTAAATGTCTTCAAACACTTACCTCGCCGTACCTGCTGAAATTTCCACCACGATCTGCAATTATAATAAACGATATCTAGATTGCAAATACACTGTTTAAATCCGTTTTGAGTTGAATTATGGACGCTGAAACAATGTTACGTAAACGTGTTTGTGATTTCAAACGGACTTGGCGCACCTGAAATGGGAATACATCGATTATTACTCGCTTTATTAAAAGAGCAAGACTGATTAATTGTCCGCCATTAAGGTTTCATTAATTAAGAACCGATGGCCATCATTTCTCAGTGAAAACAATGGCCAATTAAGTAAATTAAATCAATTCTGCTTACTTACGTCTGGGTATTTTGTGAATCACAGCTGGCCCATATAATATTTGATTTGTTTGGATTTTTGTTCCATTTCGATTTTCAGTGGATCCTGATACCCTGAAGGAAGATGGCATTAAGACACATACAATATTGTAATCTGCTATCTTTTCCAACTTCTAATGTTCATTATGTTTAAGCTCTACAACCCACATGATACCTGAACATCATATATTATATGTCAACTACATATTAACTTTCGATATTAATCACTCTACTAGCTGGGAAACCTGTATTTTGCATCGCAACTGATTGTATCGGTGAACAAGCCATCACTCGTTTGATTTCAGTCGTTCTTATCGATACTTTTTTACTGGACAGTCACTGTCATATTTTTTTTTTACTACCATCGGTTTTTGATATATTTCGATGAATTCAATACAAAACCTTTGAGCTTTGTTTCTAAATCATAAACTGCACGTTTTATTTGTCAATAACGTGTATGAAGACTAAAGAACTCTGAGAATCATAAATAATAAAAGTAATGTAAAGTACATTGGTACCACTCAACGATCTCTCAAATACACTTATCCTCTTTTATATGTTTTGAAACAATATAAAATTATTTTTCTCATACGTAACAATATAATAAAGCTTCATAAACCTCGTAAAAGTACATTTATGTTCATATAAACATAGACAGGTACATCTCTTTCTAGTAATAAAGTTTTTTTTATAACTTTTTAAGGCTTTGTGTCGTCATGTTTTCAATTTTATCGGCGAAAAATATTTCAGTGTATGCGTTAGTCGCCGTCGATTACAGGTGTTCGTCGTTTGATTGAACTGTTAAAAAGCGAGTTTTTACTTGTATTTTTATTGTTTGGGAGATCACGTATTTCATTTTGTGTGCGGCCTGCGCGAGCGGTGATTATGCAAATCGACCGCCCCTGTGCGAATCACATAAATCGTTTCATATTTTATCACTTTTTTGCATAATATATTTTGTGTAAGCCGACGATCAGTCAGCGTCCTTCAACGCTGAAAGGTACCTCTACATTTGACGGATGATTTATTATTTTTTCGTCTCGCATCGCGATCACCAAATAAGGTTCTAAGTTAAGTGAATCTATCTTGATTAAATAGTATTTATTAAACAAAGCATTATTATTGTCATGTGCATCAGACCGGTTCTTATTATAATTTGAATGTTAAATGTATGTGATGTGACTGTACTTTTCTAATAAATAAAGCAATCAATAAACTGAATTAAATTCAGTATAAAATATTACAATTCGACTTGTAAAGTTTTATCCGTTCTAAAATCCTGTGCTGTCCACCTAATCACGTGAATAAGGCAAAAGCATTGCATGCATTTTTGGGCCGCTCTCTATAGCCGGATCGTTAACCTGCAAGGTTTTTTTCAATACAGATTTTTTTCATCTGACCTTATCATAAACCTGCCGGGGTCGCTGGACTATCTTATCAGGTAATCGTAACCCTAGAATTCAACTAACTTAATTTTTTTCCAGATATAAAACAGGAGAGAATAGTAAAGTTGTACGTTATTATCAAGAAATATTTGTCACGTATTTTTTCCTGTGTTACGTAAACATAAATTGACGACGATACGTACGACACTTTTATTGGTAATTTGGTAATACGTCACAAGCAAGTACAGTTTTGCTGGCTTCTGACTTCAGAGTCCCATCTCTTTTTATATTCTTTGTATCAATTTTATTCAAGAAAAGAAAAAAATACTTTTCTATATTATTTCAAAAATAAATAAAAAAAGTCTTACTGACAGACTAATTAAAAGAGAACATTCACAATCCATATATTTCTGGCCTTTTCTGAAAGTGCCAAACAAAAAAACGAGTGTGACAGTCCCTCATGTCACGCCCTGGGCGGAAGGATATTTTTTTTTAATTTTATCGTGATAAAATCATCGAATGACGATGATTTTACCACGGTAAAATTTTAAAAAAATATATTATCATAAAAGAAAAACATACTTCGATTTCACTTGAAGTTATTGCAATAAGCAAAGTAACAACATATTATTTCAACTGAAATCAATTCATGCAACCACATGCTCAGAAACGAGAATAAAAATAATAAAGAGATAAAAAGTAAAATGATTGAATATTGAAATCGTTTGAAGTCTCGTCATAAACGTAGAACCGATGAGAACTCGTTAAGTGACAGCTCGAATGATCACTCCGTAGTAATGCTCTCGAGAAATCTCTCTATTTTAAAGATGCATGATTTAAATACATCCACATATGTTGAAACCAGGTGCTCTTAATACTCGAACACAAAAGAAGTTTTGTAAAGATTATGAAAATGAAAGTTCTTTCAAAACCACTGAATACAATTATCTTTCACAATAATATTACCGATATCTCAAGCAGCTGACAACAAATATTGCTCCGCCTCTAGAACAGAACTCAATTACAGCAAAAATTCCAACATAATCGAAACTTTTACTAATAAAATATATGACACACACACACAAAACATGACATGTCAATCTCGTAACACCCCTCGACTTGCCTGAGGGTTAATAAACAAAAATAATTCCCTTCTTCCCTAATATCATGTTCTGAATGTAACTTACTGATATTAATAAAATCCCACTCTATCGATACTTGCCGCAACTGTACTAACTTCACATGATTGCCGCAGTTATTACATTTTCCCCTTTTCAAAGAAAATGCGATGTATTATATTCATCAATCTACTTATTTGCTTGGAAATCTTCTTTGTGTTCCACTCGAAAATTATGAATATCTGAAAGCCTCTTTGAAAACACAATTATACGTAGTTAAGAGAGCGGTGCCTTTTCTTATGGCCGTAATTACATTGCTGTTGTAATTATAATAATTGCTTTTGTCGACATATTAAATTAACTCTTTTAAGGAGATACATGTCTTTGTTCAAACAAGCAGTTTAATGTTTAAACTCTGGTCAGGTTCACAGTTGAAATATTGTTCAAATGTTTTCTCAACAGTTTGCACGTTACTAATCTATTGAGAAAGCGGTATCAATTCCAAGTTACGCTAGCGGTCTTACCAATTGCAATTTCTGTGAGACGCACCGAAGTTCTTAGGAAGCAGTTTGTGACATTTTAATAATACACAATGCTAATCTTAAATTTTTGCACCATTTGGCGCTTTCCTTATAAGCTCGCCGAGACTAAATGCAAGCAATAAAGCGAAAGAGCTCAGTATCTAATAAAGTAGAAACATAGTTGGCAATGGCGCAAAGCGTAATGACAGGAAAAAGCGGTCAAATATGAAGACTGTTCTTACAAGTATGTACGTATACACGTTTCCCGTTCGTATCTCACGCTTAACGATATCTTCGATACTAAGTACGAGTCGCTTCTGGCATCAATGCCTTGAATACGTTGAAGTTGGCGCGCAGCACTTCCACTTAACAATATCACAACTTAATGTATATCACCCACTTAACGCCGCTCTCTCATTCTGTTTTTCTACAAAGGAACATTATAATGAGGTATAAGAAACATTCTTATATTACCCGTCAAAGGCTTCACTCGCGTTTGACTTGTGAAGAAAAATGATAATTTTTAGTGAAGATATGAAACACAAATTGGCATTTCTATCGCCGTTCCTGCCCTACGGCGTGATCGAGTCGTGGGAGGACCTCAACCCTCGTTTGTACCACGCCGTTCATATTTACTGGCTCAAGTTTTACGGCATGTGGTTCAACAATTCTTCACCGTTCACTATCAAGTTCTGGGTACAGTTGATATACACGCTGACCGTATTATGGCTCGTCTGTTTTTTCCCCGGAATTGGAGAAGTCGTTTATTTACTGAGGCGAAGGGAAAATATCGGAGATGTCGCCGAAGGGTAGGCTGGATATTTCCCAGTTCACTTACATTATGTTTGTCTGAGATCACGAATTGGTTACATCCCCCAAACATGACAAATGGCGATGATACAATTTTGTTTTTCTTTCAGCCTCTATTTATTTTTGAGCGAAATGTACACATATTTCAAGATCGCTGTATTCTGGCTGAATAAAGATAAAGTGATGGATCTCTTGAAATATTTACATTGTAATGAGTTCAAACCTAAAGAGCCGGAACATAGAGAGATGATAACGAGAAGTATTAAAAGCGCTCGTTTCGTTATGACATACTATTCTACTATGTGCGTTGGCGCTGTGTCAGGTAAAAAACAAACGAATTTTCAACATCAAACTTTACTGATTTTATTAAATACCATTTACGAAGGAATGCGCAGTTTTTTTGGACAGTGAATAGCTGAAAGTTTTCATAAACACCTGCAGATGCACAAATGAAAAAGTTTTTTTTTCTAGTTGGAATAATAATGCCATTAACTGAAAACTTCGAAATCTTACCAACGAACGTGGAGTATCCGTTTTTCAGCGTTTACAAGACTCCAGCTTACGAAGCCGTTTACATCCATCACGTAAGTTTAATTGGTTACAGAAATCAATCACTCACAATTTTAATTGAATATGTTAATGTAATTAATAACGGTGTGGCGTGAATGATTGGGAAGTAAATTTTGATTGAATTAAATTGATGTGCTGAAAATATGCCAAAAAATTAAATATTATTATTTGCGGTAACCATACGATTTTTTTTCTAATGTTATAAATGTGACAGTGAGTTTATCTGTTTCTAAGGGCTTCACAGTTCACACACAGCAGCTATAGTGTAAAGATGTACATTATAGCACGATACATCTTATTACATCTGTCCATAGAAATCGTCAGGACGACAGCTATAATGTATATTTTTACATCTTTTAGCACTATTTCACACTACATAAGAGAATTTATTGTCATAAATGCGGAAGAAACCACGGCAAAAACTAGTTTATAAATAAAAGCACAGCAGTATTGTACAGGTTTTATAAATGTATCACTCGGTCCGGTGAATAAATACTAACCAAATCCACTCAATATACAAGGATTAATCTACCTAGTCGAAAGAGAATAATGAATTAAATTAAGCCCGTGTTTGCAATGTGTTTTCAGATTTATTACAAGCCGGCTACGTGTATAATAGATGGGGTTATGGACACAATATTAGCAGCTTTCGTCGCTTCGGCAAGTAAGATAAACTAAAACTTAATAATCCTAATAGATTACGACGAATCAATATGTACCTATTTCTCTATCTTCAAACGCCTTTGAAACCTGTTTGTGTTGTTGATTTAGCAGTTATTTGAATTAGAATATCAAGAAATTATATTTATGAGAAAACTAAAATAAACTGTATACAGAAATTCTAATTTCAAAATCTACACTAAAGAGATAAGATTTGTATTTTTGTGTGGTTTGTAATGAATAAACTCAAAAACTACTGTGTCGATTTACAAAACTACTTTCACCCTGCGTAATATAGGCTATATACATAATGTCCACTCGTGTGAAGCCGGGACGGGTCGCTAGTTGATAATATTATAATAACATCAGCAATTTCCCTAGATCTACGCGAAACATTGCTACGCCACTGCTACGGGCTACGAAAAACCGTAGCACCCGTGCAGATGTGGAACTGACATGTGACATCTTATTTGTAAAGCGAAAAGCTACATTTCCTGTTCTTTACTATTTTCCTACATTGCCTTAAGCTTATATTAATCAGAAAACAGCATTTACTACAAATAAAATAACGAGTTTGTTTGATTTGTAGTAGATCCAGATTCTTCAACTTATTCAAATTGGGCTTTTGTATAATTATGTGTGTGTAATACTTAATCATATAAATAATGCTATAGACTAGAGCAGGCGGTTTAATCCGCAGGGAACAGATAATAAAAATAATCCGACAGAGATTACATACAGGTTCTAATTATTTTTCTAAAAAGATTCTCTCTATCAAAGCCTTTTAAACCATTATTATAAAGTCTTTGCTTTCCAATTTTTTTTTCCTTGGAATCTTTGTATAAAAACTTGTTGATGAGGATTATGAAAGTAAAATAGCAGGAATAACAGCTTACCTCCAGGTTGTTCTTATTATCTGACCTTTTGTTTTTATTTTCATCTTTAGACTTGCCGTAACTCACAAATTAATTTTATGTTAAACTTTTCTAATTGCTTGCGGCAAAGTAGGACTAATTATAAAAATACAAAATCTTACTGCTGCATACAAAGAAACCTTTATAGCAGTAAGATTTTGTTTTTCTTCTATCTCTTTCTATTTTGCATTTTACATTTACAGTAACATTTTTTAATTTAACAGTCGGACAAATAGAAATACTAGCGTTCAACCTACGGAACTTCGATCTAGTGGCCGAAAGACAGCGCAAGCGGGACATTGCAGAGAACAAATATATCGAGGAGTACCCTGAACAGTACTACGTGCGTTCAGTACTCAAAGACTGCATCATACACCACAACTGCATTATCCGGTAATACAGTACATTCTACTTTGTATAAGAGCAAGGTAAATGAAAAGTGTTATAAATGCACGAGACGTGTTTTTAGCACGTTCTTTGCAGATGACTTTTAGTAAATTTGTTTTCCTTCGTGTTTCTTGTGGAGATGGTAAATATTTTTATTTTACTAAGCATTTTAACTGTTCTTACTAGTGCACAATAGACGAAATCTCTTTAAATTTTTATTTTGAAAAATGTTTCCAGCTTCATTATTTTCCGACCTAAAAAGGGATATAATTTGAATATTTACATAAAGATACAGTAAAATATTCAGTGTTTTAAAAAAAGGCCATAGAACATGAACATCAAAGAACCGTTTTTGCAACATCGTGTTTCGGTAAAGATTTCTACGATTCAGTTAGAAAGGAATCGTATCAGTGTTGTAAATTGAGCTAATCTAGGTTCTAAAGAACAACAGACAGTGTATCGGTGGTGTATCTACTCGAGCAAATGTTAAGTGAGGAAAAGGGGTGATCGTATCAGGTACGGGTAGCACGTAGCCGTCGGCAAGACAACTTGCCTTGTGGCTCTCACCACTACTTGCACCCACGGCAAACTGAACACTCAATAATACCTAGTGCTGAGTGAGGGGTTAATCTTTCGAACTCAATTACGATTTAATGAAGAATTGATAAGTTGATTATATGGATTTAATCTTCTGAATGAATTTTTTATCACTATCAGACGTTAGTTCTTTACCATTCTAAAAAGTGGTTGTCAATTTCTACAAATCAACTGAGCTAATGGCAGTCCACTGCTAGACATAGGCCTCCCTCAGGGTTCCACATCACCCTGACCTCTAACTTCAGCATCTAGTCAGTCCCAGCCATTTTCTTAAGGTCGTCCGTCTGTCCATCTAGGAGGCGTCCCACACTACTCTTTTACCAAAATGTCAAACAAAATTATAGAGAGAGCCAGTACAGATTCGAACAACTTTGTTACTCAATTAATTATTTTTAAACGCATTAACGCATGCGACACGGACGCGCATCGTAATGATGACTTTTTTGAGGAAAGAAAAATTTCAGATTGCAAGTGGGATTCGAACCCACGTCTTCTGGATAGGTACTCTAGACGCCTTAACAAATCGTGGTTTAAATCCCACTTGCAATCTGAAATTTTTAGGGTTCCGTAGTCATCAAGGAACCCTTATAGTTTCGCTATGTCCGTCCGTCCGTCCGTCCGTCCGTCCGTCCGTCCGTCTGTCCGCAGTTTAGCTCAGAGACGCACAGTACTAGAGAGCTGTAATTTGGTGTAAATATACGGATTTGTTGTGCCGAAAAAGTGGTAAAATAAAATCACGAAAAATATTTTTTTTAGGGTACCTCCTGTACACGTAAAGTGGGAATGTTTTTTTTTTACTCGCGTACTCAGACAATTCAGAATATTATATGTTTACATTAAACACACCAGAGCTTTAACAAAAAGCCAGCTTTTTATTTTCCCAGATAAAATAGATGACACTATTTTTGCTTCGTAAACGAATGTTGTAAAACAAATTGATTTTCAGATACGTGTCGATGATTGAGAGCGCTTTCAGTTTGGCGTCAGCTTTGCAGTTTATGCTGAGCGTGATGGTGCTTTGTTTGGTCGGCATTCAGTTCCTGTCGGTAGGTGTCATTACAATTTTTAATGTTTATTTTGATAAATGCTTCGGTTACGAAACGCTTCGACGATTACAATTCTATGTTTTTTTGACTGTATAATTTGTCTGGTATTGTCTTTTTAGAGAACATACAAATATAGTTTCAATTTTGTTTAAAGGCAATCCAAAGTCAAAGTCACATGTGAACAATACCTAGTCTGAACACTGCAAGATCTGATAACAAAGTACCAACTTTCCACAAATGCTCAAATATTCATGCCACCTATCACGACTTTGTAAAGTAAATGTCATCAGCTTGTAAAGCATTGCCATTGATTATGTTTTAATGAAAAATAAACCATTTATTTAAAAAAGAAATTGTAGCTTTCCCCGTAATTCTGCAAAACAAACCAAGCAAAACTTAACTAACCTACTTAAAATTACCCTGCGAGTCCTGTCCCAAAACGACAGTACCTTTTCTCGACCCATCAAAAGGATACCCGGGTATTCCAGAACAATAGTCGATCATTAATCTCGATTTAATGGAATTGAGTATAAAATCTGTCAGATCGACATTAGCAAGATTGAGAATTCGAGATTCATTTACTTTTTTACGATAAGACCGCCTGTGTCGCCGTATGATATATAAATTCAAGAGTATTCTATTCTTTAAAGAAGAAGTTAAAGTCTTTTAAGAAAACATTCGAACTTAAAGTATTTTCGAGAACATTCTACGATTCCACGCTCAATAAGCCAGGGTTTTTACGGTTTCGCTTTTCCGTGCAGATCGAGAATCCAGCCAGCCACCCGATGCAGATAGCATGGATGGGCATATATCTAACCTGCATGCTGATTGAAGTGTTCATACTTTGCTGGTTCGGAGATGAATTGATCTGGAAGGTAATCGGCGTTGCACTCGATAAATTCCCCTTTAGCTGTGTTGCGAACGAACTTTATCGTACGGGAACTAGAAAAGGCTAACTAATATGTAACTTTACGATAGATTTACATAATTTATGCACACTTTAACCTCTCTTGTAGGTTTGTTTTAATGTTCAACATGTATCGAGTTACTTTACACATGTTTGTTTAAAGTTTCCAGTGAGTTACAGGAAGAAATTAATTCAAACTACATACTTTACTTAAGATTACATAGCAACTAAACCTTCTAGTACAGGTACACATAGAGGTGTGAAACGGGCGAACTTATTGTTACTTACTGAAAATTCTGTCACTACGTTGACATTGCTTAGATTGAAAATCAATTCTTGGGTTGCAAGTTTTACATTTGGATCGACATTTCAATACTAATGGTACAAATGCCCAAATTGATTACAACATATGTTTTTTTCAAAATCTACGATTTTGTTTCCTATAGATTATCGTATTTTTGTCAAAAGCAGGTACAGGCTTGGCCATTAACATGTAGGTAAACAAATTAATCATCGTCCTTTCTAAGGGGAGATGCAAACGACCTTTAAGCCACGCGAAAAGTTTCACCTTTCACTTTTACACAGTTTTAAGGAATACATTCAACTTTAATCAGGCCAGTGACATTGCTTGTACACTTTATCAAATGATTAATGTGTTGCGCAAATTGCAGTTCGCACTATTTAATTGAAAGCCGTTATATGTCTGAGCTTACCTATTCTTGCCTAGCCTTTCATCCAAAGTCAGACATACATGACATAAAATCTGCCGCTTCATCTAACTACGATGCACCTTTTCTGTGAAACAAAGTGATTCTCAAGTCGTAAATTATTTATGTAATCTGATAGCCTGAAATTAAATACTTCAAGTTATTTGCGCAACACAAATATGCTATGCAAAGTTACAACATTCTTCTGCGCCTGCTAATGAGCAAATTAAACGTAAAACTAAAGCGTCAATATCGGCGGGCTACATCGAGAGGCGGCGGAATGCACCTTGAATAGCATTTATTTTAAGTGTACAGCTAAAGTACAAATAATCCGATGCTTCAACTCTCAACTAACGTTAATACTCCATGTACAATTATAAAGGAAGGTTTCCAACTACATTAATATGGCATAGCATTGACATATTTACCAGCCAGCTTATGGCCAATTACAGAGGAACTGTGTCGTTAATACGAGTAATGTTACTCTTCCGATATACGAATGTTAGTCGTATGACAACGTCTTATAAATAATGTTATGTACAATGGTTATAATATGTTCTGCAAATACACGAGGCAATGTGGAAAAGGGTGCCCAGGACGTTGTATGTTTTGAACAAATAAAAGTCGTAGGCACGTGTGGCTTATAGCTTCCCCCTCAGATAAAACAAATAGGCAGATAGAGCGCTCAGAACACGCGAGTGGTTCCACCAAAGTTACTACTAAATCAAAAGTTGCTACGAACTCGCGACAGTACCAAGCTAAATCGCATCGTCTCGCTCACAACGTCACTAGTGATTTGCCATTTTATGCCAAAAAGCATGCCGTCTTGTGTGTTGAAGTAAACTGCAAAAGTTGTTCACAAAAAGAAAAAAAACAAGATGGAATATCTTTCCACAGGTAACTCTTGTTATTTTTATTGTTTTGGTATTTATTTTCCATAAAATACTTTCGGCTCACTTGAAAACAAAACCTTGACAGTAAATCACCAACTGTGTATGCTAAGAATGAAACTACTACAGTTATCCTTGGACTGCTAAGTTAGAGGTAGGAATGTGTTATTGTACCTACTACTTAAAAAGTTTATGCAGGATCATACATTCGTCAAAACTATTAAATGCAAAACCAGTCACTAACAAATCATATAATGTAATCAACAACATTACGTTTATTGCGCAAAACTGTCTCACAACCCGTTTCTACCCCTTAATAGGTACTGGTAGATTAAAAAATCCTATATAGTGTGCACTTTTGTCCGAATCTGTCACACTAATATGAAATTAACGTGAACTACAATATTCACAAGCAAGGGCCATCACTGAGCCAGCATCTTCGCTGTATCATTTTAGTTACAAGTTTGTTACACTAGAAAAATGCGAATTTGGATGGTAATTGTTCATGTTTACAGATTATGTTATCTTTGGACAGTAACTCTACTGAGTGCAAGGATTGCCTATTCTCAATTTCGCTGCTGCTACTGTGAATCATTGCAAGAATTAAATGAATTACATGATAAAAATGTGGTAGTTTACCTAATATTATAGGTATATATAGTGTTTTATTCCTTTTATTATTAAAATAAATACTTAGGGAAATATTAATAGTTAATATTTACAAATCTTATGATTCGTCGTCTCATCGTTCTCCTGCCCTTATTCTAATTCATCAAATCTTCTATTTTTCTCTACTCATTAAATGTCAGTACTCACCTTTTTGTAAAATCATGCAAAAATAATTATATTTTATATATTTGCTCTGTCAGAGCTGCTTAGCTTTGCTTGAAATGCTTTAATTAAACGCATATCAAAATGAAAGTCGTTGGTTTTACTTTACTTACTTTACTTTTACCTATATTATTAACATTCTGTAAGTTATAACAGCATAGGAAAAATACAATTATTGTAATTTAAACACAATCACTAAATAACTATTACTAACAACAATAAGGAATATGATATTTCACTTCACTGAGATGTAAATCCATTGTACATTTTTTGTTAATCGAAGTACCTAAATCCATGATAAAGAATTACACATTGATCCAATGGCTCTCAAAGGGCTGTATCAAGTTTGCATGAATAATTAGGAAACATTTTGATCATACTCGTACAATACCTAGCGGTTTCACACTAGGTATATCACTGTGTCAGCTGGTTTTATCTTCCACCTTATTCATGTCTGAAGAAAAAAGGCAGGTTCTGCGATTATTTTGTGCTGATCCTCTTAGCATGTCGATGGCAATCAAAATTGAGTCGGGTCAGAATTGGACCACGCGTTTCCAATAATTTTTCCAGAGCAAAGTCGTCGATGATGATGATGATCTCCCTTAGGTAGGAGGTATTTTAAACGCTTCTCGATTTTATTGAAACGAACCACAAAATTTACATTTATTGAATTTCCTAACGTAGCAGTTTGATTTTGTTACTTAGATACACATCCATTGTTTTATTTGAATATTCGTTGTCATAGTAACCATATTGTCAGCCTCTGATTTCAGTTTTGCTATTTTAATATTACTAAAAAGGTATTAAAATTAAAAATAAAATGATTTTACAATTTTATCCTAACTTATTCGTGTAGTATAAATGCACTTGTTCGTTATGCTTCACGCCTAACCGCTGCTATTTTGATGATATTGGTTCGTAGATCTGAAAAAAAAGTCATAATGACTACTCATTAATCGTAGTAATAGTGCCTGCAGGCAGTTGCTGGTTTTTTTAATCCTAAGACTTTTTAAGACGCCATTCGCGCGAAAATTTTTTTTTTTCTGCTGGCGTTACGAAACCGCCGATATAGAACAAATGCATTCCCTTGTATAATAATATAATATTCCACAACTATCACACAACGCCATTTAGTCCCAAGCTAAGCAGGGCTTGTGTTTGGGTACTAGAAAACTGAAAACATACTTATATATATTTTACATACTTACTATAGATAAATTACACCCAGACACAGAACAAATGATCATGCTCATCACACAAAGATTTGTCCTGGGTGGGAATCGAACCCACGACCCCCGGCATAGCAGTCAGGGTCACTAACTACTAGACCAACAGGCCAGTCAAAATCTGTTCACACGTCAGCGCTTTGTAAAGTGCCAGCAAAAGAAAACGCTCGTTTGAGTCGGGGCTTACCCGTAAGTATAATAAATACTTAGTTTTAACTTACCTACCTGTTCCGACACCTTTTTTAACCTACTTCAAAAAAGGAGGAGGTTCTCAGTTCGGAATATTCCCTTATTTTTATGTATGTTCCCCGATTTCTCGAAGACGCCTGGACTGATTTGGAAAAAAAATCTCAGGTCAGGTTCTGGTGATAGGATCCCAGGGAAAGCGAGGGTAACCTTCAAATTTTCGATAGGCAGATAGTACCTATTATATATATTTTCTAAAGCTGTTCGAGTATTTGCATCTGATAATCATCATTTCAGGTGGATGAGCTGATGATGGAAGGTACAACTCCTGTAACAGTAAGGAGTAGGCATCGATTGATTTAGTTTGTGTTCGCATATCTCCGGAATTTGAGTCCGATTTAAGTAATGCTTTTTTTTGGTGTGCGAGGTATCATTTAACTTAGGGAACACTGCAAGTTTCATCAGAATCGGTATCGGTCAGTAATTTTTGAGATATGGAATTTTATTAGCTTATTGTGTACATGAGCGATGTAATTACCGGTGCGAAGGATTACAAAATTCTAGTGCACATGTAAGAGAATGATGTTCTTGACAAGAATTCGGGTTGAATATTTAAACTAAAAAGAGTTAAAAAAATTTTTTTTTCAAAAAACTGTAACCGCCTTCAAAAACAACCACAATCTACAAAATTACTTTTCATTCGGAAGTCGGTGGCTAAATAGACATGAAAAGAAAAAAAAAACAAAGGCACCGACAACCGAAAGAAAAGTTATTTTGTAGATTATTTTACAATTTTTGTGGTTGTTTTAGAAGGCGGTTACATTTTTCTTGAAAAAGTTTTTTTTATTATCACCTTTTCAATACACGATTATTTTGACATTGAAAAATTTTGCCTTTTTTTTAATTGAAGTCGAAAATAAAAATTATAATAATGCAGAGAAGTGTTGCTTTTTATTATTTAGCTATTAGCCTCCTAGAGGGTTACACGAGCACAAAGCATGAAGGTTGGTTTTTGGGTAGGTTAATTTCATAAAGACCTTCATATATTTATTTATTTTACAATTTTTTCGCTTAAATAATGACCAACATTTGAAAGGACCCGAAGGAGGGTAGGGGTACCCTAAATAAAGGGAAAATATTTATAAAGTGGGAACACTGTCTTATATTGCGTACGCATCACAGACTAGATAGGTACGCATGCTAGACGTGGTGCGTTCGAAAACGTTTGTCTAGTAAATTAAATGTAAAATGAAATGCGGAGAACTTATTGTTTTTTTTTTTTAGTCAATTCTATTATAAATATTATTAACGTTTTTGTACAATTATTTTCTAGTTAGTCACTGAATTTGGATTAGTACTTTATTTTTAATAAAATAAATATTTGTCAAAAAGTCGAGTTTCAGAACGATCCCATATGCAGGACTCTGGGCTGCGTTTATAATCCTTTATCCAGTTTAAGGTGATTACTTCGATGTAGCCCGCGAAATTCAAATTTTTTTACGTTTTTTGCAATTTGCAGGCCAGTGACATGTTGTAACTTTATAAATATTTGTGTTGCGCAAATAACAAGTATAATTTTAAATATGAAAAGTGTCAAAAAAACATCGCTCCATCAGCTCTCACATAGAAAAGGTGCTAGTTAGATTTCGGAGATTTTAACATGATGCACCTTTATGTGAGAGCTGATGGAGCGAGTTTTTTGATATTTTTTATATTTAAAATTATACTTGTTATTTGCGCAACACAAATATTTATACAGTTACAACATGTCACTGGCCTGCAAATTGCAAAAAACGTAAAAAAAATTGAATTTCGCGGGCTGGTTGGAGCATCCCCCTTAAATTTATACTGCCTAAATGTCAAACACCCCGTTTAAGTACACCGCGACGTGAAAAATGAAGCTAACTAAAATTTAATCTGCCCTTTACGGTCATTCGCTGGGATAGTTTTTACTAAATGGAATTTACTGATAAAATATTGCGACCTTTTTACCTCAATATTTTATCTGCTGTCAGACTGACATTACGTTTTGTTGTTTTGCTCGATATCCGCAGTAAAAACGAATATGATTTTCATTTTAGAGAGTAAATATATTTGTGGATTATGGATTTGTATTAAACCGGCAAATTGATTATTTGTTCAATAAAAAGCTGTCAGAATTTGACAACTAACATTGACAGAAACTTATGACTCCGTTCAGCGAACCTTCGCTAGTTTAATTTTTTCCGGCGAAATAACGCCGGAAGATTTAAACGCACCCCAGCCCTGGCCACCACTCCTTGACCTTTAGACATGGCGCTAGTGTCTATTTCATTACATCAAATGCATTAAAAAATTAGTACCTAGAAATTTCCG
This sequence comes from Agrotis segetum, assembly GCA_036375495.1. NCBI lineage: Eukaryota > Metazoa > Arthropoda > Insecta > Lepidoptera > Noctuidae > Agrotis > Agrotis segetum. The sequence goes on along the minus strand of JAQSVV010000301.1, from coordinate 473,099 downwards.
AAAGTCATGAGTGGTCGGATTTTAGTGACTTTCAGTGATGTCGGCTGACAATAATCCCTGTATTTGTTACAGAGATTTAGTATTTTACTCTACAGAGTCTGCTTTACTTTCCCAGTTTACTTAAGATTGAAAATTCATATTCAGGGTATCTTGTATATTTAATATATTTTGCCACCGGAAGAATTTCATTTCTTTTTTTATTTCCACCCGAAACTAAAATTTCTTCAGAATGCCACTTATTTATATGTAGAATGAGCCACTGTTGCATTATCTTGTCTTTTGACTCGGGACACTACTTGACTAATTTTGAAAGTCTCAATGTCATGATGAATTGAAATGGTGTTAGAAAAGTAGCTAAAACCTAGTTTAGCCACAAGTTACACTTTTTAGCTTTTTTTCTAGCACCTTTAAAAATTAGCTAACTATCTATGAAGTTGCTAAGATGGCATCACTGCTGCCGATTTGATGTTGTGTCAAAAACGATTTGATGACCTATCAAAATTGGCATGTCATGCCATCAAATTGGCATTCTCCCCCATACACGTTCAATTCTATTTGAGCAAATTGGCAGTTTTATGCCGAATTGACAAATAGGCATTATGGTGTATGGCTACCTTATAGATTTGATCAAATCGGAATGGACCTTTGAAGACCTCCTGATGAAGACCGTAAAAATTCGCCAGTCATATTCTCATTTTGACTGTATCGGTTTACCAGGCCAGGGGGTGTATTACAACGTCTTAAAACCAGTCTTATTCCGGCGAGTGAAAGTGACAGAGCTGTACAAGTCGTCTTGCGCCATCTCGTTCACTCACTGGAACAAGCCTGGTTTTAAGACGTTGTAATATCCTCCCTGGTGGCCTACCATGGCGTCTTCAAGCGTGAGTCTTTAGATTGCGGCTGTGGGAAAGTGACACAGCTATACAAGTTGTCTAGCGCCATCTGGTTCCCTGAGACGTCACACCTGACCGTGACCGGCTATTCGCCTCATTTTCATTTGGTGGAGACAAGGATGTCCAGTAGAATATAACTTATTCTTACACCGCAATCACAAGAAAGTGCCGACTGCTGTCGGATAAGAAGTGTGAAAAGAAAGTGCTTGACGTCGCACAGCAATGTCTCACCACGACGCGTGACTGGCATTATCACGTCTTTAAAACAGCTATCCGGATATGTGTTCTAGCTTTACGAACACTTTTGTTGTTTGAACTGTAAAATTACAATTATATTGCTGTCTAGTGACCGTGCAATACAATACTAATCATTATCGTACTGTCTATCATGTAATTTTATGTATCGATCGACAGATGTGTACTTATATTAATATTACCTAATTTAAATAAAACTACACATCTCAATCGTTTTAGCAGACAAAATGTACGTTCGTTGTAATTTTATAACTCAAGAACAGACTCATCTATCCAAACCAAATGTTTAGGCTTTGTTCGGACTATTTAGTAGATGGTTTATGTGAAGTTTGCACAAAATCGGTACAGTGGTTCTTCATTTATCTCATTTTTTGTAACAAATGAATTCAATTAATGGCGCGATCATTACTTAGCGAAGCACGTACCGGGCCGCTAGTATTTATTTATAACAACGCGGGCAAAGCATTAGACAAGTATTTAAACGCACGAACCCGCTAACCGCATCCATCTTGCCTCAATCTATACCGTGCTCATTACATATCCAAAGCTCAATGACTCATAGGTATTCAATTAATTAGAACTGTTAATAATATACAGGTAATATTATGTTCTTAGTTATCTATTTCTGTTTTTTTTTTTAATTAGTGTTTTTTTTTTTTTGTGTGTGTTTATTCTCTTCTTTTTCACGACAGTCGTAGGGTATCATCTAATACTAATGTCGGAGCTGATGAAGATTGTTAACTAATTGCATTGTATAGAGTCAATCTTTCTAATTATATATAGTTTCATAGGAATCATTTTGTGAGTACAATGTACTTTATAACTTTCAATGAGTAGATACACACGTCTTTTAAGACTTGAATGACCCTGGCGTTGAGATTATGTCATGCTCACTCTAATGTCTCGCTGGCCAAACGCGTGTGTCGGATCTTTAGTTCCCTTCAAAATGGTTGAGCTGAGTGATGGTGATGCATGTGTCAGTTCGTGAACGGGCGCTGTCAGTCGTGACTGGTCATTCTTAGCTGCCACGGTCTATTTTTTATAATAACTTTATTTTGAATTGTCTTTTTAAAGGACATCATTATCTTGCCACATCGTTCTCACATAATGTACCATCTGATGTATGATGTAACAAAATTTTTGTAATAATTTTGGCGATTGAAAAGCAGTGTCCATGGAGTTTCTTGCTCATTCTTCTCCAAGAGATCTACACCTTGGAATGAGCACCTACGGTACTTTCACATCTTTATGTCTTGTGTCTGGGACCGTAGCACCATAACTATTTTTATACTTGTTTTATTTTATGTCTTTTGACAATTCATAAGTGCCTGTAATTGGCCTAGTTGAAATAAACGATTTGATTTTGATTTTATTTCACTTCATTACGCTCCATAGTTACCTAACCAGATGAGATAATTATTACACTACCGTGGTTATACAAAAACAACTCTTATCAACATACATTTCGGATTCAATTTATTTAACGGCCTTATTCTATTTCAGCTCATCAACTGGTCGTACAAAGCGTTTGCTGTAATGCGAAACATGAAGAAATAAACAAACACAAACGTTTAAATAAATTTCCGTGTATGTAATTACACTGCGCTGTTGCACAATGCACAACACTGGCTTCTATTAATTTGAGAGCAAACTAAAATAAAATTATGTATGTATGTAGCCAATAAAAAACTTGTGTTTTCTATTTTATGAACCGTGTTTGTAGACATTCAGCGATGTATTTAATTTTGATCTCATAGAAAGAGCATGCATTAAACAACGGGTTCATTTTTTATCTGATGCAGTGAGGACTTGGACCTTTGAACGTTTCATACATATTTGCTTTGAATAACTTTTGCATTCAAAACAAAATGGAGTAATAAACGTAAACGTTAACTCCATACAACTCCATAAAAACATAAGTTAGACCTTCATTTTTATTTCCGTCAACATATAAACAGGCAACCAATTACTGCAGCAAGTAACAAAAGGGCGCCCTTTTTTGTACCTTCAACACAATCTCGACAAAAAAAAACTATGTAAAAACTTTCGTAGTCAGGTAAGGATCGAGTCAGCATTCTTGGTCTGAGGAAAACACATTTTGAAAGTACTTTTTGAAAGGAAAATATGCAAGATCCAAGAAACAGACATTGTAGTGACGTAGGTACCAATGAAACTTTGTACACGTCGCAATGTGCCAAACAGCTACCAGTAATCCTCGCGAGCCGACGCCCCGCTTCAACTTTTCCAATTCCATCCCTGCTTTCTCCCATTTCTCAGGGTTTCCAGACTAATCCCGAATTCTGCCAACTTTCATGCCCGAACTGTTCTTTTATTCTAGAATTGAAGGCACGTCAAATATCGAAATTAAATAGAAACATTTAGGAAGACTGTTGCGTGACTGAAGTCGTTTTGTTTGTTTTTCATTAATGTTCCTATTGTCATTAAACTTAATGTATCTCGCATAATGTTACACAGCTTTTGATACCTTTTCTTAGTCACTTTCTAATTACAGTTACTAAAATATTAAAAGACCAATGTTATCAACACAAAACCCTCATTAAATAAACATACTAAAATTGGTACTCGTAGGTAGGTACTAAAGGTCTTTCGCCACACAGTGAAATTATTAGAACTCACTCTTATAGTACCCGCGAGTAATATTCCAGCAACAGATATATTTTACAAATGCGGTGGCTGTTACTATCCTAAAGTCAAAATAACAATACGAGAACAATTTAATTATCCTATATCGGTCGCAACGATGCCATAATCATTAACACAATGGCCGATACGAATGTGAAACCCGGCAACGTACCTACAAGTTTGTCAATAATTAACATGACCGCAACGCGGGTGTATTATACGCTCAAATAATCACTGTTGCTAATTAGACGCGATTGCACTACTAAATAGACTTAATACAATGATAATAACAGTGCCACAAATTAGACGCTTCCTCGATAACTTATGCTCTTAGGAACTGCTTTAGGAAACGGACAATTTTGTTATCCCCAAATCAGTATTACCTATCAACGCTCTTCTGAAAACTTTTTTCACAGCGTCCATAAAAAGACAATCTTCGAGATATAAGAATTTCCTTAAGCTTGTAGACGTAACTTTTTCTTCGCGTAAGTTTCCGTTACAACAGAAAGTCCAATATCATCTATCACATCACATTTAACACTAGAACGAATTGAGATTTCTCTTTGAGACGAAAACGTAGACAGTTTCTATTCCGGCGGCGTTGGTTCGGCCTCTATTATCGCTTCTTCGGTAACTTTTGTAATCTGCTGAAAAGCTTCTCGTACCTGTGCTTATATGTATATTGTTGGTGAAGACTCTCGACATCGAGGCGCAAATCCAACCATCATTGTGCATTTACTATAATTAAGGAGAGTGCACATTAGTGTTATAGAGGCCACAGGCTGCACAAGCACATTGGGCCCTGTGTTGTGGCCTCATCACCGTGATTAGAAGATCTTGTGTACCAAATTAAACCACAGATGCTTCTAAGCTTGCTAGTAGCTGATAACATACTACTGACGCGACAACGCGTGCTGACCATAAAGTTAATAATCTGACAATAAACTCGACGAAAATTAATGAGCTCGTTTAAATGAATATTAGTTTAATAGGTTATTTATTACCTTCTTTATCAGTAACGTGTACTAAATAATCAGAATCGTAAAAACACTCATCGGACGTCGCATACTTGATACTGAGCTGCGTGGCAATAAATAAGATCAAGTATTTTGACGACAATGTTCCCCACGTACCACATACGTAGACGTTCACTCAGCGCTCAGAGTGTAACGTTGTCGGGTAAAAAGTTAAAATAAACCGCTTAAATTTAATTCTAGTTAAATCTCGACAAAGATGAAAAATTTCGTTTCTATTACTGTGACTTGTTAGGATAAAGTGAGGACCATTCTATCTGCATTTCGGAGTACATACGTAAATTATGAAGTGAAATATAATCCAATCTCTGTGTTAACGACTCTTACGAAAACGCCGGAGTACAAACTGCATGACATAGTTCACACACATGACAATAGTTAATACCAACGGTTTTGTTCCTATTCCAAGATACAAATGGATATAGATTTATTTGATTGCTATTCACCAATTACAATGCGTTTAGCCATTTAGGTGCTATGCGCTGAGTAACAAATAATCCACAACGTTTCTACTGAAATAACAACCATCACGTATCTCACAAAAAAAAAACAGAAACAATCCCAGTCTATGACTTTTCAAAATTGAACTATCTACAGTAACTAGACGGTACAATTTTGAAAAGTGCCTGGGGTGGAAGGACTCATTTGATGATTTTACCACGCAAAAAAATTCTACAATAACTAAAGCCTTTTTTGTAACCAAAAATCTCATCAAAGTAATATTTTTACTTTGTTTGGCGAGTTCATTTTTAAACTCGGCATCAAAAATAGTTACGAACATATTTTTATACAAAGTTCGCTACGTTTTATGAGCTGAATTACATATGCGAGCGCTAAATGTAATTACTGAATAGCGCAAGTGCGCTCAAACTTACAGAGTAACTTATCTACTGTTGGAAAACTCAGGGACATCAATGTTTCATTTGTAATGTTTGCAGTGGTAGCGTAAAATTTGTTAAGAAAAACGTACATATTAATAGAGAACACTAATAACTTCCTTTTATGTTCTGGTATATCTTTTTACAAGCAAGATGACTTTGGTCTTGATTATAACTTTGAGCCGTTGACATGGTCTATGGGATATTTTTTGTTGATCATCTCATCATCCTCGGCCATTGGTTAAAGACATACGAGGTTTTGCAAATGTGATGATGAGCATTGAAAACTTTAATAGTGAAATCGCAAATTAAGAGAATGACCCCGCCGCCCGCGCGGGCCTGGTGGCCTATCATGTGGTTCCGCTCAGGCAACGAGATGGCGGTAGACGACTTGTATAGCTCTGTCTCTTTCCCACAGCCTAACCACTCACACTTTAGGACGTCATAGTAGGCCACCAGATCATTAGAACAATCATAAGTCCTAATGAACTTGTGCCGTAGAAGCGTTCCTATATGACCGTTTCCTCTAGCTGTAGAACTTCTCTCTCGAAATTTAATTCAATTATTAATTACTCACTAACGTGATCACTTCGGCTATGTTACCAACGAAGACGCACATACAGAATTGCCACAGCACTACAGTACCAGCAAATAGATAATTACTTAATACCTAGACTAATAATAAATAGAGACGTGAGTCGCTGTCTGAAACTCCTAATGCTGATAGACGTCGTCTTTACGTCTATGTATCAGCTATTTCAGTCACGTTGCACTTTATTACTCCTCTAATTACTGAATGCACAGCTATCGTGATAATATTCCTTACTGAGTGCAAGGAAGATCTGCATGGAAATATAAGTCATTAGAATGTGATTAGAGACTCGTTCAGTGGTCACAGTAATGAAGTGAAGCTTGGACTCTATTTAAATCTAACTCGTAGCAGGCCTGCGTAGGCGCAGCTTAGCAGTCTTTCGCGGGCGTCCGTAGCTACACGTAGCACCGTGCAATTCGTAGAACTTGCAAAGAAATTCGTAGCTGAATTCCGTAAATGCGATGACTCACAGCGATCGTACATAGCTACGCATAGCATGGGGCTCCCGGGAGGTTTCACGCAAAGCTCGGCTCAGATGGCGCTACCAGCGCATGAAGTTTTTACTGTATGATTAACTTCCCAAGTAACACGTTGTTTACGTTAATGCGCTTACAGCGCCACTGACAGCTAAATATCGTAGTGAAACATGTAGCAGATTTGAGTGGATGTAATAGTTTCGGGAAAGCCGCAGCGGCTGTAGCTTAGCATAGCATTTAGCAATTCCTAGAACTTTTAACAGACTTTGTAGCGGCGTGTGTTGAGCCACAGTGCTTGCCTCATACAGCGTATAGCTATAGACAAAATCATAAATGATCTTCATAGTGCCGTAATAACATCTTGCAGCAGGCTTAGCCTTATTCAATATCCGTATCAGTAATTAGAAAAACTAACTTCATTGTCCGCTGGCTAATGGATACCGATTTATGAACTGAGAGTCTGAGACGCATTCCTGACATAATCGTACAAAGTGAATTCATTACTTAAAACAATACATTTACCTACAAATAACAAACCATCATTCAGACCCTATTCAAACAAAAACAACATAATTAAATGTTAATAATGAACAACTAAGTATTTCACAGTTTTACAATACTCCAAATCCATCAAAGGACGTATAGGGATTCTACTCGTATTTTGAAATCAATTCCACCGCACCGTAGCGAAGTTAAGTTTGTTCTAAACACTATTAAAAGGTACAATCGATTGTGTATTGAACAGAATCGATGTCCGCATTGTTTGACCGCAACTATGAATGGTGCGATAACCCACTGTAAACAATGGAATTGTGCGAGAGTTGCTATACAATACAATAGGCTATATTTTTCTATGCAAAAGTTTGTCGCGATATGAGTCTATTTACAATACTGGATGAACATGAACTACACAGATACTGACGCATGGTCAGCTCTTTGACTCGGAGCCTTAAACGTCTGTCGTAGGTGTTAGGGTATAGGAAACTTCTAGACGCAGCATGGAATATGGTATTGTGGCAGACGAAAGGACAAGTTAACTGGTGGGTGTTGGAGCTGTTTACTACCTAATAAGAGAACTCATGTCCGACGTCTTTTTTTTTAGCGTGGTGAAAATCATCAAATGAGGCCTCCGCCGTATGCTCCACCGTGTCCTACGGGCGATCTTCGCGGTGGTGACACCCGGGATGTCCGACGCGGGCGTTTGCTACATGAAATTGCTAAAATGCCAAAAACGCCAACAGATAGTCCTTCATTAGGTCTACTTTACGTTCCAGGGTTTTTTACAATACGGATTGAACATGGAATAAGTCCCCAGAGACACACATAGCAGGCATCCTGTATCCTACTAGAGGGGGGCCCGTCATCTTGTATGAAATGAGAAAGTTTGTATGGATGGACCCGGATGGTCCATGGGCGGGCGTCATTAAAGCCCAAACCGCCCATAATTAGCCCGCTTGCTGAAATTTTAGAGAAATTGTCTTTCGCAGGTAAAATGTCTTTCCGGGTGATTTTGCAACGTTCGTGGGCGTCTACCACTGCGGCTAGGGCGAAAAGGGGGAAAAGCTGTCCTTTCTAATCCCACGGCCCGTAACCTCTTCCTTCGCGAGCATAAGGTGCTTACGCAGAAGTGTAGGCGACCGCAGCCGCTTCCCACATCGGAACATCTCGTCCCGCAGCATGTCTCAGACCAATTAGTTAAAAGCGGGCGCGAGAAAATTAGCCTAACGCCGTTTGCTCCATTGGTCCTTAGGTTGATCTTACGCAGTTTGTGACACCCGTGTATCAAATCCGCAGCGTTTGGCTACATACGGAAAATGCTAAAATGCCATAAACGCCAACAGATAGATACTAAAGGCTCTTTTTAATGGGTCTACCGCGATATAAGTTGTTTTTCACCTGATTGAACCCTTTTCAACTTTCCGTACACCCCAGATACGCTGACACAAATCACCCGGTATGTCATCCTTTAATATCCTACTACTAACTACTAATAATTTGGCAAGTTACTAATTATGTAAATGTTTGAAAGTTTGTAATGGACTGGACTATTATGTCTGTTCTCTTTCACGCAAAACTACAGAATTTTCGTACACAGACATATATAGACAATTTATAACCTGGATTAAAACAGGTAAGTTTATCCCGATTTTATGTTCCTGTGCGATAATTTGTGAGTTGTAGCGGGTGAAACCTCAGGTACCTAACATAGTTTATAATCAAATTTCAGAGTGAGTTTTAAAGTGTATAATTATCTTAGTCTGTACCCTGAAAACGGCTTATGTAAGTAATATGAGCACAGTAGTAGATAATACTTCTAACTTGGTACACGTTCCTAGAAACGTAACATAAGCACTATGAGTTATAATTTACACAAAAGGTTAAAAAAAGACGTTTACCTACTGATTATACACCCACAGTTAAAATGCCACAACATACCTAAATAAATTATTATATAGACCAGATTATTACCGAAATAAATGTTAACATACAAAATATACTTAACCAGTTAAAGTGTATTGCAAACAGTTAAAATCACCATAGGTAATGAGCATTATCATGGGTCAATGACGGGCCGCATTCCTACTTTCAGTATTCGTTTAGTACCTAGTAAGATAGTGGTAACACTATTCTAGACACTAGTAACTTAGTGACTAGTTTAACTTGCTTACTTGCTTGCTTACTACCTACGTATGTATTAGTACAAAGGTATTTATAAATACCTACATAAGTTGATGAGCAAAGAAGTTTGTTACTCTTTTACGCAAATACAACTATTGGACAATGGAATATGAAGGTATGTACCCAAAGATAGTTAATAATGACCTTTTATTCCAGTAGATGGGCCAATTACGAAATAAACGCGGATGAAACCTCAGGCATATTAAGTTATTCATTTATAAAGTCAAATACACCTTTAAAATTAAAGCAGTGTTTGGTTAAATAGCGCTTTATGAACGAAAATAAACTTGAACGCCTCGGGCATGGAAAATAAAACAGTATTAAAGTAATCCTCCATAATTCTATTGAAACAAGAAAACGAGGATTCAACCTCAATATGTGCCCAAGGTGTCGGTACTCGGTGAAGCGAAGTTAAAGGAGCAAAGTTTGCGAATTTGCCCCCGGGGCCGATCCAACTTCTCTGTTGCAATAAATAAGGATTTTAGCGACAAATTACCACACGAAAACGTTTCACCCTTTCTTCGTAAACTTGGGAACTAGCGAAAATGGGATCGCTACAGAAAGAAAACTTAACAGTAGCTGATACCTACATACAAAACTTTCGAATCAATTTCAACTCTATGAACACCGGATGCGGGCAATTCGAAATAGATTCTCTTTTCTCACTTACTACCTTCGGGTAAGCATCATTTTAATGTTTTGCTTTTAATGTAATTAAGTTCCTACCTGCTATAAAATTTGCCCTGGAAAAGTTGCTTATGTGTTTATTTTGTAATAGCATTCACTGAGAGAATAAAACGAGTTTTATCAGAGGCGTAGCGGCCCTTGGCGGGGCCCCGTATAAAAATTTGTTTGGGGGCCCTTAGGTAGAGTAAAGATTTATCACTCAAGAAAAAAAATGCATTTCCATGTATCTACGCCGAAATTTAAACTAAAAATTAGACAAAAGTCATCAAAAAAATTCAAGATGCGACTGATCAGTCCAGAGGTCGGAATTAGGTAGAGTTAGTACTTGCATCGAAATGTTGATACTAATATGGATCTTCCCGGGATTTCTAATAGACAATCGTGCTTAAAACAGTATTAGGTACATACAAATAATAATAATAATAAAAACACAGAGAGATAGATTAGACAAATAAAGTGTAAAAGTAAATAACTATTTTATTTACTAAATCATTAAGTTTTTACAAATTTTTTGTTTACGCACGTTGGGGGCCCCTGTGGCTAGGGATGTCGATTCTTTCCGAAAAAGATCGATTTTTGAATCGATTTGAATCGTGACCTAATGAATCGATCCACAAAAAAATCGAGGCCAAAAAGATCGATTTCTGAAAAATCGATCTTTTTTTCAAGCTTTTGTTAGAGGCCAAAAAATCAATTTCTGAAAAATCGATCTTTTTTTCAAGCTTTTGTTTTTTTAGTGTTATAGAGGCCAAAAAGATCGATTTCTGAAAAATCGATCTTTTTTTCAAGCTTTTGTTTTTTTAATGTTAAAGAGGCCAAAAAGATCGATTTCTGAAAAATCGATCTTTTTTCAAGCTTTTGTTTTTTAATGTTATAGAGACCAAAACGATCGATTTCGGAAAAATCGATCTTTTTTTCAAGCTTTTGTTTTTTAATGTTATATATGGCCTCTATAACATTAAAAAAAAAAACATTGAAAAAAATATCGATTTTTGAATCGATTCGAATCGTGACCTAATGAATCGATCCACAAATAAATCGAGGCCAAAAAGATAGATCTCTAAAAAATCGATCTTTTTTCAAGTTTCTGTTTCATAATTAAATCTATTTTATACATAATGTACCTAATATAAATATATTTTATTAAAAAGAAGATAAAAAATATTTCAATTTATCGATCTATTTTCAGTAAAATCTGGTAAGTAATTGTATGATAAAAGATATTTTTATAATTACCATAACGAAACATCAGATTAGGTATAAAACAAGACATTAATTTTTAACATGTGTGTTCGTTTACAAAGTTAAGGAAATAGATAATATAGCATTAGTTCCCAATGCTTCATATCTAAACTTTTTAAAAACAACAAAACAACAGTCTGTCAAGTCTACAGGGATTCAACAAGAGGTATTGCTCATCGCTTGCGATGTTTTTGAAACACTCTTATAGTTTACGGGTACATTCAATTAACTGTAAATACTATTTTGGTTTATACAAAAAAAAAATCGAATGTCGATTTTCAGGGGTAAAGTATCGATCCACTGAATCGATTCAGTACTACATATCGATTTAAAAAATCGATCTTTTTGGCCCCAAAAATCGATTCTTCGATTAATCGATCTCAGATCGACATCCCTACCTGTGGCCCGGGGGCCCCGTATAATTGATACGGCAGATACGGCGGTAGCTACGCCCCTGAGTTTTATCTACTAGTTTTATGAAGTTACATACTCGTATGTAGAGGTTAATTTTTATAGAATTGCGAAAAGAGAAGGAATTTCTCTCTGGAAAAGCAATCACAGTTGAATGAGATAGATTATAAATTATTACTTAGTAAACTTTCACAAGTGCTTTTGGTGAAGCATAATGACGGGGGGCCTCTAGAGCACCAAAGCCTGCCGGGGTCGCGGGACTTATCTCATTACCGTGACCCCGGAACATAAAGGGCTATTGAAGGACACCGTGGATTTTAGTCAGTACGAGTCTGACGATAAGGAGTGGGAGGACTCATTTGATGACTTTACCAAAAAGAAAAGTGCTTTTGGTGAGATCATACTGCAGAGCTAGTTTTAACGCGTTACAAACTTGTATAATTTACTTATATGTATAGTCTGACTATGGATTGCGGGTCAGGTTAGGAATATACCCAATATTCCTAACCTGACCCGCAATCCTAACCCGGTTTTGGTAGCTGTTACTAAGAACCTAAGTTCTATAAAATTCTAAGCGAGATGATCCGGACCTAGCAGAGTATATTCCCTATAGACTTCAGAAAACCCCTAAAAGTACCTCTTTCCTTTAACGGCCTTTTCAATCAAGTCGTCTGCGTCTCCTTCGCTTTATCCATCACAGTCGACAAAAAATCTGCCTATATCAGCTCACACAGCTTTCTGAATTCCAACAAGGGAAGAGCAGCTCTAACCATCACAATTTACAACTCATTTTACATTGAATACTTTTTTGGCAGAATATGGAACAAGAAGGTGAATATCGGTAACTCAGGTCATAAAGGCAGTGATTCGAGGAGCATTTCGTCAGTTTACAAGCTCGCCGTAATAAGATATCGGACGCTCTATCGCTCTGGAAAATGTCTTTATTATACTTACAGAAATAAAAGTAACCCAAAAATCTGAAAAATATGTTACGCTCCCAGTTTGAAGCCGATTGGGCTAGGAAGATCTACCTAGTATTGATATTGATAATGTCATGAAATTGGTAACAGAAAACTCTGGGATATCACGGTGTAAATCAATGTGTAATAATTTTCTATTCCATTTTATTTTATAGAACTTAAACTTAATTGTATTCATCATCAACGGTCGCCGTTGTGTAGGTGCCTACTCCTGTAATTGGTCTTTACATCAGAACCATGACTCACGGTAATGTCTACTTGTATCATGTACCCCATTAGCTAAACTAAACCTACCGAAATGATTAATGATATGGGACCGAAATCTACAGAGCGGTGTCTTAATTGTTCTTAGATTTATAATCATGTAAATACATACTCGCTCAACATATTTTAAATAAATTACAACCTGGCACTGACTTCCAAATTGCAAAATTATCACAGGATTTGAATTTCGCGGGGTTCCACCAACTTATCTATGTGTAGACTGTGGGTTCCTCCATTCACCTCTGAGTTTATGGTAGCTCATGGAGAATATGCGTGATAGGAAATAACTGTTAGAATATCCCACTATTTTTTTAAATAATAAAAAAAAACATATTTTTCAAAACTTTACCAAAACGCGAGACTTTTGACTAGACGACGAGTTTGAACAGTGTTTCGAACGGTTCTTACATTGCCAGAAGTAAATATTCTGAACAAATCTATAATCAAATCCATAGAGTATAGTACCCTAGTCTGTGATAGTACCTAACATGGACCTAAAAAAAAAGGCGGACGGAACTTCACTAAGAAACGATTGAAGCACCACAATGGCGGCGGCGTATATATGTGTGCGTGTCTATAGGGATGCCAGATGAAGGAAAAAATTACCCATTTTAAACAATATTTAATTAAGATCTCCCTTGAACTTAAGTTTAATGAGAGGTTTTCTTTTTGGAGTTAAAAAAAAAAAGTAGTTTCCAAGGACTCTATAGATGGCGTTGAACTGACGGTGTTACTCTAGGAAAAAGATGTATGCCTTCATTTTTGCACAAATCCACGATGCTCAGACTTCTCTTCTTTTTCTCTTGGGACATTTTCTTTCTGGCGTGGAAAACTCATAAATTAAAAAGGCTGGTAAATGAATTTTTTTTTTCTTTTTCCTTGTTGTTATTTATGTTCAAATTGCCATTTGTGATGTGACTGACAATGACATGACATGTACTTTTTGTTTTACGATCTCAAAATTACATCCAAGTGAAAAAAATAAAAAAATGACCGGACGTTCGTTCATTGCAGTAACATATCAAGTTTAGCGCCATCTATCCATTGACAAGGGAAAACATAAAAAGAAAATCCCTCATTACAATTTTTTTTGTGACGGATACCTATTTTTAAAATAAAGGTAAAATAATTTAAGCACATTGGATATTAAAATATTTACAACTCGTTTAATGTTAATAAAGTTTTACAATCCCTTTTGGTGATTCAAATTTTTGTAGACTTGTCTTTTGCTATCGACACATCTAGAAATCCCTTCTAATTTACTTAAGTGGTGAAAACGAATGTTTAAGTATTTTTCGGCTATAAATATTTAATTAAAGCTATTTTATGTTCCATTCCTACACGTCTACATTCCTATTCCATGTCTACACTCCCTCCGCGGGCATGCGGGCAGCGAGTAAAGGGCAACTCGCTGCCCGACCATGGACCATGCCCGGGTCGACGGCGCGTTGTGTCCCACGCGCGCCTCAAAGAGCGTCAGCATAATGACGGGGCCCCCTCTCAGAGGGTCAAAGCCTGCCGGGGTCGCGGGATTATTTCCTTACCGTGACCCCGGTAAATAAAGGGCTATTGAAGGACACCGTGGATTTTAGTCAGTACAAGTCTGACAGTCCCTCCCGCCCTGCCCGGGGTGGGAGGACTCATTTGATGATTTTACCACGTTAAAAAAAAAAATGTCTACACTCCCTTATTATTTTATACAATCATTTTTCCATACATCATTTGCCGTGGGGAAATCTGTAAAAATATAGAAGAATACAATAACGATAAATAGTAACATAAAATATAAATCTCCCAATTTTAAAATAATTTGAACCTTGAAATAGTTGCAACACTGATTGATTTCGAGATGTTTATTAAATTTATTGACGTAAAATCGAGAAATAAGCTTCAAATTGACATGCTTAACTATGAAAAGTGATCCCCTGGCTTTTTTAATTAAACTACTATGGTTTAGACAACTTTTTGTAACACATGACGGCATACTTTGATTTTTATTAGACAAAATAACACCGTGTAAAACCGCGAGTGTCGTTCGAAGCGTAATGGCCGACGGCTGACTTACTATGGTGTGAATGTGTGCGTGCTGGCGTGTCCACATTAGCGCACTGACTTACTATGGGTGCTTCAATTGTTTCTTAGTGAAGTTCCGTCCGCCTCTTTTTTTTTAGGTCCATGGTACCTAACTATAAAAAGATCAAATCTCTATTGATCTCTTATTGTTCAAAATAAAACAAGATGAAGATTTATGACTTTTATAAACTTAACGACAATAAGTAAAGATAAAACATTGCGACTCGGGTCGGGCCTTATTAAGGGGGATGCTCCAACCAGCCCGCGAAATTCAAATTTTTTTACGTTTTTTGCAATTTGCAGGCCAGTGACATGTTGTAACTTTATAAATATTTGTGTTGCGCAAATAACAAGTATAATTTTAAATATAAAAAATATCAAAAAACTCGCTCCATCAGCTCTCACATAGAAAAGGTGCATCATGTTAAAATCTCCGAAATCTAACTACGATGCACATTTTCTATGTGAGAGCTGATGGAGCGAATTTTTTGACAATTTTTATATTTAAAATTATACTTGTTATTTGCGCAACACAAATATTTATAAAGTTACAACATGTCACTGGCCTGCAAATTGCAAAAAACGTAAAAAAATTTGAATTTCGCGGGCTACATCGAAGCAATCACCTTAAGGGGGATGCTCCAACCAGCCCGCGATTTTCAAATTTTCGTAATCGTGTTAAAATCTCCGAAATCTAACTTAGATGCAGCTTTTCTATGTGAGAGCTGATGGAGCGAATGTTTTGATAATTTTTATATTTAAAATTATACTTATCATTACCGCAATTCATATTTTGATAAAGTTACAACATGTCACTGGCCTGCAAATTGTAAAAAACGTAAAAATATTTGAATTTCGCGGGCTACATGGACGCAATCTGTACAGTCCACAGACTATGTAGAGAGTATGTACAGTCCACTGTACAGTCAGTCTGAATTTTACAGCTGTCAACCATTTTTTTAATCTTTACACCCTCGTCGATGCGTCATCACATCACTTGTCAATTGACGGCTGCCCTACTGCATCAACTTGCGGCCGTTTTCCAAAAAAGTTTATTGATTCCTATTAGAAAAATTGGAATCTCCCTGAAACATCATGGGAGATTCTTTGGATGGAAGTGAAAATTCGCCTGAATCGCAAAATGTCGTCGTGGTTGACTTCCAAGACTTTGCAAACTACTTGCGCAGAGCCGCAACGGTACTTTTGCCCGAAGATGATATCGTTCCACCGGCTTTAAATACTGCTCTAGACGATAAAGTGAACCAAGATTGTATCAGGAAGTTCATCTCGGACCCTCAAGTGTCTTCTTTGTACGTGCAGAGATTTTCTTCCAAAGGTATGCGTCATCCACCCGATTTTTATTTTCAGGTGTCAACTTTCTACCTGCATTGCTGCAGTATTAGATCATACAGCATTGCACTTTTCGATGAGTGATGATGTGAAGTTTCAAATGATTTGTTATTATTATTCATCCTCAGTTTTTTTTTTTTTGTATCATTGATTTATTTCAACAACTTTTTTTTAATACTTATATCTTATTTTGTCCATGTTTAGAAGATGACAGTGAGCAACCAACTGAAGGTGAAGAGGAGAAAGAAGCTGTTACCTACCAGATAAGCAATGAGGTTAGTAACAAGAGGCCATGCTGGCATCAATACTTTTTTTTTCTATTAAAGAAATGTACTGTCACACAATACTCTAAAGATGCAGACTACAAAGAACTTTTTCACAATTATTTTCCCATGTTTATTACCTCTAGGTTCATTTTTCATCATCCCGAGTGGCAGCCTTTGTCTGTATCAAGCGTGGTGCTGTCATCGAGGCTGACAAATCCATCCACAGTCAGCTGCGACTTATCAACTTGTCGGATGGCTCGCCCTACGAGACCCTGCATGCGTTCATCAGCAAAACCATGGCTCCATTCTTTAAGAGTTATGTGAAGGAGAGTGGCAGGGCTGACAGGTAAGGAAAAATATAACTAATAAGGTTTTTTTGTTAAACTTCTCTCACATCAAATCCCATGCCACTTTGCTATGGAATGAAAAATTAAGTCATGTGACTTAGTTTTTTTACATTTTCTTTGTCCAGGAATAGACACAATCACATCTGATTTTTGGTCCAAAATATAAAGATAATTCTAAACTCTATGGATCTAATACAAGCATTTATAAATAATAATAATAATAAAGTCTTTTATTCCGACAATATTTTTTTACAATTTCATTACCATACACTATTGCTTACACTTTCCATATAATTAAAATTGTTCATGTATTTCATGTTTCTTTATTTTTGTAGGTCCGTTTGCCAGTTGGCAAAGGCCTCCTCCAACCTATTCCATTCATTCCTCTCTTAGGCCACTCTACTCCATCTTATGCCTGCAACCTGCCTGATACGAGCATCGTCCCATCTTTTTTGTTGTCTACCTCTTTTCCTCTTACCTTTTCTTGGGTACCATTGTGTTACCAATTTACTCCACTTGTCCTTTCCTCTGATCATACAAGCATTTAGTTGTGTGTTTCAATATGAGATCAGACATAAAAACTATCATACTTTATAGGGATGGAGACAAAATGGCACCATCAGTGGAGAAGAAAATAGCTGAGTTGGAGATGGGGCTGTTGCATCTTCAGCAGAACATTGATATACCTGAGATTACTCTACCTGTTCATCCTCTGGTAGCAGCTGTCATTAAAAGGTAAGACTTTTGTTATATTTGTATATTTGACTTAAAAATTAAGAAATACTGCACTGTAAAATTACTTAAAATACAAGTATATTAAACTTGGAGGATGAAAGCTAATGATGATAAGTGTATCAAACTTTAAATTGGAGTATATTTAAACCACAAGTAGCATTGAGTAAGGCATAATAAATAAATTGTAGAATGTTTTAAATTACACAACTCGGAAAGTTAAGAATTCCAAATACCTGCCAGTATGATGATGCAAAAAATGCTGACTGATTCCGAGCAAGTATGCTGCACTTTTAAAACTTTGCAATTGTTGTAGTAGTAATTTATTATTAATTTAAATTAGAGCTGCTGATGAAGGACGTAAACCCCGCGTTGCCGACTTCGGTGATAAGGTAGAAGATTCCACATTCCTGAATCAACTACAAAATGGAGTGAACCGCTGGATCAAAGAAATACAAAAGGTATGATTGACTGACTTTGAACTTTGCTGAGACCTAACAAATGATCTTGATCCTCATCTTTGCTGCTAATTAATGACCAGAGTTGCCTTGTAAATCAGAATTGACAATATTAATTTCAGGTGTAAAATACTCTAATTTTGCTTATTATTGCATTTTTGTCTTTATAGTATTGTATCATGTTTGTATTTATATAGGTCACCAAGTTAGATCGCGATCCATCTAACGGCACAGCCCTCCAAGAAATCTCTTTCTGGCTCAACTTGGAAAGGGCTCTCCATCGCATCCAGGAGAAGAGGGAAAGCATTGAGGTTTGATAAACTTTTATCTATAATCTTTGGTTCCACAATGAATTAATTCTCTTTTGTATACATTTTAATGGTATCTGACGTCATTTGTTCCATAGAAGGAATATGCAAATTTTCTTATTCATACATTAGCATATTAAAACAATGAATCAAACATATTAAAATTGCATACAAAAGCTATCCATATAGACTTATACAATACTTATCTTTAATTCTAGGTTGCCCTAACTTTGGAGATTTTGAAGTATGGCAAGCGTTTCCATGCCACTGTGTCTTTTGACACTGACACCGGGCTGAAGCAAGCTCTTGCAACTGTCTCGGACTACAACCCTCTGATGAAAGACTTCCCAATCAATGATCTGCTCAGTGCTACTGAATTGGAAAGAATCAGGTATGACAAATCCAGTTTGATAGACTGAACATGGTAATTTTATTTGAAAGTATGTGTCTAATATGCAATATGTTTTCATACAGATTGGCAGTGCAACAGATATTCTCCCATCTTAGAAAGATTCGTTCTACTAAATATCCTATCCAGCGTGGTTTGAGACTCGTTGAGGCTATTTCGCGTGATCTTGGTCAACAACTCCTGAAGGTAACATCTTTAATTTTTCGCAGATAGTTAAAAATGTTGTATTGTTTTGGAATACAGCATCCTTTCCTTTAATCAGCCTTTGACTATTTTTTTGATAATCTTTTCTCTGTCACGTAAAGGTGCTGGGAACTCGCCGTTTGATGCACATTCCTTTCGAGGACTTCGAACGCGTCATGACCCAATGTTTCGAGGTGTTCTCCTGCTGGGATGACGAATATGAAAAACTCCAGGGATTGTTGCGGTAAGACAACTCATAGTTACACCAGAAAGAGTAGGTATATGTTTCGTTAATATTCGTGATCTTCCGAATCAGCAAGAAAGTTGCTTCTCAAAGGCAAGACTATCAATACACTTTAATTACCTCTATAGCCTTTAACACTTTGTCAAATATTTGTAGTGACATCGTAAAGAAGAAGCGTGACGAGCACTTGAAGATGGTATGGCGTGTGTCACCGTCGCACAAGCGGCTGCAAGCTCGCATGGAACATATGCGCCGGTTCCGTAGACACCATGAACAACTGCGCACTGTCATGCTTAGGGTAAGTTACAGTGACGTGCCGAGATGTCAATGTTAAAGAAGGTAGGATACATTTTGCAAGGTCATTCATTAGGTCTATGAGCCTTAAAGTTATGAAGACTTAAAAGGAAGCCGACCTTTTATACTGGTATATGGAACATCTGCCACCGGTAAATTAGACTAAACACAGTATGTATAGTGTTTTCTTTAAAGAGCTGAATTGAGCCTAAATAGGTCAAATCTCACACAACCAATCGGTCAATACACATTATACTATTTATGTTAATCAATTTCATAGTATAATTCACAGATAACCTGAAAAGTTCACAGTGAATCGACTGACTCGGATTCACTGTGAACTTTTCATAACTTTTATAAACCCTGATTCACCTATCAATGGATTTTTAAAACCCTTGAAATATTGGAATTTGCGATTACTATTTATTTTTTAATATTGGTTTTCTACAGTGAAATCAGCTTATTTAATCCTAACAAGATTTTTTGTGTGTTTAGGTGCTTCGTCCTCGCGCTACTGTGGCGACTGACACAGGTGCTGGTGGTGAACCTGCGCAGCCTCTGTCACTGCCCATGGACGCTGCGGATGCCAATGCTATTGCAGAGGTAATGTAACAACCAGCTATTCATAACATGCATAGCATGCTTAAAGATAATGTCAATCTTTTTAGCATAATTATCTATGACTTCAAAATTCTACGCGGACTCAGCTACGGCAGAGCATGCGGCGCGTGTTGGAGGGCAGCCCGAAAAGAAATGGTCATGCCCTCAATATCAGGCCCTGTCCTATTCTTAAGTGTGTATACTTAAGAACAGGGTAGGGCCTGACATCTATAAAAAAACGTTTTAAAATGAAACTTCTCATTATACTACTTCTCATTATGTATAAGTGAGCTCAGTAACTGGCAATTCCTTTTTCAATGGTTATTTAACATGTTTTTTTTTTTATTTAGGTGAACCTCGCGTATGAGAATGTGAAGGAAGTTGACTGTCTGGATATTTCTCGCGAAGGATGCGATGCTTGGGAAGCGGCTGTGCGGCGTTATGAAGATAGAATCGGTAAGTTACTATGTGTATAACAGCCCTTCAAAAACAGGCATTGACTACAAGGTTTTGATGTTCATTGAACTATGTTCAAGCTAAAATCCTCCATGTCGTCGTAGCCATCGTTTCTGGTCACCGGCCTAAACAGCTACCGTGACCCCGAAACGTAAAGGGCTCTTGAATACAAGTCTGACAGTACCTCCTGCCCTGCCCTGCCCTAGGTGGGAGGACTCATTTGATGAATACCACACTAAAAAAAAAAAACTATTTCGTGCTGAGTATTTAGTCTTAGGTTCCATCCTCGGATACATGAAGTATTATTGATTTTTGCACCTAAAATTTCTTGGTGTCCTGTTAATGTGTGATGAGTTGATGACTGGTTCGTTACTATAGAGTCGACCTGACTTTTACTTGGGCATGTTGACATATAATAAAATACCCTGCTCCTCACTCAGATCGCGTGGAGACTCGTATCACAGCCCACCTCCGTGACCAATTGGGAACAGCCAAGAACGCTAACGAGATGTTCCGCATCTTCTCCCGATTCAACGCTCTGTTCGTGAGGCCGCACATCCGAGGCGCTATCCGCGAGTACCAGACGCAGCTGATTCAGAGAGTGAAGGATGACATTGAAGCTTTGCATGAGAAATTCAAGGTAATAAACTAATCCACTATTTGAATAACTTAAATTGTATGTAACGGACACTGTGGGAAACTCACAACATGTTCGCAACACCTTTGTGGCATTGGTGGCATGATATTTCAGAGGTGTGAAAGCATCAGTCACACAGCACCTAATCGCTGTGAGTAAAATTTAACATACTCAATTCAAACCGCAGCAACTATTCAAATCAAATCAAATCGTTTATTTCAACTAGGCCAATTACAGGCACTTATGAATTGTCAAATGACATAAAATAAAAATAGTTATGGTGCTACAGTCCCAGACACAAGACATAAAAACTGTGAAAGTACCGTAGGTGCTCATTCCAAGGCGTAGATCTCTATGGAGAAGAATGAGCAAGAAACTCCATGGACACTCTTTTTCAATCGCCAAAACTATTTTTCGCTGTGAATAACCTGTCACAGACAGGGAATATTCGCTACGTGTATGCATTCGCAACGATTAGTCGGTGTAAGTGACCAAAGGTTAACAAGGTATACGCAGCTCAGTCAGTGAAAGGCTGGACGCGCAAGGATGTGCTAAACATCGCCACCATCACCGGCTTAATCCCAATGATCAACCCGTGGGTCTATTATTTTTGTGACACGAACGTCTTTCATCAAAATGACCCTGAATAATACATTATTTTACATTCAGGTACAATATCCTCAATCGAAATGCAGTCGCCTATCCTTAGTGCGAGATCTGCCCCCAGTGGCTGGTTCCATCATCTGGGCTAAGCAGATCGACCACCAACTCACTGCGTATTTGAAGAGAGTCGAGGATGTCCTTGGTAAGAAACTTAACATACATGCTTTTTAAAGTTATTTTTCCTCTGCCAGCAATAAATCAAAAGCAACCTTATGTAAATGGTTATAGTGTTTTAACAAGCTTGTCAGTGCTCGAACCTTAAAGTAATGATCACTGTGGTTTCGACAATGATGTAGTTCAGTAATTTGCTAAGAATTTAAGGCTTTCTCATTCATTTCTTTTGTGTTATTAGGTAAAGGATGGGAGAACCATATTGAAGGACAAAAACTAAAAGCTGATGGTGATAGTTTCCGGCTAAAATTGGACACTCAAGAAGTATTTGATGATTGGGCTCGTAAGGTAAGATCTCTTGAGCCATACAAATTAATATCACTTATATTTTCATTGTCATAAAGTTCAAATTGCAATATCGCATAAAAAATATATCGACATTATTTTTCCCTTTAGGTCCAACAGCGTAACCTCGGCGTGTCCGGTCGTATTTTCGCCATAGAGTCAGTTCGGGCTCGCTCCAGCAAAACTGGCACTATACTGAAACTGAAGGTCAACTTCTTGCCTGAGATTATTACCCTGTACAAGGAAGTGCGCAACTTGAAGAACCTTGGATTCAGGTATGTTCCTTTGTAGATGCTGTATTATACCAAAACTTGGGATATTACTCTTTATTATTATACTATTTGTCATTTCAGTTATATCAGGTAATTTAAATTCACGTGTTATTCCCTTCCCACTAAATTCAGCTACACGTGCGCCACTTACTGGCAGGCACTTGTCCAAGAATGAATGCATTGTTTTTCTTCCACAGGGTGCCACTAGCAATAGTGAACAAAGCTCATCAGGCCAACCAACTGTACCCCTTCGCGATCTCCCTCATCGAGAGTGTGCGCACTTACGAACGCACCTTAGAAAAGGTAACTTATCCAAAGATTTTTAAACAGCGTGAATTCACAGATTTCCAGCACTAGAAACATAACACGATATTCGCACAAACACTTGTTTTTTACTACAATTTTACACTTAGGCCCGTTTGTACCACATAATGGCATCGAAGAAATAAAACATAGTTCTATTACTTTTAAAAGTTGAAGTAAAGCGCTGAGTAGACGATGTACAATCTGTCCGTGGGCAATTATCAATAACTAACGGATGTCAGCCAGTGGATAGAAGAACAAAGCAATCAATGGACATAGGAAAGAACGTGCATAGTTCGGAAAAGGGAGGAGGTAGTCAAGGAGTGGGTGAAATAAGGTTGCATATGATGATGATGATGATGATGAAACATTAGACAGGACACAATATATTTCAGCTATAATTTCTGTTGGGTGAGGTCGGACGAATAATCCATCGTTTGTTAAGCGCTTTGACGTACACAGAAGTATTATTTTGTAGGTTAAACATTGTTTAATGATTAGTGGTGCAACCAGGCCTAATCTTCATTTAAATGTATATGTTGTGCGTGTATGTGATAACACTAACACGAGTGCGTTTTCATTTGTGCAGCTAAATAATAGGAATCATACAAAGGTAGTTTATGAATTTATAGGCTGCATGATATGTGTCGATGTTTTATTGTTTTTGTTCATCATATTTTAGAAACACTTCTACTCACTATGATTTTTATTGTTTTCTTTTTTTTGTTTTTAGATATAGATTAGATTTGTTTCGAGAAACTATTTTTATAAAAATGCGATTAAAATACTTGTAAGTATCCACTATCCAGTCTCAAACAATTAAAGGGAATGGTTTATCCTAAAAAATACAAATAAATATCACTAGATTAAAAAAAAAACGAAAATGAACAAATTACGAGTAATGCAATATCAGATTTCTTATTAGAGTACTAGACTGTTAGAAAGAAATATTGCATTTTAAGGGTCAGCAGTTCTTCCCAATAGTTTCCCGAAACAAAAACCTTTAGCTTTCGATATATTTTATGTCCGATGTCTACGTCGCTTTATTTTCTTGCATGTAGTTATTTTTATCCAATACCTTACCTACCCCTCTAGTTATACCACTCATTCTTCTGTACTATAATGTTTGGAATACCTTCAGATCCGTGATAAAGCGTCCATCATACCGCTCGTGGCTGGACTACGCCGTGACGTGTTGAACCAAGTGTCGGAAGGCATGGCTCTTGTATGGGAGTCATACAAATTGGACCCGTACGTGCAAAAGCTTAGCGAAGTTGTCCTTCTGTTCCAAGAAAAGGTTTGTATTTTTTTTTAATAAGTTAGTTTAATTTTCAAATACCTTCATCAGATATTTTTGAATTGAAATTTATTTTGTCCCCACTATTTGTTCCAATTGATTGTAAATAATAAAATGACTACTGTTGTATGCACTGCAAAAATATTTTTAAGAAGATGGTTAATACATAGAAAATGTATTCAGTCATAAAAAGGGTTGAAATAAGTCTAATATATTTTATTGAGACAGTAACTTTACAAAATTAATACCTATAGATCTTGTTACATCTATAATCATTACAAATACGTAACAAATTTAATTTTATTATCACACCGAACAGGTTGAAGATCTACTAGCAGTTGAAGAACAGATCTCCGTGGACGCTCGCTCCTTGGAAACTTGTCCATACTCGGCCGTCAGCCTGGCCGATATCCTGAGCAGACTACAGAGGGCTATCGATGATCTGTCGTTGAGGCAGTACAGTAACTTGCATCTGTGGGTGCAGCGTCTTGATGAAGAGGTTTGTTTCCAATTTTTAAAAGTAGATCAGTACCCTTAGCACGAATTTGCACTCTTTTACTTTACAGTATTTACAGCGTTTCTTCTATGAAAAAATGGAACAGCGCCTCTGGTGTGCGAAGAAGGAACTAATTTTTTCCTTGAAAATTGTCAAAGTTCCAGTTTACGTCTCAAATACTGAAAATTCCTGCTAAGGGTACAGTCCATTTAGCTGAAGTTTGGGTTCCAATCCGGCCGTTGGCGCTTGACGCTACTGCCGTGCTGGATTTTCGTCACGTTTTGTGAATTCCGTTTACTTTTTTGCACGGTATATGACCCTACACAGTTAAAAGCCAGTTGATCTGCATGAGAAATCACTCATTCAGTATAGAACAAACTCTCCAATCCATCTTCTTTAAAAGATTTTCAACATTATCACAATACCAGAGGTGTCTATACAATAAAATTGGTCTTAAAAATTGTTACAATAAGAAATTGATGACTGTCATACCTTTCCGAACATCTTTTCTCTCTATTTAACATTTTATTTTTTCTTAGGTTGAGAAGAGCTTGGCCGCTCGTCTCCAAGCTGGTATTGAAGCATGGACGTCTGCCCTGCTCGGCAAGAGCCATGAGCTGGATCTGTCTATGGACACCTACTCTCCCACTGAGCCCACCCACAAACCTGGTGGAGAACCACAGGCATGTACTTGTTTGATTGTGCTTTTTCAAAAAAATTGCTGATTGTGGTCAGCCAGATTTTGTCGTAAGAAAGTTTTGAAATTTCGTAGAATATCCCTATAGTAATTCTAAACAATTTGAAAGTCTGGTAGATTTTTATATAATTTAATAAAGTATTAATTTCATTCACGTATTTGACTTCAAGTTTTTGAAATTATCAGGCGTTGAGCTCTACATTTCTCAATGAAAAACGTACTAGACTACGACTATGTTTTGAGGAGGAGCTCGTGGCTAAATAATTACAGCCGCACAGGCCGATCTTCCGCTGGTCCCTGCTGTCATTTGTAGATCTTTGTCAGTCATTACTGTTAGTCAGAAGCTCTAAAGTCTGACAACCAGTCTTACCATGGAGTATCGTATTACCCATTTACTGGGTTGTGGAGGTCCGATAGGCAGTAGCTCCACGTAAAATACTGATATTCAGTTGCATCTGGTTCGACTGGAAGCCGACCCCAATATAGTTGGGAAAAGGCTGTGCATGCTAGGCAGATGATGATGACTACGACTATGTTTTCTTTTTCAAGAATTCTCTAATAATTTCTACACTTCTTTACTCATTTGTTTCGTATCATTCAGATCGCTCGCGTCGTCCACGAGGTGCGCATCACCAACCAACAGATGTACCTGTTCCCGTCTCTAGAGGAGGCTCGCTTCCAACTGATGCGACAGATGTTCGCGTGGCAAGCTATCGTCACCAGCCAACACCGCTTGCAAAGTACCAGGTATAATTCTTTAACTTTTGAGATATCCCAGGATAAATCAAACTGACGGACCCAAGTCCATAAGTTCTAACTGTTCTATCAATCTATGTTGCAAGAAAAAAAATGGAGCTGTCCTAAACTAATAAGAACTACTAAAGCAATTTTACTCAAAAAAAATATTAATCCGAATGTAATTAAATTATCAAAAAAACATTTGACTCGTATTTTTCCTTTTGATACGTAGACCAAAAACGATGAAGATACAACGCTTCTAAAAATCACAAAACGTGACTTGATCGATATAATTTTACAGGCGTTATGACGTCACAACCCCTTCGTAAACTACCCTATTATTACTTTCACAAAAACCGAACCTCAATGACCAAGTTTCATTTCCAAGTTACGTGTTAGCTTTATTTTTTATTTTTTTGGTCTCTCGCATGATATAAACGATTCTACTGTAAGCAATTCCACGTTGAATGAGCCAGTGGGTAGCCAGAAGTGCAATTCCGGTGATAATATTCCTCAATATCGAGAAATGGTGAGTGAGGTAAACTTAACACAAAATGCTAGTAAATCAGCTGTGTCGAAACAACGGTTGTCGGTATTGAATGTACTCGAGAATACAATACCGAGCGGTATGGAGCGGCAACCCGAGGTGACGTCACTGCTACCTGCTACGTCGTCTGCCGGCCAGTGCGCCGATAACTGTTTAATAACAGCTGACAAACTAGTCGAGCGCCTCAGCGCAATAAACACAGTGAATGAATCTGAACCGAGCGAAAAGGATAACGAAGGCTGGAAGACTGTTTCGAAACGCAAGAACTATAATTACCGTTATCATGGGAAGTCCGGAATTTCAAAGGATGTTGAAGGGTGCTTCAAAGCCGCTGACAAAAAAGTTCCAATATTCATAACAAAGATTCACATGGATACGACGGACAAAGACATAATAAACTATGTATATAGAAAAACGAAGGAGATGATAACTTTGAAAGAAATTACAATTAAACAAGAAAAGCATCATAAAGCTTTTAAGTTTTTTGTATCGGAGCAGAAGTTATCAATGTTCTTAGATAATAATTTATGGCCCGAAGGAGTCATATTTAGACGGTTTGTACATTTTCGACAGAGTACGAACGGTAATGGTGCTGTGACGGCTGATCAAAAACCAAAATGAATAAGGCTAATAAAGAATTATACAACTTCGTAACTTTCAACTGTAAGAACGTGAAGCGCTCCGTAGATGATGTACGACAGTTGTGTAAAACATCTCACATAATTGCCTTGCAGGAACATTGGCTACTGCCGCACGACATTCATTTCCTGAGCTGTATAGATGATGACTTCGCATACACGGGTGTATCGCCCATGGACACATCAAAGGGGCTGATCTCAGGACGACCGTGGGGTGGGGTTGCATTGTTGTGGAATAAGAAAATCTTTAATAATGTTTCTATAGTGCAATGTGATAATAATCGAGTGTGCGGTATTAAAGTGGTGATAGGGCAAAGGTCATTTGTAGTTTTCAGTGTGTACATGCCGACTGATAACACAGTGAATCTAGTTGAATTTACGGATTGTTTGGCAACACTGAGCGCAGTTGTGAGCAGTGAAAATGTTGAGTGTGTATACATGCTCGGTGACTTCAACGCCCATCCGGGTGAGCAATTCTTTTATGAACTTTTAAATTTTTGTAGTGATTTGGATTGGAAATGCGCCGATATAATAAAGTTAGGTTTATTGTCTAGTACATATAGTTTTATAAGTGACGCTAATGGGGCGCTAAGATGGTTAGACCACTGTGTTGTGACTGAGTCGGCGTTTCAAACCATAGTCGATACACAGATTAAGTATGATCCGGTGTGGTCTGATCACTTGCCTCTCATTATTAAATGTAATATAAATAATGTAAAACCAAAAGTATTGCAAGAAAATGTTGAAATTAATAAGATAAAATGGGGGGAGAGAAACCTCGAACAAATAAAGTTATATAGTAATTTAAGTAATGACAGTTTAAAAATTATTGATTTTCCGCCTGAACTCAGTGACTGTTGTGATAAACGTTGTGACAACCGAGATCACATGCATATAATTGATAGTATGTATAGTCAGATTGTTAATGCGTTGTGTAAAGCCGCCTCTGAGAGTCATGCTGTTGTTAAGCCGAAAAGAAAACAACCGGTGATCGGGTGGAACAAACATGTGCGTGACGCTCACAGGGTAGCTCGGTGTAAATTTAAGGAATGGGTACTGAGGGGTAAACCGAGTAAAGGACCCATTTGGGAGGAGATGCGGGAAAGTCGCAAAATCTTTAAATCTCGCCTAAAGTGGTGTCAAAATAATAGAGATCAGATAAAGATGGATATCCTCGCTTCTCACCATTCGAAGCATGACTTTTCTAACTTTTGGAAAACCACTAGTAGGTTAAATAATAAGCCGGGCTTGCCGGTGAGCGTCAACGGTGTGAGTGACCCGAAATGTATCGCTGACATATTTAAGGATCAGTTTCTGGTGAAATCGCCATTGGGGCCATCACGGTCTTTCAGTGTAGAAGGGTCACATGGACAGGAGACGGACACCAAAGTCACAGCGAAGGATGTTAAGGGAGTAATCAAATCAATGTCGCGGGGAAAGTCTCCTGGACATGACAGCCTGAGCATTGAACATCTCAAGCATGCCGGCGTCCACCTGCCCAGAGTTCTTGCCATGTTATATTCATTTTGCTTGAGTCATGCGTACTTACCAGCAGAGATGATGAAGACCGTGGTGGTACCAATTGTGAAGAGTAAAACCGGTGACCTAAGTGACACGAGCAACTACAGGCCAATCTCACTGGCTACAGTACTTGCTAAGGTTCTTGACAGTTTGCTTAATACACGGCTGGACCGGTATGTAAACACACATGATAATCAATTTGGTTTTAAACCGGGATTGTCTACCGAGTCAGCTATCTTGTGTTTGAAGCAAACTGTCAAGTACTACGCCGATAGGAGCACACCTACTTATGCATGTTTTCTCGACCTCTCGAAGGCGTTCGACCTGGTTAAATATGACATCTTATGGCAAAAGTTATATAACATCTCAGTGCCTCTCGAACTGATAGACATTTTCAAGTACTGGTATCTTAACCAGGTCAACGTCGTTCGGTGGTCAGGTGCTTTATCGGAACCGTACAGGTTGGAGTGCGGGGTGAGGCAGGGAGGGCTGACCTCGCCAAGGCTCTTCAACCTGTACGTGAACGCACTGATAGAGGAGCTCAGCGGCACGCGTGTTGGCTGCCATATTGACGGTGTCTGTGTCAACAATATTAGCTACGCGGACGACATGGTGCTGCTGAGCGCCTCGGTGTGCGGTCTGACCAGGTTGCTCGGCATCTGCGAGCGTTACGCACGGGATCACGGTTTGCTCTATAACGCTAGGAAGAGTGAATGCATGGTCTTTCGGGCCAGGGGTCGAAGATGCCCAGATTCTGTCCCAACTATCAAATTAAACGGGGTCAACTTAAAAAGAGTTGAACAGTTTAAATATCTCGGGCATATTGTGACCTCTGACCTGAAAGACGATGCTGACATTGATAGGGAGCGGAGAGCGTTGTCTGTGAGGGCCAATATGATCGCCCGCAGGTTTGCACGTTGCTCGGGGACTGTCAAAATGACTCTTTTTAGAGCGTTTTGTACGTCCCTGTACTCAGCCAGCCTGTGGGTGTCATATACCCAGAAGCAGTACAGCGCTCTCCGTGTCCAGTATAATAATGCGTTCAGGGTGTTGTTGGGGCTGCCCCGGCACTGCAGCGCATCGGGGATGTTCGCCGAGGCCCGTGTCGACTGTTTCTACACGACGATGCGGAAGCGGTGTGCATCTCTGGGGCGCAGGCTCCGTGCCTCCTCCAACACCATCCTGAGTGTATTTGCGAACAGGTTTGATTGTCATTACATTAACCATTGTTATATGGTAAATGCAATGACAAACAAACAAATGTCTCAAACTTATAGTTATTAGCTTTCATTTGATTTAAATTTATTATTGGATTTTAATTTGAAATTTTTTTTTTTTTTTTTTTTTTTTGTGTTAAATTTAGTTTTATATTTATTTTTAAAATTTTAATTGGATTTTTTAATTGGATGAT
Source organism: Agrotis segetum (assembly GCA_036375495.1). Lineage (NCBI taxonomy): Eukaryota > Metazoa > Arthropoda > Insecta > Lepidoptera > Noctuidae > Agrotis > Agrotis segetum. The sequence continues at coordinate 442,669 of JAQSVV010000301.1, read as the reverse complement.
GTTTGCTTGAATTGAATATTGATATTGTGTTTTTTGTATGATCTATAATTGATTGAAATAAATGAAATTATTATTATATTATTATTATTTAATCCATATATCAATCATTGTTTCCAAATCTTTGATTATCTGAATTACCAAATATATAATATAATAATACTTCCTATATTCACAGATACCAAGTGGGCGTAGCTCGCGCTCAAACAGCTACCTACAGGAACTTATTGACCAAGTTACCCGCTGGATCCAATCCCCTGGAGAATGCATACGACGCTATCGAACAAAAGATCTCGCAAGTACGGGAATATGTTGATGAATGGCTGCGGTAAGTGTCTAATAATATTCTACAAGTAATAATTAAAGTTGTATTGGATGAATGTGTGTGTTTTGCCTACCCTCGTCCGTGTGTCACTGCGTGGTGCCAACTGAAAATCAGCGCTGGGTGTCTCTTTCGCCCAGCATTATGCTGAGTTGGTAACCCTTTTGGTGTGGACATGCTCAGCAAAATTCTTATTGTATTTTTTGATTTTTTTTTTTTTTTATTATGTCTGTGTGTGTGTCCATTATCAAATAAATGTTTTCTATTCTATAATGAAATTGTATGTTTGTTTATAGTTATCAAGCTCTGTGGGATCTACAACCTGAGAGTCTGTATGGCCGCCTTGGTGAAGACATCACTCTCTGGATTAAATGCTTGAATGATATCAAGTAAGTTTTAGTTACACATGCTTATTACCATGTCTGAAAAATGTATCATACAGTTTTGATTTTGATTGAAAGTCAATCACATTTACAATAATTATGTAAGTAAAAGTAAACTTATTGGCAGAAAAATAATTGAAAACGTTGTTCAGTGGCAGTGATGTTTTTCGGTATAGTTAAAAAAAGTTTTTGTTATAACGGTTGGCTCAGTGGCTGAGCGACCGACTGCTACGCAGCATCTCGCGGGTTCGGTGGTCGAACCGCACTGATCAATTATTTATATATGTAGACTTTGTTCTGTGTCTGTGTGTTTCTATGTTTGTGAACGCAACCACGTTACAAAAGTTCTGAGGAGAACAAAAGATTAAAGAAGATTAAGAAAAAGATTTACTTGATTTCTCAATTATTAATTTCACCAGGAAATCCCGTACAACATTCGACACCTCAGACACCCGCCGCGAATACGGGCCCGTCGTCATCGACTTCGCTCGAGTACAGAGTAAAGTAGCGCTGAAGTACGATGCATGGCACAAGGAAGTGCTCGGCAAGTTCGGTGCTCTACTCGGAGGAGAGATGGTCACCTTCCACGGACAACTGGCCAAGTCAAGGAGCCAGCTTGAACAACAGACCATTGGTAAGATTAAAAACGCTTTAGTAACAGTTCTTAGTTAGATACTTTCAGAGGTTTATGAATGAATAAAATATAAAAAATAGAAGCAGCCCTGCTGCTCGGCTCCTGTTCGTAGCATGACGTTATATAGCCCATAGCCTTCGTTGATAAATATACTATCCAAAACAAAAATTTTTTTTAAAACCAACTAATAGCTCCTGAGATCAGCGCGTTCATCAAAACAAACTATTCAGCTTTATAGTATTTAGTATAGATATAGATTTAACCATTGCCATATTTGTGATCGTGCCATTTATAATGTCCTGTATAAAAACTGTGACGTGTGTGTGTAAATGCACGAGAAAAAAAAAAGATTCTAATATAACTATGCACCTACAGAGGCTGCATCAACCAGCGATGCCGTATCTCTCATTACATACGTGCAGCAACTGAAGAGAGAAGTTCTGGCGTGGGAGAAACAAGTCGACATCTACAGGGAGGCTCAACGCATTCTGGAGAGACAGAGGTAAGTAACTTCTTCATTTAGTGCAGGAACATTTTACTGCTGAGCTATCCAATTGAACAGCTACTGTACTTGATCTTCAGCTAACATTCATTCGTTACTTCTCAGCATATTTTCAGAGTGGGTAAGATCCTCTGCAAATATTGACGGCTATATTTCATAAAGAGCAGTGGCGGCCCAGTGTTTTCGATCCCGAATCAAATCAAATCAATCAAATCAAATCAAAATCATTTATTTCAAATAAGCCAGTTACAGGCACTTTTGAATTGTCAAAAGACAAAAAAATTAAAAATAGTTCAAAAATAGTTATGGTGCTACAGTCCCAGTCACAAGACATAAAAACTGTGAAAGTACCGTAGATGCCCATTCCAAGACTTACGAATTGTAGGTCGTGGGTTCGAACCCCGCCAGGCGCATTACTATGTGTAAATTATTTCATCACCACTGCTCTCAAAACGGTGAAGGAAAACATCGTGAGGAAACCGGCATGTCCTAGAACCAAAAATTCGAAGACATGTGACATCTACCAACCCGCACCGGGCCCGCGTGGTGGATTATGGCCCACTCTCTCTCACAAAGAGTAGGCCTGTGTCCCAGCAGTGGGAACATTATAGGCTGATGATGATGATGATATTTTCATGAGCTGATGAAATGGATGAGCTTGACAAAACCAATGATCAGTGATCCACTTTGGCCCTAGATCTGGGAAAACTGATCGTGAAAACTGGATGTCATGGGGAGAGGCCTTTGCCCAGCAGTGGGATGAAGTAGGCTACCAGTATCAGTATCTTTACATCAACTGCTGTCTCCACACTGTTTCATTTTGTTTTTAGATTCCAATTCCCAGCTCAATGGCTGCATGTCGACAACATCGAAGGTGAATGGAGTGCGTTTAATGAGATTATGCGCAGAAAGGATTCTTCTATTCAGACACAGGTATGAACCAACACTATCATTATATAAAAGTATGGTAATGTTCCAGAACATTACCATACTTTTCAGCCAGTTAAACAAAACTATCCGTATGGTTACAAATTATAGCTTTGAGCGATAGGGTTTTCTGTGACTTTTATTTCACCTGCACGCGTAGCATGGTGATTATATCTCTATTCTACCACAGAATACTTAAAAGTACTACGTACAGAAGTGTCACTTCCCAAAAACAAGCAAATGTAAAATCTTTGCTCGTGAGAATAAAGTAAAAATGTGTACGGAAAGCGTGAGAAACCGGCGGCAGGCGGCAACCGACTGTGAAACCCGTCCACGGTGCGCCCGCGTGTTATGCAGTTTCATACTACAAGTACACGCGGGGGCCTCGTTGACGTGGCTACACCGCGGAGTGCGCCAGGCCTAATTCTACCAAGAAAAAACAAAGTTATTTATTCGACTGTTTTTTTGCACAAATATGACACCATTCGTACACTACTGAAGAAAAGAACTATTTTTTATCATATTTTTACATTACCATGCTTAAAACGATAAAAAATTTATTTCCTGTCATTTTGTCTATTCTCCCGTCGACAAAACCCCTTTCTACGGTAGCATTAAATCTTAGAAGGAACCTATTTACTCTTGACACTCATATCTTTCTCAATAGGTGGCTTCCCTACAACAAAAGATCGTAGCCGAAGACAAGGCAGTCGAGGCTCGTACCCTCGAGTTCCTCACTGAATGGGAACGCAGCAAGCCCACTGATGGGTCCACTAGACCTGAAGATGCACTGGCTAGGCTCCAGGCTATGGAAACCAGATACACTCGGCTGAAGGATGAGAGAGACAACGTGGCTAAGGCCAAGGAGGCTCTTGAGTTACATGATACAGGTAAGTTGGTCTAAAGATGGTTGTTTTATAATAGGACTGCTGGAAGAGATTTCTTAATAATCCCTGTATTATTTTTCTGTAGGTATGTACACTAATAAATACATGGTTAACTTTAAAATCACGGTAGGTTTGACGGCAATGAAAGCAATTTTGTAATAATCATCGATATGTGTATCCTGCCCGTCCTAACCTACGGTGCTCAGACCTGGTCGCTCATCGAGTCGCAGAAGTTCCGCCTTGTAGTGTGCCAAAGCGCAACGGAACGCGGCGGCTCTTATTGGGTATTTCAACTTATCTGACCCTTTATTGACAAAATAATTTTACTATGAACCTCGTTGAACTTATTGAAAAGACCAAAAAGTAGCATTTACATCTTTTCAGACCTTACCTTGCGTTTACTAAGTGTCATTTTCAATATTTTAGGAAGCTCAATCAACAACGAGCGTATGACCGTCGCTCTTGAAGAATTACAAGACTTGCGCGGAGTGTGGTCTTCACTCAGCAAGATCTGGACGCAGATTGATGATATTAGGGAGAAGCCATGGCTCTCTGTGCAGCCTAGGAAACTCAGGTAAGATCAAGTTAATTTGTAAGGCTATTTATTTTAGGCATTAAATGAGTCTTTTTCGGTTCTCACTTATAAATTATCATGTTTATATGTATTGGTGTAGAGGTTTCAACATCTCGGCACTGTTGAAAGTGCGATAATCGCGAATAACATGCCAGTATAAAAATTTGCATTTTTCTTTATAGTTAGAAACTGTATTTCCCGATAGCTATAACCTTGGGGTCTTCAAGTCAAGAGTGAACACGAACAGGTTACTTCTAGGCAAGCGTGCTTCATCGTCGACCACATCTTCGCTTTCCATCAGGCGAGATAGTGGTCAAACGCGAAACTATCATTAATAAAAAAAAAAACTGTATTAAATGTCGCCGAGCCAAACTTAATTGTTGAAATCCAGTGGCACGAATTCATGTATTTAGTTGTCGTTTAATATTAGTGAAATTAGCTTAAAACGTGTGTCTCCACTTTAGGCAACAACTAGAAGCGATGTTGAACGAGCTCAAAGAGCTGCCGGCTCGTCTTCGCATGTACGACAGCTACGAGTATGTCCGCAAACTACTGCAGTCCTACACTAAGGTAAATACCAGGAACTATCTCTATTAATTCATTGTTTTATGGAAACCATGATTTTGCAAGCCATTTTGCCGCCATCAATAAAATGGCACTTATTCTTCTTCTTAGCGTGTCGATGGCAAATATTGAATTTGTGTCGTTATGTAATATATTACGATTGGCCCAAAATTCAGCTACGCGAACCCCGCTCACTGATGCTACCATAAGATCGTCCAGTGTACAGGTTATTGCATGGCACTTATTGTAACGAAGTTGTAGATTCAGTTTTCCATGACACCTATGGGTCATGGCAACTAGGTGTAACCCATAGGTGTCATGGAAAACTCATGGAAACTTAAATGTCATGGAAACTTCAGTTAAAAGGCTAGCCTTTTAACTGAATCATAACCCTTATTTGTTGACTTTTATAACCATCAAAGTGTCTTACACATTGTTTCTTACCCTCAAACTGAAAAATTGTAACCAACTTCTATTTCCCAGGTCAACATGTTAATTGTAGAGCTGAAATCTGACGCCCTGAAAGAGCGTCATTGGCGTCAACTGTGTCGCGCACTCAAAGTGGACTGGTCATTGTCCGAGCTCACTTTAGGACAAGTGTGGGACGCTGATCTGTTGCACAACGAACATACCGTCAAAGATGTCGTGTCCGTCGCTCAGGGAGAAATGGCGCTCGAAGAGTTCTTGAAACAGGTGAGATGTAAAAAGATCACTTAGATTTCACAAGTTGTGTCTGTTCACAGATGAAGCTATCTCCATCCTTTTCTCAATTTCAAGTTCCATATTACAGAATGTTGCTCGACACTCAAGCATTGCTTAGAACTAGATGCAAGCCATTTGATTGGTTGAAACTAGTTAAACTTGAGTCTATAAGCGCGGGAATGCGGGCAGCGAGTAAAAGGCAACCCGCTGCCCGACCATGGACCATGCCCGTGTCGACGGCGCGTTGTGTTCCACGCGCGCCTCAAAGAGTGTCAGCATCATGACGGGGCTCCCGTTAGAGGGCCAAAGCCAGCCGGGGTCTCGGGACTTATATCATCACCCTGACCCCGGAACGTAAAGGGCTATTGAGGATTTTAGTCGGTACAAGTCTGACAGTCCCTCCCGCCCTGCCCGGGAGTGGGAGTACTCATCTGATGATTTTACCACGCTAAAAAAAGTAAACTTGAGTCTTGAGGGACGTTCTGTGATACGGGCCTAAGTATGTAGCGTCAATGGGAGGTTTCAGGCAAAGCTCGGATCAGATGGCGCTACCAGCGCATGCTGTCTTTTACTGTTTGATAAACTTGACATACACTACACCACAGATCATATAACTACAGACTCGAAGGTACAGTTGAACGTTGTTTACGTTATGCGCTTGTAGCTCACGGCTAAAACTCGCAGCGAAACCCCCTATTGGTTGGTCACAGGACTGTCTAATCAGGTTACTGTGGCCCTGGAACTGAAAGGGCAATTGAAACAAAAGGTTTTCAGTTAGTAAAAGACTGACAGTCTTTTACCCACTAAGGCTGAAGGCTCATTTTTGATGATTTTACCACGAAAAAGGATCAATTGGTTTTATTTATCGTCGTCACAGTTAATATAAAATAATGCATATTTTCTGTACAAATCTAACATTCTTCTTCTTATCGTGTCGATGACAATCTAAATTGACTCGGCCCAGAATTGGGCCATGAGTTTAGCGCTCTCCGAACAATCCATCAGCTCCTGTAACGAACAGTCGGCAGGGCACGCAGGGCACGATAATAAGTGACTGATCGTTTGTGGAACAGTACCACACTTACACTCCAGAGCAGAGTTTTCAATGAAATTCCACCTGAGCAGATTTTCTTTGCTTCGGCCATGGCCTCTTATTCCATACAAAGAAAATGTAGTTCAAGAAAAGATTCAATAGATGGCGTTATGTGTATCGATTTGTTATTGAAGTTTCTGTATCTCTTTAAATTTGACCTGGAAAAAAGTATGTCCTTGTTTTTAAAAATTCGCTTAGCACAAAACAAAGGAATAATGGGCTCCTAGTTCCAAATTCTATGATTTCATTAAATAATTTTACTGTGCTGCCTCTGGTGAATACAATTTGTACTACGTTGTCGTTTGCTCACTCATTTAATGTTCATAGATGGCGTTGTTTTCATTTTCAGACTTTTACTACACAGGTCTATAATCTATAATTTCTCACATTACCATTTACTATAATTACGAGTATGTACCTATTTTGATAGAATTAAATACAATTATGAAATGCAAATCTATATCTATACATTTATATGTAATAAAATCGTAGAGCTGTCATTCCTGTACAATAAATAGTTTTTTCTTTTTGATGATGATGATGATGATGATGATGAGATAGTTTTTCGCAAAACATATGAAGTAATTCAAGTACTCGCGTATAGAAATCATCATCTCATGTAGCTGAGCTGATGATGGAAGGTACAACTCCTCAAGTAAGAAAATTATGTTCGTGTTCGCATATCTCCGGAACTACAAGTCCGATTTAAGTAATTCTTTTTTGTGTACTAGGTATCGTTCAACTTAGGGAATACTGCAAATTTCATCAAAATCGGTTCAGTAGTTTTTGAGATAGAATGAATGCAAGAGATGTTAACGATGTTATTACCGGTGCTACGGATTACGAAATTCTAGTGGACATGTAAGAAAATTATGTATTTGACAAGAATGTTGGTTGAATATTATACTAAAAAGAGTAAAATAAAAACTTTTTCTAAAAAAAATGTGACCGCCTTCAAAAACAACCACAAAAAAGGGTAAAATAACCTACAAAACTTTTCTTTCGGAAGTCGGTGGCAAAAAAGACAATGAAATTAATAAAAAAAGTTACCGACTTCCGAAAGAAAACTTTTGTAGGTTATTTTACCCTTTTTTGTGGTTGTTTTTGAAGGCGGTCACATTTTTTTTAGAAAAAGCTTTATAAAGGCCTATTCAGACCTGAGCGATATTCGCTGCCGCTGTGGGTAGAGGTACATACCGCGCGGGTTTCGCTCAGGTATTTAGTATCAAGTACCGTGGCTAGAGCGACCTGAGCGATATTCGCTGCCGCTGTGGGTAGAGGTACATACATACCGCGCGTTATTCTAACCACAAGAATAGCGAAAGCCGTTTTGGTGTGAACAGTAATATTACCGCATACCCGCTGGGTTTTCTCTGCCGCAGACGGTAGCGAATACCGCTTAGGTCTGAATAGGCCTTAACAACTGTTAGTGAGCCAGCTAGTCTGGTTAAAAACCTGCTTGATTTACGATCATCGTCGGTCTCGAGATCAAATCTTGCACTTTCTTTTTCACTTTTTGATTTTATTTTTATTTATTCTGAGAGTTTCAAATACTTTTATTTCAATATTATTATTTGCAATTTGATTTTTTCTATTATTTAATTAATAGTTCTCTAGGATAAATTGTAGGTTAGAAGTTGGATATTTTTTAAACTGTAATTTATTGTTTGAGGAGCAGAAATGTTAATGGCAATCAAATCATATTCTGTGTTTATTTATGTTTGAATTGGTGTTGATGGCGCCACTGACACGATCCGTCTTGTTTCTCAAATTCGAAATTAACGAAAGCGAAGCCGCGGGCCATTTGAACCATTAACATTCCTACATCTCAAACAATAAAATACAGTTTAAAAAAATGTCCAGCTTACTAACCTACAATTTTAATCAGCGTACATTTTATCCTAGAGAACTTTTGAAAAATATTAGAGAAAAATAAAATTGCAAATAATATTAAAATAAAAGTATGCATTTTACTTTAATTATGAGAAACTCTCAGATATTAATTATAAAAACAAAAAAAAGAATCGCAAAAAGTGAAATCAAAATGCAAGATTTGATCCCGAGACCCAATGCACGAAATGCAAGCAGGTTTCTAACAAGACTGGCTGGCTCTCTATCAGTCAGCTTCAAATAGCGGTTCTTACACAAATGTCAAACCACGGTACACTCGGGGCGCTGACAGTCACGGCCGTACCGTAGTGATGAACGGACGGTGTGTTGTTTTTTTAACAAAATCAGTTCATGGACATAATTTAGTATGACGAGTAGGAAATATTGTGCTGTTTTTGGGTGTATGAATTCGTCAATAACGTATCCAGTCATAAGTTTTTTTTTTAATACCTGGAAACTCTGAAAAGTACTGACTATAAAATAATTCTACTGTACTAGTAGCTGGTAGGTAGATACATAATGTGTGACTTTTTAATGGATAAATATTTTCTATTAACTTACGAAAAAAAGGGTATTTGGATTAATAAATACAGTGAATAGAGTAAAGGAAAGTTACTGAGACGAGTGAAATAGGTAAGTTATAGGCAGTTATGAATGAATCATGATACGGTAGGTACTTACGCTTGTGTTAAAATCCTTTAAGAAAAGTATATTTACAATCACAAAACTAAATAGATACAGAAAGTAGGTAAATGTAATTAAAATGCTGGAGACGGGCGTCGTCGGATCGAACAGCCCTAGCGCATGTTTACGTACCGCGCGGCTGTAGGTATTTATTTCTATCATGCGGCCGAGTTTCACTACTGTAGATATTTATACTGTGGTCAAACGCTCAAGAAATCATGCGCTATCGCAAAGTAGGCATGCATGAAAGAACGTGAATTTATCTGCCGAGTGAGTGACGACGTAAGCTTCAAGGTCACGGGGCTATGTAGTGCAAAATGGCAGTATGGTTTCAACGCCATCTATTGGTATTTGTGTAAAATAACGCGAGTCAACGCTGCTAGCTCTATCTAGCCGCCACGTGAGTGTTTCACTCAAGTGGCGACTAGATGGAGCCGGTAACAACCACTTTATAAACTACTGGCCGATTGGTCGTTTTGGCCGAAGAAATGACGTAGTTACGGCGATCACGTTTCTTTGTATGGGATGGTGTATCTGTACGCTAGTATTATATTATCTTTGCTTCGGCCTACCTGGGTACGAAGTCATTTTTTAGATTTCCAGGTTAACCAAGGCATCTCCGTCAGCTCAGCTCAATCTAACATTCATCATCCGTAGGTGCGCGAGTCCTGGCAGAGTTATGAACTGGACCTGATCAACTATCAGAACAAATGCAAGATCATCCGCGGCTGGGACGATCTGTTCAACAAAGTGAAGGAACACATCAACAGCGTCGCTGCTATGAAGCTGTCGCCGTATTACAAGGTAGGACATGACATTTTGATTGTACAGTCGACAAAGTTGAATCATGACCCATTTGGACAAAAAATCTTTCGAGTCCGTCAAATTGACAAAGATCAAAGTCGTCACCATGGATATGTATGTTTATGCGAATGTGGACCTAACTGTATTTGAATGTCTGTTAGAAAATAAGCTTATGGTGGGTCATAATTCCACTTGGTCGATTGTACATTTCTTAATGCCCAGTGGTCGAGAATTTGAACTAGGCTTTTACGTTTATTTGTATGGTTATCTTACTTGCTTAGTTTTATTTTAAAAAAAGGCTATTATAAAATTAATCTTAGTCCAATAAGGGCTATAAGATGCCTATCTATATCTTAAACTCTCGAGATTCCTGACATATAAGTTAATTAATGATAGCAAATACAAATGTATGTAGGCCAATATGTGGACGGCGAGTAATAAGTGTCTCACCGTCCAATCATGGACTCGCATCAATGCGCGACAGCGCATCGTGTTACACGCTCGTCTCAAAGAACTGGCAGCAATCTGACGGAAGGCCCTCATAGAGGGCCAAACGTGGTCGCGAAACTGTTGAAACTGGCTGTGGAAACGAATACCGTGGATTTGTCTCAGTACAAATCTAATTCGTCCTATTCGCACATTTTATAACCACTTTTGCTACGATTCCGTTTGGCTACATATTGTTAACCATCTCCATAACAACTCCAACATTGATCTCCTATATCCACCGTTTCGCAGAACTGTTTCAGGTCGTAACTCTCTAATCCCTAGGCTTAGTCGACTACATAATAAATTCAGTGAAATTGATACTCATGGCTCTTCCCTTCAGTATTTTAAGCATCAGTTGTTTCTCACAATAAATTAGTATAATTATATTCATTGTCTACAATAGTCTTAACTCCTATTTAGTAATCTAAAATCACTTGTAATCACAATCACATTTATTTTGGCATTTATTCTTGATTATCTAACATAGCATAAAAAATTGTTTCCGATCTTTCCTTGTATTCTTTTTTGTTATTTTTGCATGTAGTGTTTACCACTTAATATTGTACATCTAGTATTCATGTGATGTGCTCTAATTAAGTATGTATGTATGTAACAATTGTTGGTAAACCAATAAAATAAATATATAAACTCCATAGGTATTCGAAGAGGAAGCACTAACCTGGGAAGAGAAACTGAACCGCATCAATGCTTTGTTCGACGTCTGGATTGACGTACAACGTCGCTGGGTGTACCTCGAAGGTATCTTCAGTGGGTCTGCTGATATCAAGACCTTGCTTCCTGTTGAGACTAGCCGTTTCCAGAGCATCAGGTAACAAAAATTTCTATCTTTAATGGGGATGGCAACTGGGGAACTAATGGCGCTAGAATAGCTTGTTGCAAGCATCGTCATTAGTTCAAATTAGTTCAAATCTTAAAGGTACTTCAAAATAGTACTATGTCATTGGTCGGATTAGGACTAAGCTAGTAAGCTATGGTGGCGCCATCTACAATTAGCTTTGACTTGCCTTCCCCATTATCACGCTACTGATTTCTCTTCTTTTATCGTGAACTGGGACAGCCAAAACAGGTCTTAGTCATAAAAAAAACTAGCTATTAAAATTATTTCATTATCATTATCAGCCGGAAGAAGTTCACTGCTGTACATAGGTCTCCTCTTAAAATTATGTATCTATTAGAATTTACTGACACTTTTGACGATCAATGAAATAGGAGGGTCGACATTTGTTCGCTTTAAAATATGTCTCAAATAACATACAAACCTTTTGGAACAAACTTAAAATCTTATGTGTTTTATATATCACACCACATAGAAATGATATAGAAATGTGGTGTGATAGTGAGATCCGTTGAGATTTCTTGTAAGGTAGTAATCAGAAGAAAAAAAATGTTGAAACGATGAAGACGAAAACTCTAGAGAAACTCATTTTGTGTTTTATCTTTTACTCATAAATCTGTCTTATTAATCTTCCCATAGCTCGGAATTCTTGGGCCTGATGAAGAAGGTAGGCAAATCTCCGATGGTGATGGATGTCCTGAACATCCCTGGAGTACAACGCTCCCTGGAGCGTCTCGCCGACTTGCTCGGCAAGATTCAGAAGGCGCTCGGTGAATATCTGGAGAGGGAGAGAAGCAGCTTCCCAAGGTGTGTAACCTAATCATTAACTTTTTTTGTTTAGCCCACACTGTCCGACTGCTGGGCAAAGGCCTTCCCCCAAGTTGGTCCAAGTGTTATTGTCCAACGCCACAAACCAGACCTCGCGGTATCAGTCCAAAACCTCTCGCGTCTCTAGCAAATCGCTGCTTGGAAATCTGACTTCCGACAAATTCGACCAAAAACAGTCAAGCTGTTTTTATGAAAGTTTAGGCGTATACACCTTGTTTTCCAAAATGAAAAACTGTCTTTTTTGTCTAAACCTGTTACCTGTGTAAACATTGCGGATAAATATCATGTATGTCGTTGAGGGACTTTAATGACGTAGATTTCTATTATCAGAGAAGAACTCTTGAAAATATCATAGCACTGAATATCTATCTATTACTGGCCTTGAACATTTCGAGATGACGAATCTCAGAAACCAAAATAAAACAATAATCGTATCAATCATAGATTCTACTTCGTGGGAGACGAGGACCTGCTCGAGATCATCGGTAACAGCAAGAACATCGCGCGTCTGCAGAAGCATTTCAAGAAGATGTTCGCTGGTGTCGCCGCCATCATTCTCAACGAGGACAACACTATTATCAACGGTATCGCTTCCCGGGAGGGTGAAGAGGTAAGGAACATGCAGATAAAACCTCCGCCTTATGTCAATATTTTTACAACAGACTAGGCAAGATTTTTTACTTTTTGAAAAGTAATATCAGGCCTACCACGACGTCTGAAAGCGTGAGTAGTCTGTTGGAACGCGATGGCGCTAGATGACTTGTATAGCTCTGTCTCTTTCCCTCAGCGAAACTACTCACGCCGGCTCCACACGTTGGCCGTGTTTGCCAAACAGAAGGAGACGGCGCTATACTAAGAAACGAGATAGAATTATTTGCGTCTTGCTTTCTGGTGTAGCGCCGTCTCTTTCTGTTAAAAATAGTCGGCCAACGTGTGGAGCCGGCATCACGTATAGGACGTCATGGTTGGCCACCAGCTTTTTCTTTCATTTGTATGAGCAAGAAAGAAAATTGTTGCTCAATATTCTACTACCATAAAATTAATTATATTACCAATGTATTGCAAACCAACAGCCATTTCTTATAAGGGCGATACTAATGGAAAATGCCGGTAATTTTCTCCTTAAAAGGCTTGTTCCTATAAACGTCCATCATTGCAACAAAACAGCATTTCATATAAGACCATAGATTTCAACAAAACATAGTAATTTTCCTTAATTGGCTAAGGCATAAAGTCTTGCACATCCTATCCTCCATACTAATTCATAATTTCCTCATCTAGGTCTACTTCACATCACCCGTGTCAACAATTGAGAATCCCAAAATCAACTCGTGGCTGTCAATGGTGGAGCGTGAGATGCGCGTGACCTTGGCGTGTCGGCTCAAGGACGCCGTCGGTGACGTCAAACAATTCAAGGACGGAAATGTTGACCCTCAGAAGTTCATTGATTGGTGTGATAAGTATCAAGTAAGTTCATTGGCATATTTAGAGATGTGGTTTCTTAGAAGCGATGAACAAGCTTGTACGTAATTGCATCAATTACAGGTCTTTTTCTGGTGTTTTAATAAATACTTTCTCGTTCTTTAATTTGTACAGATCTTTTTGTGTAAAGGTATTTAAATTTTTCAGCCTTCAATATATGTTAGTAAATATTCTGGGGTGACACGGCCCCCTATTGCTATGCTCATGAGTAGGTTATAGTTTAAAAGTTTGGGCTGTATTGCTGACATTTTATTTATGGTAAATCAAAAACCTTTTAGTATCAAAGCATTCTCTCTGGATTGCGTAGGCTGTTTGTTTCAAGGGCGACTCGCTGTGCGACCATGGACCATGCCTGGGTCGGCGAGTGTCCTCAACCGAGTGTCGCATGATGATCGGGTAATAATCTCTTAAATCAAGGCCAAAGCCAGATGGGGGGAATCGCATTGGACTTACCTCTCATTACCGTGAGGATTTCTTGTTATTTGATTTCGTTACATAAAAAGCGACGTGCTCATTGGAATCCATCCACCGTGGATTATAGTCAGTACAAATCTGACAGTCCCTGCCCGGGGTGGGAGGACTCATTTGATGATTTTACCACCCTAAAAAAAAAGGGGGGTAGAAATTTAACCTTGTCTTTGTTTTTAGGCACAAATCGTAGTGCTAGCAGCTCAGATCCTGTGGTCAGAAGATGTGGAAGCAGCTTTAGTAAGCGGTGGTGGAGAAGGATTGAAGAGAGTGTTGGCCCATGTGGAGAACATGCTGAATATTCTCGCCGACTCTGTGCTGCAAGAACAACCGCCGCTGAGGAGGAGGAAGCTTGAACATTTGGTAAGTTATAAACCACCTAATTATCTTCAATGAAATTCATTAAGTAATAGTGGTTCAATCCTTCGAGACGTTCCTCCTTTGTTTTATCCTGCCTATGTGACCAGTTCTAATCCACACTACGTGGAAGTTCACAGCCCACTCTCACATAAAACCCTATGCCCGGATGAAATGAATAATTTTTCTTAGAAACTATTGCTTCTTCAAACAAGGTGCGGAAGCTTCTCCACAACTTGATGCGACGTTATTAGATCGATTTCAACTACAAGGAAAAATTATCCTTACCACTACGAAATATGACATAAAATAAGCGGTTGTCTTCGGGTAGATGAAAAACAAAACACGCTCGCCACGACAACGTCAAGGCAATCGAAGTTCATCATTATATCGTAGTAGCAATGACGATTTTTATTTTTAGTTAGTAGAAATTGCAAATCGTACGAATCCAATCTTGGGGAAGCTCCCTTATGTTTTTACTTTCAAGCCATGTGAAAACATTACACCTTACTCAATGAAGTTTCAAAAGTTCATCCTCATCTTTCAGCCTTATAAAATATTAAATAAAAAAATATTAATTAAAAATTTGCATGCCCTAAAGGCAAAATATGGTTTGTGCCTAAACTACCATTATAACAACTGTATTTTATGCAAATAAATTATTCTTATTCTTAATTTTCTTTCTTTTGTCTAAATTAGATAAACGAGTTCGTCCACAAGCGTACGGTGACTCGTCGCCTGATCGCCTCGGACGTGAACAGCCCGCGCTCGTTCGAATGGCTGTGCGAGATGCGATTCTACTTCGACCCAAGGAATAATGACGTGAGTATCTTTAATACAGAGCTTGTAGCCAAACGGCAAGCGACAATCGTTAACGTTCAGCATTCGCCAATACATTTTCAACTTTATACCCCATCGCATAAAGTTGATTTGATTGAGGTATAAAGTTGAAAATGTATTAGCGACTGCTGAACGTTAGCGAATGTCGCTTGCCATTTGGCTATAGGGCCTGATCGGTAACACAAACATGATGTTATGTTACTCTAATGCCTGAATACTGAAACGACTCAGGTCAGACATAGTTTTGTAATTTAGAATGATATATGATGATATTTGTTGAACCGAGGTTTTAAAAATAGTTATCATTTTAAAACATTCTTTGAATAGTAGGCCTATTATATATAATAGTTTCTGATGCCAAAGTACAACTAAAACTGACTGTTATTTGACTTGTAGTCTACAAAACTTATACCGTGGTACCACAAAAACACTTGTCTAAAAAATGTCAGATTATGACGTTGAAATAAGGTGTTCAACAGATGGTTAAGTTTTTGTAGTAAGGCTTTTAGTGTCGTACGTGTGAATGAAAGAAATATTTTCAACCCCATCTTCTTCTTTCTTCCTAGGTATTACAACAACTGACCATTCACATGGCTAACGCCAAATTCTTATACGGTTTTGAATACCTTGGTGTTCAAGACCGCCTGGTTCAGACTCCTTTGACGGACCGCTGTTACCTCACCATGACTCAGGCTTTGGAAGCCAGGCTTGGAGGATCACCTTTCGGTAAGTGACGGCAAAGTTGTTCATGTTTTATGTCAGCTTCTAGGGCTGAAACTGCGTTAAACGGGTATCCGCGACGGATTCCGTCGTACGAAGGCGGGAAACGTTCGGTCGCCGTATTCGCCTCCACACGTGTTCATCCGTTTATCAGTTTTTTTTGGAAAAAAAACAGGTTTATGAGAGCATTATTTGAATAAATTGTAAAATCTTATCTCTCTTTGTTAATGGTCTTATTACACTAAATAGTATATTCTCTCAATAAGTAAATGTCCATATGTTTTAGGTCCCGCCGGTACTGGTAAAACTGAGTCCGTGAAGGCTCTCGGAAACCAACTCGGTCGTTTCGTCTTGGTGTTCAACTGTGACGAAACATTCGACTTCCAAGCTATGGGCCGTATCTTCGTCGGTCTTTGTCAGGTAAAATAGACTTTAAATCTGATATTGCAGTGACTATATTCCAATGAACAGTATTCATCTTACTTAAAATTTACTAGGTGGGTGCCTGGGGTTGTTTCGACGAGTTCAATCGATTGGAAGAGAGAATGTTATCAGCTGTATCGCAGCAAGTACAGACCATTCAAGAAGCTCTCAAGAGTCACCAGGAAGGTGACAATACTGGTAAATAAACACACAATCATTTTTCTACTTTAAAATTATGTAGACTAAGGTAAGATTCCCACCAACTGGCCGGATCCGGCGGCATTTTACAATGCAGTAAAGAACATTGAAATCTATCCACAGTAAATATAGTTCATATTTCTCCGTCGGCATTCCGCGACACGTAGCGACGTGCCCCGTAAGTTGCATGCAAATATGAACTGTATTTGCTGTTGATAGATTTCAATGTTCTTTACCGCATTGTAAAATGCCGCCGAGTCCGGCCGGTTGGTGTGAATCTTACCTAAGTTGATTTTTGATCGAACACAGAAAACCCCTAAACTCATTTTGCTTGCAATAGAATTTGAACATTTGTGTCTATGAAATTGAGTCTCTATTCTCAAAACTTCCGTTTCAGCCAAGTCCATAACAGTAGAGCTGGTTGGTAAACAAGTCCGCGTAAGTCAAGATATGGCGATCTTCATTACAATGAACCCTGGATACGCGGGCCGTTCCAACTTGCCCGATAACTTGAAGAAGTTGTTCCGAAGCTTGGCCATGACCACGCCGGACAGACAGCTGATTGCCGAAGTGATGCTGTTCAGTCAAGGTTTCAGGACTGCTGAAAAACTGGCCTGCAAGATTGTGCCTTTCTTCAAGTAAGTATTGAAGATTATATGTCGTTTTTCAGGCTCTAGTTTCCCTAACAATGCCTACGATTTGCGTTACATAGATGACGTAATTAGTTGAACATCTTCTATGTAATCTCTGTTAGCAGTCGATGGCATTTTGAGTCCATTGAGCCGGGTCACCTACACCATGTTATCGTGTCTTACAACATAAGACATTATTAGCTAACATACAGGGACGAAACCTATTTAGTTACCAAAGACAGAACATAAAAAATTGATGCTCTTTCGGATAAATAAATAATAAGGCAATCAAAAAAATGGATTAGGTTGGTAGAATAGCAACATCTGCCTCCTAGAAACCTTTGTTTTTTTTTTATAACTCTATAAATAATGCAAAAAACACTTAAACATCCCACCACACTAGCTGTTCTGCTAACATATTGTGTGAAAAAAATGTCTTAGTAAACCCAGCAACTACAATGAACAAAATTGCCGAAATTTATAGCAACATAAAATCAAAATTCTTCTTTCTAACAGGCTATGCGACGAACAGCTGTCCAACCAGTCTCATTACGACTTCGGACTGCGAGCCCTCAAATCTGTGCTCGTATCAGCTGGTAATGTCAAGCGTGATCGTATCCAGAAAATCAAGGTATGTCCAATTTTCTTTATTTACTTTTTGACATTATATCACTCACTCTCATGGCTTGATAACCAGAGTGACCAGGGGGGGTATTACAAAGTCTTAAAACCAGGCTTATTCCGGCGAGTGAAAGTGACAGAGCTATACAAGTCGTCTAGCGCCATCACGTTCACTCACTGGAAAAAGCCTGGTTTTAAGACGTTGTAATACCCCCCATGTATCCAGTTTGATAAAAGATGGGATTCTTGAATTTTGTGGAATCTTTCACAAAATCCACGAAGTCTTTTGTTGACATTTGCACACTTGGTTGCTCACAACTGTATCCCGGAACATAGCGATAGGATTAATCTCGATCCGAAACCGATTGATTCCATACCTATCTGGCCCTATAGCCAAATGGCAAGCGACATTCGCTAACGTTCAGCAGTCGCTAAGACATTTTCAACTTCATACCCCATTGCATAAAGTTGAAAATCTATCAAAGATTACAGATCGTTTTCGTTTGTTTGTCTTTACTAGATTTTCAACTTTATGCGATGGGGTATTAAGTTGAAAATGTATTAGCGACTGCTGAACGTTAACGATTGTCGCTTGCCGTTTGGCTACAGGCTCTGTTCTCAAATCAAGTTCTATGAAGTTTGAATGGGGGTTAATTCTTGAGCTTTGTTCCTGAATATTGGCTTTAGACAGTGTAAAGTGTGAAATTCAGTGAAAAAGTTCAAGATTCAATGGGTCCTGTTTATTTGTGAAATAAAATTGTAACATGTTTTGTTTGTTTATGCCCGGAACAAACAGAAACTAGAAAAATCTTTTCAGAATATGGTAAGCTAAAGAAAACCAAACAATATGGTAGTTGACTTTTTTTAAAAGAATAATTACTACAGATTCGTTTTTTTTTTCTTTTATTTTATGGTGTAACTGACATAGACGTACGAGTCAGTTGAACGCTCTAAGAAGTGATTTTTTGAAATAGAACTGCTTCGGATAAAGTGAAAATTATATATTGGTGGTCAACTAATTGTCAATTTTCTATGGAAAAAAAAAATTTCTAAAATTTTATTACCGTGCAGTGATATTTTAAAAACTCACTGTCCATGTCCGTTTCGCATGAAAATTGCTAGAAGTATTTTATATAATTAAGATTTACAGCAAACTATGAAATGCTTTCTATAGCTTTTTGTGAATTTCAACCAAATTCTTTCTTAAATTTAAAAGTAGTCAACTGCCCTATTTCACTGTTGTGTGTCTCGATATTTCGATATTTTATCTATACCTTCTTTCGAAACATCAATATTATATCCTATAATATTATATGCTTTAAAAAAAACAACCGCCGTATTGCTTCAGGGTTTCCTAACAAAAATCTTTGGGGAAGATTAACCGTCTTACCGCAGAAAAATTAACATCTGTTAAACACTTCTCTAAAAACTGTCAACGTCAAAACGACATTTCACGTTGATATAAGGTGTGCGTCCACAGGTCGGCATCGCACGTATCGGACGTACCGTACGTAACGGATTTTAGTTTGCCTTTTATGAAAACTCATACAACTGCGTCCACTGAAGCGCATCGTACGGACGGCTCATCGGCAATGCCGTAATGCGATGCGTACCGATGACGTCATACGGAATGCCGATCAGTAGAAGCGATAAAGGTGGCATCGGCAATCCGATTGCTGATACTCGCGTCTGTTTTGATGCGATGCGTCCGATACGTACGATGCGGACCTGTGGACGCTTACCAATAAGGAATCTTTTGCAATTCCACTTTAAAAAAAAAAAACATCAGATGTTTATCGTTTTGTAGTGAGGCAGTCAGATTCTATTTAATACTACTACTTCTTCAATTTCAGACTTCAGTGTGTTCGCTGAGGACCTTTTTTTATTTTAATATAATCTTACCATAAATAAAGTTTAGGAAACTCTGCTCTATGGACTTCAAAAGTCTTTAATCTTCTCTTTGTATTATAGGAGAACCTAATCGAACGGAGTACAGAAGTGCCCGACGAGGCATCGATAGCCGAGTCTCTTCCGGAACAGGACATCTTGATCCAGTCAGTGTGTGAGACGATGGTACCGAAGCTGGTCGCTGAAGACATCCCGCTGTTGTTCTCATTGTTGAACGATGTGTTCCCCAACGTTGGGTATACTAGAGCTGAGATGACAGGTAAGTTGTTTTAAAAAAGTTGATCTGTGTTTGATGGTACTAATTCAAACTTTACTGGCAATAATGCATGTCTGGCTTTGGCGATATAAACTGGGGAAATACCTTAGAAACAAATGAGGAATGTTTTGAGTGAAAGATGACACGACACACGATTGACTGCACGGTCGAGTTGCTTGAAAGAAAACTCCTGCACTTCGTGTCGCAAGTTTTTTTTCGCACAGAATATTATGGTAGTTGTCTAGTTTAACAATTTGTGTTGTGAGCTTAAATGTCTGTAGCATGAAGGCGTCGTACGAAATATGTAAAAGTGTTCCCAAAAAATTAAAAATGGCAGGGAAAGTGTCGTGTTCTGCTTCACTCGAAACTGCGAACCTCAAATAAGTCTCGGAACTTTATGATATGCAACTAAATTATGTTTTATGAAGTAAAGTAGTATTAGAAGTTACAAATTGACACACTTCCAACAGGATTGAAGAACGAGATCCGTGCAGTGTGCGCCGAAGAATTCTTGGTCTGCGGCGAAGGTGACGAACAAGGCTCCACATGGATGGACAAGGTACTTTATTTACTAATACTGATGCTAGAAAACCGGTGAATAAACCCAATAAAATTAACTGGTCAAGGATTTAACTGATAACATCCATATCATTGACTGCACAGTCAATTTGTTTGAACACCAGGTCCATTTTATTTGCACATCGTTTGATTTATTCTATAACATTATAACATCCATAATAATTATAATTATAACTCATCTTAACCGAGAAGGTGATGGTGTGTCAAGATTTTTATAATATAATTAAAATTATAATGTAATATTTATATTCATATTGATTAATATATTTCATGCGACAATAATCATAACAATTTAACATTTTGCTTTATCCATTTTATTGACATTGAGGCTGCTTTTCACATGAATTTAAAATTCCAAATATTATCCGTTTATTGTTCCATTTAATAATATATAACATTGGTATATTTAACTAAAATGAAAATTGTAAAAATCAGCCTCCCCATACCCATAAATTACCTATTATATCGATACATAATATGGTAGTACGTGAGTGTGAATGCGTATGCGTTTCCATGCTAACCCGCTAACGGCACGTAGAGGCGCAGCGCATCGTCGCGCGCGCAGCACAGCACGTGGATCGAGAAGGTCAGTGACCGAGCGGTGTGGGTGTGCTCTTGTGTCTTTACATTTACGTTCATGTGTGTGAATTTTTCGACACGGAGTTAATAGTTAATGGAGTACTAGTAACGCTATTCAAGTAAAAGTGCGTTGCGTCTCGGTGTAAAACACATATTAAAAAAATGCGACGACTCCTCGTTACAGGTGTCTTGAAGGCACAGAAGTACTCCATTAGTTACCAACTCCTTGGTTTTCCAGCCACCACTCACATAGACGACTTGTACTTCATTCTAAGCTTACACACCACTACACCTGGTCGAACACGTCACTGTCTGGATTTTATTTTTTAGATGTTTCTCCTTTGCAGTTTTGCTATGACTAGTTTCTTTGTTAATTTCTTGATTATATCAGGAATACTCGACCACATAATATGTAGCTGTAGATTTTAGAGCAAGAAAACATGCGAAGAGACTGAGATAGCAACCCTACTTTTCTATAAAAAGTTTAAAGTGATTTTAAAACGTATGATTAAGGTTAAAGGAAATGACGATATAAGGCGCGTAAGCATATAAACAACGCAATAATACTAACATAATATACATAATTATACCTTTTATTGCATACTCTTCTTTACTATTACTTGTTCGTACACTCATTGTCAGTCAACGCTCAAATACTCTAAGCTCTCACCAAATTCTGGAGCTACTCTACTTTGAGCTTTATTTCGTCAAACATAGGGGTTTGATTGTATCGCAATACTGCCAGTGCCGGATTAGCCATATAGCAGGAGGCAGCAAATGCTACGGGCCCCGCGCCTTGGGGGGCCCCGCGCCTGTGCCCAAAAAAAAATATCTGTTATACACCTTGGCTATTCTTAAAGTGAATGATTGGCCACACTGTCACTACTAACGCCTCGTTACAGTCGTCTCCTTAAGACTTTAATACAGGGTAACTTCTGTATAAATCATTACATGGCTATATTGAAACAATGCAATCCACACTGAGACATTTCGTATTGAGAGTTTTGCCCCAAAACCTCCAGCGGCCGCCCTCAGGCTACTCCTGCCTAATCTCAGTGGGCCAAACGCCTCATGCAAGGAGGCTATACGCCGGCGTAGTATTAGCGACCACTAAAGCTGGTCGCATGCCATGCGAATCGGCCAACCTCCTAGCTGGATTGCTGCCCTGGGATCTGGAGGCGACTGCCCTCCATCGCGTCTATGAGTGGCGCGTGGAGGCGCAGCGCCGGGGTGTAGCCGCGCTGCTTCGAAAAGTGAAGGCACGGGGCACCCCCTCTAGAGGGCCAAACATGCGGGGGTCGCGAGACTTATCTCATTACTGTGACCTCGGAACGTAAAGGGCTATTGAAGGACACCGTGGATTTACCGCTAAAAAAGAGGCAATGTAACTCTAGGGCCCCGTGGCTACATTTGCTACGGGCCCCGCACCGGCTTAATCCGGCACTGAATACTGCCTGTTTTCAATAACACTTAGGACACCTAAATTGATCCGTAACAAAGCTCTCTGTTGGATACCCAATACATGAATTTCTAACATTGAAAAAATTGGGCAATAAATAAGGTGTCCCTAAGTATTAGTGAAAGAAGGTATATATGTCTCTCTCTCTTTAAGCTTCCTATTTAGACAAATATTCCTTCTATATTATTTCGTCAATTTATGTATTATAACTTTAAAATCTCTTATTTTATGGTCTTGTGCTAAAATGGATACCTACGAAATATACCGATTCACAATCCGACTCAATCCAAGGATTATGAATCCTAGTACTTTGACATAAAGCTGACTTGTTAAAATGTGTACAGGTCCTCCAATTGTACCAAATCTGCAAGTTGAACCATGGTTTGATGATGGTCGGTCCGTCTGGAAGCGGCAAGTCTACTGCGTGGCGTGTACTACTGAAGGCGTTGGAGAGGTAAGATTATCATACCAATCATTATATGATCCATCTTATATGGCAGAATAATGTTAAAGTGGGTCATGTAATGCTGGCCACTATAGATGTTACTACCTCTTATTCTAGACTACACATCTGATTCTGGGTTGTAAGCAACCACGATTTCAATCAACATTAACGATGCTCTGTACTTTTTGAATAGACTTTCAACTTTATCTTGTTGGAAATGAAGTTAAAAACCTATTGAAGATTGTTGAGCATTTTCGTTCGTTCGTGTTGTAGTCTTTTAAGGGGGATGCTCCAACCAGCCCGCGAAATTCAATTTTTTTTTACGTTTTTTGCAATTTGCAGGCCAGTGACTTGTGAAAAATCGCTCTATCAGCTCTCACATAGAAAAGCTGCATCATGTTAAAATCTCCGAAATCTAACTTCGATGCACCTTTTCTATGTGAGAG
Organism: Agrotis segetum; assembly: GCA_036375495.1. Classification (NCBI taxonomy): domain Eukaryota; kingdom Metazoa; phylum Arthropoda; class Insecta; order Lepidoptera; family Noctuidae; genus Agrotis; species Agrotis segetum. Next base: position 419,120 of record JAQSVV010000301.1, on the reverse strand, counting down.
CTGATGGATCGAATTTTTTGATAATTTTTATATTAAGAATTATACTTGTTATTACCGCAACTCATATATATTTATAAAGTTACAACATGTCACTGGCCTGCAAATTGCAAAAAACGTAAAAATATTTGAATTTCGCGGGCTACATCGACGCAATCACCTTAAGATACTCAACTTAATGATTCTGTAGGACATACACTTTAGAACCACAAAAATGTCATAGTGGTTTGATGTTTTTGCTATTAATTCTTTTGTTTTTTACAGATTCGAAGGCGTTGAAGGCGTGGCTCACGTCATCGACCCGAAGGCGATGTCCAAGGAAACATTGTATGGTGTACTGGATCCTAACACTCGTGAATGGACTGATGGTCTCTTTACTCATATACTCAGGTAAGACAACCTGAACCAATATCTTTTTTTCTAATTATCAAGACTTTTTGGAAACTACGTTTTTAGTTTTAGCGTGATAAGTATACTATAAATTGCATTAGTGTATTCGATTTAGTGTTTTACCAATGTTACTATTCCTGGAGAAACATTTGCGCATCAAGTAAGACCTGACCTGACTGTTGTTGTTCTATAATTGAACATTTAGCTTTAGTAAATTATTATTTGAATTCTTTTGCAATAATTTAAATCTCTATTCTAAGAGTTTTCCATAATTCCTTGATAACAATTTAAAATATTTAATTCTAAAGGAAAATCATCGACAACGTCCGCGGTGAGATCAACAAGCGTCAATGGATCATATTCGACGGCGATGTGGACCCTGAATGGGTTGAGAACTTGAACTCGGTACTTGATGACAACAAGCTGCTCACTCTGCCCAACGGAGAGCGTTTGTCGCTGCCTCCTAACGTTCGAGTTATGTTTGAGGTAAGATTATTGCCACAAACATCATTTTACAAATGAGCTTTTCGGCCACTTTAATCAATGTTCCTAAAAGTGATTCACTTCTCGAATTTCCAGCATGGTTAATAGCATTTTCTATGTAAAAAGATTACGCTTAGGCGGTGTCCTGCGTGAGCGACAAATGCGACGCGACGCGATGCGATTCAAACAAATTCAACTACTTTTGTAATATTATTTTATAATTTACTTCGTGTCGCGTCGCATTCGTCGCTCAGCAGGACACCACGTTACCAATCAAAATTGCTTGTCAGAACTGAACCTAAATAGTAGACTTGTAGCATGGACTGAGCATTAGCTGGTTAGAATTGCTATACGATCTAAGAAAGACCGATTTGTTTTTTTTTAGGATATTGCCAACTGGCCTTTTCAGACCCGCAGCCTATAATTTCCTTAACAATCGTCAATATTTCCAAAGCTACGGCTTTAAATAGTTGTGTTTTATTTTAGGTACAAGATCTGAAGTACGCTACCCTCGCCACCGTCTCCCGTTGTGGCATGGTCTGGTTCTCACAGGACGTGCTTACAACCGAAATGATCTTCGAAAACTATCTCATGAGGTAAATAAAAACTTTCATCACCGTTCTTCTTCCACATGCTAAAGTGGACCTTACGTACTGTAGAAATGGCATATTTTACATTATTACTGTAATTTTAGATTGAGGAACATTCCACTTGAAGATGGCGAGGAAGACTCATTCAGTATTGTTATGGCTGCTCCTACAGCGGGTGGTGATCAAAACGCTACGGAGAACATTTTGTCTCCTGCTTTACAAGTAAGAATACTAAAATACAATTTTTCTAAAAACACACCTTATTTTTGACCCATTGATTTTTTATTTCTCTTGAAACCATTAAATAGTAAAATCGTTGAGTTCACTAATCAGCGACAACGTCACAAATGCTTTTGCCATACAAAATATTTGTGAGACGTTTTGGCAGCTCATAAATAGTTATTTGTTATGCAAGGCTACAAAGTAGATTTTTGGCGCGAGTAATTGAATTGAGAACTGAGCGAGCGAAGGATCCTAATATTGAACCGCGAGAGAAACGAGCGGTTCAAATATAGAATCCTGAGCGATGCGAAGAGAGACGCGAAAAACTTTGCTGCCGAGTGCAACACACAATTTTTCACCTGACACAGCGAGGAAATGCAGTGGGGGCGTCTCGCCTGTCAATGTATAAAATAATCGAATACAAGACGTGTTCGAATTTTTAACAACACTTTGTGCTCTAGAGCACAAAATGGAGTTTTGCGCTCAGATTTTGAATGAGAAATAGAATCTTTCCGAGCGTGTGAGGTGAAAGACTATTCAATTGATTGGTGGTTCAATACCTAATTTAAAGCGTTCCTGCGAGTACACAATCAATGCGTGTGACAAAAAATTTCTGTAAAAGCCGGAAGACATTCTCTGTCAGCACAAGAACGGACGCTTGTCTCGATTAGAACGCGTGGCCTGAAAGAAATGTTGACCTTTTCTCATATATTGTGTTGAAAATTAGAGTCTACATTTACAAATCCAGAGCAGTGGTGGCCCAGTGGTATCGGCCCCGACTTAAGAGTTGCAGGTCGTGGGTTCGAATCCAGGCAGGCGCATTACTTTGTGTAATTTATTTCATCACCACTGCTCTCAAATCAGTGAAGGAAAACATCGTGAGGAAACCGCCTAGAACCAAAGATTCGAAGACGTGTGACTTCCACTAATCCGCACTGGGCCCGCGTGGTGGATTATGGCCCACCCCCTCTCACAGAGAGGAGGTCTGTGTCCCAGCAGTGGGAACATTAATGGGCTGATATGATGATGATGATGATTTACAAATCCACTTCCTTTCATAGACTCAGCGAGATGTGGCCGCGATCCTGCAGCCCCTATTCTTTGGAGATGGCTTAGTAGTAAAGTGTCTGGAGCGTGCAGTCAGTCTCGATCATATCATGGACTTCACGCGTCATCGAGCGCTTTCATCGCTGCATTCTATGCTCAACCGTGGAGTAAGGTAAGTGAACACAGGAACTCGATATTTCTGTTTTAAAGGAGATCTAGACTCTAGTATTATGTTTTGAGTTTAGAGTCATAATGTCAGTTTGTTTTGAGTCTTAATGAAGCTATTTGTGTATGGATTTGACTGGATGGATCTATGACTTAAGAAGTACAAACACCAGTACAGCTTGGTCAGAACGGATTGAAACGAAACTAATCTTTTTGTTTTTGACAACGTTTAAAATCTATACTTGATGTAAACAAAGAACGCAGGTTTGTTAGATTAATTTTTGTGCCATAAAACTAACGTAATAAGTGAAAAATATTATAATAAAAACATTCAAAGTGCTGATAGCGAGAGCACAGTGGCGACTTCCGGTTTTCTACTGTTTTTTGCCAAGCTGTACATTAACCTATCTCAATGTGTCATATTTCCTTATTATAGATTTAAACCTTATCACAATAGTGAAAGATTAATGTTCGTTCAGTAAAATTTGGCAGATTGGGGTAGATTGTCCTGCTTGCGTCTGTCTGTACCTTATAGGTCAAACTTTGATCATATCCAAATAATTATATGTATTCATTGGATTAAATTCTCGAAAATATAGAAATTATCTCAAGCAGTCGGAATTCAGCACATGAATTTTTTCCACCTACGCAATTCTTACTATATATTTTATCTTCTAGAAACATCCTTGGCTACAATCGTCAACATCCTGACTTCCCGATCACAAACGAGCAACTTGAAGCTTATGTTCCCAAGTGGCTCGTGTACTCTCTTCTATGGTCATTTGCTGGTGATGCCAAACTCAAGGTAAAGTACTAAAAAGTTACTTAGTCGATTAAGCGTCGATCTCCTGTTTTTATACTTTTTTATTTAGGATTGACGCAGCATTTCTTTATCTTCAATACTTCATTATTATCGCCTTTAAAACAAATTACTCAAAATACGAGGCACTGGAACAATAATCTAAATTAGATAATAATACAGTTTTCTCCAACTGCCACTAAAATTGTTTGTAACGATTGCTGGTTTTCAAATATCGTCGCGAAAATAGAAAAGACATAAATAAGTGATATTAGTTAATTATTGCCAAAATCTTACAATAAAGGAAAAACCATAGTTAATCTGAAATTTGATTATTTATTGCCAAAATCTTACAAAAAAGGAAAAACCATAGTAATGTGATGTTTATTTATTGCCAAAATCTTACAATAAAGGAAAAACCATAGTTAATCTGATACTTGTTTATTGAATGCCAAAATCTTACAAAAAAGGAAAAACCATAGTAATGTGATATTTGTTTATTTATTGCCAAAATCTTACAATAAAGGAAAAACCATAGTAATGTGATAATTGTTTATTTAATGCCAAAATCTTACAATAAAGGAAAAACCATAGTTAATCTGATATTTGTTTATTTATTGCCAAAATCTTACAATAAAGGAAAAACCATAGTAATGTGATGTTTGTTCATAGGATCGCAACGAACTAGGAGACTTCATCAGATCTGCCAGTACCATGCAGTTGCCGAACTGTGGTGCAAATCAGCACATCATTGACTTTGAAGTGAGTATAAAGCTCGTATTACCATATCCATTTTTCATTCATTCTTAATCTGTGAAACTACGAAGGCTTAATTTAAATTGGCAAAAGTATCATTTATGTTAATTTGAAGTTGAAGTCATGAAGTTTCTATGACATTTTCCGAATTAAATTGGACCAGTTGACTTAAGTTCAATGTGTACTACTCACTGGACGAACGAGGTTCCAGTTTTCTTGTTACGAGAGGGACGGAAACTATTCTAGATGCCTTTGCAGATAGAATATAGTTGAATCCAACAAAGGGCTCAAGAAAATCAAGGCCTATTGGCCATCAGGGGAAAAGTCAAGCTGGTTACGATAATGACACTATTTAAAGATTTTGTAACGTCAACTTTGTGTCCTAGGTGTGTATAACCGGAGAATGGGTTCCCTGGTCGGCGAAGGTGCCCCAGATTGAAGTGGAAACTCATAAAGTGGCCGCACCGGATGTGGTCGTACCAACTCTTGATACAGTGCGACATGAAGCGCTGCTCTACACTTGGTTGGCGGAACACAAGCCTTTGGGTTCGTATATTTAAAATTTATTATAATGATGTCGTTATCCTTACGATTACGATATATGACACAAAACGTGCGGTTATTTACAACCGGTAGATGAACAACAAAACGAGCTCGCCACGACGACGTAAGTCAGTCGAATTGCATCATAATATCGCAATAGCAAGAGCCATTTTCATTTTTTAGGGTTCCGTAGTCAACAAGGAACCCTTATAGTTTCGCCATGTCCGTCCGTCCGTCCGTCCGTCCGTCCGTCTGTCCGCAGTTTAGCTCAGAGACGCACAGTACTAGAGAGCTGTAATTTGGTATAAATATACGGATTTGTTGTGCCAAAAAAGTGGTAAAATAAAATCTCGTAAAATATTTTTTTTTAGGGTACCTCCAGTACTTACACGTAAAGTGAGGATTTTTTTTTTCTCGCGTACCCCTTAGTGTGGGGTATCATTAAATAGGTCTTTAAAAAATAATGATAGTTTCCATTAACAATTTTTTGATAAAAAAATTAGTTTGTGAAATATTAAGCTTTAAAGTGCTAAATTTTGCTCGATTCGAGTGTCCCCCTCCTCTACCAGCTAAACGGTTACGTTTGGGGGTGTGAAAAAAATCACAATAGTAGTATATATAACGAAGTTTAAAAGAAAATTATCATGACTAAGTAAGCTTTACAACTTTACGAGTAATAGTCGACCAACTTATAAAATGTACTTGGACATCATATTTTCTAAACAAAATGTATCGGAGACAACTGCAAATGTAAGTTTGTCAACTTTATTTTTACAGCTTTTATAGGTATGTTTTTTGGGGACAGGTAGGTTTTTATCGTCAACTATTTTTAACTAAATTCAAAAAAAGGAGGAGGTTCTAAATTCGTCGTAATCTTTATTCTTATGTATTTTCCCCGATTTCTCAAAGACTCCTGGACCGATTTTGAAAATTCTTCTTTTTAAAATTAAATTCAGCGAATCAGTTTAGTTAGTTCGCATAAGTATTTTGATGGGCAACTACGGAACCCTACACTGTGCGTGACCCGACACGCACTTGGCCGGTTTATTAAGTAGAAATTGCAAATCGCGTGATGAACATGCTCGCTAAGACTTCTGTCCGTTCACGACCGTGCCGCTGTGGCTGTGAGCGGTGTCTAAGCGCGGGGCGGAGAACGGTAAGATCAAATGTACGCGCATTTGACGTGGAGTTGCGGATACCAGCCCGTTATTTATTTATTTATTTGGCTTACCAACAATTGTTACACTGATACTTAGGTAAATACAGGCGTAGCTTAAACTAAGTGTACAATATAGGGCGGTAAACACAACAAGCAAAACAGTACTAATCAAATGAATGTCTTCAAAGTAAGTAACAAGTAACGTATAGTATAGTCACAGCGTAGAGATGTTGTGACATTTACAAAGAACGGAAAATTAAAAACAAAAATAATAAAAACAGTTGTGATGGCAATATGCACATTTTTTAGATTATTCCTATGTGGACTTGGCATACTGTTGTACTTACAAAGTAATTAATGTGTTATACGCGCTACCCATCGCACGTAACGGCCCCTTCACGACGTTGTTCTAAGCGATTTTCCTAAGAAACGGTGCGGAAAATAAACCCTGGGATGCGTTCATTAATCACACGTGGTGCTTATGAGGGGTGGTGGGAGGAAGAATCTCTTTTTTTTTCGTTATCTTTGTTTTACTGTTTGAGTCGTTCGTTGTCGTTATAGAGAACTTAGCAACTGTGTGCACTGGGTGCACTTCTCATATGGCACACTTCGCAAAAAGAGCACTTTTTAAGATGAAAGGATATTTGGAATAATTGTCTCAAAAATGAAAGAATCTTTGGTTTTGCGTAGGTTCTTAAATAAACATGTACCATATGGGAAGAGCACGAGTTGCTAAGTTCACCATTTGAGCATGGTGTACAAGTTGAGAAGTGCACCAAATGCGTCAAACCCAGAAAACCCGCAGCTTAATTTTAATTCATCATAATTATCAGTCATGATTATGTGCCAGGAGTTAAAATCTCAATGCATTGGTATCAACATAAACTGGTGATAATAACAATAGTTATTCTTTTACACCAGTACTCTGCGGTCCTCCCGGTTCCGGTAAGACCATGACGCTATTCTCCGCACTCCGAGCCCTGCCAGACATGGAGGTGGTTGGTCTCAACTTCTCTTCGGCCACCACTCCTGAGCTTCTTCTGAAGACTTTCGACCATTACTGCGAGTACAGGAAAACTCCGAATGGAGTTGTATTGGCTCCAGTACAGGTAATTTAAGTGTTCATTCAAAATACCATCCTACTACTTTACAATAAAGTTTACTTTCGTTTGAGTTTCTTATGACTTTTTTTTTTTTTAAATTTTGTAACAACATCTTGATTTAAAAGAGTCCATGGAGTTCTTTATCCATTCTTCTCCATAGAGAATCTTTGTAATGTGCAAATACCAATACAGTACTTTCAGTAGTTATTATGCCTTGTGTCTGGGACTGTAGAATAGTATTTTTTTTTACATTCATTTGAGTTTTGCGCTACGTAATCTTGATCTTAAAAGACTTGGAATCTTTATCATAAACAAATAACAGTGTGAGGATTTTATACCATCCCTGATTGGTTGTAGCTCGGCAAATGGCTGGTACTGTTCTGCGACGAAATCAACTTGCCGGACATGGATCAATACGGCACTCAGCGAGTCATCTCCTTCCTGAGACAGCTACTCGAACATAAGGGCTTCTTCAGAGCTAGTGGTGAGTACTCTCGTTGATTCTACTTAAAATGGGCGTTTTTCCATTAAAAAATATTAAAATGGTAATTGCAGAAGTGCGCAATACTTTTCATACACTTTTGCTTCCCCGTGCCCTCTAATGGAAAAACGCTCATTGATTTGAAAGCAAACGAAGTTAAAAGCCAAATTAATCTAACGTTGTCTCACTTCACTGATTCGAAAATGATGGGAATTAAGTATCTTAAACATAGTTTTTACACACATGATATTGGTACAAAGAACATAGGTTTAAATAAAGAATTAATTTTATTTACGAAACAAGATTTAATTATATTTTTATTTTCATAAATAACAGGGTATAATGGGAGGTTTTCTTTTTGGAGTTTAAAAAAAAAAGTAGTTTCCAAGAACTCGATAGATGGCGTTGAACTGACGGTGTGACTCTAGGAAAAAGATGTATGCCTTCATTTTTGCACAAATCCACGAGGCACAGACTTCGCTTCTTTTTCCCTTGGGACATTTTCTTTTTGGCGTGGAAAACTCATTAATTAAAAAGTCTTGTAAATGAATATTTTTTTCTTTTTCCTTGTTGTTATTTATTTTCAAAATGCCATTTGTGTGATGTCATGTGACTACAGATGTGACTGACAATGACATGACATGTACTTTTTGTTTTACGATCTCAAAATTACATACAAGTGAAAAAAACAAAAAATGACGTGACGTTCCGTTCATTGCAGTCACATATCAAGTTCAGCGCCATCTATCCATTGACAGGGAAAACATAAAAAGAAAATCCCTCATTAGCATTACATTTTGATTGCCCTGTTGGTCTAGTGGTTAGTGACCCTGACTGCTATGCCGGAGGTCGTGGGTTCGATTCACCCAGGACAAATGTTCGTGTGATGAGCATGATCGTTTGTTCTGTGTCTGGGTGTAATTTATCTACAATATGTATGTATTTAGAAATATATAAGAATGTTTATCAGTTGTCTAGTACCCATAACACAAGCTCTGCTTAGCTTGGGACTAGATGGCGTTGTGTGATAGTTGTGGAATGTCAAATGCAGATCATTCATGGGTCCACCTGGAGCGCATCCAATTCGTCGGAGCGTGTAACCCACCGACCGATCCGGGTCGTAAGCCTCTGTCACATCGACTACTACGTCACGTGCCCGTCATATACGTCGACTATCCTGGAGAGACGTCGCTTGAACAGGTATGTGCTTCAAAACAGTCTCTTCTTAGTCGCTACACTTGACAGAGTGGTCTTGGTAGTCACATCTGGGGGGGTATTACAACGTCTTAAAACCAGGCTTGTTCCAGTGAGTGAATGAGATGGCGCTAACGACTTGTATAGTTCTGACACTTTCACTCGCCGGAACAAGCCTAACCAAGCCAAGGACAAAAAGATGGATGGATTGTGTGAAGAATGGTAAAAACGTAAAAGGAGGAGGAGTACCCGGCACGTAAGTTGGCAAGATTATGGTGTAGTGGGGGTAAGTTTGCGCATCGCGTTTAGCGGCACACAAGTGTAAGCGAGAGCGCGTATACTGGGTGCGAGGGGGAAACACGAGTGACGCACCAATCGCGTGCTCGGATCGGCACTACCTCATACCCCGCGACCCGCATGACCACCAAAGAGATCTACAAAATTACTTCTGCGCATCTAACTGTTGTAGTTTCTAATATCAAAATAAGTATCTATGATCTCTGTTAACTGTTTATTCTTAAATTGTCTATGCGTGTTAAACAAAATATTAAAGTGTCACTCTGTACTGAAAAACCGATTCGTTTTCACTTTAGGTTATGGGCCAACCCAGTATTTCCAAATTATAAGTGCTAAATATGGCAAAGATGAATGGTACGTAGATTCGGGAGCCAGCGCCCATATGACGGCTAACGAAACTTGGTTAGAAGATGTTTCGAGTCCGCAGATTTTTCCGGACATTTTGGTAGCTAATCAAGAAAAACTTCAAGTCTCGAGCAAAGGCAATGTTAGAATATCAACGCAGCAAGGCTATGATATAACAATTACGAATGTTTTGTACGTTCCAAACCTAACAACAAACTTATTGTCAGTGAGTCAATTAATTAAGAATAACAACAGTGTTTCTTTCTCAGAAAGTCAATGTTTTATATACAATGCGAAGAAAAAACTGGTAGCTGTTGCTAATTTAACTGACGGCGTGTATAAGTTAGAGTTATGTGTTACGCCAGTGACAAAATGTTTACTTGCCAGAGATAACGCATTGTTATGGCACAGGAGGTTGGGACATGTAAACACGCATGACTTGAACAAAATGAAGAATGGCGCTGTCGATGGTGTTACGTATGAAGGCAGTTATGAGGTGACTAAATCTAACTGTGTGGTTTGTTGCCAAGGGAAACAGTCACGTTTGCCTTTCTCAACAGGCTCAAGAGCGACGTCAGTGTTGGAAGTTGTACATTCTGATGTTTGCGGGCCCATGGAAACTAAATCCATAGGATTGTCGAGATACTACTTACTCTTTGTTGATGACTACAGCCGTATGTCATTTGTTTACTTCATGAAAGAAAAAAATGAAGTGTTCAAGTATTTTAAAGAGTTCAGATCAATGGTGGAGAAACAGAAGAATGCCAATATCAAGATCCTGCGTACAGATAATGGTGGAGAGTTCTGTTCGAAAATAATGGAAGAATACTTAAAAAAATCTGGCATTGTACACCAAAAGACGAACCCATATACACCTGAACAAAACGGTATGTCTGAGCGAAACAATAGAACAATTGTTGAGAGAGCGAGGTGTTTATTGTTTGATGCTAAGTTACAGAAACAGTTTTGGGCAGAGGCAGTATCTACAGCTGTCTACTTAAAGAACCGTTGTATAGCATCAGGTCTTAATGATAAAACGCCATATGAGATGTGGTACGGCAAGAAACCAGTATTGAGCCATTTACGTATTTTTGGTAGTCCAGCAATGGTGCATATTCCAAAAGAGAAGAGAACCAAGTGGGACAAGAAAGCTTTGCAACATATTCTTGTTGGTTACTCGGAGTATATAAAGGGTTACAGAGTTTATGACCCTGTCAAAAACCTAGTCACTACAAGTCGAAATGTAGTGGTGATGGAAGGAGCAGTTGTAGGAGTAATGCCCAAAGCTAGTGAAGCAACATGGCACGTCGATGAAGCAATTTCAGTTGCAAAAGAAGCTGATCGTTCAGTGGGGGAACATAATAGTTCAGAACAATCAGATTTGGAGTCAGACAATATCTATAGCTCTGACAGTGAATCATCACAACAAACATTCTATGAGGCAGATGAGACATATGTGCCTGAAACTACTTCACCAATCAGCAGTCCAGAAACAGAGTCTGAAATCTTGAACAGACCACAGAGGGAGCGACGGAAGCCTGACAGATACAACCCGCTAGGATTGTTGGCTACTGCAGATGCTGAATTGACAGTGAAAGAGGCCTTGAATGGTCCCGAGAGTGTGCAATGGAGAAAGGCCATGGATGACGAGTTGGAGTCATTCAGAAAGAATGAAGTATTTGAACTCGTTGATGCTCCAAAAGGTGTCACAATAGTGCAGTCTAGGTGGGTGCTGAAGAAAAAATATAAAAGTGATAGTGAAGTGCAATATCGTGCGCGATTAGTTGCAAAAGGTTTTACACAAAAGTTTGGTGTGGACTATAGTGAGACGTTTTCACCTGTTGTGCGGCACTCAACACTAAGACTATTGTTTGCGTTAAGTGTAAAATTAGGACTGGACATTACTCAATTAGATGTTAAAACTGCTTATCTAAATGGTTATTTAAAGGAAGATATTTATATGTGTGTACCTGAAGGTTTTGTATCCAAAATGGGTGGGAAAGTTTTCAAACTTAAAAAGGCAGTATATGGATTAAAACAATCCGCCTTAGCATGGTATGAAAGGGTCAGAAATGTATTGTGTAATAATAACTTTAAAAACTGTATACAAGAGCCTTGTTTATTTACAAAGATATGTAACAATGTGAAAATTGTAATAGCATTGTATGTAGATGATTTCCTAATTTTTTCTAATAATGAGAATGAAACTAAGAAAGTTAAAGATATACTAACTTCTGAGTTTGAGATAAAGGATTTAGGTGAGGTGAAGTGTTATTTAGAATGAATATCAATGTAAAGAAATATTGTAATAAATATGAGATTACTGTTGGTCAGCAACAGTACATAGAAGAGTTATTGGAATCATTTGAAATGGCCAATTGTAAAACAGCTGATACACCTATAGAATCTAAATTGAATATAACTAAGGCAGAAAAATGTACTCCAGGAATCAGTTATCAGAAACTTATAGGTTGTCTAATGTATTTAGCAGTTATGACAAGACCTGATATAGCCTACTGTGTGAGTTATTTAAGCCAGTTTAATACAAGCTATTCTGTAGAACATTGGAACTATGCAAAAAGAGTACTCAAGTACTTAAAGAAAACTAAAATGTATTGTCTAAAGTTTAGTAGTAATGGTGAAAGCTTGCAAGGTTTTGTAGATGCTGACTGGGCCAGCGATAGTGTAGATAGGAAGTCATACACTGGTTATTGTTTTACTATGTCAGGCTCAGCTATCTCATGGCAGAGTAGAAAGCAGCGAGTTACAGCCCTCTCGAGCACAGAAGCTGAATATGTTGCACTGTCTGAAGCTTGTAGAGAAGCTGTATATCTAAGAGAACTATTGCATGAGCTAACTGGATCTTTGATAATGATCAATTTAAATTGTGACAATCAAAGTGCTTTGAAGATGGCCAAAATCATCAATGCCATTCTCGATCAAAGCATATTGATGTTAAACATCATTTTGTCAGAGAGATAATTAAAAGTGGCAAGGTAGAGATTAGTTACTTACCTACAAACGAAATGCCAGCTGATTTTATGACCAAAGGTCTAGGTGTTAATAAACATTACAAGTTTATGGACAATTTAGGTATTGTTAAACTGCAATGAGATCTTTATGGAAGTATAATGTCCTGTGTTATGTTGTATATCCTGTTATGTGTGGTACTTAGTTTATTTTGATAAGTGGGGGTGTTGTAGTTTCTAATATCAAAATAAGTATCTATGATCTCTGTTAACTGTTTATTCTTAAATTGTCTATGCGTGTTAAACAAAATATTAAAGTGTCACTCTGTACTGAAAAACCGATTCGTTTTCACTTTACTAACGACTCTTGCCAACTTACGTTCCGGCCACTGTAAGTGATGCTTTGACGTCAGACAAGGGAGAATGGAATAATGGATAAGGGCAGGAAGATGATGGTGTAAGTACCTAGCTTTACTTCCACAGCATCTCTCACATCTCATCAACATCTTTCCTACAGATCTACGGCACGTTCACCCGTGCTATGCTCCGCATGCAACCAGCTCTACGTGGCTACGCAGAACCGCTAACACAAGCGATGGTGAAGCTATATCTCGCTTCACAAGAGAGGTTCACACAGGACATGCAGCCGCATTACGTGTACTCGCCGAGAGAAATGACCAGATGGGTGCGCGGTATATGCGAAGCTATCAGGTATCTACATACTTTAAATTCCCGTTAGGCGATTAAGATTGATATATGTTGTGTATTACATAGGTGCACTATTTTTACGAATTTCAGTACGTTCGGTAAAAATTTTCTTTCCAGACTAAACAATCTTGCTCATGACGTGGTCGATTAATTTACGCCGCCTACCAACTACAGCTTGACATAAAACTGTAGAAAACCAGAAGTCGCCACTGTCTTCGCGCTACCAGCACTTTAAATTATTTTTTTTTTAATTTATTTTCACTTATTACGTTAGTTTTATGGCACAATAATAAATCTAACAAACCTGCGGTCTTTGTTTACATCAAATATCAAAGATTTTAAAACGTTGTCAGAAACAAAAAGATTAGTTCCGTTTCAATCCGTTCTGGCCAAGCTGTAGAAGTGAAAATCTTCTTACTAATATGAAGTAAGGGTGCAATTCGACTTATTTATGTAGTCGTCGAAGTCTTATTAGCTGTCTACCTACATATAACCGGACGGTTTATTTGGCAGCCTTTATGTCGTAGTAGTATAAGGTTGATTTTCACTTCTAGTTGATTGATGAAGCAAATCGCATCGCGTCATAAACAAGAGCGATTTTATTTTCACAGTTGATTTGTAAGCTCATTGTTCAGACAAAAATGTGGCTATTTTGAACTTTATGTCCCAGTATTTACGAACGTTTTCGCCACTAACTTCTTTCTTTCGTAGGCCTCTGGATAACCTGAACGTCGAAGGCCTAGTAAGATTATGGGCGCACGAAGCCCTCCGTCTGTTCCAAGATCGTTTGGTAGACGAAACAGAAAGACAATGGACCGACGAGAACATTGACAACGTTGCGATGATGTTCTTCCCAGGTACGCAATACAAATTAAGCCTTTTGCTCTTAATTTTACGGTAGAATTTTCTTTATCGTATTTCAAATGACTTTGATATCTAAGGTTTTGCAATTTGAGTCTTAAAGGCATAGAGCTAGGGCAGGTTTTTAAAGTTTTGTTGATCTTTTTCAGGTATTAATAGAGAACAAGCGTTGGCTCGTCCGATTCTGTACTCTAACTGGCTCAGTAAGGACTATGTGCCAGTACTCAGAGATCAACTGAGGGAATACGTCAAGGCTAGGCTCAAGGTAAGATTTTCAAAAACTACTTTCATTATGTAAAGTATTAAAGTGACTGTTAAATTATTGGACTTTTTCTATAATATTGTTTTTACTTGAAACACAAATATTTGGTATGCGTTTTTTTATAACATGTTTTTCTTGAACGGTAACAAAGAATTTGCAATACATTAAAAAAATAGAGGCCCTACATTCTACATTTTTATTTAAACTACCTTGGCCCATAACTGGGCAAATACAGTGCTGCCCCTGGCCTCTCTATCATATGCGGCAAATATTAATTCTTTCTGTTATCACGGCATGGTTGGTACAGTGGCTACGCGTTGTTGATGCGTGTCACGGGTTAGATTCCCGCACGAAACAAAATAATATTTGTTTGTATTATGCTCAGGTCTGAATATTTGTTTAAGTGTGTTAAAATGGTTTTAGACACGGTACTAGAGAAATTCGAAGACCGGAGACAAGGTATTAAAAAAAAAGTTTGAATTTTTGTATCATTCTCCATTCGTTTCTTAGGTGTTCTACGAAGAAGAGCTAGATGTACCTCTGGTGCTATTCGACGAGGTGCTGGACCACGTGCTGCGTATCGACCGTATCTTCAGACAGCCTCAGGGACATCTGCTGCTCATCGGAGTGTCGGGCGCCGGCAAGACTACCCTCAGTCGCTTCGTGGCCTGGATGAATGGACTCAGCATCTTCCAGATCAAGGTAAAAAAGGAACTGCAGGCCAAAGGCCACTGATATCTACTCTATTGCTTGAGCAATAGAATAGAATATTCCATTTTACCTTCGGCCAATAACAATTTGAAAAGAATAATGGAATCAGGCGTTACTTTGCGGAAATCCATGACATTAAAATGTTATGAATATTTAATTTTTTTGTCGCGGAATTAAAACCAAATATTTTTCATAACATTTTAAGAATAATTAACTTTAATTGACGAAACCTTGCTAAAATACCATTTACGTAAATCGATAAAAGCTCACTTGTTCCTTTTTCATTGGTGTTTGAAATATGTCTGAAAATATATTACAGTATGACATAAAAAAACTAATCGACCTCTTCTCAGTAGCAGGTTTTTAAATGCAATTTGTTTTCATCATATGCCAAAATAGCTGAAAATCCACTTTCACATTGACAGTGTACTGTTTTGGCTTATGTTTCGTTGAGTTTTATGCCGCGCAATATTGAACCGACCATTTGGGCGTTCATAACCGGGTTTTTTGAACCAACCCCAAATGGTCAACATTACATGATTTATGTAATCTATATATTTAGTAACACTTCAACTATAAAACTCAAATTGAGCGTCAGTTCCTTTGTAAACCTCTCGTTTCCAATAAAGGTGCACAACAAATACACGGGCGCTGACTTCGACGAGGATCTTCGTTCAGTACTCCGTCGTGCTGGCTGTCGTGATGAGAAGGTGGCCTTCATTCTGGACGAGTCCAACGTACTCGACAGCGGCTTCCTTGAGAGGATGAACACTTTACTTGCTAATGGAGAGGTAAGCATAATTCTGTGATGCTTTTGAAATTATGTTGAAACTGCATTGAAGTTACTATGAAGCCGATGTCCATAACACTGGTAATTAATAATCTATCTCGGTTGCTATCTTCGGTTGAATCTGTGTCTGTAACCAATCAACGACCTTGACCGATGGCCGGTCAAAGCTAATTGTAGATGGCGCCACCATAGCTAAGTCCTAGTCCGACCAATGAGGTAGTACTATTTTGAAGTACCTATAAGATTTGAACCAATGACGATGCTTGGAACAAGCTATACTAGCGCCATTCGTTTCCCAGTTGCCATCCCCATTAGCCTATCCGAGTCTTTGAGATGTCCACTCAGAAGCAACCGTCAAAAATAAAGAAACGCGACTTGTATTTGAGATTGTATATTCATTTCGGGTGTTGTTAGGTTTTAAGGTTTATAATACGTAATTCAGCTAAGTGAATTTAGAAATAACCTGTCACTGTTCTCAATCTATAAATGCAAGATTAGCATAACTTTATAAATATCGTATGCGTATAAACTTACTTCATCAACCGTTACTTCTCCACTACTCACTCTTTGAGTACACATTTGTCTGCCCAGACGGTTGATTTCATTACTGCCCTACCCGGTCCTAATATCGAACAGTTCCACTTCTCCCCGGTGTCCTTGGATGAAATCAGAAAGACTATCCTATCCATCAAATCCAAGGCCATGGGTTTTGACGGCATCAGTCGTTACATGGTCACCCTCATCCTCGACATTCTTGTACCCCCGATTTCCCACATTATCAACTTTTCCCTTTATTCATCACAATTCCCATCCGTATGGCGTATGGCCTATGTTCGTCCCCTCCCTAAAATCCCTAATCCTTCCCTTCCTAATCATTTCCGACCAATTTCTATCCTTCCTTTTCTATCCAAAGTGCTGGAGGCCTGTGTCCACAAGCAGCTTTCAGGGTTTGTTCATCGGAATAACCTTGTCAGTTCATTTCAGTCTGGATTCAGGCCGGGACATAGCACTACCTCTGCTCTTCTCAAAGTGACTGATGACATTAGGAAAGCGATGGAGGACACCAAAGTAACAGTCTTGGTTTTAATCGACTTCTCTAGTGCTTTTGATGCTGTCAGTCACGATATTCTCCTTTCTATCCTATCTCATCTGATGGTTTCGTCCGAGGCCCTGGATTGGTTCTCTTCGTATCTTCGAGGACGTCAGCAGTCAGTTCGTGTTGATGAGAGCTCGTCGAGTTGGCGTGGTCTGGCTGCTGGTGTTCCTCAAGGCGGTATTCTTTCTCCTTCATTATTCTCCATTTTCATAAATTTCATAACTCAATGTCTTCAGTGTTCGTATCATCTGTATGCCGATGACCTTCAATTGTATGCTGCTTCGCGAGTGGAGAGTTTGTCGGACGCTATAGGTGACGTAAACCGTGATTTAGTCGCTGTCAAGGATTGGTCTGATAGATTTGGGGTGGCTGTGAACCCCTCAAAATGTCAGGCCATTATAATTGGCAGTTCGCGTATGATGAGTCGGGTGGGGATTAGCTCTCTTCCACCTATTATTTTCAATGGCAATGTAATCCCCATCAGCCCTTGTGTGAAAGATCTTGGCTTACATCTCGACTCGACGCTTGGTTGGCAAAGTCAGGTTTCGAGTGTTTGTCAAAGAGTCAATGGGACCTTGCGTTGCCTGTACCGTCTGAGGAGCTTTTTACCTATGAAAACGAAGACTATGCTTGTGCAGACTTTAATCTTTCCTGTTATCGACTATGGTGACGTGTGCTACTTTGACCTGAACGTTGTATTCCTGGACAAACTGGATAGGTTACTCAACAACTGCATTCGGTTCATATTCAACTTGAAAAAATATGATCATGTGTCCAGTTTCAGATCTGAACTTAAATGGTTGCCCATTCGGCAGAGACGTAAAATGCGCGCTTTGACCTCGCTTTTCTCTCTTCTCAATTCCCCCACTCCCCCTTCTTATCTCATCCCTCATTTTCAATACCTGTGTGATTCTCACGCTAGGAACCTGCGTTCCTCTAATAATCTTCTCTTGTTATGTCCTTCTCATTCTTCTGATTTCATTCATTCATCCTTTCATATTCAGTCCATTCTTCTGTGGAATGCGCTTCCTCTTGAAATCAGGACGGCTACCAGTAAATTAGCATTCAAGCAGAAATTGCGGCAGTATTATCTGCACCATTAGTGGAGTTATCTCTTTCATCTTTCTGTTACGTGGTATATGTATTTATGTATATATATACTAGCACTTTGCCCGCGACTTCGTCTGCGCGTGTTTCTAATTTCGAACTCAGTGAATTTAATTTCCGCTCAGGGTTCCTTATAAGAAAATCTAAAAACTCAATACAAACAAACAATCAATCGTAGTAGACAAACTGATTTTTCGATTTACACCCCGTTAGGGGTTGATTTATGAAATGTAAATAAAAATACGCATCCTTTATTCGATTGAGAGATAATTTATGACCAGTTTAGAATTTATTGAAGCAAGCAGTAAATCCTTCCCTTAAAACTTAATCAACCCTTTTTCAATTTTAGAGGGTGATTTTCGAAAAACCCAAAAATGGAGGATAGTTTTGGAAAAAAGAATAGTGTCCATCTTTTTTATTTACTTATACTCACATTCGCACCAAGTTCCAAGTTTATAAACCCAAAGAATAAGATTTTGCATACAAAGATTTTCACCCCTTTTCACCCTCTTAGAGGTAGATTTTCGCAAAATCCTTTCTTAATGCTTACTTACATTATAAACCGACTTCGTCTGCGCGTGTTTCTAATTTCGAACTCAGTGAATTTAATTCCCGCTCACCCTCCTTATAAGAAAATCTAAAAACTCAATACACCCTTTTCACCAATTTAGGGAGTGATTTTCGGAAAACCTAAAAATTGAGGGTAGTTTTAAAAAAAGTAATAACGCCCGTCTTTTTTATTTACATAAACTCATATTCGTACCAAGTTTCAAGTTTTTAAACCCAAGAAGTAAGATTTTACATACAAAGGTTTTCACCTCTTTTCACCCCCTTAGAGGTAGATTTTCGCAAAATCCTTTCATAATGCTCATCTACATTATAAATTGTAACTACCATCCAAAATTCAAGTTTCTACGTTTAGTGGTTTAATATCCACCCCTTAAAACTTGAATACCCCTTTTCACCACCTCTGGGGGTGATTTTCGAAAAATCCAAAAACACGTGTTTGATTAATTCATATCTAGTATATTAATACTGATTTTCAAATTCATCAGCTCACGCGTTATGATTTTCCCATACAAACTTTAACAACCCCTAGAATACCAATGGAGGGTAGTTTTTAAAAAATAGTGGTGCTAATCTTATTTATTTACTGGTGTTCTTATTCGTGGTAAGTTTCAAGTTTATAAACCCAAGGAATAAGATTTTTCATACAAACGTTTTTACCCCTTTTTACCCCCTTAGAGGAGGATTTTCGCAAAATCCCGTCTTATTGCCAATCTACATGGTAGACTGCAAATGCTGTCCAAAATTCAAGTTTCTGCGTTTAGCGGTTTCGGCTGTAGTCGTGTCAAAAGAAAAACCCCTGTTCTTTTATATATATAGATAATATATATTTATTTATATGTGTATTTATTTTAGTATTTAGATTTTGTATTTTTGTTGTTTTTTTCACTCTGTTATTTAATTTTGATATCTCAATTTTATATTTTTGTGCACCTGCCATGTTATCTCTCTGCTACCCTGGGTTGACTGGTAGAGAATGCCTCAGGCTTTAAGTCCGCCTTTGTACCTTTTGTGTTGCATAAAGTTTTAAATAAATAAATAAACTTAGCTGAAATTCTAAAAGTTCTTGTTTTGTTTTAGGTTCCTGGTTTATTCGAAGGTGACGAATTCGCCGCTCTTATGACTCAGTGCAAAGAAGGCGCACAGAGGGAAGGCTTGATGTTGGATTCTAACGACGAGCTGTACAAATGGTAAGGTTTTACTGTTCAATTAAAATTTTGCATTCTATTCTTAGGAACTGAACTCTTTGTCTAAAATATGAGGCCTTTGACGAAGTAAGGCCGTGCGCGGCGTTAGGCGTGCGGTTTTCATGTAATCTCATCGACGGGCGACCCGCTGCACGCAGCGCTGGTCTATGAGATTACATGAAACGGCACGGCCCAAGACTAAGTGGACCCCAAATACTCTTGCTTTAACAATATGACGAGTGACGAGGAATAGTTTTCAAAGTCCCTCGATACGAAAGCGTGATGTAGTAATTTGATTTTAGTTCCGCGTTTCGTTAATCTAGCGTTTCTTTTAGGTCATAAAATTTCTTATTGAGCCAAAAACTTCTTTTTCATCCCACCTATTCGAAAAGGACGACTTGGTTCGCCTTTAAGTGCGCCCAAAACTGATGTTTTCTATAGGGAACTTTTAGCGGGCAGAAATGAGTTTTTAATCCTCTTTATAAGTGCGCCGCAAAGAACATTGCCGCGCACTTTTTGAATTTGGAACATTATAAGTGCGCCGCAAAGAACATTGCCGCGCACTTTTTGAATTTGGAACATCTAGTGCTCG
This sequence comes from Agrotis segetum, assembly GCA_036375495.1. Classification (NCBI taxonomy): domain Eukaryota; kingdom Metazoa; phylum Arthropoda; class Insecta; order Lepidoptera; family Noctuidae; genus Agrotis; species Agrotis segetum. The sequence continues at coordinate 398,699 of JAQSVV010000301.1, read as the reverse complement.
GCGCCAAAGAAATCGAACGCAAATAGTGTTTGAATAAAGACTGGCTGGAATGACGGCCCATAGTCACGCCGCGTCCCTGGCTGAATAAAAATTGTAGATTGTTTTTTTTCGGACAGTGGCATGAAAGTATTTTATGTTTTCCACGATGCGTTCACATGTTTTCGTCTTGTTCTCAATGGAATCTTTATAATTTTCATAATTGCGAGCGAAAATGTCTCAAATGTAAATATAACTTTTTAGTACCTAGTTATATTATTAGATACTATTTAATTTCAATTTAGTTGTTACTCTTTGTTTTATTAAATTTATAAAAATACTACAATAAAATATGAGGCGCTTTTTATTTTCTCATAGTGGGTGATGAAAAGTAGAGTGTATCACTCGGGCGCAAAATATATTTTTGGCTCGGGCGACGTACTTTGAATCCCTCGCTACGTTCAGGATTCTACTAAAGAATCCCTCGCTACGCTCGGGATTCTACAGTAGAATCCCTCACTTCGCTCTGGATTCAAAAAAGCGCCCTCGCCGTAAAAATATCATTTTGCTCCCTTGTCATACAATCTACTATTTCATCCCCCCATCTCGGAAAGGCTATTTTTCCTCTTCGATATCTGAGCGTAAAAGCCGTTTTTATCCTCTAGTGGATAAAGTAAATTGAATTTGGAACATGCACGTGCACTAAAGAGTTGTGCCAGTAAAGGCGGCTGCTGACCCCTACAGCTGATCGCTTGTTGTGGTGCCCATTGGGCTAACTTGAATCCCGAACCAGAATCCTTTGGTGCGTAATCTACTATTAATTTATTACAATCTAAAAATAATATAATAGAATAGAATAGAAAACATTTATTGGATAATGGACACACACACAGACATAATAAAAAATAAAATCTCAGACTCGGAACCTTCTTAACTCAGAACTTTTCTTTTGCGGTTTTCTTTTCACGTCCTACTTATTGTTAAGACAAACCAAGATAAAAATAAGGAACTTAAAAACATACTAAACTATATTTTATTTTCTGTCATTCTTACCTATAATAACGTAGTAAGTAGTTACCTATTACCTAAACTTTTTTTTTGCATCTACTCATTTCCTCGCTGAGGTGGGATGAAAAGTTACGTGTTGCACTCGAGTGCAAAGATTTTTCACCTTGTGCTCTTTTGATTCCCTCGCTACCGCTCATGATTCTAATTTTTGAATCACTCGTTGCACTCGTGATTCAATTTTAGAATCATTCGCTTGCTCGGTCATCAAAATTGAGCACGCGGTTAAAAAGCAACTTTGCACTCTTGTATAACAAATAACTATTGTAACCCAGGTTCACCGGCCAAGTGATGCGCAACCTGCACGTGGTGTTCACCATGAACCCGTCGTCCGAAGGTCTGAAGGACCGCGCGGCCACCTCGCCCGCGCTCTTCAACAGATGTGTGCTCAACTGGTTCGGAGACTGGAGCGATGGAGCGCTGTTCCAAGTAAGTTGTTTGTAAAAATAGTTTTATATAATATACAGGGTGTTTCTTTAAAATGGGACAAAAGGGAGAAATCCGAATCCATAAGAGATACGGGAAAACTATCTTAGAAACCTTTAGCTCTTTTTTGATGTTGACAATTTTGGCGTTTTTATTTTTTTGGTCAAGTGTGAGTTGTCCACAGAAATGAGTGAAAACGGTCAAAATTTTTTTTAGTGCTGTTCGACTCTGTTTCATGTAAGGATCATTTCATTGTATCACAAGGAAAAAATTGGGACGGCGGAAGTTGGTCAAAAATTGCAAAATATTTTTTCATACAAATTGTTTGAACGAAAAAATTATCACTTTTTTTATAATGTTATTTGATTTAGTGTCTATTAAGGATCATTTCATTGTATGGGAAGGAAAATATCTGGGCAATAGAAGTGGGACACCTAAACTACCTAAACCTTCCTTCGGGAATCACAATTGTATGTTAATAAATTAACCACTTCCAAACCGTTTCATCACAGGTCGGAAAAGAATTCACTCAACGCATGGACCTGGACTCGGCGGAGTACTCACCGCCGGACGGCTTCCCTTCAGCTTGCGGCGAGGTCGGTGAACGTCCGTCTCACCGCGAGGCCGTGGTCAACGCCTGCGTCTACGTGCACCAGACCTTACATAGAGCTAACGCTAGTCTGGCCAAGAGGGCTAACCGTACTATGGCTATTACACCTAGGTAAGTTTTTTATTTAGTATATATTTCAGTTATATTATGATAGATAGTTTGTTTCTAAGAATCTGCTAAAAGTCTCGCGTTATAAGTAAAACGTAGTCTTCTCGTTATCCAAACCAACAACTCATTCTTCCCCATAATTCCCCCAATTCCTTCCACTTCTCTCAATGGCGTGTCTCTTCACGCCAAATGACAAGGAAGCTATACAAAGCAACCCGCCCACGCGACCCCCCCCCCCCCCCTACCTGTCTCAGCGCTCCATTCCTGAGATATCCGAGCCCACAGTTGTGACGACATCCGGCAGACATAACCTGTCCAGGTGTCCAGGGGTGGTATTACAACGTCTTAAAACCAGGCTTCTTCCAGTGAGTGAAAGAGATGGCGCTAGACGACTTGTATAGCTCTGTCACTTTCACTCGCCGGAATAAGCCTGGTTTTAAGACCCAGGTCTACTCTAGTCTTGCAACCTTATGAGCTACGTCGGCTATTTGATACGTAAGCTACGTTTATTCGATTTTTATTATAATTTCCATTACAGACACTACCTCGACTTCATCCAACAAATGGTGAAGCTGTACGCGGAGAAACGAGCTGATCTTGAAGAACAGCAGCTTCACTTGAATGTCGGTCTGGGCAAGATCGCAGAGACCGTGGAACAGGTCGAGGAGATGCAGAAGAGTCTGGCTGTTAAATCACAGGTAGGTTCGATTTTAAATAAAGTGAATTAGCAATCTTTTTACTGAGTCTTTGGATTTCTTCGGGCTACTTTGCTTGCTTACCTACTTTCTGTGCAAATAAACAATTACTCTATCCTAATCTTCTATTCATAGGCCTTTTAGACTGTTCTATATCTCGATCTCGTGAGATTAAAAGCGTTTAGATTATGTTCTATCCGTGTATTGTTTTAAGTGTGAGAAGTACTTAAAGAATAGAATAGAATATAGGTACTTTATTGTACACCAAAATGAAAAAGACAAACTAACACATACTACTTACCTATTTATTTTTATAATTTTTTTAAGGTCATAACAATGAAAACTAACTCCCTCAACTTGTTTATAGTCTAGTCTTATTTTTTCTAATGTTGTAATATTTCTGTTTATAAAAATTTCATGGAGAATATTAATTGACAAACTTTTGCCAGCGGCTTCCAACTCGTTATAGTTGAAAACCTATGTATCTATCGCCCACATTCGGTCAGCCGCACTGGTGTGATTGAGTAACAAACACCAATTCAAAATTAACATTTGTAATTTTAAAACTAACTTGGTTGTGTTGTTGTCCTTTATAGGAACTGCAACAAAAGAACGAAGCCGCCAACGCCAAACTGCGGCAGATGGTGAAGGACCAACAAGAGGCCGAAAAGAAGAAAGTTGAGAGTCAAGAAATTCAGGTACGAAACTGTTCCATTACCACGTTCTCAATTTTTACAATAAGAAGTTCTCAAACAGCAGTTATAAAACGTTAGAGAATGTTGCATAACATTTCTTGTTTAACTACTTTTAAAAGTGCAAAATGTTACATGTTGTATCAAAATGTTATCATGTTAGACCATGTTTTAAAACGAACTGCTGCATGGCACCTATAGACGGTCACTACAAAATTCGAAAGACTACTTCGATATGGCAAAAACATATAACATGACTGAAAATACCGCGGAGTAGTGAACAAAAGAGTGTATTGTACGCGTAATGTCGCTTTTCGGTTAAGTATGCCGAAAAAATAAATACACGTGATACATTGCTACAACCCCCCGCCCCCCCCCTGTGATATTTCGTGATTTTATATAGACCCCCTGCCCCCCATTTCGAACCTCACGTGATTAATGGACGGTCCCAAATATCGATGTACCGCGTAACTGGAAAGCAATCATAGTCTGCTTAACTGCCCCTTCCGCTCTTCCAGGGAGGGGAGAGAGAAGTCATTTTATGATTTCCTTACAAAATAAACCTCTAGGACATATCACAGATATTTGTTTCTAGCCTTTTCCAGCTTCCATTTTTTTTTATAAAACTTTTTTAAATCATTTACTCTGTGATTTAGGTCGCTCTAGAGAAACAAACGAAGGAGATCGAAGCGAAACGTCGCGACGTAATGGCCGACCTCGCACAAGTGGAGCCGGCAGTCATTGAGGCGCAAAATGGTTTGACTCTTTACTGTACTCGCATGACTGTGTGGTATTCATCTAATTATGTACCGGTTTTAGTTAAAATGCAATCATTTTTGATGAAATTCGGCCTCACTTGAACTGGGGTGTAATTCCTGTTGTAATCTCAGTCTTAACCTGGTATACTTAGATTACATTATTGTTGACCGTGATGGGACTAAACAGACTAAATGAAAAATTTTGAATAACGGTCGATAACCTTCTGTTCCAAAAAAAAAATAATCGAAATAACCAATGTTCACGGTCATGAAATGTTGGAGCGAGATGACAACTGTCTCACTATATTCACCGTCCCACTCGCACGTTTTTTGACCGTGACTGTCTGTCGACGATTTCTAGCTTGGTTCGCATTTCCACTAAAACCTGTGAGATATAATTTTATTTTATTTTTGTGTGTTGTCCAGTAAATGAATACCACGACGTTACTTTGTTTAGTCACTGTACAAGCAATTATTACTGTAGTTTAGTTTGTTGCTGAAATAATAATTATTATACTAACTTCAATGTCAGTAGTTTGATTCTAACATTTGAATTTTGCAGTCACAAGAAAGATGCCTCGATTTTTATGTTCTGTATTTAATGTTTTACATTTCTTTTTTCAATTTATGTCTTGGTTTCTGAACGAGAAAATCAAAAATTAAACAAAAGGAAGTGTTCAGAAATCAAACATATTTATTTTATAGCAGCGTGGTTATAGTTAGTCGCATACTCAGACTACTTTTTAATATTTTTAATACCGAAACATAAAATAAATAAAGAAATACCTTGTTTTAACTTCATGAAGTCCGAAAAGGTCTGACTATAACGACATTTAGTATTTAAACCGAAGACAATCCTATAAAACACAGCCGTGCGCTCGATCAAGAAGCAACAACTAGTCGAAGTGAGGTCGATGGCCAACCCGCCGTCCGTCGTGAAGATGGCGTTGGAGTCCATCTGCACTCTCCTAGGGGAGAAAGGGGACACTTGGAAGGGCATCCGCTCCGTCGTCATGAAGGACAACTTCATATCAACCATCGTTAACTTCGAGACAGAAAATATCACGTTAGTTTTGTCGAATTATGGTAACATTCGTACAAGTCTTAAATTGCCCACATGTCATTATGTAAAAAAGGCAAAAATTTGGTTTTTCAAGTGACAAAATGTCCGAAGTGACATAAAGTGAAAATGATTTTATATCTACAAAGTAATTTGTATCTATAATTATAATAATGACAACGACATTGGAACGTTAAGGGCTATAAATTCATCATCATCATCATCATACCAGCCGTAGGATGTCTACTGCTGAACTGAAAGGGCTATTGAAAAAAATAAAATCAAAATTTTACAACTACCTATCGCCAAAAAAAAAACTAGCGTCGTTTCATCACAATACCTAGCATTTTGAGTCATGTACAATATATTATGACATTCTAACACTTGTTGATTTTTGCAAAACTTTCTTCTTACGTAATAGAAATACAACATTGGGTTAGACATGTGGACATTTTAACACTTGGACGAATGTTACCATAAACCGTTTTGTCTATTACTCCCACTGTGAGATAGCATGTCGTAGTTTTTTGTTGTTGTATGGCACTGATGGTCGCTTTCACTCTTTTAGATGTTGTTGTGTACCCTAACAGCTGTGGACAGCTACGGGATAAGAGTACAGTGTCTAGAAGTGTCTGTTGTAAGAGATGAGATGATCTGTTATGCACCTTCTTCTTTCTAATCTATCTAAGATAAGTAATCGTCGATAAGCAAAAAGATCGCGTTTAAAACGACATACTATCTCAACATAAAAAAAAAAACTTTTTATTTATAATGTAATGTTCTAGAGATCAACATCCTAGATAGCAATTAGTGTTTCTTAGCTCTAATACCCTAGTCGTATTTATTGGCAAAAACATTACCTACCTTGTTACTTTTTGATTGTTATGTTATGCATTAAATTTTGAAATATTTTCTGTAAGTTTTGACACAAAACAGAACATTGAAATGTAATCAATTCTTTATACATTTTTCTTTATTGTTATGAATGAATTTTATAGATAAATATGTTGTTGTAAATAAGCTAAGCTCGCTTGCATTATGTGACTGTTGTTATTAATATAGAAGAAAAAGTAACGCTGTTGATCACTGTAATGTAAAATGGCATCTATGTAATGTAAGGCTCACTAATATACAGTGAATACTCGTGACTAACCCCGCTAAGCATCGTCGTGAATCATTTAACATTTGTTTTAACATTACGTATCTTAACTGTTCCTTTTCAGAAAAGAAAAACCTTATTTTTTTTACGTTTCAGCGATCTGGTGCTGTAGGAAATTGTTATGAATTATTTAAATCATGTGAAAGTTTAAATTCATAAATATTTGTAACAGTTTCTTGGGCACCCGCGCTGGTAGCAGCGGTTTAATTTCAACGTTAAATAATAACGCCAGCCGCATGTGTCACAGAAAGCAGCTAAATGCCTTTTTTGTTTCTCTCTTTTTTGTACTCTCTCGCTCTCGCTTCGTGCTGGTGACGGACGCGACGCGACGCACCAATGGCGCTGACGAACACCCACGAATACCTTCGAACATCGCCGAACCGTTTGTAATGTACAGCGGTGAAATCTATAAAGAAGCAACATTTGGTGGAAGTGAGATCTATGGGCAATCCGCCGGCGCTTGTGAAGGTCGCTCTGGAGTCCATCTGCCTCCTCCTCGGGGAGAATGCGACCGACTGGAAGGCGATCCGAGCCGTCATCATGCGAGAGAATTTCATCAACAGCATCGTCTCCAATTTCTCCACCGAGGACATAACGTGAGCACCGCCGCTTGTTTTCCACCCCTCCCACTTGTCCCCTCTGTTTTGTTTGGTGGTGGTATGTAAGGATTTTGATCTTCTGATCACGAAGTATTCCAATGCTAGTTCCACATGATTTTTCGTATCATCATAAAATATTAATTTCAATACAGAAATGCAAAATCGTGTGCAATTCGCATATTAAGTTAGGCTAAAATTTGGTGCTTGCTGCATGCTTTCGCATGGTATGTTCAGTTTGTCTGCATTTTTATTGATGTTAAGATACGCACGCTCATGTATCGGTAATTGGTACGTATGTGGTGGTAGGTTGACAATTTTAGACAATTAATAAAACACTTAATCTTTCGAAGAAATTAATACAAAAAGTAGATATTAATCACTTAAACGACCGTTCCATTCTCAATAATGTAATCAATAGAATAATTCATTACACACGTAACACTATAGACTAAAGCTTAAACTTTAAGATGAAAATAGACCTGCTCAATACACACTTCAGAAAATACGATACACCATACTCGTACATTACCTTGACATTCAGGACGCATGAATGTATTTGCCAATAAATAATGTCCGTGTCCAACCGCCGAAAAAGAGACTCACTACCGACGGTGAAATAGCTTGTTTTTACTTTTTGTTTAATATTATGTTTATTTTTGTTTTGTTTGCTATCTAATGTGTCCTTCAAGCAGGGGAAGGCAATGTGTTTATCTCTAGAATCTTTGTTTGCTGTGTGGGTAAGTGACGTCCTGTTTTATATTTGAAGTGAGGTACAGGAGTAACAAGATGTGCATGTTGGACGCGGTTACTGTGTAAATTAAACTGTCGGTCAAATTCATGGATTAACATAAACACTGGTCTAATTAGTCACCAGATAGTAGACTCAAAACCAAAATAAAATCCCTACACAACTTAAATTTATGTTTTGTTTTTACCAAATAATACTTAGACATAGACCAAGATAGTGGTCAAACACGAGCCTTTTAGCTAAGTGAGCCTAAAAAAAGGACATGAATTTGACCGATAGCAAGCATACCGTGTCGTACATACAAGTCAAAATTCCTCTGGTACTTGGTCAAAAGTCATTCATTGAGATGGTCTGGTTCATTGACATTGCACGATGCACGCAATAAAGATAAAAAAACTGCCATATTTTGAAATTATTCCCTATACTGATGACGTATATGTGTGTACCAGTGATGATGTACGTGAGAAGATGAGGACTCGATACCTGAGCAACCCTGATTACAACTTCGAGAAAGTTAACAGAGCCAGTATGGCTTGCGGGCCTATGGTCAAATGGGCTATCGCTCAGGTAAGACATATTTAGTTACCCCTCTTTATATAAAATTAGTAATTATTACAGTCGCATTGCTGGGCAAAGGCCTCTTCAAATAGTACAGAAAAAGCACGAGCATTGGTCTTATTAAATTCAACCCTGTAAGATCAAATTACTTCAAACTTTTCACCTAAATTCAGTTTCATACACGGTGGTCACTACGATAACCGACTTTATAGCTACGACATAAAGCCTTTCTAACTGTTATCATGAACATGATCTTTGACATTGAATTTTTTTATTCTCTATGTAAAAATAAAATCGTCTTTTGGTGTTTTCTGTTCAACACTTCATGTTTAAAGAATAGAAAGTTCTTTTCTTTTTAGATTTGGAATTTAATCTCATAAATATCCACAGATTGAATACGCAGACATGTTGAAACGTGTAGAACCTCTGCGTAATGAGCTACAAGCTCTAGAGAACCGCGCTCAAAGCAACGTGACGGCTGGCAATGAAGTGAGCGAGCTTATCGCTCAGCTTGAGAAGTCCATCGCGTCTTACAAGGAGGAGTACGCGCAGCTCATCAGCCAGGCTCAGGCTATCAAGACTGATTTGGAGAATGTGCAGGCTAAGGTATGTTAAACAGTCAGGGTTCTTTCTTTTTTAGGTGGTAAAATCATCAAATAAGCCCCCCCGCCCTGGGTGGGGCGGAAGGGACTGTCAGACTCTTACTGACTAAAATCCACCCGTGTTCCTTCCTATACCCTTTACGTTCCAAGGCCACGATATCCTGGGTTAAGAAGAAACCCGCGACCCCAGCAGGCATTTGGCGCGAAACACGACGCGCCACCGACCCGGGCTTGGTCCTTGGTCGGACGGCGAGCTACCCATCACTCACCGTCCGCAAGCCCGCTCCGCCGCTGTGCCCTCTGCTAATCAGAGGGACACACGTTGGGGCATCCACAGAGAGAGCTAGAGATAAGTCTAGAGCAAAAACATTAATGAACAAATTGGGCATGAACGTGGCCTGATCACTGAGTATAAAGACTAATAACTTTGTCTAGTAAGAAATTAAGTAGAAACTTAACTAGGCAATAATGTTAGAAAAAACTTGCATTTATTTATTGTGTTTAGTCAACGCGCTCCAAATGTCGAAGGCACAACCCCATATCTAGTCAGGTCCAACAAACACTTTTAAGTCTTATATGTTTTCTTCAATGTTTCTTAACAATAAACTATTGCATTTTTCCAGGTGGACAGGTCGATAGCTCTACTAAAGAGCTTGGTGATCGAGCGAGAACGTTGGGAGTCGAGTTCTGAGACGTTCCGCTCACAAATGAGCACGATCGTCGGGGATGTGTTGCTGTCTGCCGCTTTCATCGCTTATGGTGGATACTTCGATCAGCACGTGAGTAAACGAACTATTTAGTAAAATCGCTAATATAACAACAGTGTTAGAATTAAAGAAATTATTCAAAATAATCGAAAGATGCCCAATAAATTAAACTTAATCTCCATTTCACTAGGATTGTTTCAAAATGAACGCAATAAGCGACACCTGAGAGTCATAAACGGCCAACTTAATCTCCATTTCACTAGGATTGTTTCAAAATGAACGCAATAAGCGACACCTGAGAGTCATAAACGGCCTCTTACAAAAATTCTAAATGATTAGTGAATGAAAGCCAAAAGCGTTGCGACATTTCTAGCAACATCATTAGCTATTCTTGTACTATTCATTCACAAAAGTAAATCTTTGGACAATTGCTAAATGTGGCCGTTTGAGACCCTCCCTCTGTTCTTCATAAAAGAATTTTAACCATTTGATCTGAGCTTTGTGGTTCAAATTTTTTGACGATTCGGTAATCTACAAAATCGTTAATCTTTGCTAACCCTAGTTAAAATGTGTTACAGTATAATTATGTGTTAAAAACAACTATAAACATGTATTTTATCAGTCTATAAAAAAACTGACAAAGCTTTGTTTTTTGCGCAGTACCGTCAAAACCTATTCACAACTTGGACCGCCCACTTAGCGGCCGCCAACATCAAGTACCGGGCGGACATAGCTCGCACGGAGTACCTCAGTAACCCAGACGAGCGATTACGTTGGCAGGCCAACGCTTTACCCACGGACGAATTGTGTGTGGAGAACGCTATCATGCTTAGGGTAAGGGTTGTTTCATATTTTTTTATTCTTCGTAGTGTTTCTTAAAAGAAATTAAAAAGAATTTTACCTATCTTCTGAAAACAGGTGTGATTTCTGCTGAAACTGTGTGTAAGTTTAACTTACATTATGACGTTGAAAGAGGGTTCGTTTTGCAGTCACACTTTTAGACAAGTGTTCGACAGATGTTTAAGTTTTTGTAGTAAAGCTGAAACTGTTTTACTAAAAGTACCAAAGAATTTCTAAAATTCAGCCTCTGAAAAGCATTTTAGGGTATGAAGAAGTAGTTATTGAATCGAATTGAATATAAAGCAAAATATGTTAAACTTCAGATAAAAATCACGCACATGGCACATGGTATATTAACATCAATACCAAAGGGCGTTACTTTTCTCTGAAGCTGACTGATCTCATCGTCGGTCATAGTCACAGAAACGACTTTTAACGAGGCTGAATCATTCAGCCTCTAAAACCGTCAGCTTCATTCAATGCTTTTCTTCATTTTAGCGCTTCAACCGATACCCACTGATCATCGACCCGTCCGGCCAAGCCACGGAGTTCATAATGCGCGAGTTCAAGGAACGCAAGATCACCAAGACGTCCTTCCTTGACGACTCGTTTAGGAAGAACCTGGAATCAGCACTGCGTTTCGGTAACCCGCTTCTTGTACAAGTGAGTAAATTACGTAGAACTACTTTCTCATTTGAAGTAAACAGAACATATTTAGGTACTACACTAGTCTACAATTTGTCTTATAACATGATACGTTGCGCAACATGATGCGGTATGATACCCTGTAACAGCAATCTTTTGTTTCATAACAACGACTAGTGACTAACTGACTAGTGTAGAATAGTGGTAATTAAGGCTCATTATGTTCGACGCAAAAAGGCGCAACATAAATGTAATACGAGTACTGACGTCGACTTTTGGAAAGAGATAATCGGTTAGTTTCAGATTCGTAGAGCGCTATCTTTGTCACACCACCTATGAATTATGTGACTGTTTTTTTTGTGGATAGTACTACATGTGTCTACCAACCCAAACTGGGCCCACATAGTGGATTATGGCCCACTCTAGCTCGCAGAGAGGAGTCGTTTGGCCCCGCAGTGCGAAATTTTAGACTGATGATGATGTAGTGTTTCATACGATAGAGACCCTCTCTCCAAATAACAAAGCGCAATATTTATCACTGATACCTGTACTGCAGTGCAACATGGCTAGATTCTTCATTAAGAAGTGTTTAACCGACCTTAGAAAGGAAGAGTTTTCCAATTCGCTCGGTATTTTAAAACAATTAAATAAAAATCAAAGCCGCTGACTTCCGAAAGAAACTACTTCCACTTCCACTTTCTGTGGTTGTTTTTTGTCGATATTTTTAGTTTGTAAGAAAATGTCTATGTCTAAAATACGTATTAATTCACAGGATGTAGAAAACTATGACCCGATCCTGAACCCTGTGCTGAACAGGGAACTTCGTCGTACTGGTGGCCGAGTGCTCATCACCCTCGGTGATCAGGACATTGATTTGAGTCCCTCGTTCGTCATTTTCCTTAGTACCAGGTATGTTAACATTGACATCTGTAAAGCACTTTTATAGGTAATCTTATTATACGTAAAGATATTTATGAGAAGACCTCAGACAAGGTGGTCAAAAGTTCTAAATAAAGTGGTCGTAAATACAAATATTTAGTGTGAAAAAAAATTGATGATATATGGTCCCCTGAGATGTGTTACTGGAATTATTAAACTCCCCAGGGTGTATAGTCTGCTAATTATTAGTCAGAATGGCGCCACAATGGCGTTTCAATTGTAGTGCTTATTCAGAATAGTTTCCATGCAGAATAGTTCCGCTGCTTAATTGTTATTTCTGGTGTTCGAAATGGTTTTAGTTTTGATGAGTTGTAAATCTAAAATATGCATGCATAATAGTCGCTGGGCAAAATTTGCATTCAATAAGAATGGACGACGCCAACGGCCCTGCCCAAAAAGAGATGGCAAAACGATCTAGATGTGCACCTTGATGACTGTTCCGAAGTCGTACAAGAAATGAGCACTTGGATGGATATGGTGGAGTTTTCCTTTTCCCAACAGTGGATCAAAAACGACTACAAAAAAAAATAACTAAAATAGATAACCTAACTTTTTTTATTTTTTCCCAAGGGACCCAACAGTAGAGTTCCCTCCGGACATGTGCTCTCGAGTGACGTTCGTCAACTTCACTGTGACACGGTCTTCGCTACAATCACAGTGCCTGCACAGAGTGCTCAAGGCTGAAAGACCTGATATTGATACTAAGAGGTCTGATCTTCTGAAGTTGCAAGGTAGGTTCGCTTTTACAGGTGCAGTAAATAAAGGAATAAAAGTTAACACAAATATCGATATCGATTAAAAATTACTAAATCCACACAAGTTTAGTTAAACCTTAAAAAACTTGTTTATCGTGACTTTACTACGCTCATTTTCGCATTGGTTTATTTTGGTGCAGGCCTTTTTTGCCACCCGACTGTACAGTCACGAGCAATAGTATGTACATGTATACACTAAGCAGTATTCAAAAGCGATGTTCTGCTACCATATATTATTGATTAAACTTTGCCTTTTCATGAGACTTCTATTTCAGAAGCCATACTATTACCAAATAGGTCTTATTTCAAAGTGGAAACCCAGTATTTCACGATTAAATGGGGTTTGATTGAATTTCGTTAAGTGTATACATGTCATTGCTCGTGACTGTACTCAATTTTACTGATTGAAGCCGAAACGTCCGAACATATAATTATGTTGTTGTTGAACACATTTTCACTAGCGGACCTTTGTCCCACGACACTCGCTCGAAAACACTATCACACGTGTCACCCAACGTCACTTGCAACATCTAAGTCGACGCTAATAGTCTTTGTCGCAATACAAATGTCGAGCGACATTGTCCCATAAAGTCGCGCGGATATGTCTCATAAAAGACTGGCAACAAATCTTTGCGACATGTCCCATATAAAAAAAACAGCTACAATCTAAAAAAAAACATCACTTAATACCCTCCATTCTAGGCGAGTTCCACCTCCGTCTGCGTCAGCTAGAGAAGTCGTTGCTCCAAGCTCTCAACGACGCTAAAGGCAAGATCCTGGACGATGATTCGGTAATCGCCACCCTTGAGACCCTGAAGAAGGAGGCCGATGACATCGGACAGAAGGTCGAGGAGACCGACAAGGTTATTGGAGAGATTGAGACTGTCAGCCAACAGTACTTGCCGCTGTCTCAAGTAAGTAATACCAAAGTTAGAAAAAAACTAGATAACTTAGTATACCCTAGTTTTGGTGTAAAAAAAAACATCAAATTGTTCTCATTGACTAAAACCCACCCTGTTCCTTCAATTGCGTTCCAGATGGCCTACCATGGGTGGTATTACAACGTCTTAAAACCAGGCTTGTTTCAGTGAGTGAACGAGATGGCGCTAGACGACATGTATAGCTCTGTCACTTTCACTCGCAAGAGTAGTTCCATTGAGTGAACGAGGCTAGACGACATGTATAGCTCTGTCTCTTTCGCACACTGGAACTAATCTGGCTATAAAACGTCATGGTACGCCACCTGGGCCACAATCATCTCTTCAGATCTTCCCGCGACACTTTTATATGCTCTCTGTGGTTGTTAGATTCTCGCAGTCCGTAGACGCATTATCTGAACGGAAATTTTACCAAAACTAGAACAAAGTGGTCGTTTATAGTACTTTCAAGTACTTTTGCTTGACTCACAACAACATATTTGACAGCTATGTTCCAACCATTGCAATTTTTAAACGCGCCTTTATAAACCGACTTAAAAGGAGGAAGTCTTAATTCGATTGATTTTTTTTTTTTGTAAGTGTATTGCCTTCTCTGTTCTATTGAGATGAAACACTATCTCTATGAATACGTTTTATTCTCAGGCTTGCAGCAGCATCTACTTCACCATGGAATCCCTACACCAAGTGCACTTCCTATACCAGTACTCTTTGAAGATGTTCCTGGATATCTTCAGCTCCGTACTGGTGTGTCCCATGCTAAGTGGCATTACAGACTACACCGCCAGGCTCAAGATTATTACTGAAGAATTGTTTGCGGTAAGTACTTTATTTAAGAACTCTTTTCATGATAAATTATGACTAATAAACAAAAAAAAATCTGATAGGTTGATATGTAAATGGATCCTTTATTTATTAAATAACTCTGAAATTTTAATTGAGCGTAAGCGAAACTGAACATTACAATGGGGATGGCAACTGGAGAACTTATGGCGCTAGTATAGCTTGTTCCAAGCATCGTCATTGGTTCAAATCTTAAAGGTACTTCAAAATAGTACTACGTCATTGGTCGGATTAGGACAAGCTATGGTGGCGCTATCTACAATTAGCTTTGACTTGCCTTCGCCATTTGCAGTGTCGAGGGATTTACACTAAAAATAAATTCGATCGATTTAGATTTGCGGCAAGTCGCCAATCGCATTAGTTGTAAATAGTTACTTGCGCCTAGTCATGTCATTTTTGCCATGCAGTGAATCGATCAATGAAACGATGAACGAATTAACGAAATCATGAACTTTACTAACATATCTAATACGGCAACTTAGCAAAATTCCAAATGGAATGAAAAGCCAATGACGTTGCTGGAAATACACCTAGTGAATTATTAGGGACTTTTATAATCCTAGGTCAAAAATTAATTTGTAAAGAAACGAATTAATTCACGTTCCAACTCATCCAAATTCCAAAATGAATAAATTGACTGACCAGGTGGTATACGAGCGCGTAGCCCGCGGCATGCTGCACACGGACCGTCTGACGTTCGCTCTGCTGCTGTGTCGCATCCACCTGAAGGGCATCGGGGCCGATGACACACTGGAGCGAGCCTTCGCCGTGTTCCTGGGGGGGAAGGAGGGCTTCGTGTCCACCACGTCGCCGCTAGAGCCTCTCACGCACCAGCAACACGATGCCGCGGCTAGACTTAGCTCCAGGTAATTTCTACTTTTTTAAAGCAATCTAGGTTATGGCGGCCCCAAAGTTGCCCTTATGAATTCAGTTCTTTCAAAAGTGTCTATCAATTCCTGCAATGAACAATCAGGACACGACATTTCGAGCCGCAATGTTTGTGGAGTAGCACCACATTTCTAGGGAAACAATAAATACCACTAAGGACAAATGTTCACACTGACCGGCTCAGAGAGGAGTACTCATTTTTATTATGTTTTGGATCATTGTTTTATCGTTCATTTTAACATATCTCTTTTTTGTTATTGAGAATGCTTGAGAGCAATTAGAATGATTGTCTTTTGGGCTAACATCGTACTCCCCCCCAGACTCCCCCACTTCCGCCGCCTGCTGCACAAGGTGGGCGAGCTGCCCGAGCTGTCCGCGTGGCTGTCGCAGGCCGCGCCCGAGCAGTGCGTGCCCACGCTGTGGGACGGAGAGGCCGCCGCGCCGCCCGCGCCGCACACGCTGGCCATGTACCGACTGCTGCTCATACAGGTAACTGTCCGCGTGGCTGTCGCAGGCCGCGCCCGAGCAGTGCGTGCCCACGCTGTGGGACGGAGAGGCCGCCGCGCCGCCCGCGCCGCACACGCTGGCCATGTACCGACTGCTGCTCATACAGGTAACTGTCCGCGTGGCTGTCGCAGGCCGCGCCCGAGCAGTGCGTGCCCACGCTGTGGGACGGAGAGGCCGCCGCGCCGCCCGCGCCGCACACGCTGGCCATGTACCGACTGCTGCTCATACAGGTAACTGTCCGCGTGGCTGTCGCAGGCCGCGCCCGAGCAGTGCGTGCCCACGCTGTGGGACGGAGAGGCCGCCGCGCCGCCCGCGCCGCACACGCTGGCCATGTACCGACTGCTGCTCATACAGGTAACTGTCCGCGTGGCTGTCGCAGGCCGCGCCCGAGCAGTGCGTGCCCACGCTGTGGGACGGAGAGGCCGCCGCGCCGCCCGCGCCGCACACGCTGGCCATGTACCGACTGCTGCTCATACAGGTAACTGTCCGCGTGGCTGTCGCAGGCCGCGCCCGAGCAGTGCGTGCCCACGCTGTGGGACGGAGAGGCCGCCGCGCCGCCCGCGCCGCACACGCTGGCCATGTACCGACTGCTGCTCATACAGGTAACTGTCCGCGTGGCTGTCGCAGGCCGCGCCCGAGCAGTGCGTGCCCACGCTGTGGGACGGAGAGGCCGCCGCGCCGCCCGCGCCGCACACGCTGGCCATGTACCGACTGCTGCTCATACAGGTAACTGTCCGCGTGGCTGTCGCAGGCCGCGCCCGAGCAGTGCGTGCCCACGCTGTGGGACGGAGAGGCCGCCGCGCCGCCCGCGCCGCACACGCTGGCCATGTACCGACTGCTGCTCATACAGGTAACTGTCCGCGTGGCTGTCGCAGGCCGCGCCCGAGCAGTGCGTGCCCACGCTGTGGGACGGAGAGGCCGCCGCGCCGCCCGCGCCGCACACGCTGGCCATGTACCGACTGCTGCTCATACAGGTAACTGTCCGCGTGGCTGTCGCAGGCCGCGCCCGAGCAGTGCGTGCCCACGCTGTGGGACGGAGAGGCCGCCGCGCCGCCCGCGCCGCACACGCTGGCCATGTACCGACTGCTGCTCATACAGGTAACTGTCCGCGTGGCTGTCGCAGGCCGCGCCCGAGCAGTGCGTGCCCACGCTGTGGGACGGAGAGGCCGCCGCGCCGCCCGCGCCGCACACGCTGGCCATGTACCGACTGCTGCTCATACAGGTAACTGTCCGCGTGGCTGTCGCAGGCCGCGCCCGAGCAGTGCGTGCCCACGCTGTGGGACGGAGAGGCCGCCGCGCCGCCCGCGCCGCACACGCTGGCCATGTACCGACTGCTGCTCATACAGGTAACTGTCCGCGTGGCTGTCGCAGGCCGCGCCCGAGCAGTGCGTGCCCACGCTGTGGGACGGAGAGGCCGCCGCGCCGCCCGCGCCGCACACGCTGGCCATGTACCGACTGCTGCTCATACAGGTAACTGTCCGCGTGGCTGTCGCAGGCCGCGCCCGAGCAGTGCGTGCCCACGCTGTGGGACGGAGAGGCCGCCGCGCCGCCCGCGCCGCACACGCTGGCCATGTACCGACTGCTGCTCATACAGGTAACTGTCCGCGTGGCTGTCGCAGGCCGCGCCCGAGCAGTGCGTGCCCACGCTGTGGGACGGAGAGGCCGCCGCGCCGCCCGCGCCGCACACGCTGGCCATGTACCGACTGCTGCTCATACAGGTAACTGTCCGCGTGGCTGTCGCAGGCCGCGCCCGAGCAGTGCGTGCCCACGCTGTGGGACGGAGAGGCCGCCGCGCCGCCCGCGCCGCACACGCTGGCCATGTACCGACTGCTGCTCATACAGGTAACTGTCCGCGTGGCTGTCGCAGGCCGCGCCCGAGCAGTGCGTGCCCACGCTGTGGGACGGAGAGGCCGCCGCGCCGCCCGCGCCGCACACGCTGGCCATGTACCGACTGCTGCTCATACAGGTAACTGTCCGCGTGGCTGTCGCAGGCCGCGCCCGAGCAGTGCGTGCCCACGCTGTGGGACGGAGAGGCCGCCGCGCCGCCCGCGCCGCACACGCTGGCCATGTACCGACTGCTGCTCATACAGGTAACTGTCCGCGTGGCTGTCGCAGGCCGCGCCCGAGCAGTGCGTGCCCACGCTGTGGGACGGAGAGGCCGCCGCGCCGCCCGCGCCGCACACGCTGGCCATGTACCGACTGCTGCTCATACAGGTAACTGTCCGCGTGGCTGTCGCAGGCCGCGCCCGAGCAGTGCGTGCCCACGCTGTGGGACGGAGAGGCCGCCGCGCCGCCCGCGCCGCACACGCTGGCCATGTACCGACTGCTGCTCATACAGGTAACTGTCCGCGTGGCTGTCGCAGGCCGCGCCCGAGCAGTGCGTGCCCACGCTGTGGGACGGAGAGGCCGCCGCGCCGCCCGCGCCGCACACGCTGGCCATGTACCGACTGCTGCTCATACAGGTAACTGTCCGCGTGGCTGTCGCAGGCCGCGCCCGAGCAGTGCGTGCCCACGCTGTGGGACGGAGAGGCCGCCGCGCCGCCCGCGCCGCACACGCTGGCCATGTACCGACTGCTGCTCATACAGGTAACTGTCCGCGTGGCTGTCGCAGGCCGCGCCCGAGCAGTGCGTGCCCACGCTGTGGGACGGAGAGGCCGCCGCGCCGCCCGCGCCGCACACGCTGGCCATGTACCGACTGCTGCTCATACAGGTAACTGTCCGCGTGGCTGTCGCAGGCCGCGCCCGAGCAGTGCGTGCCCACGCTGTGGGACGGAGAGGCCGCCGCGCCGCCCGCGCCGCACACGCTGGCCATGTACCGACTGCTGCTCATACAGGTAACTGTCCGCGTGGCTGTCGCAGGCCGCGCCCGAGCAGTGCGTGCCCACGCTGTGGGACGGAGAGGCCGCCGCGCCGCCCGCGCCGCACACGCTGGCCATGTACCGACTGCTGCTCATACAGGTAACTGTCCGCGTGGCTGTCGCAGGCCGCGCCCGAGCAGTGCGTGCCCACGCTGTGGGACGGAGAGGCCGCCGCGCCGCCCGCGCCGCACACGCTGGCCATGTACCGACTGCTGCTCATACAGGTAACTGTCCGCGTGGCTGTCGCAGGCCGCGCCCGAGCAGTGCGTGCCCACGCTGTGGGACGGAGAGGCCGCCGCGCCGCCCGCGCCGCACACGCTGGCCATGTACCGACTGCTGCTCATACAGGTAACTGTCCGCGTGGCTGTCGCAGGCCGCGCCCGAGCAGTGCGTGCCCACGCTGTGGGACGGAGAGGCCGCCGCGCCGCCCGCGCCGCACACGCTGGCCATGTACCGACTGCTGCTCATACAGGTAACTGTCCGCGTGGCTGTCGCAGGCCGCGCCCGAGCAGTGCGTGCCCACGCTGTGGGACGGAGAGGCCGCCGCGCCGCCCGCGCCGCACACGCTGGCCATGTACCGACTGCTGCTCATACAGGTAACTGTCCGCGTGGCTGTCGCAGGCCGCGCCCGAGCAGTGCGTGCCCACGCTGTGGGACGGAGAGGCCGCCGCGCCGCCCGCGCCGCACACGCTGGCCATGTACCGACTGCTGCTCATACAGGTAACTGTCCGCGTGGCTGTCGCAGGCCGCGCCCGAGCAGTGCGTGCCCACGCTGTGGGACGGAGAGGCCGCCGCGCCGCCCGCGCCGCACACGCTGGCCATGTACCGACTGCTGCTCATACAGGTAACTGTCCGCGTGGCTGTCGCAGGCCGCGCCCGAGCAGTGCGTGCCCACGCTGTGGGACGGAGAGGCCGCCGCGCCGCCCGCGCCGCACACGCTGGCCATGTACCGACTGCTGCTCATACAGGTAACTGTCCGCGTGGCTGTCGCAGGCCGCGCCCGAGCAGTGCGTGCCCACGCTGTGGGACGGAGAGGCCGCCGCGCCGCCCGCGCCGCACACGCTGGCCATGTACCGACTGCTGCTCATACAGGTAACTGTCCGCGTGGCTGTCGCAGGCCGCGCCCGAGCAGTGCGTGCCCACGCTGTGGGACGGAGAGGCCGCCGCGCCGCCCGCGCCGCACACGCTGGCCATGTACCGACTGCTGCTCATACAGGTAACTGTCCGCGTGGCTGTCGCAGGCCGCGCCCGAGCAGTGCGTGCCCACGCTGTGGGACGGAGAGGCCGCCGCGCCGCCCGCGCCGCACACGCTGGCCATGTACCGACTGCTGCTCATACAGGTAACTGTCCGCGTGGCTGTCGCAGGCCGCGCCCGAGCAGTGCGTGCCCACGCTGTGGGACGGAGAGGCCGCCGCGCCGCCCGCGCCGCACACGCTGGCCATGTACCGACTGCTGCTCATACAGGTAACTGTCCGCGTGGCTGTCGCAGGCCGCGCCCGAGCAGTGCGTGCCCACGCTGTGGGACGGAGAGGCCGCCGCGCCGCCCGCGCCGCACACGCTGGCCATGTACCGACTGCTGCTCATACAGGTAACTGTCCGCGTGGCTGTCGCAGGCCGCGCCCGAGCAGTGCGTGCCCACGCTGTGGGACGGAGAGGCCGCCGCGCCGCCCGCGCCGCACACGCTGGCCATGTACCGACTGCTGCTCATACAGGTAACTGTCCGCGTGGCTGTCGCAGGCCGCGCCCGAGCAGTGCGTGCCCACGCTGTGGGACGGAGAGGCCGCCGCGCCGCCCGCGCCGCACACGCTGGCCATGTACCGACTGCTGCTCATACAGGTAACTGTCCGCGTGGCTGTCGCAGGCCGCGCCCGAGCAGTGCGTGCCCACGCTGTGGGACGGAGAGGCCGCCGCGCCGCCCGCGCCGCACACGCTGGCCATGTACCGACTGCTGCTCATACAGGTAACTGTCCGCGTGGCTGTCGCAGGCCGCGCCCGAGCAGTGCGTGCCCACGCTGTGGGACGGAGAGGCCGCCGCGCCGCCCGCGCCGCACACGCTGGCCATGTACCGACTGCTGCTCATACAGGTAACTGTCCGCGTGGCTGTCGCAGGCCGCGCCCGAGCAGTGCGTGCCCACGCTGTGGGACGGAGAGGCCGCCGCGCCTTAAAAGTTACAATACAGCCGCACAGGTTTATCTTCAACCGCGAATACTGAGGTTGGTCTCTGGATGGGTTGACTATCAATCATAGCGAGTTTCCTTCGTACCTCGGAAAGCACGTCAAGCAATCCCGTTGTCATTTACGGATTTTTAATAATTATTGTTAATTGTTAGTCAGAAGCTCGATAGTCAGACAATCGGTCTTACTAAGAAGTATTGTTTTATTACTCAGTTACTGGGCTATGGAGGTCAGTTGATGATGATAAACAGTCACTCCATAGTGATACTATAGTTGGTGCCAATTAAGATGGCAATAGCGGTCATTGACCTTTACCCAATAAGTCCTTGTATAATGACATAAGATCAGAATTAGCATTTTTCTGTGAAATGATAGGGTTTACTTGGACCGATTTATGCAAAAATGATCCAACCCACAATCTCGACAATTTCGAGTTTTTGTGACTTATGTACTCTAAATAAGGTATATTTTAACATATCAAAGACTCGGAACTCTATGTTAATAATTGACGAAAATCCGTATGGTCCAAACCACAACTGTCATAGCGAACATCATTTTTTCATAATGCATAAATGTTTCAAGCTATTAGAATCATTTTTGCATTTTCTTGGTTGCCCTGATATAGGTTTTTTGTTTTTTGCTATAATGATTCAAACTACTTGGAACAATAATGCTTTTTATACAATATGGAAAATATTATAAAAATCATTCTGCTTAAATGTTCCAATTATCCTTGAATCATTTTAACTCAATTCCAAATAACATTCGACTACAGAAGTATACTGATTCAGACCACATGACTATTCTATTTAATTAAAGAAAAACGAAAAATTCAATTCTTAAAAAACGATTCACGGTTAAATATAAAATTATCATTAATAATTATCTCGGCTAAAAAGTAAACAAAATATTATTTTTATACCGAAAACTTTAATGAAATACGTATATAACTATTTAAACCTTCTATCTTTTTGTAACGGGATGTTTTGATGTGATTTTCTTTTGATAGTTGAAACTGATTTTAATTCGTATTAATTCTACATCAATTATTTTGTTCATTTTCGGGATAAGTTATTTAATAAAGTTTGAAAGATTTGCGCTTGCACACTTAATGATGGATTGCAAAACTCAAGTTCGACTTTCGAATTGTTATTTCTGTTCTATTCTTTTACAGTTTATGAATCCTTTCTACCTAACTATACTATGGGTCAACTAAGGTAGAACATTAAATGGACCGATTTAAGCAAAAATGATTCAGTCCACACTAACCTCATTCCGAGATAATAGAGTTTAAAGTTTATTTCGGTATTTCTCTGGCTTTGTAGTTCTAAATGTTATGTTTTTAATTTTATGTTATTCTAAGTGTTCTAAACTAATTTACATGCATGTATGTATTCAAGAAAACTTGCGCGTGGATCATTATTACATAATACATTTTGTATGGAATTAGCTGTGTAGGCTGCGGAAAGAAAAATGCAAAAATGTTCCAAACTATGACAAAAATAAAAGCTTAAAAATGTTTATTATTTTTATTTTATTAAAAAAAACACAAATGTTACCCTACTCCTCATCCAAATCAAAGTCGGGTTCATCACAATAACCATCTATATCGTCTATTATTGCATCGTCTCCCTTCAGTTTTTTATAATAACCAATGCAATCATTTGGTATGAGATGGAATAACGATTTCAAATCGTTTAACTTCTTTTTGTTAATCAGTTTTCCTGAAAGCCATAATTCTTGCAAATCTTCTTCTATGACACCCAAATCAACACCTTTTAATTTCTTTTTAATATTCAGTTCTTTGTAGTCCTCATTAAAGGAAGTTCTCATGAACAAAGAATGTTGAGTCTTTTTTGTGATTAAAATTTCTTTTGTTTTGAGCCAGTTTACTTTGCTCTTATCATTAAATATTTTTCTATTAACTATTTTCTTTTCTAGAATTTGAACAGGATTTGAACAGGCTAAAACTTGTGAAGAATTTGAATGTCTGACTTACGATTTGGAGAAAACCTTGCCTTTACCTAGAATACCGACCAATATAGTTTTCTACAAAAGGCAGTTATGGGTATACAACTGCGGTATACACTCGGCTTCCAACGGTGTTGGGAATTAGATTTAAAGAAAATAGTTAATAGAAAAATATTTAGTGATAAGAGCAAAGTAAAGTGGCTCAAAACAAAAGAAATTTTAATCACAAAAAAGACTCAACATTCTTTGTTCATGAAGAACTTCCTTTAATGAGGACTACAAAGAACTGAATATTAAAAAGAAATTAAAAGGTGTTGATTTGGGTGTCATAGAAGAAGATTTGCAAGAATTATGGCCTTCAGGAAAACTGATTAACAAAAAGAAGTTAAACGATTTGAAATCGTTATTCCATCTCATACCAAATGATTGCATTGGTTATTATAAAAAACTGAAGGGAGACGATGCAATAATAGACGATATAGATGGTTATTGTGATGAACCCGACTTTGATTTGGATGAGGAGTAGGGTAACATTTGTGTTTTTTTAAATAAAATAAAAATAATAAACATTTTTAAGCTTTTATTTTTGTCATAGTTTGGAACATTTTTGCATTTTTCTTTCCGCAGCCTACACAGCTAATTCCATACAAAATGTATTATGTAATAATGATCCACGCGCAAGTTTTCTTGAATATCTACGAAACTATTAAAATTTATTTACTAAATACATGCATGTAAATTAGTTTAGAACACTTAGAATAACATAAAATTAAAAACATAACATTTAGAACTACAAAGCCAGAGAAACACCGAAATAAACTTTAAACTCTATTATCTCGAAATGAGGTTAGTGTGGACTGAATCATTTTTGCTTAAATCGGTCCACTTGTGAGTCTGAAATATAAAATTAATATATTATAATCTTAGATAAAGGTGAAATATTTTTACCATTTTGATATCTTATGAATACTAAGATACTTATATCCTTACAATAAACTTACTAATTTATTTGGTATTTTATAAAATATGCTAATTCTGAGCTTATGCCATTATAAGAGGACTTATTAGGTAGGGGTCAATGTCCGCTATTGCCATCTTAACTGGCACCAACTATAAGCTATATCTTTGACTGGAAGTCGACCCCATCATAGTTGGAAAATAAGTTTTCAATTTTAAAAGTGTATTGTAAATGTCTACCTTATCTAAAAAAACTTGCAGAATTACCAGTTATTAGTTTACAATTTTCAATAATACCCTATTTCCCCAGGCATTCCGTCCTGACCGTGTGATCGCAGCAGCTACGCAGCTGGTTACAGCAGTATTAGGTGCAGGATACATGGCTAAGGCAGAGACTGAACTGGACCTGGCGTCCATCACTGAGACCCAGCTCAACGCCACCACGCCCGCGCTACTGTGCTCCGTGCCCGGATATGATGCTAGCGGTCAGTACAGTTCTACATATTTGGTATTTTTATGTTAGAGCCTTTCAAGCATTTTAGAACCTGACTGTTCCCCTCGGTTTCAACCCTGCTATTCTGCTCCTATTAGTCTTAGTATGTTGTTTTATAGCTTATAGCCTTCCTCGATGAATGGACTATCAAACACAATAATTTAATTCGAATCAATAACTTGCGATTAGCGCTTTCAATTAAATAAACAAACTCTTCAGATTTAAAATGTTAGAAGTAATAAATGTAGATGAGAGTTATATTTAGTCAAGAATACGAAGCGTACCACAAAAGCTAACTCGAGAAGGCACAGGAGGTGCTTGGCTGGCCACGCTCAGTCGCGTGTCTAGATAAGAGTTCCTGAAAGGTAATATGGGAGGTTCCCCGACAGAGAGACAGCACTAGCTAATTAAAAAAAAACTGATAGCTTTACTTAGTAAGTGAAGGTTCTAATCCTAAACCGGATTCTACACAAAAAAAAAAAAACATAAAAAAAAAGGTTGCACTCCAGGAGTGCCGGTAGAAGTGAAAACTTTTTTGTTACTATGTTTTATTTTTAATTTGAATGACGTCTTACTCATTTTCGATCAGGGTCACGTGACCCTGACGCGAGTTTTGGTCACGTGACCCTGACGCGAGTTTTAAATTTTTTACCCATTACAGAAAAAGTGTACAACGCCGCAAAAGAAGTTTTCACTTCAACAATAGCCCAAAAAAAAAGAAAGACAACAGATGTTGCCAAAAACCTTGACCCTTTAGAATACTCATCATAAATACTTTGTATCATGTAAACAGGTCGTGTGGACGACATGGCAACTGAGTTGAACAAGCCACTCTCCAGCATTGCTATTGGTTCCGCCGAAGGTTTCAACCAAGCTGAACGAGCCATCAATACTGCCTGCAAGACTGGACGGTAAGTCCTCCATATTTAGTCTTTCCGTGTACGTATAGTATATGTGAAACTTTTAAGCACACTGAAGAATAAAAAAGACTGAAAACAACGTTTTTTCCAACGACCTTTTATTGCATTTGAATCCACCCAGTAAATGTCTTAATAGATTTGTAGAGAATAGTTAATTCGTAGTTCGTTCAAGGTATTTTTGGAACTAGTAGTATACCCTACTAGTAAGATCAAGTGAAATTAGACAAAATGTCCCGAGTTTAAACTCTAACTTCGGATATCTAATGGTTCTTCTTCACTAGTTGTCCGACATTTGCTGAACTGGGTCTATTTGGCGCAGCCGTGAGTCACACAATAGTTTAGCGTTTTTACTTTGTCTTTTATATATTTTCTTTATGTTTATGTTGTGTGTACTTATGGCATGTGTCAATAAACGTTTTTTCTTTCTTTCTTTTTGACAGTATTAAGTATAAGATATGATAGGGTTGACATATGGGTGTGCAGGGCCCCCGTAAGGTCTACTGGCGCCCGTGTGCAAAAAAGGATTTTGGCGCCCCTTAAAAGGCATATTGAATTAACCTTTTTTTTATGGTAGGTCGGTCAGTGGCACCCTGGGGATGTAAAGCTTGCCGCTTCGGAACTTAAACACAAAAAAAATCATCAAGTGCTACTCAAACTTCACACCCAGAGTTCCATACCATCTAAGAATTTTTGTATACCAATAATAAAAATGTAACTAACATAAGAAGCATTTGCTATTGAAAAATGAGAATGAATTTCAAAAGCGAGGGCAAGAAAAGCGAACATCAACCTTACTTGCAGCGCGAGCGAAGCGAGCGCGAAATTTTTTAGCTTTTTGGAATAGAACAAGGCAATTTTTCATAGAAGAACGCATTGAGCTCTAAAAGTTTAACGTTTCCATACTTCAAGTTTTAATCTAAAAGTGAGATCAAATATTTGAAGTCTTTAGTAGATACTTAAAATTATTCCTATTTAATTAAGTTCTCAACTTTTATTTTAAAATTATTTTTGTTTTTTTTTCTGTTCCCTTGGTTTTAGCGCCCCTAAAGGATGGCTTTGGCGCCCCTAAAGGATGGCGCCCGTGTGCATTGCACACATTGCACATATGGTAGCGGGGGCCCTGTGGGTGTGGATAAAAACCACCAATAATAAAAAACACGAGTATTTGTAGATATGCGAATTTAGAGTTGCTACACGCGTGCTGATACACACGACACGGACTCGGAGCTCGTGGTTAAATAATTACAGCCGCACAGGCCGATCTTCCGGGTTAAGCCGCGCTTGCCGAGGTTGGTCTGTGGATGGGTGACCATCTGTCTCAGCGAATTTCCTCCGCGCCTCGGAAAGTACTTAAAGCAGTTGGTTCCGGCTTACATTTGTCAGACAGTCGTTACTGTTAGTCGGAGGCTTTAATGTCTGACAGCCAGTCTTACCATGGGGTCGTATTACGGAGTTGCTGGGTTGTGGAGTCGTTCCATGCAAAATACTGATATTCAGCTGCATCTGGTTCGACTGGAAGCCGCCCCCAATATAGTTGGGAAAAGTCTAGGCAGATGACACACGCGTGCTGATGATAAAAAGTTAAAAACTATTCATCACAATATTTTCTATTACAGCTGGGTAATGCTAAAGAACGTGCACCTAGCCCCTGTCTGGCTAGTCCAACTGGAGAAGAAGCTACACTCTCTGCAGCCACACCCGAACTTCCGTCTGTTCCTGACCACGGAGATCAGTCCCAAGCTGCCTGTCAACCTGCTGAGGGCTGGACGAGTGCTTGTGTTTGAACCGCCGCCCGGTATCAGGGCTAATCTGCTTAGAACTTTTGCTACGGTGAGTAAATAATAGCATAACCATCTTCCCACTGATGAGCTATCAACTGCATTATCATCTTGCCTTTATCCCATTCTAATTAGGTGGCGCAACACGTTTTCTTCTTCCATTTTCCACTGTCAGACACCTCGGCATAATTTACTCCTTTTTCTTTCTATTTTACAATCCATCCATCTTTTTTTAGGTCTTCCTCTCCATACATCCGTATTCATACCCATTACTCTCTTAGTCATGTCGTACCGTCATCTTTAGGGCATCAGGCTATAATTGGTGACAAATAATTCCATTGTTATTGCTGTTTGGCCATCATTCATCTAAGGCTAGATTATAAAAAAAGCTTCTTTTAAGTTCTACATTTCATCTCAGAGAGAAAACAAAGTCATCCACATCGAGAAGTTGGCTTATCATTTAAGCCAACTTCTCGATTTACTTATACATATTAATTAGATATGTTATTTATTTTTCAAGTTGGTTATTAAAAATACTTTTACAACTCATAATAATATAATATTTTTAAAGCTAGATGAAGCCGGTGTTCCGTACCTGAATACTCCGAGAAGAAACATCCGAAACAAACTCAGAGGTCACTGTCTCTTTTAAAGTCCAGACATTATACTGTTAAAACCATATGAGCTTCAGTCGGTTCATGCAATTACAATTATCATATGCTATATCCAGTTAAACTAAAGGAAACGAGGCGAATAACTTCTCTGACAATTACTCAAAGTGTATATTTTACGAATAAACCACTCCTTTATCCAGGTCCCGGCAGCACGCATGATGAAACAACCATCGGAACGTGCAAGACTGTACTTCCTGCTGGCTTGGTTCCACGGTATTGTTCAAGAACGTCTGCGCTACGTGCCGCTCGGCTGGGCAAAGTACTACGAGTTCAATGAATCCGATCTGCGAGTTGCTTGCGATACTCTTGATACTTGGATCGATGCTACGGCCATGGTAAGTGCACGTTCAATTTTAGATTTTACATGATGACCACCTTAGCCAGACTTTTTTTTAAGTTTCCCTGATCTTTGCAAACTGTCGACCCTTAATAGCTCAAGCTAGCTTAATCGCATCTGTCAAGATCGTTTTTTCCCCACTGCTCAACTTAACTACTCAATTGCTCGAAACTGCTCAACTGAGTTGTGCCGTTTACATTCCCCTGCTCAACTACAAACTGCTCTCTTTGAAATGAAATGAAAAAAGTGGCCTGTTCGTCTATAAATAATATATAGATCTATCAGTTTTTTTTTTTTTTTATAATAATTAGATCTCTCTGTCACCCAGTTATCAATCAACAAATATTTTCATTTGGTCCTAAACAATTTGTTGCAAAATTGTAATTTGCAATTTGGATTACATCGCCCATATTAAGTTTAGAAACATAAGTTGAGCATTGGTGATTCCCCACAGCTCGACTAATAAAAGAAAAAAAAAAAAGTTATCAAACCAGCTTTTCGCTGAAATGAAATATTTTTTATACGAGAATTTGATTTTCAGATGTAAAGTTTATAATTTTTGTTTCCCCTCACCAGGGCCGCACCAATCTACCACCAGAGAAGGTGCCATGGGAGGCACTAGTGACCCTCCTCTCTCAATGTATCTATGGAGGCAAGATCGACAACTCGTTCGACCAACGGCTACTGCACTCATTCTTGTGTAAACTCTTCACTCCTAAATCATTTGAGGCCGACTTCGCACTGGTGGCTAATGTTGATGGGGTACGTAAATATTACTAAATGTTTTACACGGATTTTAATAAGTTATTTGGTCAAATCAAAAGTGCATGAAGCGAGTCGAGTAGCTTGGTTTAAACTTTATAGTCTTTGCTTTTCTGGATAAGCTCGCTCCATCGTTGACTTTGTCACCCCTGATATTGACTAAGGTCAACCATTTTATATTTAAAAAATATAAAGTTGATTGAAAAAGCCAAGTTTTTTTGTTCAATAAATGTTACCGAATCGAATGCCCGAACTTTTGCAGAACGCCTAACTTTTAGTCGATATAAACATTACAGGTACATTTTGCGAAAGGATCATTTTGGGAAACGGGATTTTGCGCCTGAGTCCTTATGTAAAGTAACTAAAAAGCCATATTTATTGAATTAATGTTTTCAGGCAAGCGGTAATCAACGTCATATTACGATGCCGGATGGTAACCGTCGTGATCACTTCCTGAAATGGATCGAGGATCTGTCTGATAGACAGACACCATCTTGGCTCGGTCTACCCAACAATGCTGAGAAGGTAATTTTGCAATGAATACATCCCTAGTTGAGTATTGCTCACTTCAGAGCAAACTTTTTAATCAAGAAGTATCATTTGTTATTGATAGTTAAGTTTTTGGAACGAAGTTCTTTATCGCGCGTTGTGAAAGGGGGCTGGACGGAAAAAAATCTTACGAAAAGTTGTCACGACACTTTTATCCGACTGCGAGACGCAAAGGAGGGTAATGTGTTTATTACCATGGAATGGAATGGAATGGAGTGGAGTGGAGTCGCGACGGTTATTTTTGTTGAGTGTATACAGTAACTTCGTTCCATCCGGGTGTCCCTTGACACTCTCAAGTTTTTTTATCATCATTCTGTCACCTCTATTTATTTTGAATCAGTATAAGATACCTTCTCCCATACTTCACTATACATCATCTCCTATAAAGGACGTCCTCGTCTAGCCAAACTACTAGCCACTTTTCATTTTCAATACCACACAATTATGTTTTAAACAGGTGCTCCTTACAAACCAAGGCAGCGACTTGGTGTCTAAACTCCTGAAGATGCAGCAACTGGAAGATGAAGAAGAACTGGCTTACAACGCAGCTTCCGCAGACCATGACGTGGTCGCAGGTATAACACACATAAAATCATTTTAAAGCTCTAACAAATCAACATCGTTACTACTAAACCTGCACAAAATTAGAGGTTTAAATGAAATAACTTCACAACACGCCAGTAATGCCCGAAGACTTGCAGTGGTGTTTCATACCAAGTCACGACCCTGGCCGCACATTTCAATCATCATCATCATTATCAGCCGGAGGACATTCACTGCTGAACATAGGCCTCTCTCTCCCTTAAACCACCACGCCGAACGACAATTTACCACCTGGATACCACGATGGATCGTGATTCAGCGTGATTCGCACATTTCAATAGTGACTCAATTTAATTGAACTCTACAAATCTAACTTTATTTAACCACATTTGATGCATGAATTGATTTTTAAATACAACTTGTTACAAAACGTTAAGTTGCAGATTCGATGGTCGACGGAAGGCCCGCGTGGATGAAGACGTTACATTCCACCGCCACCACTTGGCTGCAACTGTTGCCCCAGGAGCTACCGGTAAGATCGGTTTACATTTATAATACTTATTACCTGACAGTGCGCTAGAAGGCGGGTTTTTTTTTATGTGGTAAAGTCATCAACTGAGTCCTCCCGCCCTGTGTGGGGCGGAAGGGAATGTCAGACTCTTACTGACTAAAATCCAACCGTGTTCCTTCCTATGCCCTTTACGTTCCGGGGCCACGGTATCCTGGGTTAAGAAAAAACCCGCGACCCTAGCAGGCTTTTGGCGCGAAACACGACGCGCCACCGACCCGGGCTTGGTCCTTGGTTGGACGGCGAGCTACCCATCACTCACCGTCCGCAAGCCCGCTCCGCCGCTGTGCCCTCTGCTGATCAGAGGGACACGCGTTGTAGCGTCCACACGACAGGCTATTCGCATACGGGCAAAGAGACCACTTAGGCACACAGTGCCTAAGGAAGAGTTTTTGCCCGCATCCCAGGGTGCACCGGCCCGAAAAACTGGTCTTCCCCCTGGAAGTATCTGAGAGGGAACTCCACGGGCGCACGTGGAGGTTTCCTGTCATAGCACCCCTAGAAGGCGGGTTAAGTTATATAACTACGGGCATAGAGAATGAACTGAACAATTTTTACGTAAAATCCACCATTTTCTAGAGCTGCTCTCTAGAAAATGATGGATTTCACGCACAGCGAACGCACATACTATCACATTGTCTTATTTTTATGATCTTCTGGTCATATGAAGATGTGGTGACAAGAGTTGATTAAACCGGCTATAAGAACCCGAACGGCTTCAGATAGATTTATACACCTGAGATTTAAATTGATTACAGAGACCTATACATAAGCACCGTCGAAGAAAAATAACTCCGATCTGATAACAATAATTCTATCCTTTTATTGCAGACATTGCGTCGTACTGTGGAGAACATCAAGGACCCTCTGTATCGTTTCTTCGAGCGCGAGGTGGCTGCCGGCGCGTCGTTGCTGCAACAAGTGTTGCATGACCTGCGTAACGTGCTATCCATCTGTCAGGTAATGTCATGATTATAATGTTAGTCTTATAAAGTGGTCTAGTACTACAGAAAGTTGAATTTAAGAATTGAAGGCTTCATCAATTTCGGTGATTATTGCAACATTTTTTTTACTGTCAGAGACGTGTTCGAATCGTCGCACTGAAGTGTTTCTTGGGCTGTTTCAGAGACGGTTGACTTCTAAGTCAGATATGTATGATATCATAGCGATATTTTTTCTTTACTAAGGGAAACGGTTTTGTTACGAAGATGTTGAAAGGCCGGGGTCGCAGAACTGTTCAAATTGTGTGATGCTAAGATATAAAAGGCAATGGGAAAGGCAAATCAAAGCTAACTGTAGATGATGATGGCGCCACCATAGCTAAGTCCTAATCCGACCAATGACTTAGTACTATTTTGAAGTATATAAGCTATACTAGCGCCATTGTTTCCCCAGTTGCCAGCTCCGTCCGCTCTACCCAGGGCGGAAGAAAGTCTTAAGAAGTAATAAAAGTCTTCTGTTGCAAATACTTTCGGTTTTTATTACTACCTCACCGATCTTGCCGAGTATGACTACAATGGCCTAGTTGGTAAGGCGTCTTGTGTAAGGTCAAAAGGCCGCAGTTCAAGTTTAAAGCATTTTGAACAGGGCGAGATGAAGCAAACCAACGAGACGCGCGCGATGGTGGGATCCCTGGTGCGCGGCATGTTGCCGTCCAGCTGGCGGCGGTACGCGGTGGCGCGCGGCTGCACCGTGCAGCAGTGGGTGGGGGACTTCGCGCACCGCGTCACACAGCTGGCGGCCGTGTCCGAAGCTGTCGCCGCCATGGGCGCTAAGAGACTGCAGGTAAACTCATCTATTTCAGCTCTACTAACAATGTAAAATTTAAAGAAAAAAAATTAAATTCGACAGACAGCAGCCAAAGGCTATTCGCACGCTACGAAATTTAATCGTTGCGATTTTTATATTGCGAAAAAAATCGCAAACTCCATAGTTTGTGAAATCACAAACGATTTATTTTCGTTTCGCAGTGTGCGGATTGCAGTAGGATATACATTTATTTCGTTCAAAGATAGACATTTTTTTGCAACGATTTATTTTTGTAGTGCGTGCTTACATACACCAGATTGTTTTGGGGTCAAATTTACAGGCGGACAAAACTGAGTATTTCAAAAATCGTTCACCCACGACCCACCATTTTAACCATTTCAATCATTTTTTTTGTCTATTAAGTAATGGAAAACGTAATACTAAACCTAAAAATATAAATTTCGTTATCTGTTTACAGAGTATCCCAGTATGGCTCGGCGGTCTATTGAACCCCGAAGCCTACATAACCGCTACTCGCCAGTGCGTCGCTCAAGCCAACTCTTGGTCTCTCGAAGAACTTCATCTACAGGTAACTTCTTTATCGATTTCTTGTGATTTACAGCCAAAACGATACGCCTTCATTAGCGACACCAACCCATGACATCAACCCGAAGGGCCTGTTATTAGATAGAGATTCTGACCTACTCTCCCTCTTACACCGAAAGCTGACATTAAATTTGGGGATGGTGGATCTTGGAACTCTACAGCTATTTCTTACTCTTTGTTCTAATATGTACCTTTCCGTCAAACCAGGTGACAATCCCCGACCCGGGCACTCCAACAGAGAACGCTCAGACGGAGTGGTCGTTCTCAGTGACCGGACTCAAGCTGCAGGGCGCTACTGTGAAGGGCAACCGACTGCTGCTCACCAACACTATTATGGTCGACCTGCCGCTTACTGTGCTCACTTGGATCCGGTAAATATCACCTTTTAATTTGAAGTTGTAAAATTGTCAACCCCTGCTAACATACATCATGATTATGAGATACACAATCATATTTTAATATAAATCTCGTGTTTTTTTATTGTAAAAATTATCTCAAAAGGAAAATTATGTTTCCCTAGAATTAGGACAAATTTCGGTTAAAAAAAAACATCTCCATGCCAATAGTCAGTTAACCCTGGTTTTGTATCGAGAAAAATGAACCTTCTCGTTACTGATATACTTCAGATAACTTGGTTATTTCAACTCAACAAAATTTATTATGTTTTTCTTTTACAGTGGCCCTGAAACAGCAACAGGCGGCCAAACCCTGACTCTCCCAGTGTACCTGAACAGCGCTCGTTCAGAGTTACTCTTCACGGTCCGTCTGCCCATCGCGCCCGGACAGGAGCCGCACGCCTTCTACGAGAGGGGCGTAGCCCTACTCACCTCTACTGCCCTCAACTAAACAACCACATAGAAGGACACAAAGGTTCCATCGGTATAATTCATGAAACTTGATCATTTCCGATCTATCAAGCTATTAATCAGTCTATCACTGCTGGCCAGTCCTTTGAAACTTTAGATTAACTTAACAAATATTTGATCACTCGCCACAATGACCTAAGTTTTAAATTAACTACTCAATACTTGCAATTTCTTAATTATGGAGAATCGATGGAACCATCTTGTGTCATGCTATTACTCGCAAATACATAACCCGTCTTCGAATTACCGCTGTCGGGTAAAAATATATTGCAGCTTGCAAGATTATGTATTCGTTATTTTACCCGTTATGCACTTTCTTTACCTTTAGTATTTATTCATTAATTAATGTTATTGCTTAAATAATCATTTAACGTTACGCACGCTATTTATATAAACAAGAAATAAAAAATATTAATAATACAGAGTTTTTTCTTTGGTAAACTTATATTTATTTGGATAGGGTAAACTTAATACAACTATAACTATGTATATCTAGAGTTGACTTGTGCCTTGAATTGTAGTCTTCATACCGGGAGGCTTTTGTTTTGGTAGTCTGGAAAAACGAAATATTCTATTGAATGATACTTCTATTACATCACGCCTCTAAATCCTTAGAGTGAGGTAGAGGTCTACCTAAGGGTGCTCCCACATCTATCGACGCGGAATCGGCTTTTTCCGTCGCCCTTTCTCTTTCTGTCGCTTAGAACTGCCATTTGCTAGACCGAGACAGAAAGCATAATGCGATATCACGCAGCGGAATCCTCGACGCGGCCGCGTGCTATCGCATTATCTCCGTCTAGCAAAGGCAGTTCTAAGCGACAAAGAGAAAGGGCGACGGAAAAATCCGATTCCGCGTCGATAGATGTGGGAGCACCCTTATAGTACTCCCAACATTTCACCAGCAATGTCGAAGTCACATGTAAAACGGGACGAGCGAATTGCTATCAACTGGGCATTAATTCCAACTACTGAAAAAAACCTGATAGAAAAACTGAATACACTTCTCTAAATAGGAATCGAGTCTAGGACCTCTTGATCTATAATCGCGTTTGCAACCACTGAACCAACGAGACAGTCAAACATTGACTATGGTTAAAATAAAATGGAGACCTGAGTTTATACTCAAGAAAGTCATACCATCGTTTTTGATAGGAATTGTAGCAAACGATTCATTTATTTAACTAATTCATGGTAATAGAATTCTCAGCCGTGACTTCAATTTTTATTGTAACGAGGAATTCATCTGTTTACCTTGTGTGTATAATTTTCCGTGGTGACGATGGATGGATAAGATCATGTTGGCGCTCCCAATCCAAGAACTTCTGATGTTGGCGCTGACGACGACGGTCTACGTAACTTATCTGAAATACAGTAAGATTTGTTGATTACTGTCAAGTAGGGGGGAGGCCTCTCCACAAGGGGTACCGAGGTAGGGGGGGAATAGAGGGTGCTCACTCGCGCACTTAAGACGTCGTGCGGGCGGCGCTCATTTTACCGATGTTAATGCAAATCTATTTATATAAAAGAACAGGGGTTTTTCTTTTGACACGACTACAGTCGAAACCGCTTAACGCAGAAACTTGAATTTTGAACAGCATTTGCAGTCTACCATGTAGATTGGCAATAAGACGGGATTTTTCGAAAATCCTCCTCTAAGGGGGTGAAAAGGGGTGAAAACTTTTGTATGAAAAATCTTATTCCTTGGGTTTATAAACTTGAAACTTACCACGAATAAGAACATTAGTAAATAAATAAGATTAGCATCACATTTTTTTTAAAAACTACCCTCCATTGGTAATCTAGACGATGTTAAAGTTTGCATGGGAAAATCATAACGCGTGAGCCAATGAATTTGAAAATCAGTATTTATATACTAGATAAGAATTAACGAAACACGTGTTTTTGGATTTTTCGAAAATCACCCCCCAAGTGGGTGAAAAGGGGTATTCAAGTTTTAAAGAGCGGATATTAAACCACTAAACGTAGAACTCTGAATTTTTGATGGTAGTTGCAATTTATTATGTAGGTGAGCATTAAGAAAGGATTTTGCGAAAATCTACCTCTAAGGGGGTGAAAAGGGGTGAAAACCTACGAATGTAAAATCTTATTCCATGGGTTTATAAACTTGAAACTCGGTACGAATATGAGTATAAGTAAATAAAAAAGATAGTCATTATTCGTTTTTTATAACTACCCTCCATTTTTGGGTTTAAAAACACCCCCTAAATTTTGAAAAGGGCTTGATTAAGTTTTAAGGGAAGGATTTACTGCTTGCTTCGATAAATTCTAAACTGGGCATAAATTATCTCTCAATCGAATAAAGGATACGTATTTATTATATTCAAAAAATCAACCCCTAGCGTATTTTTGTTTGTATTGAATAGGCTCTGAAACTACTACAGATTTTCCAAAAGTATCCTATAAGAAGGGTAAGCGGGAATTAAAGTCACTGAGTTCGAAGTTAGAAACACGCGCAGACGAAGTCGCGGGCAAAGTGCTAGTCTAGTATAACACGATATGTGCGCAGAAACTATAAGTAAATTTTAATTAATTTTGTTTTGCAAATGAGTGATTAAATCTTTAAACTAACTATCGCCATTTATGGAACGTCCATTTATGTTAGAAACTGCATGGTTATTAAAATATTGTACCTACGTATTCTCATAAGAAAAAAGTTGTATAAATAAAAATAAACTAGTTTTTTTTTCCAGAAACTTTCTATACACTTACCACACAACTAGCAGGTATCCAAATGAAGGCGGTGACTAGAACAACGACGCCCACTATGTTGTCGCGAAGGAAACCAAGCACATTATTTATATTGATGTCTTCAATAATATCCCAAAAACGTTCTACCACATCTTGGATTGTTTTCTCGCAAACACCCTGTGGAAATAATACATGACTGTTCTAGGCTCAATACTACAGAAAACCTTAGGGTTAGCTCAAGTTTAGCCTAATTACTTTTCATCCGAAAATAAACCTTATTGGTATAATGTTGAGTTACTATTCCTACAGTGGACTGTGACCAAGCCTTTCATACAAATAAGTACATTAATTCTTGGCTTGTATTGTTCATTTTCGTATGAAGCGCGATCGAGCTTCATTCGGACTTCGCTCTATACATTCGGGTCCTAGAGTGTAATGTTTTCTATACACGTTTGGTGAAACGAAAGACGAGACGATTTTCACATTTTTTTTTATATTGTAGTAAAGTTGTAAAAGACGTGTTTTCGTCAGCAAAACAAATCAAATCGTTTATTTCAACTAGTCCAATTACGGGCACTTATGAATTGTCAAAAGACATAAAATAAAACAAGTGCAAAAATAGTTATGGTGCTACAGTCCCAGTCACAAGACATAAAACACCACTTACCTTATTGCAGAATCCTTGTATACAAGGTGTTCCATCCGGCAGTATGTCATTATGAGCTACCGGGAAACAAGTCTTGTTCAGGCTCTTACGACAGCAACGTTTACACGCATCCGCAACTGGAAACCACGACGTATCATTACTAATGAATATTTTATAAGAAAACGAGTTTTTGTAAAAACGAGTTACTGACTAAAACTCTATAAATATACTAGTTAATAAAGCGCAATTTAATACTTTATAGTAAAAAATAACAGGATAAACCACAAATAATATAAAAATAAGCAAATCAAAAAGGGTCACTCGCACAAGGCACCTTATTAGCTAACTCCACCCTGTTTCTTAGATTGCATTTTGCGTTCGAGGACAACACAGATGTTGTGATTTCTTACCAATATCACACATGCAGCTATGCATGCCTTGCGTCTCACAATAGGGCACACACGTCCCGTTCCGACATCGACCACGCTCAGCACATTCATGCTCATCCGCTATCGCTGGTGCCTGCAAAAGAAAACCACGATCAAGTGTCGCATCCTATTAAAACTTGTAAAATTATAGTTTGAGACTTTGGTGGCGGTGTTTCGCGCAGGTGTAGGTAATAAATTGCTTCTGCTCCGTAGACATAGAGCATAGACCAAACATACTCTAGCAGCAAACAATCGTCATAAGACCATAAAACTTTCTATTACATAACCAAAGTCATTGTCTATGTCGTACAGGGGGGGTATTACAACGTCTTAAAACCAGGCTTGTTCCAGTGAGTGAACGAGATGGCGCTAGGCGACTTGTATAGCTCTGTCACTCACTCGCCGGAATAAGCCTGGTTTTAAGACGTTGTAACACCCCCGAGGAAAGAGATAAACGGTCTTAAAATAGTTTTTTCTCTTTCTAGAGAGTATGGCAATTTTATTTGACATATTTTGGTTATGCCATAAGACATAGGTCATAGTCTATACTATAAGACGTGTCTCGGGATATTATCCATAAAGCTGTGTAATGACACAATTTGAGATTATCTGCGAGGCGTACACGACTTTATTTACCTATATAAACTAATGCAGCTTACTTCTAAGCGTTATAAAGTTTGCATTCAACCATTTCTATATCTTAGATCGGTTCTTGGCCGGAGACTCATATCGACTCTAAGCAATAGACATACCTTGGGACAGTCAGCGGAGGCTCCATTGCAGGTGGCTTCGCCTTCGCAAGCTGAATGAGCAGCCTCGCGACACACCACACCCGGCGGAGCGAACACACAGCCCGCGCAGCATGGAGAGTTCTTATCACTGAAAGTAATCCCATTGTACTATTACAACACAATTAGCTTCATAATTTGACAACGAAAGAGTATAGATAATTTGGTCGGCTTCTTAAGAGCGCATATTCTGAAAGTTGGCAACGTCGCAAATGGCTGTCAAATATTTCCGTGTATTAATTAATTTTACTAATTTACTGTATGAAAATAAGAAATATGGCTCTGTAGTGTGATATATTAATATCGTAACACCGAATATATAGTTTGAGACGTAAAAAAAAGCATTTGGAAATATTCCAATGCCTTTTATACATCTGAAACGGATAAAAGATCAAGTTCAGTGATTTAATTGCATTCCTATATCAGTTTTCTAGTGCACTACAGAGCCGTATTTCATAATTCCATTCAGTAACATTGCCAAATTAATTAAAACTTTTAAATATTTGACAGCTATTAGCGACGCTGCCAACTTTCTGGTTATGCAGCCTTAAAACTTATCATCTTCCTGCCCTTATCCCATTTTACTCGGGGTCGGTTCAAAACCTTTTTTGCTTGCATTCTCCCTTCAGTCTTCCATATCATAATTTATTTCATTTTCTTACAAATCATTTTTCAGACCATCTATCTGGGACCTTCCTCTTTGTGTCCATTCATCAACATCAGTATTTTTTATAACTCTATAATTAATTATGTATACCTGCACACTGCCCCTTGAGTTTTTCTCAGTTTACAGTTTTTGTCACAGCATATATCATTGTCTTCGGTACCTGTAACAAACGTTTACCTGAGTATAGCGAAAAGGCAACTCAGAGGAAACAGAGGCACAAAATAAACTCACAAAAACTCCACTTGATCGCAAGCGCAACTGCTAAGCACGATGTCTCAGTTTTGATTCCCAGATTGAGGGAAATGTTGCTGGATTTTTTTTCTCAGAAGCAACTTCAGAGTCTGGTTTTGGGCATTGTTCGTTTGCAAAATGCCAGTTGGTGGCAACGCCCCTTTTACATGTGACTTTATAACTGGCAAAATGTGGATGTACAGTTAGACGCAGTCTGCCTGTCCCTTCGTGGATTACAGGCGTGATAACATGTTATGTTAAGATCAACTTTTTAGAAACTGAGGAAATAACTTAAGAGGAAACACCACGGCCGTTTTTCCATACAAACGTAGTCCCCTGTTTTCTCCCTGGATAATGCCAGTAGAGCAATATTTTTTTTACAAAAAATCAATGACCACTATTGGCATGTCTCTATGTTTTCCTTTTTTCCATAAATTAATTATTGAAAGAGATATGAACATTCAAAATCCTAAAAAATTGGCCAGATTTTCTACTGTGTTCAAATATCCAGAAAATAAATTTGACGGGATTATATAAAAAAAGGAAAAAATAGGAACACGGTCAATGCCTTTCTTTATTTTTTAAAGAAAAAAGTAGTGAAATCGGTTAAGTTTTCGAGGAGTAATCAGGGGACTACGAATCGTAGATTTTGTGCCATTTAATAAGGTATTTTCGGTCCAAGCTGCTGTTGTCTCTATCGCGCTCTGTAACTCTATTGTGGTCACTGCGCGACAGCAATAGATTTTACAAATACCTATTTTTCAATTCTCCAGCTCTTGCTGTTTCCTCATAATGCAAGTAATCAAAACTACACAATTACCGAGTAAGCCCGCGTCACACTCCTCCCCACCCTCAACACGCAGGTTGCCACAAAAGCTCTCCTCAGGTTCGGAAAAACAACGACCGGATTTCGCTTGAAGAACCTTCCGGATCGATCGCAGACTGCATGGCGAGAATCTCTGTAAAACAAATGCATGTTTACATGATACAAGCATTATGTAGATTTCAGTTTATTTAGTTAGTTTATCATGTTTAGATATCACAAATATCTGCATGATTGACCGAGCTTCGCTCGGCTTTTAGAATGTCTATATCTTGGGAACCGAGCTTTTCTCGAACCTGGGACGATAATGATAAATCGATTCCTTGAGCCGAAAATCCCCTAATCTGTAACTTTCATGAAAATCCTTGGAGCAGTTTCCGAGATCCTGATTCTATATAAATATACAAGAATTGCTCGTTTAAAGATATTAGATTAGATATGTACATTTTTACGAGAAGCCCGCCTATTTAAAAAAAAAACTGTAACTCCTGAAAGCCAGCAGAAGAGACCACTAGAAATGCGCCGACGCAATAAAATAAAATAATCAAAAAAGAATAGCGTAGAAGTCTGAAAAAAAAAACATTTTTTTTAACCTATTTGTGCGCATAAGAAACATAGTAGTGCATTGCTTGACGCAAATTGCCGATTTGGGAGAAAGACTTCCCAAGCTGAAATGGTACTGGTAAGGCCACGTATGTCGAATATCATACAATTAGTAGGCAAAACAAACATCAGAATAGATGCCAAAAGGGAGAACTCGACGTGGCAGGCCTAAGCGAAAACGGCGAGATGACTTGAACCGCTATATAAAGGATTGGATGGCAGATGGCCGTCAGAAGCGGAAAGAAGGGAGGGAGACCTAAGCTGAACAATGCGAAACTATGGGCTGATATAATAATATGAATCTAGCAATAAAAACAACAACTCACCTTATTATTAACATCATACCCGCTGACACTATACGTGTACATAAGGTAGGAGCCGCCCTGACTAGCGGCCGGGGAGCACTCAGCCACGTCGGGGTCATGCTCCGAGCCCCAGTTGTGTCCGAACTCATGCGCAGTCACCAGGTCAGCCTCCCGGGTGATCACGCGCTGCCCGTAGTGGTTGCGAGATGAACTTAATCCGGAATTCAGGTAGAGGGTGTAGCCGTTTTTGAAGTATTCTGTTTTAGGTGATAGGATGTGTTAAGGTCAGTCCTCCTATTTATAAGAAGTTTTCAAGTTTTACATGAAATAGGCAAATACAAATGTATGTGATTGTGGAATACCTGACGGGTAAATATTATTTATTTTAAATCTTTTTCTGTTTGCTTGTGCTGTATCAATGCAGAAGCCCTCCAAATTCCTTTAAATAACTCATTTTCCCGGGCTGCATCGAACGGGCCAGAAACTCTACGAGTATTTTTTTTTCGCTATTTCTCATAGATTTAGATTTAACCATCCACATCCACTTGAAAAATTCATTCTGTGTACAATCGACTAAGTTGAATCATGACCCATTTTGACAATAAATCGTTTGCATCCGTCAAAATAACAAAGATCAAGGTCATTGCCATGGATATGTATGTTTATGCGAATGTGGGCCTAATTGTATATCAAAGTCTGTTAGAAAATAAGCTTATGGTGGGTCATGATTCAACTTTGTCGATATTACATGGGTAATTGGGTACACAGAATGATTTTTTCTTATGAAGCAGCTAGTAACATTGTCAGCATTACTTTGCCATGATATATTCACATGGGGACGAAAGTTTAACTTTCGACGTTCCCAGACATAATATTCGATTTCCCAGGAGACAAGTGTCACGAGCCGGCGAGACATGTGACCTATGTTAATACTAATTATTTTAATCTACGTTTTCTTTCTACTAGGGCATCCATCACAAGCCAAATAACTAAAACCCGATATTAATATTTTGGCCTTGGAATCAAGAAATGTGACAATGGCTATTCGTCCAGTGTCCTTTTATAATTGACATAATAAGGTCTATAATAAAGTCTGTAATTGGGTTTTGTGCTTTCAACTATAAGAAGGCTCTATTGCCCGTTTTCACAATTACTTATCAAGAGCTAAACCTCAACATCTCTCGATTTTCAACACTCGTTTACAGAAGGCTTTCATTTTACTAATTTTTAGGTGTTCCATATTGTAAGTGAAACCAAGCAATAGACTTAGTACATATTCATTTAGTGACAACAAAAACCAAAGGCATAAATATACTAGTTAATAAAGCGCTATTTAAAACTTTATAGTAAAAAAAACCGGCCAAGTGCGTGTCGGGCCACGCACAGTGTAGGGTTCCGTAGTTGCCCATCAAAATACTTATGCGAACTAACTAAACTGATTCGCTGAATTTAATTTTAAAAAGAAGAATTTTCAAAATCGGTCCAGGAGTCTTTGAGAAATCGGGGAAAATACATAAGAAAAAAGATTACAACGAATTTAGAACCTCCTCCTTTTTTTGAATTTAGTCAAAAATAGTTGACGATAAAAACCTACCTATCCCCTAAAAACATACCTATAAAAGCTGTAAAAATAAAGTTGACAAACTTACATTTGCAGTTGTCTCCGATACATTTTGTTTAAGAAAACATGAATATAAGTACATTTTATAAGTTGGTCGACTATTACTCGTAAAGTTGTAAAGCCTACTTAGTCATGATAATTTTCTTTTAAACTTCTTTATATATACTACTATTGTGAATTTTTTCACACCCCCAAACATAACCGTTTAGCTGGTAGAGGGGGGGGACACTCGAATCGAGCAAAATTTAGCACTTTAAAGCTTAATATTTCACAAACGAATTTTTTTATCAAAAAATTGTTAATCGAAACTATCATTATTTTTTAAAGGCCTATTTAATGATACCCCACACTAAGGGGTACGCGAGAAAAAAAAAATCCTCACTTTACGTGTAAGTACTGGAGGTACCCTAAAAAAAAATATTTTACGAGATTTTATTTTACCACTTTTTTGGCACAACAA
Source organism: Agrotis segetum (assembly GCA_036375495.1). NCBI lineage: Eukaryota > Metazoa > Arthropoda > Insecta > Lepidoptera > Noctuidae > Agrotis > Agrotis segetum. The sequence continues at coordinate 355,496 of JAQSVV010000301.1, read as the reverse complement.
ATCCGTATATTTACACCAAATTACAGCTCTCTAGTACTGTCCGTCTCTGAGCTAAACTGCGGACAGACGGACGGACGGACGGACGGACGGACGGACGGACATGGCGAAACTATAAGGGTTCCTTGTTGACTACGGAACCCTAAAAAATAACAGGATAAACCACAAATAATATAAAAATAAGCAAAACAAAGAGGGGACACTCACACAAGGCACCGTAATAGCTGAAAACAAAACAAACATAAATTGTGAATCAAATCATAATAAAAAGGCAGAAATATATAAAAAATAATTATTTTGGATGGAAATAACAATTATAAATCTCAATCTCATAGGTACCTACAGAGTGGGCATTATCATCACACTACTAGTCCTTTTTTACAGTCTCATAAACAACCTTATGGGCCCGCGCCTGGTAGAAAGCGGTCACCATAGCACGCCCTTGTGAAGGAAGTAAATGCAAATTGCCAATTCCAGACCAATATGGGCCAATTTGACACATTAGCTTAATTCGTCTTAACGAAAAAAGTCGGACAAAAAACATGATTTAAGTAACACAATATTATAGGTAAAAAAAATTACCTGGTGTACAAATTCCGCCAACTGAGTTCCGTCGCGGTGAACCTACGTACGCTAGTCCAAGAATACCACCTTCAAACTTGAGGTCCGTGAAAAGATGGGCCAGACAGAAGTCCTTGTGAGAGTACTCGCGACTGAACACCTGCCAAACAAATATGAAACATGTTTCTTTGCGCTAAAGGGTCAGGCCCTATAGCCAAATGGCAAGCGACATTCGCTAACGTTCAGCAGTCGCTAAGACATTTTCAACTATATACCCATTGCATAAAGTTGAAAATCTATCAAAGATTACAGATCGTTTTCGTTTGTTTCGTTCGCTATCACGCGCTCAGCAGTCTTTACTAGATTTTCAACTTTATACGATAGGGTATAAAGATGAAAATGTATTAGCGACTGCTGAACGTCAACGATTGTCGATTGCTGTTTGGCTACAGGCTCAGAACATATCGAGACGTGACGTGACACCACGATACTGGAAATGTGTATCTTGTTGTGTAGTAAATAAAGTTAGATTTTGAGTTGCTATTAAAAAGTGTGCGCGGCGCGCTGCGTCGAGATCACTTTTCATCGCCATCGCTGAAATTTGTGTCTTTTCGTGTAGTAAATAAAGCTTAAGACTCTGCGCCGAGTGTCCCATCTCGATATGAATAGACCCTTAGAAGCTATACCGTATGACGTATGAGAAACAGGGTGTAAAGTTCTTGGATATTTCGATGAAAAGAGACGGTCTCCAAAATTAGATGGATGTAGTATGGTGAACTACTGCACCACAGTTTTAGTCGGGTTTTTCTATTTTTTTTTTTTCTTTGTATTTTTTTCTTTTATCTTACCTCAAGAAGATTACGAACGTCCCATTTCTCGCGCACCATGTTATAATGTGCCTCGCCACCGCGTACGCGAGTCGGCTCAGAGTGAACTAGAATTTTCTTTATCACGAAACCCATGCCTTTGAAACCGTCCATGTCCTGTTGCAGAAAAAAAAGGTTTTCAAGAAAAGATGATAAAATACTTGATGAAAGATCAAAAAGGTGAGAAAAAATTAGCGCCACAAACCTGTCGATCTTGCCAAAGAGTATCATTGTATATTTTGTGAACGCGATCGATGAGACTGATCTAAAATAAAATAAATTCATTAAAATATAATATAATATTCCACAACTATCACACAACGCCATCTAGTCCCAAGCTAAGCAGGGCTTGTGTTATGGGTACTAGACAACTGATAAACATACATATATATTTCTAAATACATACATATTATAGATAAATTACACCCAGACACAGAACAAATGATCGCGCTCATCACACAAACATTTGTCCTGGGTGGGAATCGAACCCACGACCTCCGGCATAGCAGTCAGGGTCACTAACCACGAGACCAACAAGCCAGTCAAATGGTAAGCTACAGGTAAAAAAAAAAACAAATATTCATAAATATATTACCAAATAGCTAATAGTAGTCTTAGTATTACTGGCACCCATTTCTTGAAAGAACCTATAATCTGCCACAAGGAGTAGTGGGCACCGAGTCTTCGTCGGCGTATATTCATAGTCGCTCTGTCGTTTCACTCGCTTCTTGTTACTTCGTGTAACATCTGCAGTGTTGTCAAAATGTGTGTTCTCTTCTAAATATTTATCCTTTTCTAACTGTTCATGTTCTGATTCTATGTTAGTGGCTGTTTCTTCATCATCATCATCATCTTCTTCTTCTAATTCTAATTGAAAAAAAAGAAGTGAAATTATTGAATTTGTCATCAAAATTTAAATCAAACAAGTATATACCATATAAGTACAATCAACAAGGTTGAATCTTGACCTAGGTCAGAATCAGGTAGTTATTCATGTACATGTACTGATTTCATTCAGCGAAAGAAAAAACTGGATATGCTCCAAATCCCGGAATTACTTGCAAAGAGCAGAAAAATCCCATGATTTATAGAATAAAATATCTGATGTTTCTGTTATTGTTATTTATTTTTAATATTATTTTCCACACGAAATTGTCTATCGTAAATCCCGGGAAGATCCTTAATAATATCAACATTTCCCAAACCCAAGATCAAGATCAAGATTGTTACCAGGGATATGTACGAGTATATTCACGCAAATATGGACCTAATTGTATTTGAATATCTGTAAGAAACTAAGCTTAATGTGGGTCATTCAACAATAATTATTGTACATTGGATTTTGTCCTTTTCTTTATAGTAAATTTTGATTTAAAAAAAATCTAAAACTAGTTTATTGTCTCACTACCCATGTAGGTTAAATCATATTCAAAGTCACTTTATGTACCTTTTCCCTCTTTTACGTAACCACAGACACGTGGCTTGGCACCTTTACTGGCTTCTTCACCACCTTTCCAACTGAAGTGTATGTCTGATGATCGGTATGTGATCATGGTCTTATCATCTAGATGTGGCAAGTGGCGCCAGGAGGGCTGAAAAAAAAATGACTTATTTTTAACCGACTTCAAAAAAAGGAGGAGGTTCTCAATTCGTCGGAATCTTTTTTTTTTTTTTATGTATGTTCCCCGATTTCTCGAAGACGCCTGGACCGATTTGGAAAATTTTTCTTTTGTTTGAAAGGGTATACTTTCCAATTGGTCCCATGATCATCAGGTCAGGATCTGATGATCGGATTCCGGGGAAATCTAGGGCAACCTTCAAATTTTATAGGCACATAGTACCATTTTCATATATTTTCTAAAGCTGTTCAAGTATTTGCATCTGATAATCATCATCTCAGGTGGATGAGCTGATGATGGAAGATACAACTGATATAGTAAATTATGTTTGTGTTCGCATATCTCCGGAACTACAAGTCCGATTCAAGTAATTCTTTTTATGTTGTACTGGGTATCGTTCAACTTAAGGAATACTGCAAGTTTCATCAAAATCGGTTCAGTAATTTTTGAGATAGGGAAGGAATTATAGAGATGTTAACGATTTTATTACCAGTGCTACGGATTTCTTACATAATTATGTAAGAAAATGATGTATTTGACAAGAATTTTGGTTGAATATTTATACTAAAAAGAGTAAAATAAAAACTTTTTCAAAAAAAATGTAACCGCCTTCAAAAACAACCACAGAAAAGGGTAAAATAACCTACAAAACTTTTCTTTCGGAAGTCGGTGGCAAAAAAACAATGAAATTAATAAAAAAACCACCGACTTCCGAAAGAAAAGTTTTGTAGGTTATTTTACCCTTTTCTGTGGTTGTTTTTGAAGGCGGTTACATTTTTTTTTTTTTTAATAAGTTGAGGTGGTCAGTCAGAACTAACTAAAAGGTGACTGCGTCGCACGTAAGCTATGACGAAGCCGCCTTAGAGAGCCAAAGCCTGCCGGGGTCACAGGACTAACAAGTAACCGATGACCTGGAACATAAAGAGCTATTGAAGGACACCCAGTACCACCCAGAGCAGGATGGGAGGGACTGTCAGACTTGTACTGACTAAAAATTCAGTTTTCCTTCAATTTTTATGTTCCAGGGTCATGATAACCTGATCAGTCATGGGACATTTCTGGGGTTGTAACCCCAGAAATGTCCCCCCAGTATTTTGGTGCATGTGGTGTTGGTCAGTAAGGAATAATTGTTACACATACAAATGTGAGGAAAATGAAATTGTTTAACCAAATAAATAAATAAATTAGTTTTGTTACAAACCTCAATGTGGTAAGTTTCATCTGGTGTGTGAATAATACCAGTGATGAGACCATCATCCATGTGCAGCTTCACATCTGAAGTCTTCTCACCGAACACTCTGCCTGTGTAGAAGTTTTCTCTATCTATAACAGAAATAATATTGATTATTTGGAAGATAACATTTTTAATTTTATGGTAAAGGTTAATTAATTATTGTTACCATAACAATGACCGAAATGAGTCAGTAACTGTTTCAGACAGGAAATGTTGTAGTCAGAGAGGATCCATTATTTTTAAATATACATAATACATCACTAGCTCTGGCCAGGGGTTACACCCGCTACAACTTGAATATTATCCCATGGGTTCATAAAATCAGGGTAAAAAATATCCTATGTGTTAAGCCAGGGTTGTAATCTGTGTACCAAATGTCATCCAAATCCAATCAGTAGTTTTTGTATGAGAGTAACAAAAATCCAACCATCCAAACAAACTTTCACATTTCTAATATTAGTAGGATAGTAGGATTCATGTAGGTTTACAATATAGACTTAGCTATCTATAGTTACAATGGGGGACAAATATTTAGCTAAACTTTTAGCACATTATGAGCAATTAATTGTATCAGTTAGGGTAGGTTAAAGTATCAACACTCCTCATGCACTTCTAAGATAAAAAATATACCTATGACTAATAATAGTCTTACTCCTATCTGAGATATTAAAAAAAAATAGAATAAGGGTTTCTTACCAACATGGACAGTAGTTTCCTTTCCATCACCATCCACAGCGTATGCTTTGAAATTAGAATGTAGTACCGAGCTATGGGGATGTAAAATCAATCTGAAGTCTTTTCCCAGCGTCTTGAAATGGACCTCTTTGATTGTATTAAAAGGATGGTTGGACAACTTCGCGCCTCGCTTAACGACGTGATGAGCCAGCTTCGAGGCATGTATGGTCTCAAAATACTTCAGATTGTGATATATGGAGCCTAAAGCATATAAAATTCATTGAAAATGCTACCATAATAATATTTTGAGAGTCGCAGAGTGTTTATCCGATACTTACAGTTTCCTAATACAAAAAGTGTTGAAAATGTTGTTATTATTGAAAGTATAATGTTATACATTGTATTAGTAACTTCGGCACGGTGTCATTTAATTCAAAAACTTCATAAATTCACTCAAATGAACATTCATCGATTGAAATTGGTTACAGAATTCAATAACAATGACAAATGTCAAACAGACAGAACTTGACACTGACAGACACATGACAGAAGTGACAACATGACAAAGACGACAGCTGAACAAAATTTTTTAACAATATTTTTAGAATGACTCCTGGACTTTTGTGTCATGCTATAGATGTGATATAGACAACAAGGGAAATTAGCTTGGGTTTGGATGGCTGTCAAAAACTCTCATCTCAGTGGACAAAGCACCTCGTTATAATATGTTTAGTAAAGTTAATATAAATAATACAAATTTGGCCGAGTAACCGAATGGCGAATACCGAATATCAAATTTCGAAATACTGAAATACCGAAAATCGATAATCGAATTATCGGATCGCGACCGGATATCGCATAAGGAATAACCAAATGGCGAATCATGGACCTAAAAAAAAAGGCGGACGGAACTTCACTAAGAAACAAGTGAAGCACCAAAATGGCGAATGCTTATGTATGTGTGCGTCTGTATAGGGATGCCAGATGAAGGAAAAAATTACCCATTTTTAAACAATATTTAATTAAGATCTCCCTTGAACTTAAGTTTAAATTATTTACATTTTTTTTGTTACGGATATCTTTTTTTTAAATAAAGGTAAAATAATTAAAACACATTGGATATTAAAATATTTACAACTCGTTTAATGTTAATAAAGTTTTACAAAACCTTTTGTTGATTCAAATTTTTGTAGACTTGTCTTTTGCTATCGACACATCTAGAAATCCTTTCTATTTACTTAAGTGGTGAAAACGAATGTTTAAGTATTTTTCGGCTATAAATATTTAATTAAAGCTATTTTATGTTCCATTCCTACACGTCTACATTCCTATTCCATGTCTACACTCCCTTATTATTTTTTAACCCCCGACGGAAAAAGAGGGGTGTTATAAGTTTGACGTGTCTGTCTGTCTGTCTGTTTGTCTGTCTGTGGCACCGTATAGCCCGAACGGATGAAGTGATTTCAATTTAGTTTTTTTTTTTATTAAAGGTGATTTACGTGCGAGTGTTCTTAGACATGTTTGATGAAAATCGGTTCAGCCGTTTAAAAGTTGTGGGGGTAAAAGTGAGGAAGGGTAACCGAGGGTTTGCAATAAACTCGAGTGGGGTCTTAAATCAAAGCAAACTGAAAGGGAATATTGATGACTTAATTGAGAGTGTTCTTATCATCGTATGATGTCTCGGGACTAACGAATACCGTGACCCTGGAAGGTAAAGGGCTATTAATGGACATCGTATCTGATCGAAATCTGATTGTCAAGTGAGAGTGTCAATTAATATATCTCAGTCTTTGCAATTCTGCTAAAGATGATTTATCACGCGGGTTATTAAATTATTTGTGCTGTAACCGCCCAACATAAAAATATATATAACGTGTAAGTACCTATAAAAAGTATCAAATAAAAATTAAATTAAAAATTTAAAAAACCCCCGACACAAAAACGAAGATCTCTTTAAAAAGTACTAAATTATAAAAAAAAAACTTGAATCTTAAAGTACCTAATTATGGATTATTAATTATAAAAAAAATAATCCATAATTAGGTACTTTAAGATTCAAGTTTTTTTTTATAATTTAGTAATTTTTAAAGGGATCTTGGTTTTTGTGTCGGGGGTTTTTTAAATTTTTAATTTAATTTTTATACAATCATTTTTCCATGCATCATTTGCCTAGGGAAATCTGTAAAAATACAGAAGAATACAATAACGATAAATAGTAACATAAAATATAAATCTCCCAATTTTAAAATAATTTGAACCTTGAAATAGTTGCAACACTGATTGATTTCGAGATGTTTATAAAATTTATTGACGTAAAATCGAGAAATAAGCTTCAAATTGACATGCTTAACTATGAGAAGTGATCCCCTGGCTTTTTTAATTGAACTACTATGGTTTAGACAACTTTTTGCAACACATGACATACTTTGATTTTTATTAGACAAAATAACACCGTATGAAACCGCGAGTGTCGTTCGAAGCGTAATGGCCGACGGCTGACTTACTATGGTGTGAATGTGTGTGTGCTGGCTTGTGTGGGGGCCAATCTTCAATTTTTGGACTTCCGTTTAGGATAATGACGCCCGATACTTTTACAGCTGGTGCAACCATCCATTGACAAAAAACGAAAGTATATATTTCGGTTTTGAAAAATCAGTTTCGGTCGGATTTTAATTTCATTTTAGTTAAACGTAATTAAAATAATTTATATTTTTGTTTTTTGTCAATGGATGGTTGCAATAAGAGTAAAAGTATCGGGCGTCATTATCCTAAACGGAAGTCCAAAAATTGAAGATTGACCCGTGGACAAGCGCACTGACTTACTATGGGTGCTTCAATTGTTTCTTAGTGAAGTTCCGTCCGCCTTTTTTTTAGGTCCATGTGGCGAATATCGAAATACCGAAAAACTGAAATACCGGAAATCGAATATTCCAGTTATCGAATAACGGATCCCGGATATCGCATACCGAATAACCGAATACCGAATAACAAATATCGAAATACTGAAATATCGAATATTTGATTCGCGAATACCGGATATCGCATACAGAATAACCAAATGGCGAATACCGAATATCAAATATCGAAATAAAAACAAACTTCGTGGTAAAAATAACAGGATTTCTTGATACAAGGAACAATTATTTTATCTAACAACAAAAAAGAAACCTTCTTTGCTATCCTACTTGAATTATCCAATAGTCTCAGTATGTATTTCACAAAAAAAAAATGTATTGTGTTTTGTGTTAAAATTAAGGCTGAATGAATAATTCCCCTTTACATGTTGTAGCTGTAGAAAGAAAAAAAGTTTTAAATTTATAAAATGGCGGAGTCTTGAGTGACGTATGTGTTGTGTGTTTATGAATTTCTTTTACTATCGTATTACAGTGATTTATATAATGAAGTGAGGACTGTTTAATCTTATTATCGTCTTATCTATTTGTCGTCGCTTTGGTAAGTTGATTATTATTTGGTATCTTTAGTTTATTGAAGTGTTTGTCACGGTGTTGGTTGTTGGCTGTAGATTGTAGGCGGGATGGAACGTCCTCGTTTCAATATGCATTGCACTAATACAAACTACACTGTAAAGGAGATTTCTTACTGCAATTTAATTAGTTTACAAAATGTCATGTTCTAAAGTACTGCATTGCGTCTACTCAAGTTGAAAAAAACTTACAATGAACAACCCCAGAGTCATCATTCCCTAATAATCTAATTAGGTAGGTAGATCCCGGGAAACCAGGCCCTCGATTTTAGAAACCACCACTTTAAAAAAAAAACATTAAACTATAACATGAAAGTAACTGAAAAGAAAGATTCCTTTGCCATCTGCCATTCAGATACAAACAGAAATCAAAGTAATGTACCACAAAGAAGTACCAAACAATCTCGCAATATTCGATAGAAGAAAAATATAAACTTATTACAAAAATGTTAACAATAAATGAATTTAAAAGTGCATTGTTTCACATCGACCCTTTGCAAAAAGGTTGAATCCCATTTAAGATAAATTGTAACATCATTCTGTGTATTTTCTTGTTTTCTTTAACGTGGGAAAAGAAACCCTATTGTACTGTAGAGTACTCATAAAAACATTATAATTGCATTTATTCTTTGTTTTTACTTTAATTGCTTGGTTACAGTAGGTATATTAAATGATTGAAAACTAGATTATAATTTTACAGGTTTTATATATGTATGTTTTTTGTGCTTCTAAGATGTTATACCTATTCTATTTTTTCTTCATCAATTATAAATACACAAAAGAGAATATAAGGAAACAACATAAGAGATTAGAAGTCCTTCAAAAGAAATGACTACCAGCAGATCTATCAAAAGGAAGACCTTTTATGATGAACTTATAACATATCTGAGCCACAAAGATGATATTAGCACCACTTAAAAACACCACTTAAATATGAATGCTGTGTCTTAAATATAAAAGGCTCTATATTATAAAAGAAGGCCGTTCAAAAAATACAAGTTTAATTTGACATCACTGCAGGAACGCCAGAAAGAACTAGCTTTAAGAGGAAACAGCAAGGGTTGGAGAATTGAAAAATAGGTATTTGTAAAATCTATTGCTGTCGCACAGTGCCCACAACAGAGTTGCAGAGCGCGAAGGAGACAACTGCAGCTTGGACTGAAAATACCTTAAAATGGCACAAAATCAACGATTCGTAGTCCCCTGATTACTCCTCCAAAACTTAACCGATTTCACTACTTTTATTCTTTTTGAAAATAAAGAAAGCAGCATTGGCCGTGTTCCTATGTTTTCCTTTTTGTATATAATCTCGTCAAATTTGTTTACTGATTATTTGAACACAGCGGAAAATCTGGCCATTTTTTTAGGATTTTGAATGTTCATATCTCTTTTCATAATTAATTTATGGGAAAAAGGAAAACATAGAGACATGCCAATAGTGGTCATAGATTTTTTGTAAAATAATTATTGCTCTACTGGCATTATCCAGGGAGAAAACAGGGGACTACGTTTGTATGGAAAAACGGCCGTGCTGTTTCCTCTTAATGATTTCAAACATATTCTCAAAATTTCAACACTTATTCTAGAAAAGGAGAGAATATATATAATTATATATCTCACTAGCTGTGGCCAAAGGGCCCACCCTTTTGTGCCTATTAGCCTTGTTTTGGTCTGTCTCCTCCTTGCTATGGAGGGAAATTGAAAGTACGTATGGAAAATACATAGTTTCCATTTTCAGCACTGCTATTCTTTTTGAATGAATTAAGTTGCAGCATAGAAGACAGTCAAAATCATTATCCGAGACTTTGTCGAAGCTTCATTGTCTCAGCGCTTTTCTTGTGACTGCCAATGTTGGTTTTGGCTTTTAGGAATTGCAGTGGTTTGGGAATAGTGAGAAGAATTTTATAGCAGTATCCTGTTTTTCCACCCGTCACTAGTCTTAGGATCTCAGCATGATGTTAAGTACCCTATAGCCTTCCTCAAGTGTTGGGCCATCCAAAAAAGTTTTCAAAGCGGACTGTTAGTTTCTGAGATTTCATGATGAGATTGATTTGAAAATTTAAACACACCTCTTTAGTTTTTTTTTTAATTATTAAGAAATGATTTAATCTCTGTGAATTTTGTCTAAATCCAAAACCATGAGATTTATTACGAAAAATACTGCAAGGACAAGAGGCCGATTTATTTGGCGAAAACGTTGAACTTATTAGTCAACGATAACAAGCGGAGGAGTATCCTGATTTATATTTAGACTTCAAAGTGACCCCTGACGTGTGTCGGTGTAGTGACACCGTGCCGTGTAGTAACGATTTCTTAGCCCCAAAAATATTACATACTGTCATCGAAAATTTAGATTATGAGCTGTTTGGAAGCCTCATTTTTAGGATAGCAGTATATGTGCTACTGCGCTAATAGGTAGATAAACTACCGTCATTTTTACGTAGGTACCTGCGTAAGATAAAACATCGTATTCTAGAAAGCTACCGGAATTCTTGTCCCATAAAAACTAGAACGGAATAAGTAAGGGAACAGTGATTTGCCAATACGTAGGTAGGTTTAGCAGTAATAACTTAGAAAAAAATATGCCTCTGCAATTTCTTAAAGATAAAGGAATACAGTCAAGCTTATCAGTAACTTATCTCCGAGGTTAAGTAATGTGAACCAATTGAGACAAATAGGTCACTGTTATGCATATCGCTCTTAATTATACTGAGCTTCTAATAGATAACATAGCGCAACATACAGACCTAATACCTACGTAAGAGGGATCGGAGTAAGTAATTCTGACTGATGGAATATTGAGATATCAATTACTACCCTACTAAGCGCAAAAGCGGTATCTCAAAATCGTAAAGGTGCTTTTTATGCCATTGTATGAACCCAGTGTCAGTACAGCTCGAGACGCAAGAGGTAAACTGACTCCACACTACACTGAGGATTCTCATCTCGGATAGGCTGATGTCCGGGATGGACATCAGCCTACACGAGATAAGAATGGCTCTTAAACAGCTCAAGTATAACAAGACGGCGGTGAGGACGAAATCACAACAGAACTTTTGACAGCGGATGGAAAACCGGTACTTCTAATCCTCCAGAAGTTATTTAATTCCGTCATAATCGAAGGTACTACGCCAGAAGCATGGCACAGGAGTGTGTTTGTTCTTTTCTTCAAAAAGGGTGACAACGAACCACAGGCCAATCTCACTTCTGTGCCATGTATACAAGCTGTTCAAGAGTCATTACGAACCGTCTCGAACGCAGGTTTGATGACTTCCAGCCTCCCGAACAAGCCGGTTTCCGAAAAGGTTTTAGTACCATAGTCCACATACACACGCTCTGCGTAATTATAAGTACAGAAGACAGAGGAGTATAATCGGCCATTATGTTTAGGGTTTGTGGACTATGAAAAAGCCAAAGAAAAAAAAAAGAAACCTGGGCAGTATTGCAGTCCCTCCAACGATGTCATATCGACTATAGGTATATATCGAAGTGTTAAAGTGTTTGTATAGAAACGCCACCATGTCCATTCGACTTCAGGAAGAGAGCACGAAACCAATCCAATTGCAGAAAGGCTCTTGGAATGGGACGGACTCGGCATCAACATCAATGGCGAATACATCGCTCACCTTCATTTTGCCGATGATACCTATATAGTCATCATGGCAGAATCGTTGGAGCACCTCAATGCTATACTCAGCGTAGTATCGTTTCCCAACGGGTCGGCCTTAAAATGAACAAAGGAAAGATGAAGTCATGTGATCATGTCGAATGTCCATTTGGCACCCGTACCGGTTGTTGCTGGGAATGAAACTCTCGAAGTTGTAGACCGTTATACTTACCTTGGACAGATTGTTCAGTTGGGTAGGTCCAATTTCGAGAAAGAGGTCGCCCGAAGAATCCAACTCGGATGGGCAGCGTTTGGGAAGCTACGTGACATCTTCTCATCAAGAATCCCGCAGTGTCAAGACAAGGGTGTTTAACCAGTGTGAGTTGCCAGTGATGACATATGGCCTTGAAACGTGGTCTTTGACTGCTGGCCTTTTAGAGAGACTTAGTCACTCGTCGCGCATTGGAAAGAGCTGTGCTCGGAGTTTTTTTGCGGGATAAAATCCGGAACATGGATATTCGGCGAAGAACCAGAGTCACCGACATAGCTCATAAAATTTGCAATTTGAAGTGGCAATGGGCAGGCCACATCGTTCGTGCCTCGTAGAACTGATTACCGATAAAAGTTTGACCGGGAAGAAAAGATTTCGGGTGGTGACCACGGACTGGAAGACGCATCGTAGGCCGGCCTCCCACTAGGTGGACCGACAACATCGTGAGGGTTGCGGGCAACAGATGGATGCAAGTGGCGAATTGTCTTTCGGCGTGGCGGTCTAAAGGGGAGGCCAATGTTCAGCAGTGGACGTCTTTTGGCTGATGATGATGAATGATGTATCATACATCATTCTTCAGTTTTAAGTACCTACCTCAAATCGTTCATACATCATGTATGAACGATTTGAGGTAAAACTGAAGTAGGGTTTTTTTTTTGTAATGGATATCTTTATATTTTTTGAACAAGTTAGCGCTAAAAGGTTTAGTTCGTGACATGCGTATGTTTGAAAGCTATCCGTTGGCTTTGCTGATTTTGAGATACCGCTTTAGCGCAAAGTAGGGCAGAATATAGATACTTATCACCTTCGGGAATACGAATTGCCACCAGAAGTTAAATCGGTGGAAGGAACAAAGCGGAAGGCTAGTACTAAGGACGTAGCAGACTTGACATCCTAAATTTATCACTGTACCAATGCTAACCGTAGGTATAATTAAACAGCCGCAGTGTCTGTGACTATATTTAGAGAATACATCAGTGCGCAGATGTCGAAGCGTATTCTGACTCACCATGTCATTGATCAAAACTGGACGCAAGGATCAAAGAAAACGCCAAGGATTACTAAAACATTTATATTGGCGTTCAAATGGAACTCACAGCAAAACAGTAAAGATGGTACTTAGAAAAGATAATGACACCATCTTGAGAACGAATAAAATATACCTATCTAAAGATAAATGTGAGAATCACAGAAACAATGGAGTTGTTCTTAATAAAAACTCCTAAGGCCATCTATTTAATAGAATATGGCGAAAACAATGCGAAAGCAAACAAAGACTTTGTTAAAGGCTTGGTAAATTAATCCAATATTATTTTTCGCAAACCCTAATAACAAGCTGTGTTATGTTTCTAATTAATCATTAATGCTTGGCTTATTTCGTACGTAACCTGTTTAGTATTCATCCCAACACAAAGTGAGTCAGACAACGATACACAGTAGCGGTCACGGTTGTTTTAATCTTTATTATTACTTCATTTGACGAAAAGACCTATTGAATTAAAGGCGACCTTGCGGTGTCGAAGTCAACAAACCGGCCAAAATATTACATCTTAACGATGCTAAAATTTAATCGTACGATGTTGGGGCTGACATCTTTCGACGACATTCATTTCTTAGAGTGGTTTGGCACTTAAAGCGATGAAAGCTATTATAATTCAATCAAGCCAATAAAGACGTCGAAAAGTTCCCTCTGGCACGACGTACATGATGGCAAAGAGACCCAAGCTCATAGTCCAGAAACAATTTTGGATGTTGATACATATTCGAATGCATAGTTGACATGAGAAAGAGGAGGCAGATTATTCTTCAGATTCGTAAATTCGAAATATTATTGGTTTAAGTAAAACCATCGTTCGTTACCTACCAGTCATAATACGACGTTGTTGACAAGTGCTGGTGATCTGATGACATCATCGGATGTGCGCTACGCCCTGGCTGTTTGCACAGTTAATTTGATGAGCACGTAGACTCGATAACATAACCACATGCCAATCCATTTATACGGGAATCTATCTGTAGTCTGTACACAAAGTACTTACAACTAAAGTAATATACCAAGCAATACACACTTAATAGATTCCTTGTTGACACACAAAAGTAATTAGAATTTCTGATAATTTTTTCCTCATACTTTGAGTTGTATTTCAGTTGACTTAAATTAGCATTATTAAAAGTTATGTACTTATTTTCCAATTATCCAAAAATTTCGGTTACTAACTATTACTTGTATAGTCTCTTTTTTGCATGCACTTCTATTTGTCAACAAAAGAGAAAGTCTGAAAAATTGTATTTTGTGGAAGAAAATGTTTTTGTGTAGAATCGTTAGAGAGTTAGACATGGGCAAACAGTTTTGGACTAAATAGGCGAAAGCATGACGCAAAAAAACGTAGACATCGCATATCGTACACAGAACGAAAGAAAAAAAAACGTATAATTGGCACAAGCCACGAGACCATACAACATAGAAAGAATAAAATTATAAAAAGAGTAAAATAAGAAAACCTTAAAGGCAACATAAACTATTTGGCAAAACGATTATGCTTCTAACCTGTGCCAAATAGGCTTACAACAGCATGCAACGTCGCTACTATAAGCAATTACCAGTGACGATCAGTCCTAGTTTTCTCGTGGTAAGTAGGCACCTCATAATATAGAAAACATAGTCATCTGTGGCTCTGAACGACGATGAATAGAGTACATTGCGATGCGATGACAACAGTCGACACGACACTTGGTTCCGGGGCACTGCGCCGCGAACTCTACCGTGCCCGGATTCCTCTCACGCTCCAATTGCCTCAAACACCACTAATTGTATTGAATTTTGCCATTGCACGGATGTGGAACTGGACTCTTTGACGGGATATGCGCTTTATGTTAATCGTTGAACTTTATAGTTATTTCCAGCACCTAAGTTGTTCCTGTAATCTTCATTATATATCTTTTGTATTGTATATCATGCTAACCGCAACTCCACGTGCAAAGCGCGTTATTTTGCGTACAGTTCTATTCGATTTACTTGGAGCATGCATGCCTTTTTCTGTAGGACTTCGTAGCCTTATATTCTTTCGGGCACGCCGCAATTGCGGCGGTAAGACCCCTCTTTGAGGAGTGGCTGGAGAGAAGTTATGGCGTCCTGACAAACTTCCGTGTCCGGTGAGGACCTGCGTCAAGCGGTAGCTTGACGCAGGTCCTCACCGGACACGGAAGTTTCGGGAGGTACCTGTGTCTGATGCGAAAGGAGGAGACGCCTGGGTGCCACCACTGCGAAGATCGCCCGGAGGACACGGTGGAGCATACGGTGCAAGACTGCCCAGCTTGGGCGAAGCACCGACGTGTCCTCACGGCTGCGATAGGCGGAGACCTCTCGCGCCCGGCATTGGTTGCGGCCATGCTGCGGGGCGAGACGGAGTGGGAAGCGGTCAGCTCCTTCTGCGAGGCAGTAATGCTCGTAAAGGAGGAGGCAGGCCGCGAGCGAGAGAGGACAGCGTCCTCCCTCCGCCCCAGCCGCAGTGGTAGGCGCCCACGGCGACGGACGTCGCAAGATGATCTCCGGCCACCGTAGGCGCGGGCATGCGGGCAGCGAGTAAAGGGCAACTCGCTGCCCGACCAAGGACCATGCCCGGGTCGATGGCGCGTTGTGTCCCACGCGCGCCTCAAAGAGCGTCAGCATAATGACGGGGCCCCCCTCTCAGAGGGCCAAAGCCTGCCGGGGTCGCGGGATTATTCCCTTACCGTGACCCCGGAACATAACAGGCTATGAAGGACACCGTGGATTTTAGTCAGTAGAAGTCTGACAGTCCCTCCCGCCCTGCCCGGGGTTGGAGGACTCATTTGATGATTTTACCACGCTAAAAAAAAAAAAAAAAAAAGCCTTATATTCTTTGGTGTGCCTGTTAACTGAAAACAAAATCTTATTAAAACTAGTCCTCTTTCCTGCTGCAAGTAATATAGTTTCTACAAGTTGCACTATAAAGAAGCCACGTTCTTTATCAAGCTATTGTTTCTCGTCGTCTTCATTATAAGACACTTCCTGGGACGCTGGCATTGGCTAGTCCGCAATTGCCGCTGTGTTTTCTTGCGGTCATTAGCCAGACATCTTGTCTCTCTGTTCTTGTTTAGATTACCAGCTTTAGACCCACTTCCTGCATTAACTCAAATCTCAAAATAAACTATGTGTTTTCCATACATTGTTTATTTATTGATGACTTTCCAAGACGCAACAATATGAATAAAACTTGGTTTATACGATTATCCGAGCTCAATTTAAAGCGCAAGCAAGTGATATTAGTGGAAGGTTTTTGACTTAGCCAATACAAGCACGGGTGGAGAACTAAGAACTGAGTTAGAAACATATTATTTATCGCTACAATTCAAAATATAACACCTTGTTTTATAAACACTGCATGATTTATGTACATGTTGCAACTAAACACACGCGTTTGTTCCCTAATTTCGGCCTTTCGTTGTAAAGCTAGGCTGTGTTGAGTCATATTGTATATTTTCGTAATGTAATAGCTTGTTGGAGCTCAGTAGGCACGTGGTAACTGCACTCGTGTCAATTACAAGGTATCAATGTGTTGGAGCGTTTCCTGTGTGCAACTGTGCAGTTCGGCGCAGCGGCTGCGGCGTCGGTTTGCTGTAACTTGAGAACCGTAGTGATCGCACCAGGAAATCGACACTCGTTTGCTCAGTCTTCCTTATGCATATTGTATGTACTCATCATGAGAATAATCTTTCCGACTTGTAAATAACCGTCAGCAAATAAATTAGCATGGACAAAGTTGATGAAACAAGCTAAAGACTTTATAAAGCAACCATCAGACCTGGTGAAATCTAGATTAAGCATACAGATGGCGTAAATTAATGTCATCACCAGTAGCAGTTCGTTTACTAACGCTAACGTTTACACCATTGCCGCTAACCGTGAAGATTTCTGTGTCCAAATCTGTCGGCCTCCGTTTACGATTACGCAGTAAAGACGAACGGCATGGATATAGACGTCGTCGTTTGTGTAATACCTTTACTAATAGGGATATTCACGAGTTGGTGTGCAGACCGCGACTCCCCCACTGACAGTTTGCGATTGGCGGTCGCGTCATATGTACGTTTATTGTTACGGAAAGTGGCTGCTTAGAATATGTGCAGACAAGCGAGTTAACTTTAGTAATAATCTACCGTGCAGTGATAAACATGTTCCCCATGTAAATAAACAAAGCTTTTATCACACTTGAGTTGACTCACTACTGAAAATCGTCGAGTGTAAACAAGACAGTAAAGTGTTAAAAGGACCATTTGTTCAGCATTGTGTTTGTGACGAATGTGATTTTTATTGGAGGTTCTTACCGTGATCATTTAACTTCTTAAATGAAGACAGTGCAGTTTATTATACGACGAGGTATGTCATTTTTGCGCATTATACGTGCTTATACCGCAAATGCGCATATTTAAAGTCCTGTTATTTCCTTATTTTATGATTTATTTTAAGAACCGTAATACAGATATGTACGTTGTAATTAAAGTAATATATAACAAAGTTAAAACTTTTGATTCTTTTACAATACTACGTAGTGCATAATCTCCAAATTGGCGACTGCTAGTGACTCAAGATTGCCATAATAAAGGATGCTGGGACAACATGTTTGTAAGATATTGATGCTTTTTATGGGAAAATAGAAAATACAATAGGAGTCATCAATAAAGTGGAACCGGCAGTCATCATGTCACGAGGCCAATGTGTTAACGCGTCCACCTTGATTGGCTCTACGTGGGCCGCCGATCTGCCCATGCGCATGATATTATATTCGAAATTAGTCCGAGGTATGATAATACTTGTAGTAGCGTTCTCTCGCTACGCCTGACGCGATTTTTAGAATTATTCCTTGATTTAAGTAAAACTTATTTTAAATCAAAGGAATTATTGTAATCTGAAACAGAATAAAAACGCCGCGCCTGGCAACACTGCATTTACGTGTCATTCGTTCTTTTCGCGCCCACAAGACGCAACCGGAAAAGTTTTATGCTCTATAAAATAAGTTAAATAAATGTATTTAAACGCAAACCAAGGATGCCAAAACACAATAGAAATAGTGAAGAAGACAAGGAAAGGAATAAATTGCCCCGAAAGACTGAAAAATACCAATAAAGAGGGAGGAGCTCATTAACTGTAAGTTTTTTTTACTGAAGAGAGGTTATTGACGGAAAGTTATGATAATGTGTGCTATATTCTCGTTGAGAATTTCATATTAACGTTGTTTTAAGGGTTTACAACCCCTCATTTACTTGGAGTTTTAATTATGAAGGTCTATCACGTAGATACCTACTCGTCCAGTTGGACGGAAATTAAAAGCAACAAATAAATCTCCTTGTGGACTTCTGTCCTATGTCCATCATGACATTATGGGTTACATTTTGTCTCTTTTTCGTTGAAAAAGTTTTTGCTCTGGATCGATATAACATTCAGTTTTCCAACAAACAATGTAGGTACACAAGTCCTGTTGAAATTAAGATAGTTTGTGTTACATTCTATCTCCTTTCCGTTGGAAAGGCTATGCTTTGGATCGATATAACATTCAGTATTTCCAACAAATAATGTAGGTACACAAGTCCTGTTGAAATTAAGATAGTTTGTGTTACATTCTATCTCCTTTCCGTTGGAAAGGCTATGCTTTGGATCGATTTATCATTCAGTATTTCCAACAAATAATGTAGGTTCACAAGTCCTGTTGAAATTAAGATAGTTTGTGTTACATTCTATCTCCTTTCCGTTGGAAAGGCTATGCTTTGGACCAATTTAACAATAGAAGAAACAGGGACACTCCCTCTCCCTTAACAAGAAAAGATCCCATAGCATCAAACATAAGTTGCCTCTACACAAAGTGATGAAATATTGGTAAAAATATACTATAACTTGAATTATGACTGACAGGATATATTGCCATAATGTAAATATTATAACAGTACCTAATGGTCATGATCTGATTACCGAAGCAATCAAATATACAGCCTACTATAGACTACATATACATATAATAGTATATACCTACTTACTCTGAACGTTTGGGTTGTCAGATGGGTGCCCATACATGTACTATGAGTCAATATGGTCAGTCATGAGAAAAATTCCAATACTTTTGCTCTAGAACAGCAACCAGAAGCAGAGCCATCTGGCAATAATATTTTTCTTCCTTAAGTGGGCTAGACCGGTACTAAGAGGGATTATGTGCTGTGAATGTATTGAAAGAATTATAAAAGAGGGAAAGGAGCAGAATTACGTAAGCATGCACTTGTACCGAATAATGCATACAATATATGACATGCCTAGAGACAGTGTCCGTTGACTACTCAACCTATACTGGCAATATAAATGTATTAATAATGGAAGAGACTACTATTACCAATCTTAGATAAGACACTTCAGTTTACTAAGAGGCAACAACTGAGCTGAAATTGGTACCTATCAATTCAAAATAAAAGAAATGGTGTGACTTCCACCACCATGAAAGGAGCGACCAATAGACTTCATACAAATATTATTACTGGAAATACAAATAAATCAATTCCATGAAACAACTAGCAGTTCAAACAGCCCTGCCCACCTTCATAAAACAGAGGAATCTATCTATACAAATTGAGGAACAAGCCAACAACAGAAATACCTCAAGCGACAACAGTCATTTTCCAGCTGACCCCAGGACAAGTAACAGTTAGTGGTAATGTTTGCTGCTCCCTTTGTATATTTCTATCAGATTTCTATTCATACTGAGAATCTATAACCAAAAAGTCTGTTATATAAGACTGGGTAAGAGTACCTACTAATTGTTCAAGATAAGATTCTGTATAATATCTCTTTCAATGAAACTGAGAGACTTATCTTATTCATGAAATAAATAAACTTTCATAGCTAAGTTCTGTTATACAGCTGATCAATGTTATCCATGATTTTCTCACAGATTTATAATAAATCTTTAAATGTTAAATAATTTTATCATAATCAACCATTTCAGTCTAGAATATACAAGGACTGTATCTCCATGAAAATCAGATCTTAAGGATGCAAACTATTTAGTAGCAATTAAAGAATTATGGTTAGAAATTTTTGTGGTCCACAATTAAAACAGCTGTACAATAGGTCCTTCCACTGACCCCTGTGTATTTGATCAGTCTGGTAAACTGTTAATATCTGTAGTAGAGCATCTCAAAAATCAAGGTATAAATGTTAGTTAATAGATGACTAATCTGTCCCGGATTAACATAATTGTAAAAATGTCTTGTTGTACAAGCATACTAAGAAATCAATTGTTTATTTATTTTTGATGATAAACAAAGAAAACAGCTCAAATGCCTGCCCCCTCAAGGTCCTGGTCAGGACTGGTGATCAATTCTAAATGCATGACTAAATGCTATGTTTTGTTTATGAATACTCAATATTAAGTTTTACCTCAATTATTAGAAAATATTAGAAAATTTGGTATCAATTTACATGGCTACCTATCTCATGATGCAGTTTAGTTCACATAACACTTTACAGAGAAAACATTTTTTAGCCCTAGAGTAGAGATTAAGAGGAAATAAAGTCAGAATTACTTTGGGGAAAAAAGAACATTATTAATAGTTGTAAAGATATCATACAATGTATATAGACACGCGGGAGCGTGTCAAGCCAAGTTCTGGAACGCAGCTCACCTTATTCTTTAAGAAACATTTTCAGATCAGTTAATTGTCACAAATCGACACTCCTATAGATAGTCATGTAGGTTCAGAAAATAGAATAAAACATTTATTTTAAGGGATTTTACAAACTATGCCCAAGTAACGCAAAATAAAAATATTTATTGGGATCACAACAGTGTTATTACATTCAGTTAACAAAACTTTACAAAAGAGTTTGTTAGGTTGATTGCGTTAGCCACAACACTATGTATCCAAACTTAGTGGTGTAAAAGTACCTATCAATTATTAAATAGATTAGTAACAAAGGTGCTATTAAATTAATTGATTACAGATACAATCAAATTCTATAACACTCAGGTCTGTATAAGACTAGAATGTTCATCAGACTGGTGTTACCTTGCTTAAGTAATAAGCCCAAATATGTCTACACATAAACTATAATAGGATAAATAAAGAAAGACTAGCAGCGGGGCCTTATGCAGTCAATACATTAATACATTTTTGTCTCTGTCTCTCCACTTCAAATGCACATAGACTAGGCTTAACGGTGGACTCTACTGCAGGCAGTGAGGGGTCTTCGAGGTCGTTTACCTTGGTAAATCACTATAGTAGACCAATAGATGTACTTTGAAATAAAATTTGCTGGGACATTAAATTTCATCAAGTTTTAATACCTGTAGTTATTTAACCTTTTATTATGTCAATAATAATTAGACAATACATTTAAGAGGAATATTTAAAGTTAAAGACTGTGATTGTCTTAGACCGGCTTTGATAGTATTAGGAAATAAGATGCATTACTAAATGGTTGGGATAAACATTACAAGGGGTAAAGTACCTACTAGAGAGTCTGAGAATAACAACATGTAAACTATTTAAGAGTTCTTAGATGCATACTTTACCTTTAGAACTTTGTGATTAAAATAAAAATAAAAGCTGTATTAATTTACGTAGATCTGACAATATTACTGCAATAGTTCATATAAACTGTGTGGGAAGAATACAATACTCTTCTTTAAACGGCACTGATTTTTAATAAATCAGAAATAATTTACCTATTTTGCAAAATAAGGTGTTCAAATTTTAATATAATGGCTCTTCCACATTCTACCTCAAGAGGCTGACTTTGAGTCTCGTAATTCCAATGTAGATAAAGAATGGAGACTGTCTAAATTTTCAATTTCAGAATAAACAATAATTTTGGCCACCCAAATCCTGATCCAAAGAGTCTCATAATTTCAATGTAGTTAACGAATGGATACGAAGTCAATTCTATAATAAATAATTTTGGCCATCCACAGAGACCTTTTTTGCATATCGGTAAGATCATAAGAGTCCAAAGTATATTTCTTGGGATAGGGGTCTTTAAATGGAATATTCTCTTTTTATATGTTTTTCCCCTTTTTTTTAGTTTACTGCTTAAAGCTCTCCATAAGATAAGAACAGATAGGACTAAAGAAATATAGTTTTACCAATTTTTGACATTACAACCATGTTATTCGTTTTTGAATTCTTCACTAATCTCGGAGATAATAACAATTAGACCTTCTGATTATATTTTAATGTCTTCTTTTAGAACTAGCTATCCTCTACAACTAACCCGGGGGGCTGGTTTATTACCAAGCAGGCAATTATGAGGAGAATGATACATGTATGTATATTATTTATAATTCATAATTGTGTACAATTTTACAAAAATAACTTATAAGACTAAATTTTATGCACAAAGGTGAGTAATTGATTTTTATAGGTAGATTATCGCAGAATTTGCTGGAACAATACAATAGTATCCCGTGATAGTAGTGGTCTAATATTTATAAAAGTCTTAAAATAGATTTATCAATGTATTTTATTTATTATAACTTCATCCGTGATCAAGGCGCTTGCAACAGTGCCGAAATATCGGAAACTCAAACCAATAAAAAATTGATTTAGCATCTTTTGACTTGACTTATTTAAGTCTTCAAAGAATTTTAAGATTTTCGTAGATTATTCAGATGAAGTGTGACTCCAGATGTTTAGTCTTAAATATTTGGAATTTGAAAGATAGGATTTTTTCATTTAAGTCAAGGTTGCTATGATTTTCTGGTTATATACACAAGCAGACGTACAACAAGATAATTACATACCAAAAAAAAAAAAATAAAAAAAAAAAAAAATAAAAAAAAAATGGTTATTGAACCAAAATGGTTTTAACATTATATATATAATTTTATGTTCTCTGAACATCTACAAGTATTATCATACCTCGGACTAATTTCGAATATAATATAAGGATTAAACGAACTTACCTAGTGAAGTTCTATCCTTATTATATGAAGAAATTAGTCCGAGGTATGAGATTCCCACCCTCCCAAGATTAACTTTCAATTAATCTTCCCGTATATGGCAGTACCTGGTACCACTGCTCTAAACTAAATGACACGTAAATGCAGTGTTGCCAGGCGCGGCGTTTTTATTCTGTTTCAGATTACAATAATTCCTTTGATTTAAAATAAGTTTTACTTAAATCAAGGAATAATTCTAAAAATCGCGTCAGGCGTAGCGAGAGAACGCTACTACAAGTATTATCATACCTCGGACTAATTTCTTCATATAATAAGGATAGAACTTCACTAGGTAAGTTCGTTTAATCCTTATATTGTTTGCCATAATCGATGTTGCCATCTTAAATAGGTATTTTAATTGACTTCAAATATTGGAGGTTTGTTTGTATCACACAAAAATGCGATTTCTTGAAGGTTAAACAAGTTCATAGTATGCAAAGACGTGAGATCATGTTCTTGTTTATTTTATTTTTTTCGAGTTTTGTTTTGTTGATTTATAGTACACAACAAGTTCATTATTATTATTTGTATTATTTTTGAAAAGTTGATTACTTGTTTCTTTCTGTGGAACATTTTAGTCTCCAATCGACTTGTAGCATTGTCTACAAGTGCCAAATCGATACAACTTTCTTTTATTAGCTAATGGGCTCAAAATGCAACGAAGTAATTAATAAGTAGGTACCTATTGATTTAAACCATTGAGCGGGATTATAAGAACTCATAATCCGCAATAATTAACAGTTCATACTGCTGAGTCACAAATTCATACTAAAAGAAAAAAAAATGAGGAGTGGCTTTACCCTATGGCCAACAATAAAAACGGGGTGTCACTCGCCAAAACAGGATTAATGGTCTTCGAACATGGAAATGGCGTCCGGAAGTAGTTATTTACAACCGTCGTAGCCACCTTGACTGCTGCAAGGTTTATTTCCGACATTTTTATAGCAACATTGTAACGTTTTCGAATAAATAAAACAGTACCCTAGTCGGAATTCCTTCAGAAAAGCCATTTTCTCGAAAATTCTAGAACAGATTCAGATTTCATTAATTTCTTATCGTTCAGCAATAAGTTCCTGTGATAAATCTTGAGTTTCTCAATTAATTCGGTCTCGAATGTAATTTTACAAAGTGCTACTGGTCTTTATTCATTAATGATGCACCGACAGTTGTTTTTATGTGACCTTACTCGAGGGAAGGAAACGATTTTTACCGGTTAAAGGCCGTATTTTTTGCGGAGTTCGTGCTTCTGTTGATTCACTCGAAAAAACCGCGTATCATCAAGCTTGCTTTCAATTTTGTTACGTCAACTAGTACCAAGACCGAGATAATCTAAATTGGAGCGAGCAATTTTAATTAAATGAATAGAGTAACAAAGTTTTACATGATTGTCGTAACAAAAAAGTTCATAACACTAACAGAACCGTGTCTTTGGTCGTTGCCACAGAACTGGGTCATATTTATCACACATTTTTCTTAAATTTATATGCTGCACGTTGCACAAACTAAAAATAAAACGTAAACAAAGCCCAACAAACATAAACAGTGATAATTGAAAATGTGTCTGCTGTTGCAGCTGTTGCGTTAACTTCCTAGTTCCTGCACTCATTTAAAGGCTAAAAGTCGTTGACCGGCACACTCCACTTTAACCTTAAATTCAGCTATATGACACTGAATACAATTATGTATGCGCAATCGCATGTTTAATATACATATGATTACAGCTCTATCGAAACTATCGTATCATCATTGTGTGCATAACCACAGAACACGTTTTAAAAAGATAGTACG
Source organism: Agrotis segetum (assembly GCA_036375495.1). Taxonomy (NCBI): domain Eukaryota; kingdom Metazoa; phylum Arthropoda; class Insecta; order Lepidoptera; family Noctuidae; genus Agrotis; species Agrotis segetum. Next base: position 330,397 of record JAQSVV010000301.1, on the reverse strand, counting down.
ATCAAGAAATAGAGTACCTACCTACACAGAATCACTTAGTAATATTATCGTTCAATTCAACGAAATTGTAATCGGCGAAAGTGGCAAGACGCTAAATGTCAGAGAAACCGTGAAACATCAAAGAAAATTCTTATTTTATGGATTCAGTCTGTACGGATGTCCGAAAGTTCATTCGGATGTTAAATATTGAGGAAAATGAATAAACAATGTTTTCAGCTAACTAGATATTATGAAAGAATTTTAAGGTGGAGACATCGACCAATTTCATAACAACTGACATCATGACAAACTGGTTGGTAACTAATAATAATGCTAATACAGCAATCAGCCATAATATTGAGTTATATTTCCTGTTGTCCAAATAAGGTCCGGTTATACAACTTATACGAAAAAGCCAAACAATCAAAACGTGGTCGGGGTGATGAAGTGATGAATGATGTTGTTCTGTAATGGCGGTCGCGTGGTCGCGGTCTCGACGGGATGCGATGAAAGTGAAACGCGCGCGTGGTCCCCGTGGTCGTTCAACTCGGCACGCGCCTGCATCCTCTGACGGCCCATCTCGCTGCTAGTGTTGTTTTGTTGTACTCGTTACGATTTCTGTGCTGCTTGCCAAATGCCCCGATAGCTTTAACGGCAAGCGCGCCTCAAAGTGGGTGTCGATCGTGCTTCACTTGCAAACTCCCTATAGATTCCAAATAGAATGTAAATAAGCGACAGACACTTTGAAATTATTATGAGGTCCTTTGGTTGATTACAGCATAGTGATTTATCCTTTGTTGGGGCTTATGTTTTAATTTTTTTGACGTAGGTAACCCAGTTTACTTTAGTTTGTCTATAAGTATAACGTAACACCTTAGTGACTATATATCAATAAACTTATAAGGAGTTACATACAAGAGTTATAGTTATACCAGTTCTACACTCTACGCTCTGCAAAACTTGTTGTACTTTTCTTTCATTATCACGAAATATGTAAATGAACATTGCGACACCTCGCAAATCGCAATACATAATTAGCTTTGTTGTACAATAGTAGTATCTTTGCTCTACATTAAACTTGGAGTTTTTCAGTCATACGGGAGACCACCAGATAATTGCTATACTTTATTTAGTTTACAGTATCTGCTTGTATTTGTAAGTACATGGGTAGTTTACGCTCAGAGATACCATATACGGATCTGTGACGGATTCCAAAGCGGTGATCTAATAACAACTACACGATAAGTCCTTCTTGCCTTACAGCGCAGCTTGAAATCCTTCGGTCACGTTTCTCCCCAAGTCTCAATGCGTAGAATAGATTGAAACTGTATCAGAGACTTAATTTATTTGGAATCTTGGAAATGATTTGGTTCTGCCATGGAAAGAGAGCTCATATACAAGCCGACGACTGAAATGATATTATTGGACCTTAGCAATCCAAAGGTAAATGTAAAATATTATACAAATCGGGATCAAGAGGAAATGGCCTGAAATTTCCTCTTTAGTTTGAACCATTGACAAATAACAACACATTAAACTCGTTTGGGAAAACCAACAGAGTTGGGATTGTTTAATTCAAACCACAAAACTCTTTAAGTACACAACTAATGTACTGTTTATCATTGTCGTTATTAAAAGGAGCATTTTACATTAGTATTTATCATTCACATGAGGTTATAGAATTTTCCTGTACATGTAGGTCTGGTATAAGTCATAACAGTCAGTGTGGATAATTTAAATAAATTAAAGTGCGGCTGCTAGCTTCGACCTTCGTTGTTATGTGCTCAGATGTTGTACGGAGTCATTGTAAATAATTCATTTGTAATTTGTTTAAAGTTGTCGAGTTGAGTAAGTGTTTGCTGTTTCCGTTCCTCGGTCTGAACTCTGTACATTCCAAAACTGAAACGCTTAGTTTAGCACGAAATTTTTGCGCTATCAAAGTAGCAATTTAAGTTTAAACAAATATAATTTCTGAATTTTGGGTGTATCGTCAAATATTCGTCTTTATTCTAGTCGTTAAAACGACTATGGCATAACAAAAACATTTCTTTTACCGTGGAATTATGCAAGTATCCTAAGCGGTGCGGCGCGTCACGCTTGCATGAGGTAAAAACTGCAAATAATCAGCCAATTGCGTTAGTTGGACAACACATTACATTGAAAGTACTCATACTCGAGCTAGGTCAGCTAAGTGATAATATTATTGCAACATCCGAACGATTTCTAGAGACTTTTACTTCAAGAGAAATTCTAATCGTTTCCTGACGTAGTTAATTTAATTGAACAACGATCAGTGGAAAAGTTGAAACACTTCATACTACTAAAGATCGGAAGTACGAAATCAAATATTTTCTCTAGAAATTATATCACGTAGATAGCAACATTCTTGGATATGGTATGTAGAACTGATCTAGCGTTGACCCAGTTGTAATAAGCTCCATTCGTAATTGTGGAAGGAAAGTAGCGAGAAAATACTAAGTTTTCTCGTTCCAAAGCCGTTCAAAGTATCTAGTTATTGGCTTCTACGGTGTAGACGTTGAGTGCCGACACTCCGCCCGGTGCACTAGATTGGTTCCCCTGGTTACTAATTCCGTTCTCAATTAAAGCTATGAATGCTGTAGCTAGTAGTTTACATTCAAACAGAGAAAACGCTGCGAACTTCCAATATCTCTACAGATCTACCCGTAATCACTTTGGAAGAAGAAATGCATTCAACAGTGTATACAATTTCCAACGATAAATTTTATTGCACGTTCACTTGCAAAGTTACATCGAATGCTTCGTAGAGACGTTACGCGTTAATGATTATGCTGTCATCTGCATTTCCACCTGTACTGTTACATAAGTTGGCTCACATGAACAGAAGCCAGTCACGATACGCCACGGTTGGCTGGGGCGCGCCGTCCTCGTTAGTTCCACATCATCGGTGGGAGGACGAGAGTGAATCAGCACCACTCCCTGCCCACGCCTTGTGCCTTCTGCAATTAGCGCTCTACTTGTTGGTACAAACACTAATACAATTTTTGCCATAGAAGGTTATGTTATGAATTCCGAAAATCCATTGAAATAGGCAGATGACTAAGCTTGCAGTTCGTATTGTTTCCGCGTAACTATATTTATAAAACTAGTTTTTCCCCGCGGTTTCACGCACTGTTTAACTCCTATTGGTCGTAGCTTGATGTTATAATTATAGCCTATAGCCATCCTCGAAAAATAAATGGACTATCTAACAAGAAAAGAGTTTTTCGATTCTGACATTTCGAACCAGCCCCCCTAGACAAGTCGCAAACGATAATAGTTAACGCTCGGTTCTCCCCAATAGATTTTCAACCTTATTCCTTCGAGTCTTTAGTTGAAAATCTATTGAAGATTTCATGGCGTTGTCGTTCGTTCCAATCGCAAACGCTTAGAAATCCTAAATAGATTTTCAACTAAAGACTCAAAGGGGCAGTAGTTCCTGAGAGTAGCACGTTCAACCAAATGAACAAACGCTTCAGTTTCTTTTAATATAAAAGTTAACATTATAGATGGGGTTTCGCAAATTTATTTCAAATTGGGAAAATATTAACAAAAGTAACAGCAAATTCTTTTTGTGCCGGATAGACCGTTGATGGAAGAAGGCTGCAGTAGACTATTTAACATCAGTTTACGACCAATAGGAGCTGAGTAGCGGGTGAAACCGCGAAGATTAGCTAGTAGTCCAATATTTCATCTGTAATGTGTTTGTTTACGTGAACGTTATAACGACGTAAATCTAGATGCGCAAACCAATTAATGCAGCGGAAAATATTGTTTATTATTTAGATTTGTGACTAATTAATGCAAAAACATTTTACTTAATTCTCGATGGAAGGAAAAACTAATGTGTCACTGAATTTTCATAAAAATCAAGCGATGCTTATTAGGTGATTTACTAGACAAATCAGGTCATCATATCAATTTATGTTAGTTCTGCCTGCCGCCATGTATCATCTCCAGATAATTTATACCATAAGGAAGAGGTTGTTGATTATCTTAATTATGGTTTATATTGTTTGTCCACAGATGATGAGGGGTAATCAGTCGTGGTAGGAGGAGCGCGACATGAATTCTGACGTGCATCGTCACCAGGCGCACCCGCCATTGGCACAGGTATATTGTTTGCTAATCCAATGCCTCCGCGTTCCCCCAATTCTACTATAGTCTAAGGCCTTCCCATTCTCCTTTAGAACCAACGTTTTACGATCTCCAGCCATGTTGTCCCCACAAACAGCAAACATATTATTAAATTGAATTTTATGAAGGGGGAATAGCCACGAAATTGCTTTCGAAGAAATCTGCGGTGTCGTTATTACTCAGATTGTAGCAGCAATCAAGCTGTTCTTTGAAAGTTTTAACATCAGATAGAATCATCAAAGCGATCACGTATATATTTACATATAGTTTAAAGCAATCCACGAAACTTACTATAATATTAACAAATCAAATTGTTGCCTTCATCAAATATGTATACATTTGAATCACGGCTGGTTCGAAGCAGTCAGCACTGAAAGGATTTCCTTGTTACATCATCTGTGTCGTAGTTTTCAGTAACATATGCAAGTAAGCTAAAGTTATAGAGCAGCACGTCTGTAGTACATTCTTTATCGATGTATCAGCCACTCAGTACGCAACGTTCGTCCTCGATCCGTGCCGGGCCACATGCAGCTACTGTTGTGCCCGACTTTCTTTAGTGCGTATACTTGAAATACTTCCCATAGCACCTACCTTTTACTTACTGTAAAAGACTTCCATAAAAGCATTTTTGTGTAGAATTATACTGCAGTAAAATCGTTTCCAATGTAAGTTTTTTGTTACTGCTGTTGCATTTTTAATCGACACATAAAAAGTAGTGAAAAAGAAAATTCACATGAAAATTTTTATTCAGCGTACCTGCATCAACAGTTTTGGCATGTGTCCAAGGTTGTGCGTTTCAATGGATCGTTACTGGGAACATTATCGTTTATCTGAGTGCTTCCAATTCGTTATACTGCTAAACAATTACGGTTGTGTTACAACACTTCGTCTGTCTGGCATACTGTTTATCGTTTACTATATCAATGGGTTCTTAATCCCTGTCCTCATTAGATATGAGTCTGGTGCAAATTTCGCTTTGCTTTTTCAATATTCTACAGTCATGACTCGTCTCTATGAAAGGCCGATTTGCGGTCAGCCTCGGTTGTCACGATCAAATTCAACGGTAGCAAATGTATTTTAATTCTGGCCACTGCGTAAACCATTAATGTTTTACGAGGAATGAGTAAATAAACTGTGACGTCCAGATATTTCATTTTAATTTCGCAAGGATTTTGCCTGTATTTCATTGAGATTTGACCTCTAAGTGAACATGTTAAATTATATTGCGATTTCGAAAATGCTCGTTCGTTTATAAAGCAGCTTATGACACAATATTCTAGTTTAGTTTAACAATTTCCAGTATTTTGAATTCCAGCTTTAGTGTGGTATCTACAACTATTTTATGTCTGCAATATTATTGAAATCACTGTAATATTTGATATATTATGTTAGTTATAGATAACAAGCCCTACTTTAACTTTATAAACTAACTAGTGTGACTTTAGGTTCTATTGATTGCAATAGATCTCGTTCATAATCGTACAATTGTTGGGTTTGAACGCAGTTCCCTTTAAATACTTAGTTTAAACGTTTAATCACTGCACAGTCAGTCGCTTAGAAGTTAGAAGTTAAAATCCTTTGAAACAAACTCAAATTATTTATTTTCAAATATGATTGAACGTGATAGATAGACCAGCTAATGGAGACCACAGGATCAATCGCGGGACTGGTCCTATTGGAAATCTGTAGGGAGGCCTTTGTTCTGATGGACGTCATACGGCCGATATGATGATTATGGTGATGATAATCGTTGATGATTAGTTTTCACAGATTCACATTTTTATTCTTGGAACGACAAAACATAAGATAATTTATTTTTCAAAGAACCTAAGTAAGAATGAGTTGTTCAGTAATACCTGTTGTTTCAGCACGGAGTGCACGCTGGCTCGCAGGGCGTGGGCCCCTGCGGCTGGTACTCGGCATCGGCCGCGCCCGCACCCACCGCCCCGGCCCGGCTCAAGCGCGCTCAGCCCCCGCACCAACTACCAGTGCGTATCATTCTTTTTTTTTTTGCTATTGCTATATGCCAAGGCATGATGAGTGGTGGTTGATTATAATTTATAGATGTAGATTTTCCACTTTTGACTCTTGGAACTAGTAGGTAAAGATAACATGTCTGATCCCAGGTCAACCCTAAAAAGTGAGACGACGAATAAAATTTATTTAAAAATGTTAAGAAGTAGCAGCTATCTAGATTAAGGATTTAATTGTTTTCACAGTAAAGCATAGTACATCTAAAATTTCCCAACGTAAGTAATTATAATTGCGAATGTTAAACTTCTTCATATACAATTATTGTTATTAAGTAATTCCATTCTGATTTAATGTGAGATAAAACTCTATGATTTCTTTATTACAACTAAAATATATGATCCATAAGATAATTTAACTATACAACTGTATAGTTACGTAACTTAGGAACGTAACATAAAATTCAAATTAAAAACATTAACTACAGCCGAACAAGACACGAGAATACTAACAAGCAAAACGGCGTATAGAAACTTCTTAATAGGCAACCTAGTACATTAGGTCGATAGGCGAGACTTATTGTATTCATCATAGAGCATTGAGAACAAGAAACACAGTGGCATAGTTATAACAACGATGTCACTTAATTTATGTCCCTTTGTGCGGCCACATTGATCTGTTCACAAGGCTAAGCGCGAGACGAGTTCCCATTGCACGTAGTTGAAACAAAACAATTGTAACATTATCACCGTCGCATGATTCCACAGACATGTGACGAGTTTTTTAAAATGATTTGTAGGTTATTGTCTCAGTGTCAACCATTTTTATATTGCGATAAACCACGCTTTACCGGCGACGGAAAGTAGAGTTCATATTCATTCAATCCCTTTGTCAGTAAGAGCATTGTATTCGATGGAAATTCTCACGGCTGCTTAGAAAGTAAGACACCGCGCCGGATCAAACGTAAATATTTATCCAATAAAGGCAGATGTGGCGTTAGCGTAAAGCTTTGTGTCTAGAATAGGCATTTTCACAATACATGTGGGTTATTTTTACGATAGTCTAAAACTTTGTTTCAGTGTGGAGGTAGTGTGAGTGGTAGTAATGGGCCACACGCGCCTCTCTCGCCCACCGCATTGCAGAATTCCATTCCACATAATGTGAGTGCAATTTATTTATATTATTTTTGCTTCACATACTTGCGAATGAAGCTATTTGGACTACGTGCGTTGCATTCTACAACTTGTATAATGGTCTTCTTCGTTAGCTGCTTTTGTGCTTGCGGTATTTTTTTACATTTCTTGTACCTATATAAATACATTGACAAGTTATATTTGTTACAAGGAACAACGCGTCAAGTGTCCTAAATACTTCTGCCCTAGTTTCAAATCGAACTTCACCTAGTTACATTATTTATTATTTAAAGTAGGATGTCAAGCTGATACCCGCATTCCACGTAGGTGTTAGCTAGGACTTTGTCACTCTGATGCGGTATGTTTTCACTGGTATAGCTTTTCGAAGTCCTTAAAATTTCATCATGTTTGTCTGTCACGTTCCTTCACAATGGTGTTTTGATTTCGATTCTATTTATTTTTCAATAAAAGTAAAATTAAATTGTTTGTGTTTAACAGATCGTAATGTCATCGTCGGTTCGGACGACAGCGCCGCCTGGGCCTGCGCCCTCTGCCATGCACACCTCGCAGACCACGTCGGGTAACTATGTTTGATAATTATGCCCATTAATAAAAAAATGTAAATTTATATAAAATTTCACATAGACCTTTAGATCACTTTTCTTCCAGTCTTACCATGAGGTATCGTATTACCCAGTTAGTGGTTAGTGGAGGTCGACAGGCAGTCGCTCCAACGTAAAATACTGATATCCAGCTGAATCTGGTTCGACTGGAAGCCCACCCCAATATAGTTGGGAAAAGGCTAGGCAGATGATGAGACCTTTAGATCACTGTCTCTGAATTAAATGAGATAATGGAGACTGTTATTCAGCTATGTGTATTAACTGTTATGCATTTACCTACATAAGTATTCACTTAAAATCTTGTACCTAATTATTAAGACAGAAAACCTGATCAGACCTTATCGAATGATCAAAGTTTACTCATAAGATGTCCGTTTCAATGTCTGCAGTCAGAGTCCAATTAATGATTCACAAATAAATACTACCACTTAATTTGTCATTCACCTTGCATTTATATCCCTGCGATTGCGCAAACGTTTCACAAGGAAAAGAAAATTCGCGACTGACGTCACGACAGTCACCAATAAATCTAACATTGAACTGATATTTATAGTAGTTAATCTAACTTGTGTAGTAATGTAGTTAATGTGAATTCCGCGTGTGTGTAAATAGACAGTTACGCACGTTTTCTAATGTAATGTATTCGGACATGCAAATCACGATCGGCACTCGTTATTCGCCGTAGTTCTTTAAATTGCAATCGTTTCGCGGTCTGGTTGCAACCGCAATAGAATTATGGAGACTTTGGTTCGGTTTATTTTAGGTAGAAACTGAATATAGGTTATAACTGGTTGACTAATAAAACGAGTTGTAATTAAAATAATATGAAAATATTGAACGCATTGAGCAAACGCCCGATATCGCCCCTAAACACCGACTTTTTGCCCAGTAAGTTTCTGCTTGTTTTTTTACTGACCAAAATTAAAGTTTTTATGCCCAGTGTACTTGGGCGAAACTCATTTACTCAAGATGCCAAGTTTATGCACATTTGTTCATGTTTTTACCCTCGATCCATGTCTAGTAACAACCTTACAGTCTGTAATTCAGCATGGTTGATGGCTTGGTCTTAATAAATAGAGCCTAGTTATAACTGGCAAAATAACATATACAATTACCGTACATTTATCTTCACCTTACGTACATCTTAGGTTAGGGATAGAGACCAATAGACAGTGCCGTATTATCCATAAGGCACTTTAGGCCGGTGCCTAGGGGCACACTATGACCAGGGGCCCAGCACTCCTTCTTAATCTATTATTTTTTGTATTAGACACTTTTCTTAATTTACTAACTTGTATAATTGACAAATTGTACAATGACATTAATTAGAAATCACCAACTCAAGTGTGGGTATTTTTGGCAGGGTCTAATTATTGACAAATTGCGTTGTTTCGATATGAAAAATGGAGGGCCCGAAACGAACTATGCCTAGGGGCCCTGAGAGGGTTAATCCGGCCCTGCCATTGGAATGCTTTCCAAAGTAAAATCTCCCTCCAGAAAGTACAGTGATCACCATGACCCAAGTATAACCTCTTCGTCACAAAGAAACTTGGGTTCAAACAAAACTGCGAATGCCAGATGATGACGCTACAGGAATACAGGCATTCATGACTTGCAAAAATAGCATTGCAGTATTATTTATAATGCTGCGCCAACCTTGGCAGCAGGCCGGGAAAAGGCTAATACAAAGAAGATGAATAAGCAACTTTTGTTTAACGCATTTACTGCGGGAAACACTTCTTTATGTACGTTTAAGACTGAGCTAAGTTATTACAGAACAACAGTTCTTCCCAACTACATTATAACCGCTGCGTTAAATGTGGGCAGGCGCACAAGACATCTGAATGCCAGAAGCATGATCGTGAAACTCCTGCTCTGTGTGCATTATGCAGTGGCCCGCACCCCGCTAATTACAAAGGCTGTGTGGTATATAAAGAAATTTTTGCCCGAAGAACAAAGACGACCGAATTCACCACCGCACCGTCTCAGATAGTTAACACAAACCACAAAAACCTTGATGCACATAATATGACAAATAATAAGCAGATACCATCTATTACCAAGCCTAAAGAAATGATAAAAACTTACTCAGAAACTGTAAAGACACATAACAGACAGGTTCAAGTAGAAGATACTAATGAAACGAGAAAAACAATTAACACTACAATTGAGCAAATGCTACTGAAACAATCAGAAAAATTTGAACTTATCATACAACAAATGAGTATCTTAATGGGCCTCATAGCTAAGCTCGTTGATAAGCTAACATAAATGGCGTCAACTCTTAGAATAGCAACGTGGAACATAAATGGTTTAGCACCCAATAAATATGCAATTGAATTACTGATGATAGAGCACAAACTTGATATAGTCCTTGTATCAGAGGCACACTGCACATCCTCTAGCTCTATCAAGTTTCAAGAGTTCCAGACATACCTGACAAACCATCCTGACGGTACTGGCCATGCAGGTACTGCTATAATTATTAGGAAAACTATAAAACATCACCTTATGCCAGAATATAAATACAACCACTTGCAAGCAACAACCATTGCAGTTGAAGACCACTGTGGATGCTTGATGGTGTCTGCGGTTTATTGCCCCCCAAAACATAAAATTACGGAACCTATGTTTAATCACTACTTTCAGACACTTGGTAGTCGCTTTGTGGCTGGAGGTGATTGGAACGCCAAGCATACGTCATGGGGTTCTAGGCTTACCAGCACTAGAGGAAGACAACTAAAATTGAGCGCAGAAACTAATAACCTCCACTGGGCTTCTTCTGCCGAGCCTACATACTGGCCGACTGATAGAAATAAAACTCCAGACCTCCTAGACTTTTTTATGATCAGAGGCCTAGGTAGACACTATATAAAAGCAGAAAGCTGTTTGGATAGCTCATCAGACCATACTCCGGTCTTGTTGACAGTGAGCACTATGTTAATAGATCGTAAGAAGACTGAGACACTGTACAACAGTCACACGGACTGGACCTCATTCAGAGAGCTTATAGACAGTAAATTAGAACTCAAAGTAGCTCTAAAATCCGCAGACGACATTGAAGATCAGGTAAAGATATTTACATCTCTAATACAAGAAGCCTGCTGGAAGTGCACTCCTGCTCTGAAATCGAAGAGTAAAGTTCTCAACGTCCCGCTACAAATAAAGAATGCCGTACTAGACAAGAGGAAGCTACGACGCATCTGGCACCAGAGTAGACATCCACATGATAAAGCACAATTCGACAAAGCGTCAACGAATCTTAGAGATATGATCAAAGACTGGCACAATGACACTCTCAAAACAAAGCTAGAAACGCTCACAGCTACTGCTTCCACTGGCTACTCGCTATGGAAATTTACCAAGAATTACGACAGACCAATACAGGCAAAGCCACCTATTCGAGTAGGCAATGGCTGGGCTAAAACGGATCAAGAAAAGGCTAACGCTTTTGCTAGTCATCTATCAAAAGTCTTTACTCCGAATGATGCGCAGGACAACTCTCACGAGGCTTTAGTGACTGAGACTCTTAATCAAGCTATGCAGCTTTCACTACCTCCGAAACCAGTCACGGTGAGAGAAGTGTGGAAGACCATAAGGGAACTCAAGGATAAGAAAGCTCCGGGCTTTGACCTGATAACTAAAGAGATTTTGATCCAACTACCTAGGAAGGCAATAGTGCTCCTAACTACTATATTTAACGCAATTCTGCGAGTGCAATATTTTCCCCAGCTATGGAAGGTGTCGCAAATAATAATGGTACATAAAGTAGGCAAATCGCCAAATGATTCTACATCTTACAGACCCATCAGTTTGCTACCAATTACATCTAAAGTCTTTGAGAAGCTCCTGTTGCGCAGAATCCTGCCGATACTGGAGGAAAATCAAATAATACCCCACCACCAGTTCGGGTTTCGCCAGCAGCACTCTACGGTGGAACAGGTGCACAGAGTTTATAACAAGATAAGACACACACTCGAACACAAGGAATACTGCTCTTCGGCTTTCCTAGATATCCAGCAGGCTTTTGACAGAGTCTGGCACAAGGGCCTACTTTTCAAAATTAAGTTATACCTCCCTCACTCATATTATTGCTTACTAAAATCCTATTTGGCAGACAGGTTATTCCAAGTAAAGGAAGGCGAGGAAACTTCAAAGTTTTATAACATATTGGCTGGAGTCCCGCAGGGATCTGTGCTGGGACCTCTCCTTTACACCCTATTCACAGCGGATCTCCCGCAAGTAGACGGTATCACCACCGCTACGTTTGCTGATGATACAGCCATACTAGCCAGCAGTACTGACCCAATACGTGCCTCAGAAATGCTCCAGAATGGACTAAATGAAATCACTAAGTGGCTGCAAAAGTGGAAGATCAAAGCTAGCTCGTCAAAATCGGTACAAGTAACCTTTACCTTGAGAAAAGGAAACTGCCCCCCAATAACATTAGATAACACCATATTACCTCACTCTGACTGCGTTCGGTACTTAGGATTGCACCTAGATCGAAGACTGACATGGAAGCACCACATCAAATCCAAAAGAGAAGAACTAAATATACGATACAGAAACCTCCACTGGCTGCTTGGGCGCAACAGCAAACTCTCCATAGACAACAAACTTCTAATCTATAAGACAGTATTGAAGCCTGTGTGGATGTACGGCATACAGTTGTGGGGAAGTGCCAGTAACTCGAACATAAGTATCCTGCAAAGAATGCAGAATATAATTCTCCGCACTATAAGCAACTCACCTTGGTTCATCACTAATGATGAAATACATGCTAACCTCAACATGTCTACTGTGAAGGATGAAATCAAAAGCACTATGCAAACCTACCAGCAACGGCTGCAAAATCACCCCAATCCTCTAGCTTCACAACTAAAACGGCGAAGCTATACAAAAAGACTAAAAAGGAAAGATGTAATCAGTAGTGATTGAATCTGATAAACATAAGGAGTAGATGGTCTCACTGGAGGTCACACTCGCCGTGACAAGCTCCTACATTAAATCTGCTTAAAGTGGCACTGATTGCAGATAAAAAAAAACTACATAAAAAAAAAAAAAAAAAAAAAAAAAAAACTACATTATGTTGCCAAATATCGGGTCTTTTTTACACCGTCATATGCAGTCGAATCATGAATGTTGTATTTTATATTTGTCAACATACCAGTACCCTTAGCACGAGTTTTCAGTATTTGATACGTAAAGTAAACTGGAACTTTAATAATTTTAAATTGACAATTTTCAAGGAAAAAATTAGTTCCTTCTTCGCTCACCAGAGGCGCTGTTTCATTTTTTCATACAAAAAACGCTGTAAATACTGGATAGACGCTGTAAAGTAAAAGAGTGAAAACTCGTGCTAAGGGGTAAGGAGCATCAGCATAGTGACGGGGCCCCCCTATAGAGGGCCACAGTCCTGCCGGGGTTGCGGGACATACGTATACCGCGACTCCGGCACACAAAGGGCTACCGAAGGACACCATGGATTTTAGTCAGTACAAGTCTGACAGTCCCTCCCGCCCTGCACGGGGTTGGAGGACTCATTTGATGATTTTACCAAAAAGGGTACTGATTCAAAATTAATGGATTTACTGTCAAAACTACAGCAACTTGTATTCGAGAGACAGCTGATTCTTTTCCTAGATTAGTCTATATTAGTCGGGGTGTACTTGTTTACTGGTAGAAGGAAAATGAGACCCTTGCCTTGCAGCGAAACAAACCACAATGATTAATAAACACATGAGACCAGCGAATAAACAATTTTCAGCATTCAGCTGTTCCAGGCTATTTAGGGTATGAGCCCTAAATAGCCTGGAAGAGTTGAATGAACACATAAACTTTGAACTGATGAGGTCATACTCATCAGTTCAAAGTACTAAGTAACTAATCGACGACTAAAAATATTAATAATGTGTTTTTTTTTCAACAGCTGTGGCCAAAGGGCCCAGTGACGTGTTGGTGAACTCGACGTGTGTCAACCCTCCGCCCGCCGGCAACAGGCTCGTCAACATGACTCAGTGGCCGTAAGTATCTTATCTACAATATCTGTGTAACTAACCGAGTTACTAGTCCATCAGTTTTCACCTTTATTCTTGTAGAAATAAGGTTGAAAATTAACAGCTGCTATTTTTTCTGCTGGCTTTCTACACTCGAATAACTAAATGGATATGCAATAAGTGAATCGTGTCATCTTTATTGACAAACCTTGTTAATCATATCATCATTACATACGAAGTTTCTACCGGGACTCTAAAGTCAGTTTTAGCCCATTAATCTGACAGCCAGTCTGACTAAAGGGTACCGCATTTCCCAGTTACCGGGTTTTGTAGGACAAATAGGCAATCGCTCCGTGTAATAAACCTGAATTCTGTTGCATTTGGTTAGACTGGAAGCCGACCCCATCACAGTTTGAAAAAAGGTTTAAGGCATAATTGAAGATTTGCATTCAAAATTAGTCGAAGGACGCGAGAATCAAAATTCCAAAGATTGTCTTTTAATTTCTAAGCGGAAGTTCCGTTATAATAAATTAAACTTTTTTGTACTAGAATTCTCTGTAACGACAAATTAGACTCAGTGTCTACTTAGTTCTTGCGATTATCATGCATGCATGAAGTTGTTTTTGAATTATGAACCACAACAGAAGGCCGTTTGTTTTTTTCTTCTGGATAGTATAGATAAGCATGTGAGACACTTCTGTCTTAATGTTAAAGTTGAATGGACTGTTAATTTCAGTTGGTTCAAATTGAGAATTAAGTGAATACATAAGAATATCTTCACCAATGTCCAAAATGACTGCTGGCCTTATACTAATTTGTGATAAACTCTCTAGTGAAAACCCTTGGTATTTACTCTGCACACGAAAACCACATTGACAAAATATGCCTTGTTTTTATTTAGAAAACATTAATTTACTAAAACAACCAGCACACTTCTGATAAGATCGCCGCTATCACTGCTTATCAGAGTGATAATGGACGTTCATTCTTCAGTTACTGAAACAACGAAGTATGGAGTGTGCGTGTGACATAACCCGGTGCCATTACAAACCGCATAAAGTGTTGTTGTTCATACCCCCGGTCTTTGCGTACGAGGATGCAGAGTAAATATGTTTTTGAATTATTACTTGACTGTTTTAGAAGGAGTGTTATGTTTATCATTTACCTCTGTATTGTCAACCAAAAAGGTATTGTGTGTGGAATGGCATACATACATAAACTCACACATTTACCCATGAGCGTAGACAGAAGCAAACCTTTTTCTTTACACTCCATGCTTTCACCTCGTCCACGGTCACACAAACACGCTGGTTGTGATTACTATATACATCTTGCATTGAAAGAATTAATATAATTCAAAAGTATTTTGATATTAGGTTTATAGCCATAGTCTTTATAATACCTCTTCCTACTAAATAATACATACGAGGAGTATAAGACTTTTATATGCAACAGTATTAGATGTTCTTAAATAGAAGAAGCTAAAGAAGTTTGTTAAGGTCCATAGTAGATCTAAACGAGGTAATATGTGTTTGAGTCATATGGGAATAATCCGTGATATTACGTATGGCAATATTAATTAAAACCTCGAATATATCATAAAATGAAAGATTTGCTCGTCAGTCAAGGTTACGTTATGGTAATGCTTTGACTAATGCCAATAATGTACTTCTTTTTGTAAGGTTAAAGATGTGATTATAAATAACCATCAGATAAATTTTTCGAAATGTAGACTAAATTAAAAGCAAAATTATATTCTAGCTGTAAATAACTTTTGGTCATGCCTTCCTAACATCTTTCTAACAATTTATTTTTGACAGCAAAATAATATTTGAATTTAGGGTAACAGCACATTCAATTGATTATGATTTGAATCTCACACTTATCAGTGATCAAATCGAACCTAATCTGTTTTTTTAAATCTATAACTATTTGCTTCCTAGACAAAGCAATAGAAAATCTTTTCTATATCAGCTGTATCGATGTTGTTGTTGTTATCTTTAATATCTATCATACGTAATGATTACAAAGTGACCCAGTCTTTATCAAAAACAAAGCGTCTTTTGAATAAAGTATGTTCTCGGTGTAAGAGCTAAGTTTGTTAGTCATACATAAGAACGTTGCTCCCAAAAAATAGCAATAAGCAAATCATTGCTACTACAAGTATTCAGGGAGAATTTTTCTACTGGTTGTTGATAGCTATCCGAAACTATGGGGAATATCAAAAAACGTTAAAAGGACCCTGTATACTTGTTCCGGGTCTGGGTGTTTGCGTATGTGCGTTTATACATAATGCTTGTAAATGCACCCTGTACCAAATAAAAAAAAATAAGATGCTGATGAGAACAGTGGTAACTTTCAATAATAATTATCCCTAACCCATTCCTTCACTTAATTTTTCTAGCTAGGGAAATTACTACGAAAACAGTAACGTTCGTGCTAATAGGTTGTTTCAACGTTTTATGGTATGCCTGTATTCCTCAAAAGTAGAGACTTTTTTCTTCAACTATCCAACCGGACACAATATTGTTTTCTTATGAAACCTTATTACTCTTCGGAATAACCTATGGACTAAGTTAAATCATTAGGAAGTTTTTGTTGACTCCGATTTCAGCGTTCAGCAGTTGCACCTTTCACCGAAGGAATAAAATTCATTTTTGAACACTGACACATAACTTTGTCACCAGATGGCACCACGGCGCGATCTCCCGCGAGCGCGCGGAGGCCCTTCTGTCGGGCTCTCCAGACGGCGTGTTCCTAGTTCGAGAGAGTACCAACTTTCCCGGAGACCATACGCTCTGCGTTCGGTATCGAGGAAGAGTTGAACATTATCGGTAAGAAGATTTTTTTTTAACTTATTAGCACGTTCACTTATCCCTAACTTTCGTATTTTCCCAGTTTAACCTAAACCTACTTTTGTGACAAAGTTGATTTGGTTAAAATAAATGATGAATTGGGGTAGTGTTAAAGGCTGGAGCAGACCAAATGTGCATGCGTAGACGTGACCTGTCTTAAACAGTTCCATACATTACAACTCAGTTGTACGCGCACATTTACGCTTACGTCTACGCATACGCATTTGGTCTTCTCCAGCCTTAAGCCACAAGACGTTATCCACATTTAGAACTTGGAAATTTGAAGACATTATGGGGGTCCCAGCGATGAAGCTAGAATACCTGTAACTATACAAAAAAAAAGACAACTACGCTTTTTGGATGTAGAATTTCCTAGGTTGAAGTTGTTTTTGTTTAATTTTCGTAATTACGTCATTCATTTTCCATTCCATGTATTGTAAGTAAACAAAGAAGAGTCTATCTACATAATTAAACAATAAAAGTTCTTGAAACATGTGCAGCCACGTCATCGAGGAATAATAAAACGTTTTATGTTAATAGCCACAAATGGCGTGTCTTCTATACTTTACCACCATTATTTATTCTGTTACCTACTTTATTTATTTTGCAAAATGTATTTACCATTCTTTGTCACCCATTGAATAATTTAAATAATTACGTACATACGTTATGAATGAGGTAAAAACATGCTGTGTTATTCGTTTCAGAGTTAAATGGGCAACAGCTCCTGACAACCAAAATCAACGTTTAACTATAGACGATGAAGAATTCTTTGATAACATGACGGATTTAATCCATGTAAGTCAAAACGATACCATAGGCATAGACTTTTAAGTCGTGTTAAAAATGGGGTTCTTATTTTGATCTCTTGAGTCCTGATGATTTCTCGGAGGAGCTCGTGGCTAAATAATTACAGCCGCACAGGCCGATCTTCCGGGTTAATCCGCGCTTGCCAAGGTTGGTCTGTGGATGGGTAACCATCTGTCATAGCGAGTTTCCTCCGCGCCTCGGAAAGCATGTAAAGCCGTTGGTCCCGGCAGTCATTTGTAGATCTTTGACAGTCATTAATGTTAGTCTGAAGCTCTAAAGTCTGACAACCAGTCTTGCCATGGGGTATCGTATAACCCAGTTAGTGGGTTGTGGAGGTCCGATAGGCAGTCGCTCCATGTAAAATACTGATATCCAATATATTTGAGAAAAGGCTAGGCCGATGATGAGTCCTGATGATTTCAAAACTTCTTGTAATAAACTTTCAAATATCTATTAGACTACTGATGAAGGATTTTCAACAGCTTACAAGGTCCTTGATTATAACCCAGTTAGTGGGTTGTGGAGGTCCGATAGGCAGTCGCTCCATGTAAAATACTGATATCCAATATATTTGAGAAAAGGCTAGGCCGATGATGAGTCCTGATGATTTCAAAACTTCTTGTAATAAACTTTCATATATCTATTAGACTACTGATGAAGGATTTTCAACAGCTTACAAGGTCCTTGATTATAACCCAGTTAGTGGGTTGTGGAGGTCCGATAGGCAGTCGCTCCATGTAAAATACTGATATCCAATATATTTGAGAAAAGGCTAGGCCGATGATGAGTCCTGATGATTTCAAAACTTCTTGTAATAAACTTTCATATATCTATTAGACTACTGATGAAGGATTTTCAACAGCTTACAAGGTCCTTGATTATAACCCAGTTAGTGGGTTGTGGAGGTCCGATAGGCAGTCGCTCCATGAAAATACTGATATCCAATATATTTGAGAAAAGGCTAGGCCGATGATGAGTCCTGATGATTTCAAAACTTCTTGTAATAAACTTTCATATATCTATTAGACTACTGATGAAGGATTTTCAACAGCTTACAAGGTCCTTGATGTCATCAATCTTACAAGAACCTGCAGGTCTAAAAGAACTACTTTAGCAGCGTTTGCTAATATCAATGCTATAATAAAATATTACTAAGATAATTGGTCGGGGTACTTTTCAAATTACCGTGACACTGGAACGTAAATGGCTATTGAAAGACACCGTGGATTTTAGTCAGTACGAGTCTGACAGTACCTCCCGCCCTGCCCTGGGTGGGAGGACGCGTTTGATGATTTTACCACGTAAAAAAGAAAGATTATATTTTATTAACTACTAAGATATTTATTGCAACATAAGATATTTAAAGCAACATTGCAATGCTGCTAAAGCGGCCATTTTAGATGCCCCGTTGTTTTGTTCATTCCTACTTTGTTGCTTGAACTGTTTCCATATGACTAACGTTTCTATTTACCCCAAAGCACTACTTACAAGACGCGGACGGTCTGTGCACCAGGCTGGTGCGATGCTTACCGAAGGCGTCGCCCAACGGGGCGAACAACAACGGAGTACTGCAGCCGCCCTACCCGCCTCATCCGCAGGTAAAATATACTAGACAAACCTAAACATATACTAATTGAAAAAAAAATAAAGACGTTCCCCGAGATTCGCTTTCGTTAGGTTCCTTTAAACCCTGGAAATAAAATAGGAGCCCCGCGCAACGGGGCTCCATCGTCTACGCCTTGCCTTAGGGTGCTCCCACATCTATCGACACGGAATCGGGACAATGCGATAGCACGCGGCCGCCTCGAGGATTCCGCCGCGTGCTATCGCATTATGCTTTCTGTCTCGGTCTAGCAAATGGCAGTTCTAAGCGACAGAAAGAGAAAGGGCGACGGAAAAAGGCGATTCCGCGTCGATAGATGTGGGAGCACCCTTAGCCTATTTTTTACACATTTTGCTGATAAATCAATTTATTTAATTCATGGCTCACTTAATAATTTTGTGACCAATGTAGTTTTTAAGGAAAACCATAAAGCTATTTAAAAAGCAGCCATATAATAAATGCGATAATGAGTTTACTTGGCTAGAGTTCCGTATCTCAAAAGGAAAATAAGAACCCTTGTAGGCCCCTTTTCTCAAGAACGCGTAGTATTAAGTTGAATTATATCAAACTAAACTTGCTCGCGGATTGCCTCGGGGTGGTTATTGTACGGAAATGAATGGAGACGGTTATAGATTACTTCATAGGTGGCGAGCGAATCGCGACTGATAAATATTGTAAATTCCCTAATGATCGGGCAACACCATGCTCCCTACACACTTCCAAACCGGATAATTATCAGTCTGGGTGTCTAAACTGTTAGGCATAATAATCATGTTTGCAAAACTGTTTCTGTGTAATGAAAGTTATCATATACAAAAGACTTAAAAAGAATCCCTATTTAAAAATTCGTAATTTTTATTGGAATAATTCAACAGGCACAAACCTTGTTCCTTCATAAATAAATTACTTGCATAGAATGCTCACTGAAACCAATTTGTCTGTAAGTTCTCTTAAGCTAAACTCGCTCAAGCGATTCAAAAATCTGAGACTATCTACCAAAACTGAATGATTTCACTTTTAGCAATTAAAATTTAAAACGGTGCACAAGATCACTTTCAGCAATAAATCACATCCAGCGTAATTACAGTCTTTGTAGTTAATTTTAGCAGATGTGCTACTTTGTTGTGGTCGGGGCAATCTTTAACATAACAACCAATAATTGTAGTACGACGACGGCAAAACCGCAGAATATTATCCCTCCATCCCGTCCATTAAATTAAATTTAACATTGATGTAATGAAAAATGTTTGCGGAAAAAGAATTCTAATACGAGTAGAAACACTGCGTTTTACTGGCTAAACAGTCCAGTCTTACAAACTGGTCTATTGCACTCTCCATTTCATTCTTAAACTTCTTCTGGTGTCATTTTAAAAGACCAGGCGCCGATTGTGACTTGTAGTCACCCAACCGAATACAATGAAGATTAGCCGCACGCTCAAAATGATTTGTTACCATAATAATCACTCTATCTACCATACCTCGCTCCCATAATTATATCTAAGCATTCGATGGTGAAGTCTCCTGTGAGCGGCTAGCCTAAAGGCACTTCCTCACCGCGAGCATTCACCTGAAATGTAACGTTACAGATTCGAACATTCGAAGACAATAGAGCATCAAATTGCGCATTTCGATGTTACATTACAGGTGAATCCTCGCGGTGAGGGAGCGCCCCGCAACGTCTAGTTCTCCAAAAAAAAAAATATATAAAAAATCCGTGTCGCAGACATTATTGCGAATAAATACTTAAAATTGATTTCACTTTCATAATCTAGTCGTTTCTATAATCATATTTACAATAGTTATTTGTGCAACAAGAGAGCAAAGTCGTTTTTTGCTGCGAGTGCTGATTTTGAATCTTGAGCAAGCGAAGGATTCAAGGATTGAGTCACGAGCGTAGCGAGTGATTCTAAAGTTGAATCCTGAGTGTAGCGAGAGATTCAAAGGCACGAGATGCAAAAAACTTTGCTCTCGTGTAACACACATAACTTTTCACTTCAGCAGCGAGAACACTTTAGGAAATAAAATAATAAATAGGAATAGATTAAAATAACTTTTTTTTTAAAGTAGCTTTCAACAATAAGTAAATACTCCGCACTGTAGATAATCGTCTCGTCTGTGATAAATCTAAAAAATAAGATAGCAACACCGTCTCCGAAAAACTGCTTGCGCCCTTTGTTAAGTCTCCATTCATTGAAGACATGGTATGGTTTCAGATATTTAGTTAGAGTTAGGAAATTTAATTCTGCATTAATAATTTGTTGTTTTAAATGGTTATGTTAAAATAAGTACTGTTCTCGTCGCTAGTTTTACGCATTTTTTTTTTAACTTATTCAACTCTTTACGCCAGCCATGAAATTTTATTCCCGCTCTTTTATTTTTAAATTAAGGCGTGTTCGGAAATAGCATCCATAATATTTTATTATTCAAAATTTTTACTAACATAAATTGAAACTAGAAATAAATATTTACAGTAAATGCTTATTTTCATTTAAATACAGCAATAAGTTAAAAATTCAATAAAATACATTCGAAGACATTATTATCTTTTTGCATTTCTTTGGTTAGTACAAATTTCCGAACGTGTTTGTCTTTGAGACCAAATTCAAAATCGGAACTTCGAAAGGGCTGGTGTTTGTCTCTCTCTCTTTCTATTGGCGGGAAAGAGATAGAGTGTTAATGTTTCGAATTGTATGATTAACTCAAGGCTGAATATGATATTCGCGGCTTTTTTTAAAACAAAAATTAAAAAGCTACTTTGTCTCTCTAGTGAGCAAAATCGCATTTTGCTCACTGATTTCAGGCAGCAAAACCTACATGTTTGAGCTACTGAAGTGAAATAGTTATTTGTGCAACAAGAGAGCAAAGTCGTTTTTTGCTGCGAGTGCTGATTTTGAATCTTGAGCAAGCGAAGGATTCAAGGATTGAATCACGAGCGTAGCGAGTGATTCTAAAGTTGAATCCTGAGTGTGGCGAGAGATTCAAAGGCACGAGATGCAAAAAACTTTGCTCTCGTGTAACACACATAACTTTTCACTTCAGCAGCGAGAACACTTTAGGAGATAAAATAATAAATAGGAATAGATTAAAATAACTTTTTTTTAAAGTAGCTTTCAACAATAAGTAAATACTCCGCATTGTAGATAATCGTCTCGTCTGTGATAAATCTAAAAAATAAGATAGCAACACCGTCTCCGAAAAACTGCTTGCGCCCATTTGTTAAGTCTCCATTCATTGAAGACATGGTATGGTTTCAGATATTTAGTTAGAGTTAGGAAATTTAATTCTGCATTAATAATTTGTTGTTTTAAATGGTTATGTTAAAATAAGTACTGTTCTCGTCGCTAGTTTTACGCATTTTTTTTTTAATTTATTCAACTCTTTACGCCAGCCATGAAATTTTATTCCCGCTCTTTTATTTTTAAATTAAGGCGTGTTCGGAAATAGCACCCATAATATTTTATTATTCAAAATATTTACTACTTAACATAAATTGAAACTAGAAATAAATATTTACAGTAAATGCTTATTTTCATTTAAATACAGCAATTAGTTAAAAATTCAATAAAATACATTCGAAGACATTATTATCTTTTTGCATTTCTTTGGTTAGTACAAATTTCCGAACGTGTTTGTCTTTGAGACCAAATTCAAAATCGGAACTTCGAAAGGGCTGGTGTTTGTCTCTCTCTCTTTCTATTGGCGGGAAAGAGATAGAGTGTTAATGTTTCGAATTGTATGATTAACTCAAGGCTGAATATGATATTCGCGGCTTTTTTTAAAACAAAAATTAAAAAGCTACTTTGTCTCACTAGTGAGCAAAATCGCATTTTGCTCACTGATTTCAGGCAGCAAAACCTACATGTTTGAGCTACTGAAGTGAAAAAATGTTTATCTACTCTCATGTCGTAAAATTCGAAATACAAAACTCAAAACGAGTTTATAATGACATACTTTATACCATAGAGTATCGTAATGAAATTAAAAAATTAAATTATAACACTGTTTCTCTAACAAAACAATGTTATAATTTATTTTTTTTTCATTATGATACAGATTACTGATCATAGATACATTTTATACTTTTTTATCTGTGGCTGCGCGCGCTTTCTAAGGGAATGTTGGGATTTTGACGTTTGTGTTTCGGTGGATGACATGGTGGATGATTATTAGTGTTTATTAATTTTTATCTTTTATTTGATATGTTCGTGTTCAATGAGAGTAGATAAAGTAGTGTATGAAACTGTACATAACTAGGTATTATACCACTCGTGTGATACTATTATAAAACTCGCTTCGCTCGTTTTATAAACTCACACTCGTGTATAATACCCCTCATTATGTACCAGTTACATAAACTACTATTATACCATTCCCACTTTAAAAAGTTACTTTTTCTCACTGAAAACAGTGAGTAAAAAGCTCTTTTTCTCACTGTTTTGGTGTTTGAATTTAGAACACATTGCTGCGGTCCACCCCCGTCAGCCCCCGTGTTGTTAGGTACATGTTACTCTTAATTTAAAACATTGTTCCGAGTTAAATGTCAATTGTTGGCTTAGTGACCGAGCGATTGGACTACTTCGTCGCGTGCAGTGGGTTCGATTCCCGCACGGAGCAACTTTTTGTATGATCTACAGTTATTTGTTTCGGATCAGGGTGTTTGTGTACTATGTGAATTTAGATGTTTGTAAACGCACCTTTGTCTTTTTTTTCTTCGCTATCTATCTATTATCGCTTTATTATTATTTTTCTTGTGGTCATGGTATAAAGTATCGTATGTAACTCGTGAATAAAACGGATTTAAATCGAGGGCCTGAATCACTCGCGTTGCTCAGGATTTAAATACTTGAATCACTCGCTTCGCTCGTGATTCAATCATCATGGATCACTCCCTGCGGTCGTGATTCAGTCATTAAAATCCTTCGCTTGCTCTTGATTCATATTTATGGCCCTCGCTTTAAATCCGCTCTTTATTCACTCGTTGCATAATGTACTATTATCGATCGTTCTACAAGAAATTTGAAGTGCCTTTGCTGTTCATTTCTTTAAAAATAAACTCCAAAAAGTATCAAGACTGTTATGTAATGTAAGGTTTGTTCATCTCCCACAGCAGCCGCCGCCCTACCCACCCACGCCGAGCGTGTCGAGCGCGCTGAGCTCGGGTCACTTCCAGCACACGTACTCCACGCAGATGGCCTCCTCGGATCAGACGGACTCCGCGTTACAGCCGCAGAATTTTGTAGATGCACGTAAGTTCAGCATCTAACATTCTAAAATACTTTATGAGGCACACCTCACCTTGCATCTGTATCTTGAGGAAGTAAGAAAGTGGACCTATCTAGCATAAACTACGCTACTCATTTTTCGAACTCGAACCATGATACTTCTCAATACGAATTATGGTAACATTCGTCCAAGTGTTAAATTGTCCACATGTCATTACGTAAAAAAGTCAAAAGTTTTGTTATAAAGATCAAGTGACAAAATGTCCATACGACAAAAAGTAAAAACCGGCCAAGTACGTGTCGGGCCACGCACAGTGTAGGGTTCCGTAGTTGCCCATCAAAATACTTATGCGAACTAACGAAACTGATTCGCTGAATTTAATTTTAAAAAGAAGAATTTTCAAAATCGGTCCAGGAGTCTTTGAGAAATCGGGGAAAATACATAAGAAAAAAGATTACAACGAATTTAGAACCTCCTCCTTTTTTTGAATTTAGTTAAAAATAGTTGACGATAAAAACCTACCTATCCCCAAAAAACATACCTATAAAAGCTGTAAAAATAAAGTTGACAAACTTATATTTGCATGTCACGCTTGTCTCCGATACATTTTGTTTAAGAAAATATGATATCAAGTACATTTTATAAGTTGGTCGACTATTACTCGTAAAGTTGTAAAGCCTACTTAGTCATGATAATTTTCTTTTAAACTTCGTTATATGTACTACTATTGTGAATTTTTTCACACCCCCAAACATAACAGTTTAGCTGGTAGAGGGGGGGGACACTCGAATCGAGCAAAATTTAGCACTTTAAAGCTTAATATTTCACAAACGAATTTTTTTATCAAAAAATTGTTTATGGAAACTATCATTATTTTTAAAGACCTATTTAATGATACCCCACACAAAGGGGTACGCGAGAAAAAAAAAAATCCTCACTTTACGTGTAAGTACTGGAGGTACCCTAAAAAAAAATATTTTATGAGATTTTATTTTACCACTTTTTCGGCACAACAAATCCGTATATTTACACCAAATTATAGCTCTCTAGTACTGTGCGTCTCTGAGCTAAACTGCGGACAGACGGACGGACGGACGGACGGACGGACGGACGGACGGACGGACGGACGGACGGACGGACGGACATGGCGAAACTATAAGGGTTCCTTGTTGACTACGGAACCCTAAAAATGGTTTTATATCTACAAATTAAATTTATTAACGACATTGGAACAGAAAGGGCTTTTGAAATAAAAAATAATGAAATTTGATCTATTACCTATCTAAAAAATAAATCTAGGCGTCGTTTTATCACAAAATCTAGGATTTTGAGCCATGTACATGTACATTATGACTTTTGGACATTATGACACTTGTTGATTTTTGCAAAACTTCATTCTAACCAAATAGAAATATGACATTAGGTTATTCTGACGAATATTACCATAAACCCTCAATACGCTGGAGAAAGGACCCAATTGTGCTTAGAAACATATGTTATGACATAATGCCACTTTATAGATGGAGCTCAATACATGTTTTGATCGTTCCACCTAAATAACTTCGTTATAAAACATTCGCAGTAATACGCAACAAAATGCGGTTGCGTTCAAGCATGAACTTTTAATACGTGGTTTGTGCAGCAATGCAAGCCGGTCTAGACACGGTTAATACCTCAATTATAATGAATAATGATCAATTAATTCACTTTTCAGGCTGGAAAATAGACGAGCGTGACCTAGAGATACGTGAAAACATAGGTAAAGGAGAGTTTGGAGATGTGATGCTGGGCATACTGAACGGCACGCAGAAGGTCGCCGTCAAGATCTTGAAGGATCGGGAAGCTGCTAGCAAGTTCCGCGCGGAAGCTAGCGTTATGGCGTAAGACCTTATAAAATATTATCTAAATTGTTCATAATATGTTTTTATATAAACGCAAAAGTAACTCTGTCAGGCCCGGTATCCACCAAAGCGGAGAGGAGAGGAGATGTGTTTGATTAACCAATCAGATGTCCATATCTCCTCTCCGCTTAGCTTCATTTAACTTGAGTTGAACTTTTTGCCTCTTTAATCAGCGAACTACCTTTTGTGAAAGGAGATCATTTTTTTTGGGCCTTTTCTGAAAGTGCCGGCCAACGAAAAAAATTGGTACCAATGGGTAGTACTAGTCATTTGGAGCAATAGTTACTATGGCACAAAAGTTGTAGGATTGCTCTCGGCCAAGTTATACAAGTTCGAAGATTCGTAATTTTCATACATTTTTTAATTTCTGAAAGTGCCGAGAAACAGCAAATAATGATAAGTACTCGTACTGCTAGAACTAGCGACCTCAAGCTATTTAACATAAAATATCATCACGCCTGTAATCCCTGAAGGGTTAGGTAGAGGTGTACCCAATTAAAATATATAAAAATCACTTTATTTTTGTGAAAAGAAGTTAAAACTTATTAAAATAAATAAATCTGCTGGTGGGGCCAGCATTAGGAACAGAATCGAAGTTGCCTGTGGTAGTGATCTTGGGAGAAAAACCTCCTAACAATACAAATCCTGACCAAAAGAACTGCTTTCTGAATGAACCACGTTTTTTGGCTAATAAAATCATTAAAATTGTGCTACGGTATCTTGCTAAGATAGTTCTGCGACCTGGTAGGCGCTTGGCTCTACAAGGGCCACTGAAAGTTCCTTTAGACGCGCGTGGAACACGACATGCTGTCATCCTGAGCCTAATCCTGAATAAGACAACTAGCTCCCCATTACTCTCCGTACGCAGCTGGATTGAGATTTCGAGGGCGCCCTCTCCTTCACGTGTTCTGTCTCCTCCTTCGCTGTCATTGTTACTGCAGAAGAAACGGCAGCCTCCTTACCGGATTGCCACGGTGTGATCTGGATAAAGAAGCCCTCCAAGCATATATGAGTGGACCACCCGAAAAGCCATGATTCCCTGGTACGATCAGCTTATCTGGTCTCTTCCTTAGACTTCTCTGACTTCCTGGAGACAACGGACACAGAGTTCGCGAGCTTTCAGAGGCCCTTATAGAGCCAAACGTCTACCAGCTAGCTTCCAAGTCGCAGGACTATCTTAGTAGAACACCGTAGCACAGTTGATGACTTTAATAGCCAAAAAACTTGGTTGATTCAAAAATCAGTACTTTTAGTCAGGATTCGTATTGTTACAGAAGGTCGCTCTCCCAAGACCCCTACCACAGGCAACGTTGATTCTGTTCCCGATGCTGGCTCCACTAGTAGATTTATATATTTTAACAGGTTTTTATTTCTTTTCACAAAAAATAAGAGATTATTATTCATTTGAATTCGGAACACCTCTGCCCAACCCTTCAGGGATTACAGGCGTGATGATATTTTATGTTAAATTGCTTGAGGTCTCTAGTTCTAGCAGCACTTATCATTATTTGGTGTTTTTGAGCACATTCAGAAATTAAAAATGTCTGAAAATTACCAATCTTCGAACTTGTATAACTTGGCCGAGAGCAATCCTACAACTTTTGTGCCATAGTAACTATTGCTCCAAATGACTAGTACTACCCATTGGTACCAATTTTTTTCGTTGGCCGGCACTTTCAGAAAAGGCCCAAAAATGTATGGAGCGTGAATGTTCTCCTTTGATAGATTGCATTGCATTACCATAGACTTCAGAGGAACACAAATTAATTTTCATTCTAGGCCACAGATGAATCCGCGTTCGGCAACTTATATAAACAACGGAACAAACTTAAATTGAATGGGCAATCAATTAGGCTAGGCCATAGGAATTTTAATACCCGGCAACAGCTATTTAATAATAATTATTAACTAATGGAAAAACAAACATCCTTCAAATAATACATGTTTGTCAACTGACGTGACTAATGGTAATGAAACTTATCTTCCCACGGAAGGTCGTCGAGTTAATTAAAAACGTGTATTAGTCATCATAGCGTACATGTCATGATAACAGTATGTTTTATAGTGTAGGCTGAGCTTAAAAAAAAACTGGTTGTTTTGACTTCCATGGGTGTTTTTATAAAGAAGCACATTATTGGTTGGTATGCCAAAGCCTACTGAGGTCGCGGGACTGGCCCAATAGAAAAACTGCAGACGATAATCGTTATCGCTCAGTAGTTACTAATAAATTTTCAACTTTATATGCTAGCACATAAAGTTAAAAATCTATTAGACTGCTGAGCGATAAAGAATAAAACAAACGAAAATGATCTGTAAACTCCAATAGATATTCAACTCTACGCGCTGGGGTATAAAATTGAAAATGTATTAGTGACTACTGAGCGATAACGATTGTCGTCCGCTGTTTGTCTAAAGGGCCTGTACCGTCAGGTAACCGTGACTCCGGAACAAACGTGAAGCGATATTAAATATCTCTCTAATTTTAAGGACACCGTGGATTTTAGTCAGTACAGGTCTGAGAACTCATTTGATGATTTTACCAACATAAAAAAAAAAACATTGCCGGATTCCTTATGCAAGTTTTACCTTCACTGACCAGTGTACTGGAAACCTGTCTTTACGAAGGCAGCTTAAGGCTGAGTTATATAATATCTACTAAATCATCATTCACAGATCACTAACACACGATAACCTAGTACGTCTACTGGGGCTGGTGTTCACATCGAGCGGCAGCACATGCATCGTGACGGAGCACTGCGCGCAAGGATCGCTGCTCGACTACCTGAGGTCCCGTGGACGACACTACGTCACGCAACTCAACCAGATCAACTTCGCTTAGTAAGTACCATATTTTGAGGTTATACATGTTGTTCTTTACGGGCGGAGAGGGAGCAATGAATTTGTGTGAAGAATGAAATGAAAGAAAAAGGGTTAAATGATGATGTTATGTCTGTATTGTGTTGTTTTTCGGTATGATTACTTAAGTAATCTGGGGGGTTTAAAACCAGGCTTGTTCCAGTGAGTGAACGAGATGGCGCTAGACGACTTGAATAGCTCTGTCGCTCTGTGTCTTGAATAAACTCGCTGGAACAGGCCTGGTTTTAAGACGTTGTAATACGCCCTCTGGTCATTCATAAGGCTGTTTTTTCAGGTGAATAAACAAAACTAAATAAAGTAAAATTGTAATAGCTAGTGGAACTCTACAGTATAATGCGTACCGATAAATCAAACGTTTGATGACTTCGTGGTACGTAGCGTAGTCTTGAAACCTAACATAGACTTGAAAAAATAATTTTAAAGTCAGTCGTTTTTGTCAAAATTAAACTTCATTAAAGGCATTCTCGTATTGTCAGTCAGTCATCATGTCAGTTAGTTCCAAATAAAAATAAACATTGATATGACAGTGACGCGTGTTGCGGCATGGAGTATCTGGAGGGCAAGCGGGTGGTGCACCGCGACCTGGCGGCGCGGAACGTGTTGATCTCGGGCGAGGGCACCGCCAAGGTGGCGGACTTCGGACTGGCCAGGAACGACACCGTGCTGGACGACCCCGCCGAGGCCGCGCGCCTGCAGGCCAAGCTGCCCATCAAGTGGACCGCGCCCGAGGCGCTCAAGTACAACGTCAGTACCTCCACCTAACTATACTTCCCGCCAGATAAGTCTAGAATAAGGGTCATTGATCCTAATAATGCATCTTTCGAACTTCGTAATACCATCGTTCGAATTTCAAATATAAGGTCAAGGTCGCCTCTTACCACGATACGTTTGTTTTGATCTTTTTGCAACACTAGATTTTTTCGTATCGTATAGTGGATTGCCGTAACTTCGGAATCCAGAGCCAGTCAATGAATCTTATAAACTTTTGAACTGTTTTTTTAACAAAAAAAAACTTTGGTCAAAGATTTTTATGACTTATATTTTTTATGGCTATATTTGTCTTCGAGACACACATCAACTTTTAACGTTAGACATGAATTAATTTGGGACATTTTTTTTGTTTCAGAAATTCTCTAACAAGTCTGACATGTGGAGTTTTGGCATCCTACTCTGGGAGATTTATTCTTTTGGAAGAGTTCCGTACCCTCGAATTGTAAGTATTGTTCATTTGATTGGTGTTAGCGACAATTTATATTAATATGTCCTTAAGCATGACTATATATATATTTTTTAAAGGAATCTGAGGAAAAGATTGTCCAATAATGTTATTAGGAAAATGCTAGTCGTATTAGTTGACGATGACGAATCATTTCTTTAAATTTGAACCTTATATCGCTGAAATAAAATACAAAACAGTAACATTACTACGTTACTGTATGAATAATCTAGTAAATAGTCCTTGACCCAGGCAGTGTTAGTCACAGGCACACAAAAAACTTATTGCGAGCAGGATTTGTACCTGCGTTCTGGCGTGGCCGTTATTATTATTATTAATATCTGGTTTTTAAATTGTCTATTTCTTGGGAACCGAGCTTTTCTCGAATCGGCGAATTCGCGTACTAACAAAGTGACTAATGTCTTAGGCCCGGTATCCACCAAAGCGGAGAGGAGAGGAGATGTGTTTGAATAACCGATCAGATGTCTGTATTAAGCGTCTGTCAATAAGGGGAGAGGAGATGTGGACATCTGATGTGTTATTCAAACACATCTCCTCTCCTCTCCGCTTTGGTAGATACTGGACCTTATTCGCTCGTCGTTTCGCTCACCGTTAAGACCAAATTCGTCAATGTTATGCCCGTAGCTTCTTTTTTTTTTAAAACCCTTAAATATTACGAAGAGGAATAATTTCATTGTTTGTATTGAATCGGCGTCGAAAGTACTGAACCGATTTCAAGAATTATTTCACCAGTTGAAAGCTGTTTTGGTACTGAGTAACATAGGCAATAAAGGGAGGGGGCGAAGCCATGACGTCTACTGGTGTCAGCAAATCTTCCTTCCTAATTGCCGTCATTTGGCATTCGCGAGCCTGCTCACTCTGTGTGAATGCACAGAGAGTGAGCAGGCTCGCGAGGCATTTGCCGCGCGAGGAAACTGCTTCGCGAGGCTGCTCGCTCTGTGTGGAAGCGCCTAATGATCTCTGTTGTGCAGCCGCTAGCAGAGGTGGAGCGCCACGTGGAGCGAGGCTACCGCATGGAGGCGCCCGAGGGCTGCCCGGCCGGGCCCTACGACGTCATGCGCGCGGCCTGGCACGCCGACCCGGCGCAGCGGCCCACGTTCGCGGCCACGCGCCGCCGCCTGGCCGCCATCCGCGACGCCACCGCCAGCCAGCCGCAGCCGCACCCGCACCAGGTACGTAACTACAGTATGGAGGCCCCGAGGGCTGCCCGGCCGGGCCCTACGACGTCATGCGCGCGGCCTGGCACGCCGACCCGGCGCAGCGGCCCACGTTCGCGGCCACGCGCCGCCGCCTGGCCGCCATCCGCGACGCCACCGCCAGCCAGCCGCAGCCGCACCCGCACCAGGTACGTAACTACAGTATGGAGGCCCCGAGGGCTGCCCGGCCGGGCCCTACGACGTCATGCGCGCGGCCTGGCACGCCGACCCGGCGCAGCGGCCCACGTTCGCGGCCACGCGCCGCCGCCTGGCCGCCATCCGCGACGCCACCGCCAGCCAGCCGCAGCCGCACCCGCACCAGGTACGTAACTACAGTATGGAGGCCCCGAGGGCTGCCCGGCCGGGCCCTACGACGTCATGCGCGCGGCCTGGCACGCCGACCCGGCGCAGCGGCCCACGTTCGCGGCCACGCGCCGCCGCCTGGCCGCCATCCGCGACGCCACCGCCAGCCAGCCGCAGCCGCACCCGCACCAGGTACGTAACTACAGTATGGAGGCCCCGAGGGCTGCCCGGCCGGGCCCTACGACGTCATGCGCGCGGCCTGGCACGCCGACCCGGCGCAGCGGCCCACGTTCGCGGCCACGCGCCGCCGCCTGGCCGCCATCCGCGACGCCACCGCCAGCCAGCCGCAGCCGCACCCGCACCAGGTACGTAACTACAGTATGGAGGCCCCGAGGGCTGCCCGGCCGGGCCCTACGACGTCATGCGCGCGGCCTGGCACGCCGACCCGGCGCAGCGGCCCACGTTCGCGGCCACGCGCCGCCGCCTGGCCGCCATCCGCGACGCCACCGCCAGCCAGCCGCAGCCGCACCCGCACCAGGTACGTAACTACAGTATGGAGGCCCCGAGGGCTGCCCGGCCGGGCCCTACGACGTCACCCAGTCATGGACTATGCCCGGGTTGACGGCGTGTTCCACGCGCGCTTCAAAGAGCTGTCAGCAATATGACGAGGCTGTCTTATCAGGTAACCGTGGTCCAGGAACGTTAAGAGCTATAGAAGGACATCGTATGTTTTTTAGTCAGTACAAGTCTGACAGTCTCTCCCGTCCTGCCGTGGGTGGGAGAACTCATCCGATGATTTTGTGTTGAAAAAGTGTTCTTAATACCAAAACGACCTCCGAATACACACCCCGAACATTCAGAATAATTATATCTATAAAAATATTTATATCGTGCCAATTAACGTGACGTCATTCTCATTCAATTCTAACAAGAAACATTTATTTACAGTGAAGGTTGCCGGGCGATGTATCGTGGGACTTCATGAATTAGTGTAAATTGTACACACAGGATAGGCAAAGTGCTGTGAAGGTGGCGAGATGTATTTTATACATTAATTAATACATACTGTAAGTACTAAATTATTTTAATATGTTTGAAGACACTCCCTCGCTAAGTATAATTATAATGTAGATTAAATAATGTGTAATTTTGATGTGTTGTACAAGAATGTGTGTCAGATGTTAGGTGTTGGAGGAACTTTTAGTGGAATCATTATCCCTTTCACACAATATGTTAATTTTAAAAAAAAACTGAATACCAGTAAAAGATGAATTATTTACTCCAGTTATACAGTGTTAGTCAGAGATGCCCACTAAGACGAGAGGGAAATAAAATATGATATAATAAATAAGTAAATTATTTTTATTATCCTACTTAAATGATTTATTTTTAATAAAGCTGGACGCCTATTTTTGTGGAAGTACATAGCGTTTGTAAAACATTCTTTCAACAATAAATATTTCAACTCAGTTTTGAGCAAAAATGAGTAGTAAAAAGGACTTCCCGTAGATCCCTTTCGACTTATGTATCCAATTAGAGGGCTCTCCCATGGCGAGATGCGACGCGATGAGACCGATTCCAACTATATGTGAAAATCAACCTTGCTACTAAGATAATTATGATGCAATTCGATTAACTTGACGTCGTCGTGGCGATCTTGTTTTTTTTTTTCAATTACCCGTAGATAACAACGTGTTTTATGTCATAAGTTGTAGTGGTATTTAAGGTTCATTTTCACTTGTAGTTGGAATCGGTCGAATGGCAATCGCGTCGCGTAATGGGTAAAGTTCCTAACACTGTATAATATTTAGCTATACGCGTCAATGAACACAACTGCATAGCACAAGTATTTACATATACGATTCCACTAAAAGATCTTTTTAAGATATTTTTATTGAAGGCCTAAGCTTCAATGTATACTACATATTCTCGTAAAGATTCCACCCAATAGAGGTCACGAAGGTTATGTCGGTACTATGGTACTGTCTAGTCAAAGTATTGTTTGTATCATATTATAGTATTTGCACTTTAATTAATCAAAGAGGACTGATTGCAAAAAAATCAAGAAAAAAAAACATTCACTACTGGTTGTAAACATATGTATAGAAATCGCTCAAATAAAAATAAAATTCCTTTACGCCACGAATAAGCAACAACAAGTATTACAATTAGACGTACTTGTGTGTTAGTTTATTTACTAGAGAATAAGTAAGAGTGGGCTCCATCCACTCGCGTTCATGGAGTATTATGTGTAAATTCAGTGTTGTGTCAAAAATTAATAGCAGCTTTTCGAGTGAGTTATTAATTCGTTACGACAACGTTAGCATCAAAGTCTGATAGTGTAATGATCTAAAACAATCAGTGCATTTTGTTAATGTGTTAAAAGTTCAAT
The DNA here is from genome assembly GCA_036375495.1 of Agrotis segetum. NCBI lineage: Eukaryota > Metazoa > Arthropoda > Insecta > Lepidoptera > Noctuidae > Agrotis > Agrotis segetum. The sequence goes on along the minus strand of JAQSVV010000301.1, from coordinate 296,140 downwards.
TAGGTTCAATTGGTGTACACTTTGTGTTATAGGCTAAGATATGTTTAGCCATAGTAAGGAGAAGGAGTGTATAATTCAACTACCAGGTTGTGTGCTATCGTAAAGCTAAAAATACCTCTCGACGGGTACGCGCAAAACATTCATTAAAAATAAGTCAGACCCAAAATTTCATTAAATCCTAATACAAATTGTTATCGGTGTTTTTGCTAAGTACCGAAAATCTTTTCCTATACAATTTAATTATACAGAAAAGAAACGATTGCGTCTATAGAGTTTTATTTAATTTACGGTAGTTGTAAATAATTTGTGTGAAACATGACAAATAGTCTGATATAAGCCATGAATCTCAAGTAAATGCAAGTTTTCTATGTTATTGTTGTAAACTAGTAACATTCTTGCGTAAAATTGCTTACATGTTCCAAAATGATCTATTTGATAATATTAAATAAATGTACATGTTGCGTCTTTTACGTTCGAGAATTGCAAATATATTATTTTCTGTATTACAACAAACTTAGAAAGTAAGATTGAGCATTTTATAAAAATGAGACTTTAAATTTCAACTACCACATTTATTAAGTCCTTTTGTTTAATCTTATGCAATACTAGTTTTAAGTGTTAAATTGTTTTTACCATATATTTATGATCTATCAGAAATTTTGTGAGAAGTATGTAATGAAGCGATTCAGATGCAAGACATTTGATTTCTGCCAAAGCATAGGAACATGATTTTATTTGCTGTTTCCATTATAGTCTTCCTTTTACTAAAAATGTATTAATTTCTTATGGAGACAACTTATTAAATTTTTTGTACAACTGTTTACTAGTCTTTAAAGAGTAGTAAGGACTGAATTGTTTGCAGTTGTATTTTAATCTGTAATTTATAAAAAATAAGAACTAAGGTATTAAAATCTCAATTGTTTTTGTTTATTACTTGTACTATTATTTTCAACAATGTAAATAGTTATTTTTAACTTTAAGAAATAAATTGTATTATAACAAAGTATAAATACCTAAACAGATGTGTTTCATTCATTCATACTTAAATCGATCACATGTGGTAGCTACAGTATCACAGTCTAGACAACTAATATCTAGTAAATGTTCTGTAGATTCTCTTTCCAACGCTTTCTCACTTGAAGGACAGTGCGGTTCCCTCATGTCAAAATCCAGGCACACATTGTCTAAAACCTGCTGCAATGTCTTCGGTTCACTTGACGGTTTTTGTACAATATCATAAGGTGAAAATTTGAACTTCAACACTGATGTACAGCAATTACTTGTACATGTATTTGAATACGTTCCACGGCCATCTGCAGGGTTAAAGAAGTTATTGTCATCTGTATATGGGTGCGCTTCTACATCACCAGCATCGAAGCGTGCAGAGCATACGGATTGTTTTTAGCTGATCAATTAATTACTTAGTTACGTTCACAAAATCGACACTGTATATTATACGAATGCAGACAAACTTATCACTTCCCATGCTCATGATGTGGATACGCACCTGACTTGCCCCTAATCCTGTTGCACGATTCACAACCACAGTCACACTTCTTCGATTTTCTCCGTTTCGTTACTCGCTTATTAGGTATTTCACTGTGATCGTCACATGAACACTCGTCAGTCATTGAATCTCCGCTGTAACTCTTGATAGTCCACTTTGGCTCTAGTAGGACCTTGTTTATAAGTTTAGGATTTGCATTACATTCTGGCTTTTTACTGATATCTTTACACGAATATTTAACAGAAGTCGAACGGCTGCTTTTACACTTGGCATTTTTTTCTGATATAATTCGAGAATCTTTGGTAAGGGTGTTACTGAAATCGTCACAGAAACACTCGACAGACATAGAATCTTCGCTGCAACTCTTGGCGGTCCACTTTGGTTTCAGTAGCGCTTTGTTCATAGGTCTAGTCTCAGCATCGCAACATGATCTTATTGTTTGTGTTTCGCGACCGCCAGCAGGAGTGCAATCACAGCTTTCATCTGCATATGTCGTAATAGATTTATCTACACATGGAACCCTCGAATCACAAGTCCTCAATACATGCTTACATTTTTTCTGTATATTATTTTTATCTTTGCTTCTTAAACAGCTCTCATCGCCACAGATTTTGTTATTCTTGGAGTCTACCAAGCACTCTAAACTCATGGGGGCAGCTTGTGGACTACAAGCACAGATACATGGTTTGCAGCATACTCGTTCATTACGACATCGTGTATCTATCTGAACGGTTTTATCTTTACAAGGAAGAGTGTACACAAAATCGCATTTTCGCAAGTTTGGGTAAAAGTAGACCAAATCAGTGGTTGATGAACAAGCTTCGTTGTGAAACTGTAAAAAATATATTTTAATGTTCCTAAGAATTCAGAATACATAATAGGTAATCACAAAAACCCAACTTCATTTTAAAAGATAACCTACCTTTAGTTGGTACCGATAATCAAGGCAATTGTTCAAATTATGGCAGCTGTTCGTATTACTCTGTTTTGAGAATTCGTTTCTTGGAGGGCAACTCACACTTTGAGGGCACCTGGATAAGGAAGAAGCATAGTTTATAATTCCTACTTAATAAATAAGTTAGTAAGTAGGTCCACCCCCGGCAACAGCACCACTGGTTACCAGTAACCTATTTTTTATCGTGGTAACATCATCAAATGAATCTTCCTACTCCTACCCAGGGCGGAGCTGGAGGGACTGTCAGACTTGTACTGACTGAAATCCACGACGATCCTTCAATAGCCTTTTAGCTTCCAGGGTCACGGTGTCCCGATGAGACAGTCCCGCGACCCCGGCAGGTTTTGGCCCTCTAAGGGGCCCCGTCAGATTGCTGACAGCAGCAGCACTTTGGGGGGCGCGTGGGATACGACGCGTCGTCGACCCGGCCATGGTCCTTGATCGGACGGCAAGCCATTACTCACTGTCCGCATGCCTGCGCAATCTCCCTGTAACCTGAGGGATCCCATGGCGGTGGTAGGCTTCACCAGGGCCGCCTGATTCGTGACCACCATCTTGTTAAAGTTCGACTTTAACTTAGGCCACGTGAGAAACTATTTTAAATAAATAAATACTCACGGAAGAAAACTTCTTATAAACCAACTTCCTGCATTATTGTTGCATTGTGGCGGGATGCTATAATTCATGTTGGCAAACATAGGATTAGGTGCGGCCCCAAATGGATAACATTGATTGGTATTGGGTGACTGCCATTTGATCGTCGGCATGAAAAAGAACTGCACAGATCCATCTGATAGTGTTATCGAAGTAACTTGTCCTTCGCCTACTATTTCCGGATACTGTAATGCTATGAAAGAACATTTTATTATAAGAAATCAAATATAATTTAACATCATAACTTCGTATTTTTTTAAACATTTAACTAAATATTTGTTCCGTATGGCGGTATGCGGTAATCGAACTTGCGACCCTAAGCCCAACGGTTCAATGCGCGTCAACAATCGAGCCCATCGGAATAAATAAATTATAGGTAAATTGGCTTCACAAGTGTGAATCAAACGTCTGTTGCAAAAAACGAAACACTACTAACGTGTACTGTAAGAACTACAAAATAGTCCATTGGGGAAACCGTTTCCACAGAAAGCTTGGTTGTACTGCATGATTGCGGTCCAATTTATTCTTTTCTTAATTCTTCAAGTCATCTGTATTGTGGGAGTTATGTACTGGTTTTAATGTGTGTTTACGTCTATCAATGCTGTTTTGTCCATTTGTTGAGCAATCATAGTCCTGTCGACATTTTGGCTGACTTTGTGAATGACATTATTCTTTTTTGGACAGTTGATGGTTGGACCATAGATGATTTAAGTGTATGTCGTGAAAGAAGATAAGTCTAATAAGTATTGTTATAGTCTCATTAGTTATTATTAATACCGTAAAACGGGGTGAATAGGGATGCAGGGGTGAATCGGGACAAAACTTCGAAATGGATTTTAGGGATATACAACATGTAACATAATTAACGCACACCCTCAGACACCCCAATTAGAATATTATGTTATAATCATCATACATATATTGAATTTTTAATTTAACATGTAAATGCATTGTTATTAACTAAATTAGTTATTTTGCAGTAAGGTTTATTTTTCTTTATTTTGTGAAGGAATGACGGAATTTGTTTTTATACAAATAAAATTGCACTTTTAAGTCTTGTTGCCTTGATTTACGGTCTATCTTAGTTTGTTTTGACTGTACAGACGTTTAGGGGGAATTTCCGCAGTTTAAATTATTTTGGAAAAAAAAAAATTACCTATATTAAAAATGATAGAAATCGATTCAGTAAACGATTCTGAACAAACTAATTTCAGGATGTGCGTTAATTATGTTACATGTTGTATAATAATGGTATGTTACCAACAAGGTCTCGAAATAATGAAGTATTATTCAATAAATTAAATTGAGTAGTTGTTGGTAACCTATCAAATCAATACAATATTAAAATCGCTGTTAAAGTTTTGTCCCTATTCACCCCTGCATCCCTATTCACCCCGTTTTACCCGGTACAGGTTTGCGCTTTTCATTGAATGGTCACTTACCTACTTGTAGATACCTTACCTACGTATGAGTTATATTACAACCAAAAGCTTAAAACTTCCTTCTTTTATTTTTGGTCCTGCTACCTTTTAGGGCGCCTCTGGAAATTCTGTAGACTGTTTCCTCTGACATGGCTTGGTCTTAATCATATAAAACCGCTTCCTCGCAATGTTATCTTTCTCTTCATTTATAGAAAGTATGGCAAGATGTTCACCACTAGGCCTTAGGCCTTACCACTCGCAATGCCACAAGTAAGCATGCTGTGCGTTCATGAGCTTCCATCAGGATTTACTAAGTCAGGACCACGCACCGGCAAGTGCAACGTGAGACGTCCACCTTCAAGATGGACAGTGAGGATCTGATGAAAATCACAGGGTTGCTCTGGATGCAGGTCGCTTCCAGCCGGTCCTATTAGATATCTATGTATGGGGGAGGCCTATGTTCAGCAGTAGACATCCTTAGGGCTGATATGATGATGAGAAAATAACAGTTACGTCATTCCACATTAATATATTTCATATTGTGTGTAACAATATCATTTCCTTTTTGTAAAGAAGATAACTTGCTACATTTCATAAGCTCAGTTAATATTTTAGTACAAAAATTAGAAATACAGTTGTTTTAAATTAAATACTACACAGTAGCATTAACTTAGATTATAAAAAATCTACATTTAAAATTACAATTATTTGTGTATAAAACATATTAACTGAACACTGCATTTCTAATGTGAAAGTTCACTATGTACTCTGAGTTAGTTCGCTGCACACTGATTGCAAAGGGGTCAGTAGGATGAAAGGTGAATGCGACGAGTCTTCGTGCACTCGCTGGCACTGATTGCCCTAATACTCCCGCGTAAATCTTGAATTTGAGTAACCCTGAGTCGCGTGCATAGAATCTGCAAAAATAAATATTATTATTTAGCAAGAGCAAAGTCTTAACGATTCAAGATGTTACAAGTCAACAATAAGTAATAATAATAGTTACCTAATGGGGTATTCTCCATAGGCTTTGGGTCTCTCCATAACAGAAACCCATTTGTCATCATAGCTGAACAGTCCTAAATCTAAATATGGCGATCCACTGTACGACTGCGCGCTAATAGGCAACTGTGCAAGAATTCTTTTTGTGGCTTCTGTCCGACCGCCGTAAATAGCTCTCACTATAGTTTGTTTGAATCTTTGTTGGGTCAGCCTTGCATATAAATTATTTGATGGAGAACAAGTGAATTGGGAATCAGCACATAATCTCGCATTCCTAAAGCAATCGCAATAATTTTCGAATAGCTGCAACAGTCCTTCTGACGTGTTCTCATATACTTCTAGTATTTTGCTCTCACTTATATTGTAAATAACAAAAAAGGAAGACTGGCTGTTGGGCTCTGCTACCCGTAACGTAACAACTTCTTCACTTGCATATTTTATAAACAGATGATCCTCGTCTAACAACTGCATCTTCCACATTCTCAAACTTTTAAACATGTCAAAGTATTTATAAAACTTTCTCAATTCAAGGGGATCTCCCGTTTCATCACTGATTGTCTTAGCCCTTTTGAAAAGGAAGACAAGTAATCTATGTTTTAGGCTATTTATTGTTTCTTCATGAAATGGTCTTTCATTCATCAAAGGTACAAAAACAGAGTTAACAATAAATGGGTCATCATCATAACAAAATCTCCCAATTTTTCTTATTTCTATAAGCATTCCTTCAACAATTTGAAACAAATGTATTGTTTGGTGCTGGACAGATAGTACTGCAAGAACTTCTTTATACAAATAAATTCCTTGATTGTGTGAGAGGTAAATTTTATCTATTCTAAAATGTTTTGTGTCACAAAGTTTACCCTGATGCAAGTCCACAAGATGCAAGGAATAATCTTCTAAAGCAGATCTAAAAGCAAAGAATACATCACTGTTAAACAAGATAAATTATAAAAGCAGAACAGTCAATTTAGAAAGACTGGCCTGCCTGTTTAAATGTTTTTTTTTTTTTTATTGACTCTACAGTTGGTGACAGTCCTTTGTACTAACAAATCACAAACAGGTTTAAGCAATTACGAAAGGTCTTTGAAAAAAAGGGGCAATGAACTTACCTAATGGTAGGAGTAACTGCTTCATTGTTGCTATGAATATGATAAAAATGTGGTCTCAGGTCATCTGGAATGTGTGCTGCGGAACCCACTATCACATATCTGCCATCCTCAGTGAAGAGACTGCACTCTCGATTAAGCTGCTGGTCCATAAATGGCATGTGACCAGCATTGTTGCGTTCAGATCTTGGCACTTCTCTTTGTTGACATACATTCACTGTGAATTTAGGCTGGAAAACATAACATAAGGAATATATTTTTACAGACTTACTAATGGTAATAGCAGATGGGATATGAAAAGACATGAGTTTATATAAATGAATGATTATGACAATTCAAATACATTCATCAGAATACATTTAACTTAGTTTAGTGGATTGTACAAATCAAAACATGAATTTACCTTAAAAAATCTATAGAAAATGTGTGTTCTTATTCTATGATGAGCATCAGCATCAGCATTTAATAAGTCTGAGGGATAACCAGCCACAAGGTCCCCAGCAGCAGCAGCACCTCGATATTCATAGATCTACAAACAAAATATTATGTTAAAATTAAACTAACTTACACAACTTAAAGTTAAACAACTTATTTCCAATTTATGTAATAATTATTGTATACCTCTAAAGACGTTTGATCAGCAGAAAATGCAATAAAATGCTTTCCATCTGGACTAAATTTCCTCAAGAAACAAGGTGGTTTTTCTACATTCACAATAGTCAAATTTGGAAAAACATTCTGGTAGAACTCTCGAACAACATGGAAGTGGGAGCCAGGTTTTCGGGAGCCATATATTTCTCTGTCCATTAGCCGTATGACTAAGTTTTGGGGCTTAATTTTACGCGGCACGATCCTCTCTGTGCAGAAAAACTCATCTTCTTTCAAAGCACCGGGTGGAGGATCCTCGTAATAAACGTTTGTTGATTGACTGGTGGAAGCCATGATAAGTTATAAAACACTACTCCTAGTTAGGTTTATTAGAAAAAGCATTTTCTAATCATCCGAAATTAATAAATTGGGGCAGCGCTGACTGACGCTAAACAACAAAAGGCAAATGTCAGAAATCAGCTGTTTTGTTGACTTTTCCGTTGACAGTTACGGATACGTTCCGAAACCATTACGAAAGTACCGTGAAAGTACCGGCCGTACAGACATAGACGTCCCAGCAGCTGCATATCAACCTGTGACCTGGGATATCAAATCCCGAGTTTGCTTCGCTCGCTCTTGCATCCTAGGTCAAATAACTGACTACTACCTGTCATGCTGGCTCGACGGAGCCCCACTTCGCGGGTCGCATCCAGGACCAAGCTGATGTGCAGCTTTCTTGGCAATGCCAGATACCTTTTAACTTGCTTCGCTTCGTTGTTTGTTAGAAACATAGAAATTAATGAAATGTTGTATTTTTAGACTTATTTTTAAATCAATGGAATCAATAATTATTTACTGAAGAATTTAATGACACATGAAAATGAAAACATGTGTCATGTTATTTGGGCTGCGTTTAATCCTTTATCCAATGGGGATGGCAACTCAAAGCTAATCGTAGATGGCGCTGCGATAGTTGGTCCCCACGTCTGCCTTGTACAAAAAAACAAAAAAGATTATTTGTTATAAAAATTGAGTATAAATACAAAACAAATATGGAAAATTATTCGTCCATGCAAGTACTATAAACTAAAAGAAGAATTAAGACGCCGCGGCGCATCTACAAGAGGAAAAAAGTGATTTAATTGAGTGGTTATACATTTGATTTTACCGTAATAAATCCACAATTACTTGTAGTTGAGGTTTCAATTTTTGAGTTTAGGTATGTTTTACCTGTCCTCTCCTTTATCAAGAATATAATGCTGGTTTTGACTTTCTATTTTGATAAAATATCATAATGTTTTAAGTCAGTAATTTTAACCTTTTTTTCTATTTAGATTTGAGAAATATCACAATATATTTAATTTCTTAACACCACAACTATTACAAAACTCGTTCCAGGTGATAATTCTTCGATTTTCGAGCGATGCAATACTGGTACATAACCTCCAAAAGAAAAGTAGATATTATTTTGAAAAGTGTATTCCATCATTTTTACAGCTTATTACACAACATCTAGTCATTTTACATCAATAAATGGTTTTTTTTTCTGAAAATTCCTTTGATTTTACAGTTCTTTGGGGACCAAACTGTCATTTTCACTTTGACACTTGCCTTCCCCATTTAAATTTATACTGACTAAATGTCAAACACCCCGTTTAAGTACACCGCGAGGTGAAAAATGATACCAATTAAAATTTAATCTGCCCCGTTTACGGTCGTCCGCTGGTCTATGTTTTTACTAAATGGAATAAATTTTTGCGACCTTTTTACCACGCAAAATTTTATCCTGCTGTCAGCATGGACCTAAAAAAAAAGCCGGACGGAACTTCACTAAGAAACAAGTGAAGCACCAAAATGGCCGCTGCTTTACTATGTGTGGGTTTCTAAAGGGTTGCCAGATGAAGGAAAAAATTACCCATTTTTAAACAATATTTTAATAAGATCTCCCCTCGAACTTAGTTTTAATCATGGACCCATGGACCTAAAAAAAAAGTCGGACGGAACTTCACGAAGAAACAAGTGAAGCACCCATAGTAAGTCACACCAACAGTAAGAACACACACATTCATACCATAGTAAGTCAGCCGTCGGCCATTACGCTTCGAACGACACTCGCGGTTTTATACGGTGTTATTTTGTCTACTAAAAATCAAACTATGCCGTCATGTGTTGTGAAAAGTTGCCGAAACCACAGTGGTTCAATCAAAAAAAGCCAGGGGATCACTTTTCATAGGTAAGCATGTCAATTTGAAGCTTATTTCTCGATTTTATGTCAATAAATTTAATAAACATCTCGAAATCAATCAGTGTTGCAACTATTTCAAGGTTCAAATTATTTTAAAATGGGGAGATTTATATTTTATGTTACTATTTATCGCTACCTATTGTATTCTTCTATATTTTTACAGATTTCCCTCAAATGATGATTGGAAAAATGATTGGATTAAAATAATAAGGGAGTGTAGACGTGAAAATAATTGGAATCCATCAAAATCTAGTGTAATCTGCAGTATACATTTTGAGAAGCATTGTTTGTACTCAACTAAAGGCGGACTTCTTCGCGTTGTTGCTTACGCCGTACCAACAAAGGTAATTAAAATTTCAATTAATTTAAGGTCCTCTTCTTACAACCTAACCTCTTAGTTATAAACTTTAAAACCGAAGAGGCCGTATGATCTTGATGCTTTTGCTTTTCCGACTAGGAATTTGCCGCGTTTTGTTTTCTTCAAATACATAAACGTTTAGTTTGTTTTAATTTATTTTTTTAAATAAGTTATTGTTTTTAAATGGTTAAATAATGCTGATCTCATATTATTATTATGTTAATTTTTTCGCAAGTGGTACGAAAAGTAGAGTATTTTCCTCAGTGATAAAGCTGTCTTAGTCTTGGGTGAACTTAAATCCCTCGCTACACTCAGGACGCGTGTTAATCCCTCGCTTCGCTCGTGATTTAAGTTTCTAACACCCTCGCTACGCTCGGGAGTAAGCCTCGAGTCCTTCGTTATGCTCGCGATTTAAATCGTCACCCGCGACAGAAAACACTGCTTTATCCCCTTGGTTAATAATCTACTATTTCATTCCACCTATTCGAAAAGGACGACTTGGTTCGCCTTTAAGTGCGCCCAAAACTGGTGTTTTCTATAGGGAACTTTTAGCGGGCAGTAATGAGTTTTTAATCCTCTTTATAAGTGCGCCGCAAATAACTTTGCCGCGCACTTTTGATAGGAAGCTTTTAGCGGGCACTAATGAGTTTTAATCCTCTTTATAAGAGCGCTACGCTCAGGATTCTACTGTAGAATCCCTCACTTCGCTCTGGATACAAAATAGCGCCCTCGCCGTAAAAATATTACTTTTTCATACAATCTACTATTATTTTAATCTTGTTTTAATTATTTTACCTTTATTTTAACAATAAGTATACGTCACAAAAACTTGTAATTAAACCCATGGACCTTTTTTTTTAGGTCCATGATTAAAACTAAGTTCGAGGGGAGATCTTATTAAAATATTGTTTGAAAATGGGTAATTTTTTCCTTCATCTGGCAACCCTTTAGAAACCCACACATAGTAAAGCAGCGGCCATTTTGGTGCTTCACTTGTTTCTTAGTGAAGTTCCGTCCGGCTTTTTTTTTAGGTCCATGAATCCATCAAAATCTAGTGTAATCTGCAGTATACATTTTGAGAAGCATTGTTTGTACTCAACTAAAGGCGGACTTCTTCGCGTTGTTGCTTACGCCGTACCAACAAAGGTAATTAAAATTTCAATTAATTTAAGGTCCTCTTCTTACAACCTAACCTCTTAGTTATAAACTTTAATATTTTGACACTTAACAGTTTAATAACAGTTGAACTTTTTTTTTAGTTTTTATTCGATACGTCAACAATTCAAGATCTACCGACTAAAGTAATTACCTCCAGCGTTTCTGATGAGGTGTGTGCTTTTTTTTTACTGAAACGCTATTTTATTCTAAATAAAGTTATGCTTTAGAATCGTTTCTAACCTGATTTTATTATTTATTTTAGAGTTCACTAGTGATTGAAGCGTACATAACTATAGTCATTATTAATCTGTTAAAAACAGGGAAAGAAAGTTGTACTGAATTTCATTCATCCTCTAGGGAGAGAATGTGATTTGAATTTCTAATACCTACTTACCGATAGTGAACTACATCATTCTGTCTTTACACCATTGAGTTTGTATGTAAAGCATTATACAACTTTTTGAAAAAGGAATACGCATTTTTATTATGCAGTTATGATTAAATAAAATTACGAAAACCGAAGAGGCCGTATGATCTTGATGCCTTTGCTTTTCCGTCTAGGAATTTGCCGCGTTTTGTTTTCTTCAAATACATAAACGTTTAGTTTGTTTTAATTTATTTTTTTAAATAAGTTATTGTTAAATTTAAATGGTTAAATAATGCTTATCTCATATTAGTATTATGTTAATTTTTTCGCAAGTGGTACGAAAAGTAGAGTATTTTCCTCAGTGATAAAGCTGTCAGTCTTGGGTGAACTTAAATCCCTCGCTACACTCAGGACGCGTGTTAAATCCCTCGCTTCGCTCGTGATTTAAGTTTCTAACACCCTCGCTACGCTCGGGAGTAAGCCTCGAGTCCTTCGTTATGCTCGCGATTTAAATCGTCACCCGCGACAGAAGACACTGCTTTATCCCCTTGGTTAATAATCTACTATTTCATTCCACCTATTCGAAAAGGACGACTTGGTTTGCCTTTAAGTGCGCCCAAAACTGGTGTTTTCTATAGGGAACTTTTAGCGGGCAGTAATGAGTTTTTAATCCTCTTTATATGTGCGCCGCAAATAACTTTGCCGCGCACTTTTGATAGGAAGCATTTAGCGGGCACTAATGAGTTTTTAATCCTCTTCATAAGAGCGCTACGCTCAGGATTCTACTGTAGAATCCCTTACTTCGCTCTGGATACAAAATAGCGCCCTCGCCGTAAAAATATTACTTTGTCATACAATCTACTATTATTTTAATTATTTTACCTTTATTTTAACAATAGGTATACGTCACAAAAACTTGTAATTAAACCCATGGACCTTTTTTTTTAGGTCCATGATTAAAACTAAGTTCGAGGGGAGATCTTATTAAAATATTGTTTGAAAATGGGTAATTTTTTCCTTCATCTGGCAACCCTTTAGAAACCCACACATAGTAAAGCAGACGCCATTTTGGTGCTTCACTTGTTTCTTAGTGAAGTTCCGTCCGGCTTTTTTTTTAGGTCCATGCTAAAAGCAGCGATTACAATATTCGATTCATCATTCAAAGTGCTGGTAGCGCGAAGACAGTGGCGACTTCTGGTTTTCTACATTTTTATGTCAAGCTACGATTCATCGTGCCCTAAGTCCCTAATTTCCGAGGCTGAGGACACTAACAGCCTAACAGCGATCACACCACTCAAGATTAGATTAAAGGTGAACGCACATTGAGCCGCACGCAGTCTCCGCAGTACCCGCACTCATCGCATTTTGTTAATGGCCTCGCACACTGAGCCGCACCGCAGTCTCCACAGTCACTGCACGCATTTTGTAGTGTTGCCAAGTTAGTGGATTTTTCACTAATTAAAATTGTTGGTTTTGACTCCTCTTTTAGTAGCGTAATATTGCTTTTAGTGGCTGGGGCTTTTTTCTAGTGGTTTAGTAGAATTTACTTACAGTTATTAAAATGCTATCACTTAGACAAAGCTATTGAAACGTTACGAAATATATTATTTTTACTTCATTTAATTGTCAGGAGAACTTTTATTGATACATAAGCTGTAGTTTTTAAGAATTGAAGAAAAATACTGCAAAGATGATGAAATTCCAATAAAAGTTACAGACGACGAGGCAGACAAAAAATGCGGATGACGTCATCCGCACCGCGCTAGCCGCAGCGTCCGCTGCGTGCGGGCCGACGTTGGTGACGTCATCAGCTGCGGCTGGGGAATTCGGTCGTCTCAAATGCGTGCGGCGACTGCGGAGACTGCGGTGCGGCTCAGTGTGACGAGGTTTCATAGAATTTCATACAAAGAATTCGAAATGCGGGGACTGCGGAGACTGCGGTGCGGCTCAATGTGCGTTCACCATTAGTCCCTAAATCCCGATAAATTGTGTCGTGGTATTGTGGTTTTAAAGGTGAACGCACATTGAGCCGCACGCAGTCTCCGCAGTACCCGCACTCATCGCATTTTGTTAATGGCCTCGCACACTGAGCCGCACCGCAGTCTCCGCAGTCACCGCACGCATTTTGTAGTGTTGCCAACTTAGTGGATTTTTCACTAATAACATTGTTGGTTTCATGACTCCTCTTTTAGTAGCGTAAAGGTGAACGCACATTTTAGCCGCACGCAGTCTCCGCAGTTCTACCCGCACTCATCGCATTTTGTTAATGGCCTCGCACACTGAGCCGCACCGCAGTCTCCGCAGTCACCGCACGCATTTTGTAGTGTTGCCAACTTAGTGGATTTTTCACTAATTAAAATTGTTGGTTTTGACTCCTCTTTTAGTAGCGTAATATTGCTTTTAGTGGCTGGTCCTTTTTTCTAGTGGTTTAGTAGAATTTACTTACAGTTATTAAAATGCTATCACTTAGACAAAGCTATTGAAACGTTACGAAATATATTATTTTTACTTCATTTAAAAGTGCCTCTTTGATGGCCTTTTATTGAAATACATGATTTGGCTTTGTAGTATTGTTAAGAATTGAAGAAAAATACTGCAAAGATGATCGGCATGTCCAATAAAAGTTACGTGACGGACGAGGCAGTGCAAAAAGCCCATCGCGGATGCAGCGTCATCCGTTTTCTTGCGCTAGCCCTCCGTCAGAACGTCTACCTAAAGGCGCGGGGCGGGCCGACCGCTTGCACGGAGACGTCATCATACAAATGCGTGGCTGGCTCGAATACGGTCGTCTCAACGCTGTTGACGTGCGGTCGACATTTCCACTGGAGTACTGCGAATGCGGCTCACAGCTGTGCTATAGCTTATCATTTGAATTTCAGTACAAAGGCCTTCGAAATGGGACGGACGCGTTTCGTGTCCGTGAGACTGCGGTGCGCACGTGCGTATCTGCGTCCGTGCACCTTAATGCTATACATAGTGGCTGGGGCTTTTTATAGTTGTACTCCAGTAGAATTTACTTACCCACGTTATTAAAATGCTATCACTTAATACAAAGCTAAAATGAAACGCGTACCCGTGCACAGTATGCATTATTTTGGGCCCGCATCTTAATTGTCAGGAGAACTTTTATTGATACACTTTTAAGCCTGTAGTTTTTAAGAATGTAGAAGAAAAGTTGCATCGAGCAAATGATTATCTGACACGATTCCGAATAAAAGTGTACATTCGACGACGAGGCAGACAAAAAAGCGGATGACGTCAATCCGCTACCGCGCTAGCCGCAGCGTCCGCTGCGTGCGGGCCGACCTTGAAGAAGGACGTCATCAGCTGCGCGCTCGGGAAGTACGGTCAAGTTGAAATTGCGTGCGGCGACTGCGGAGACTGATCTGGCATGCCGACTCAAAGTGTGCGAGGTTCTCCATAGAATTTATACAAAGAATTCAAGAAATGCGGGGACTGCGGAGACTGCGGTGCAAACTCAATGTGCGTTGCACGTGTAATAATCTTTATCGATTTGCTATCTTTATTCATCTATCTACATGGCTATACTCTATTAGCCGCCATTTATAGGCCCAGTCCATGTTTAGGTATAACTATGTCTTGTAGGTATGTGATGTCCATAGTATTAATAAGTCAATGAGTGTATACCACTGACTTATTAATCCTATGGACCTGAAATACCTACAAGAAAAACGTGTATACCTAAACTTTGCTGGGGCCTATAAATGGCGGCTAATAGAGTAAACCCATGTCGATATTTCTCTACAATAACATCGATAAAATTTACACGTGCAATCATGTTTAGTTTGGATAATATTGGTGCCGATTCTCTTGTTCAATAACTATAAAATAAATGGAGAATTTCTACCTTTTAGTCGGTATGCCAGATCATTTACTTTTTTTTAAGTAAGCAAGTTCAACTTGCTTACTTGCGAGACGCGCAAAGATAACATCCTTCTTCTAAGGTAGCGCGAGAAAAGGACGGTTGAGCTAAGTTAGTAATTGACAAACTACTTTGGTGAGGAGTCGCGATGAATGAACACTTTGATTCGGCTCGTGTCAGATAAACATTGGCTCGATGCAACTCGTTTCTTCTACAGTCGACGCCAGGCTTAAAAGTGTTATTCAAGTATTGCGTTAAGACGCGGGCCCACCGCGGTGCATGCTGTGCACGGGCACGCGGCGCATTTTAGCTCCGTGTATTAATTTGTTTGACAACGTGGGTCTACGTTTCCACTGGAGTACCTATACCAAGACCCACGATTATGTATAGCATGGCGCACGGAGGCACGGCTACGCACGTGCCACTGCAATCCACGGACACGAAACGCGTCCGTCCCACAAGGCCTATGACTGAAAACAAACGATAAGCTATAGATAGCTGTGAGTCATATTCGTGTACTCCAGTGGAAATGTCGACCCACGTCAACAGCGTTGAGCTATGTATTCGAGCAAGCCACGCATTTGTATCAATGACTCTCCGTGCACAGCGGTGGGCCCGCCCCGCGCCTTTAGGTAGACGTTCGAGACGGAGGGAACAAACACAACACAAGAAAACAAATGACGCTGCATCCGCGATGGGCTACCAGCACGGACATCTCCAACACGTATCTTTTATGACATGCCGATGATTTTGGGTTTTAATTGAAAGTCAACAATAATTCAAAGCCAAATCATTTATTTCAATAAGGCCATCAAAGAGACACTTTTAAACGTCGCATAATTAAAATTAAGGAAATGGGATGGGATGGGATTGGATTGATTCTACACCCATTCGCAAAGGTAGGTTGGATGAAGAAGAATGGGCAAAAAACACCATACTTACTATTTTTAAAAATGTTTTACAATATTTTCATATTTGTCCAGTTGAAACAAGATTCTTCAAAGTGAAGAAAACAAATGTGGATTGTTTTTGAAGAAAACAAATGTTGACATCTTTAAGTTTTCAATGCCAGTTGTTTCCAGCCAAATTTTCTTTTTTCCTTTATTAGCAGGCAGCCTTGAAAATAAAACATTAAACCATTATAGAACTTTAGTATAGCATTATCGATAAATATTAAAATGTCATGTATGCACTACTCTATCCCTAAAATAAACAAGAAAATGATTTCATGAAATACAATGTTATTACTGTTGATATTAGAGGCAAAAGGGAAATTATGAATGCTTTACTGTTGAAACTCTTCAACTAATGCAGAATATTTTGTTTATTATCTAAATCTAAAAGTATTAAAGCTGAAAAATGAAGTACGTACTGGTGCAAAGTTATTTTCGGGTGATTTCCGCTTCTTTTGACGCCACATCCTATTATATTGCAATTGGGCATCTTGTAATTGATGATTTCCACTATAGAAACGAGTTCAAACGCAACAACACAGCAAAATTACTCCAATATTCGCAAATATATCCACAGCTCACGAACATTTGACAGTTGACGTACCCCAAGTTTGTTGACAAACAGTGGGGCCTGAAAATGGCGACCGGCCGCAAATAGGTATTTAATGACGCGAGGAATGAGGTGTTTCCATTAAAGGAACTGTCAAAAACACTTTCATCCTTTTTCACTTACGCAAAATGAAAGAAGTTAAAAAGAGATAGCAGTATTTTTATGATTTTGGTGTCGATATGCCTCATATTTGTATAACTACTTTTTGTATAGTCAAACATTTCAAGTCTATAGGATTAATAAGTCAGTGATTTAAACGCACCCTTGTTGACATTGACAAATTATCTGTGACATTGACAAATTGAAATTGAATTGATTTTCTAGGTTATGTTGTTATATCACGGTGTTTTTCGTTTCACATAATATAATAAATATAAACAATGGAGAAGCTAACATCCCGGTTAGATTCTATGCGGAATTCATTTCTCGCTTTAAGTAAACGTAAATCATTCAAATATGGCCTTCCTTTCATAATATTCATGGTTGGAGGTTCTTTCGGATTGCGAGAATGGACCCAAATCAGGTGATTTTATCTTCTATGAATGCTACATTATTGTTTTGGTATCAGGGGACAAATTTCCTGTTGCCCTTATCCCTGTGGATAGGTATAGAAACCTTGAGAAAATCGTAGGGTTTTGAATAGCATTTATAGGGAACAGAAGAAGAGTTTCTAAACCGAAATCTTCCTAAGATGACCCACTGACAAGTCTATTTATGACGGTAAGACTCATAACAGTAGATTAATACATATTGTAGATAAAGAAGGAACTAGGTACCTATAGTCATAATTATAGTAGCAACAAAATATATGTATAGGTATATATATTTATAGATACGTAATGCTTAAGTACATAAATATTGTCATAGTAACAACATCCTCTGATGTCATCATTGCATAAAATTATAGACTAATTCATTATACTGTTGAAATAATGATGTATAATGCTATGTTAGTTTCTCTCTTCTCTATGTACAGTATAATATCTGTTAATGACTTTCCATTAAAACTTGTAGAAGTAAATACCTGTTATCTTTGATAAGATAAGTACTTTGGTACACCTACAATTTTCTTCATCATCATAATACAAGGATGAATATGGCCTATTTTATTGATCAGTGTATCAAAATAAAATGTCCCTACACTCTTTACATTCCTGGGAACCCACATACAGACATGCATTGCACAAATAAAACTTATATTTGCCAGTTTTTCTTTAGACCTAAAAAAGATGAATTTAATTATTGTAAATGTTTCTATTGAGCATGTCATCATAGCCTAGGCTTATTCCCAGGAAAATTCTTAAGACTTATATTCCACTTCCACTTATATTCCCCAAAAAGAATTACTCAGTTGCAGTCAGTAGCTTAGCATGTTTGATGGCATTAGAAGTTCCACTTCTTTTAATAACCAAGGAACTTAAGAGTGCATATTCTAAAAGTTGGCAATGTCGCAAATGGCTGTCAAATATTTACAAGTTTTAATTAATTTTGCAAATTTACTGTATGATAATAACAAATATGGCTCTGTAGTGCACTAAAAAATTATTTGGGAATGCAATAATTAATATTGTTACACCAAATAAATAGTTTATGATTATTGATTATGGCCCACTCCCTCTCACAGAGAGGAGGCCCGTGTCCCAGCAGTGGGAACATTATAGGCTGTTGATGATGATGATGATGAAATAAATAGTTTTAGATGTGAAAAAAGCAACACCTGAAACGGTTACAACATCAAATTCAGTGTTTTAATTGCATTCCTGTATCAATTTTCTAGTGCACTACAGAGCCATATTTCTTATTTCCATACAGTAACATTGCCAAATTAATGAAAACTAGCAAATATTTGGCAGCTATTAGCAATGTTGCCAACTTTCTGGTTACATGCCCTTAAACATAAAAGGGAATGTGAGTTTTAGGGCCAGTTTTCTTTAAATTTTAATGAATGATTTAAAAATGTCATACCTACATTGTAACATAAAGTTTACATAACTACTGATCAAAAACCTAGACCATAGGAGTGGATCTGTGCCCAACTGTTCAGGGTTTGCAGGAGCGATGTTATGTTAAATAATGAGCAAGTCCATCATTATTTAAAATACAAATTATCTCTTTCAGATATCAATTCTCCAAAGTAAAAGGTGTCAGTAAAGAAGAGGCAGCCAAGTTAGGCTTAAACAGAGAAAAGGAAGTAACTTTAGAACAAACTTATGAAGAAATACAAAAACTAGATATAGACAACTGGGAAAATAAACGAGGACCACGACCCTGGGAGACAGTGGAACAAAAGTAGTGGACAGCATAGTGTATGCTCTATGCTAGCAGAGAATGTAAACCAAGTGTTATTTGTATTACTGTTGTAAATATTTTTATTATTACCTATTAATAGTTTAATTAAAATGTTGTTGTTTTAAAACAAGGAGTTAATTAACTGTTATTTTGTACACTAAATTTTATTGTTCTGTTTTCATAATATTATTAATTGCATAGTCGCGTTGGCACAGTAGGTACATATTTATTAATTAGCCTATCATTTTAAGTCATTGCACCTAATAATTGTTCTTCAAATGAGTTATTAAAGGTAGGAATTTCGTTATTATCTGAATCTGAAGTTGGCATGCATGTTATAACTACAAAGGCAACGGCATACCACATGGCAGTTTTATGGACAAATGATTTTCGACCATATTGCATGCTTTTATTTTAACACTGATAGGTCTAAACGTTATGCGTTAAGACGCTACGTATTGCGACATGCCACTCTACACTGTTAATATTTAACGTTTCAGAATCGCGGAATTGTCTTACAAAAGTACCATGGAACGCAAAGAGCAACTAAATAAATACGCAAAAAACCGTTTATTTACGAGTACTAAAAATAAAAACTTAAATCAATAAGTAAGAAAATGAGCGAAAATTATTGTTTTGTTAAATCTTTAAATCGTCATATATCCTAAACTATTATTTAAAATGAAAAACGATTAAGGGAACCTAAAGATGATTTTAAAATACCTATTCAACGATACCTCACATGACATAGTTCATCGACTTTTTTTTTTTCATTTTGACAATATGGCGTCTGGTTGTCGCTGTGGTGAATATTGATTACTGTCATGTCTTTAGTGACACTCGCAAGGTTAAGACGAATCGATTGACGTAAGAATTATCAAAATCGGCCCACGCGTTTGGTCTCTAGAACGCCACATAGAAACAAACATACATACATACATACATACATACTTACATACATACATACATACATACATACATAGACTGATAAACACATTACCCTCCTTTGCGTCGCGCAGTCGGGTAAAAAGGGTGAATTGTTAGTCAGAGTAATATAATAGGCTAGTAGCCTAAAAAATGTAATTAGTCCGTCTTTTAGATTATTCAAAAATGAGGGACACGTATTTTTTTATTTGTAAATTAGACCAAAAATTACAAAGATATAGGTACTTAGCCTATTAAAGTTACGTGTGACGTCACGATGCGTGGCATTTTTCGCACAGAGTGACGTCACAGGTAACTTAAATAGGCTATTATCTTTGTTTTTTTTGTTTAATTGAAAAAAGAAAAAATACGTGTCCAATATTTTTTTATAATCTAAAATACGGACTAAATAGAATGTAATTATTTTGACCCTGGAAACTACCCTATTAAACCTATTTAACAGAATCTTGTTCGTCAGGTGGCCATTCAAGAACTAGCGCGAGCGCATGCTATCATATTGATGTGGAATGATGCAACAAGATCCTGTTGTGTCTGGGCGTGACGTAGCATATTGTCAGTAAACGCCGCCCCTTAGGTAATCAGTTACTGAATAAATAAAACAGGTCTAATATGCATTGGACCTTGAGTCCATATAATCTGTAAGCATTCAAGCATGCACCGAGTTTCCACGTCGCGCAATGACGTGTCTATGATAAATAATAATCAGGTGACTCCATTGCTCTCAAGAGCAAACACCGACGGGACGGGAAAATTCATGATAAAATCTTATAAACAGATTACCGGGAAACTACACAAAAACAAACGCCCTCATAAACAGTCAACAATCTACGAGAACGAATTTTTCGCAAACAGAAAAATATTTTCTCTGTTCAGAAACTTGGCATTTACCCAGAATTTAACTCGGGAATAGCGTCGTTTCCCAACTCGGTAAAAAAACAAATGCTTTAGCCTTGCAAAGTGCTATTACCTACGTTTTGAAGCGCGATAATAATAGTTAGGTATTGTTCCGCGTATATTTTAATGCTACTACGATTTAACTAGCTGCGCATTGGTCAGTACATACACGTGTGACCTTCAATGTTTGCGGAAAGTCGAGGAAATCTAATAAAAATATTTTCTGTTCGAGAATTCTCCAAACTTCAGCGCATCATGCGCTAGATTATTACGAGACTGTATAAGCAGCAGCAGCTTACCGCGACCCTAAAACGTAAAGAGCATTTGAAGGAACAGGGTGAAATATTAATTTTATACTATGGCTTACCAAGTTTCAACATGATAGCTCTTATACTTTCGAAAAAAGTAGCTGTGTCATACGGACGGACAGACATGACGAATCTATAAGGGTTCCGTTTTTAGGGTTCCGTAGTCAACAAGGAACCCTTATAGTTTCGCCATGTCCGTCCGTCCGTCCGTCCGTCCGTCCGTCTGTCCGCAGTTTAGCTCAGAGACGCACAGTACAGAGAGCTGTAATTTGGTGTAAGTATACGGATTTGTTGTGCCGAAAAAGTGATAAAATAAAATCTCGTAAAATATTTTTTTTTAGGGTACCTCCAGTACTTACACGTAAAGTGAGGACTTTTTTTTTCTCGCGTACCCCTTAGTGTGGGGTATCATTAAATAGGCCTTTAAAAAATAATGATAGTTTCCATTAACAATTTTTTGATTCAAAAATTCGTTTGTGAAATATTAAGCTTTAAAGTAATAAGTTTTGCTCGATTCGAGTGTCCCCCCCCTCTACTAGCTAAACGGTTATGTTTGGGGGTGTGAAAAAATTCACAATAGTAGTATATATACAGGGTGTTTGGTCCATCGTGTGCCAAATTGAAATGGTCGATAGAAGGGGTCATCTGCTATCCTTTCAGACCTCTTAACACCCCTCATGCCCTGTGGATTATTTTTTAATCGACTTTTTATTGTTTTACTAAAAAAGACCCAAATTTTACATTCAAATGCAATTTTCTTTTTAAATATCGGTCGTAGACTTTGGATTTTAATTTTATTTAGATGTGTAATGTTGAAGAGTACTGTTAAATAAAATCAAACGCCAATGCGTAGAACAGCATTTTGAAATACCATGGGCAAACGTTCATTAAATACGGGCACATCATCGGTCACTAATTTGAGCACGATTTGTAACAATTACGAAATAAATGTAAAAATGGTTTTTTTTACACGTAAATCTCACTAAAACATAGAGATACGAGAGAGATTTTTTTAAGATAAGATTTATAGGTTTGTCAGGTATCATTTAATCAAAAATAATGTTTAAATCATAATTTTGCATATCAGCCTTAGGGCACTCGATTCACAATTTTAGCGAATTAACAAAGTTGTTAAAAGATTTTTATGGCATGTGGCACATCATTAGCAAGGGGATAGACTGGAGAATTAATGAGGGAGTTGGAAGATCCCGGTCGCTTCTGGTTTTTTTTCTGTAGCCATATAAACAGCTGTAACGTACAGCTTTAATTTATGTTTTACCTTTGCGAGTGAATTAAAACAAAACTAGGTGACTAATGTCACAAATTTTTTATTTAACAGTACTCTTCAACATTACACATCTAAATAAAATTAAAATCCAGAGTCTACGACCGATATTTAAAAAGAAAATTGCATTTGAATGTAAAATTTGGGTCTTTTTTAGTAAAACAATAAAAAGTCGATTAAAAAATAATCCACAGGGCATGAGGGGTGTTAAGAGGTCTGAAAGGATAGCAGATGACCCCTTCTATCGACCATTTCAATTTGGCACACGATGGACCAAACACCCTGTATAACGAAGTTTAAAAGAAAATTATCATGACTAAGTAGGCTTTACAACTTTACGAGTAATAGTCGACCAACTTATAAAATGTACTTGGATATCATATTTTCTTAAACAAAATGTATCGGAGACAACTGCAAATGTAAGTTTATCAACTTTATTTTTACAGCTTTTATAGGTATGTTTTTTGGGGATAGGTAGGTTTTTATCGTCAATTATTTTTAACTAAATTCAAAAAAGGAGGAGGTTCTAAATTCGTCGTAATCTTTTTTCTTATGTATTTTCCCCGATTTCTCAAAGACTCCTGGACCGATTTTGAAAATTCTTCTTTTTAAAATTAAATTCAGCGAATCAGTTTAGTTAGTTCGCATAAGTATTTTGATGGACAACTACGGAACCCTACACTGTGCGTGGCCCGACACGCACTTGGCCGGTTTTTGCCATTTGGCTACGGAACCCTAAAAAGAATCATCAAATCAAAGTCGAAAGTCATGAATGAGGTAGGTACCTAACAAAAATAGTAAAAATACAGTTGAATAACCTTCTACATTTTTGAAGTCAGTTAATAAATAAGGTCAAAAGCGCGTTTATTTTTAATGGGTTGCATCCTATTATTGGAATGGAACAAGTGGAGCGTAAAATGAAGGCAATAATTTAACGTTCACGAATTTTACGGAATACTAACTGTACCTACTGTTTCAGTGGTGTTCGGTGTTAATGACCGAAAACACAGACGAATTCTAGTTTCACTTTTATTATTTTTAGAAGCTGTGTATTTTACCTAGTTATACTTGGTCAGTGAGTTCAGCGACACCATTTCATTCAGGATAAAGCGTTCATAAATTATGTGTAGGTATTATTTTTATCTGGATACCAAAATAGACTCATTAATGTGATCTCATCGCTAATGTGACGATGTTAAACAAAGAGAATATTAAAGCTAATATAATTTTCATTTCTCATACTCGGAAAGTAGTGTTTGTTTGATCAGAGCAGCGGGTCGAAAACGATGCTTCCCTCCCTTGGGCGGGAAAGACTCATAGTAATTGCTTCCCTCCCTAGGGCGGGAATGAATTTTAAAAATAGAACTAAAATTGGTTATTTAGTCGGCTATATTTTTTTTTACATAATTAAGAAAAATATCGATTAAAAAAAAATGCTGCGGTCTTGTGAGTGTATACGGCCAATGTGAATTAAAAAAATACCTATTAAAGTGGGATGGCCCGCGGCGGTGACGCGGGCGGTGTGTTCCATATTTGAAATTTAAATTAAAAAAGACTATTAAATAGGTACTACTCATGTTGTTACTATCAATAAATATTTTAGAAAAACTACTATTTTTTACTTTCCTTATATTTGAAATGAAAAGTAGAGTGTTTAACACGGGTGAAAGTCATCAATTCCCACTCGGACTATAGCCGCCCTCGCTTCGCTCGTGCGTCTAAATACCTCGTATGGGAATTGATTTCTTTCCACCCTTGTATAACAATCTACTATATACTCGTACTTACTAATTATCATTAGCCTGGCTGGCTTCACAAGCTAATTAGTTAGTGTCACATGCATGACACATCGATTCTAATGAATAACACAACGCTAGATTCCCGAAGAGGTAGGGAAAAGGTGAGTCGTCGGCGTTCATAAGCTCTATTTATATTATACCGCAAATAATAAGTAGACACAAGTAAAGCAACACTTTTATTTTTTGGTGGTAAAATCAAACGAGAAGAGAGGTCCCTTTTTTATCTTGGTAAAATCATCAAATGAGTCCTCCTACATCTGGTGAACAGGGGCGCAACCCTGTTATCCCTGAAGGGTTAGGCAGAGGAGCTATAACTAGTAGTACACCTACATTTCGCCAGATTGTGTAAGACCAGTGTAATAGGTGAGGCTATTGCCATTAACCAGGCACAATTCGGATCCAGATTCCGAGTATTTGCTATGAAAATTTTTAAACCTGTGAATAAACCGATCGTGACCTGGGATTCAAACCCGGTACCTCGTGCTAAGCAATCGATCAACGAGGCAGAGTATAAAAGAGTCAGTCTATTATACGCATGAGAAAGAGTGATATAATATAGCTGCCATTAGTTTTGATTCATTCTTTCAGGGACGCTCTGTATTATTGTGTCTATGTTTACAACGAGCTTGATTGTTTGACATTTATTGTGATTTGAAAACAATAGCAGTAGATATTAATATGGATAGGTAATACAGGGTGAATTTTTCAACTGGGCGTGGATGGCTATCTCCGAAACTATGAGGAATATCGAAAAACGTTGAAAGGAGTCTCGAGGCCGATTTTGACGAAAACTAAAACTACATTATTAGATTTTCGAAAAATCGATAATCCTGGCCAGGAATCGAACCCGCTGATTTTGGAAAAAAAATCACATCCTGTATTATTACACCATTTGATAGTGTTGCTAACAAAGATCAAATTCTGGGAAGTAACCATATACTACGAACTTAAGGGAATAGTTATTTTTTATAAAATTGCGTTTTTCTATGTCGCTTTACTCCTACTGAGCCATATTCATTCAAAATTATAAAATTTCATTGTTTTCAATGTTAAACTGGATTTGACGTCTCAACAATCCCACTGCATTCAGCAATAATAAATGATTGAGTAGAATAAAAAATCGCAATGTTTCAAAGAAGAAATGGTTAACTTATGTTTCGAATTAAGTCATTACTTTGAAGATTGATCAGTTTTTTTTTAATTATACCTTTTCCTTAAGTTTGCCGTTTATGATTACTTCACAGAATTTTATCCTTATCAGCAACACTATCGAATG
Organism: Agrotis segetum; assembly: GCA_036375495.1. NCBI lineage: Eukaryota > Metazoa > Arthropoda > Insecta > Lepidoptera > Noctuidae > Agrotis > Agrotis segetum. The sequence continues at coordinate 270,537 of JAQSVV010000301.1, read as the reverse complement.
GCTTCATAATATAGGGTGTGATTTTTTTTCCAAAATCAGTGGGTTCGATTCCTGGCTAAGATGATTGATTTTTCTAAAATCCAATGATGCAGTTTTAGTTTTCGTTAAAATCGGCCTCGAGACTCCTTTCAACGTTTTTTGATATTCCTCATAGTTTCGGAAATAGCCATCCACGCCCAGTTGAAAAATTCACCCTGTATACGTCGCAGTCATTAATGCTTCTAGGTGTTTCTAGAAACATAGGTAAGTACCTATCTCTTATGTATGTCAAATAATCATATAGACTATCAGATAATAACATGATATCTTTGTTTTATTCGGGTAAGAGTTTATGATAACAAACGGATCGCCTGACCGACGCAACTGACAGTTTGTTTAATACCCCTTATCAAAAGCTCAATGTAGGTACACTACCCTATCTATAAACAAAGTTAATACGCAAACATGTCTTCAACTATTTCAACAACAAACATTATATGCGTTGTTTTGGTTTTTAAAAATAACACGTGAGCGCGCGGTAGCATGGCGGCCCAATCACAGATTACGCCCAATCCAAGAATTCCACCTCATAAAATGAATGATGACTTTGTTACTTGCGCTGTGTGGTGTAAGTAGCTACATATTAGAAAGAGTTCCCCATGGTTGCATCCCCGCTGTTCTGCTCCTATTGGTCACGCGTGATGTTATAATTATAGCATAATCCCTTCTTGGATAAATGCACTATCCAACATAAATTGTTTTTTTCAATTCGTAACCAGTAGTTCCTGAGATTAGCGCGTTCAACCAAACAAACTCTTCTGCTTTATAATACTTATTAGTAGAATGAGGGGTGAAGCGTATACCTAAGCTGGTTGTTCTCTTTTTTTTTAGTATGTACCACCACACTATTCTCAAACCACTGCACTGCAACTCTTGAAAGCTAGAATCAACAGTGGCAATCACCAGAAAAACGCCGAGACAATGAAACTCGACGTGTCCCGGAGAATGAAATTTACCTGTCTTGGATGCTGCGACGAAAAAATCTGAAAATAATAGGAGTAGGAAAAATACGTAGTTTCCACTACCCTCCATTTCAAGCAGCCTGTTTTCTATGAAAAATATTGTGTTCGCAAGTCTGAAAACTACAGTTAGGCATAACTTTTAGATGAAGATAATTATGTATACAGCTAGACTGTTATCTAAAGTCAGCGCCTGCCCAAGTATCAATTCAAGTTCCAGTCCAAGTAAATTCAGTAACAGACAACAAAGAGAGATAAATCTGCATAGGTGGATGTAAGATACATTATTATCACCTTAGGTGTCATACGACTGCAATGCGCCGATCGATACTCGGGCAACGGGCATAGATAGTTCGGTTAGACTCTATCGCAATACGCAGCATGTCAACTTACCTCAATCTGTCTAATGTCTTTGGAAGATTTTCAACTTTATCACGAAAGAAGATGGTTCATATTTGATTGGGGTTATGCAGGGCTCTTATTATAGTCTAACTGTAAGGTTGCCTGTCCATTGATGCGGAGCGAGCTGGCGATTTCGGGAGCGGAGACTAAGGCCCGGTATCCACCAAAGCGGAGAGGAGAGATAATAACCAATCAGATGTCCACATCTCCTCTCCGCTTAGCTTCAGTTGACATCTGATTGGTTATTCAAACACATCTCTCCTCTCCGCTTTGGTGGATACCGGGCCTCAATCTCCGCTCCTCTTCAATGGTGCAACCTATTGGTTATTATTTCCTCGTTTCTCCGCTCCGCCAGCTCGCTCCGCATCAATGGACAGGCAGCCTAAAGATAGGGCTAGTCGTCGAAGGGACCTTATAACGACGCAGTACCTAACTGCCTAACAACTTTGCCTAACTTTTTGTTAGGCAGGGTGAAACTCGCTCGTAGGTATCTTACCTAATATTTTTAGGCTACAATACTGTAAAAAGGATAATGTATTGCGTGAGTATTTCACAATGCAATGCTTAGTAAGGATGACTCATAGAGTCGGACCACTACTTATTTCCTTCGTTTGTTAATTTAACAGATTACAGAAACCACTTTTTAACTTCGAATCAGGATGATGCAATTTAATTTGAGGATGTCCAACGACATTTTATGAAATTAGAACTTCAACGTTGTTATGTAGGTACTCGATTTCCAACGTTTTGTAGGAAATAAATACTTATTGTATTATGATATCTGCCTAAAAATTCATACCGTATGTACTTATATAGGTACGTACCACAGACCGTCCCCGTACCCCGTCACAAAAAAAAACAACAGAGGTCGTACAACATTGAAAGATGTTATTGACCCTTTTGGAATCAACAACCGGTGTTATTATTTTATGCCAACTATAACTATGTATCTGTGTGCATTTATAGGTAGGCAGACCTACTTGTATCATCCATTTAATGTTAAAAAAAATGTTTCACGTTAAGTAGGTATATAGGACATACTATATCAATGATGACCTACTAAAATATCATTGGGACATACCTACCTAATTTCATAGAAAAATATTCATGAGCAATGAGCGCATTAATAACCGAGGTTAGGTACTTGAAATGGCTTCCAACCAATCTTCCAACAGTTAATTAAATTACGATTTGTTATGTGTGTAGAGTGTAGCGATCTACTTCCTTAAATGATTAAGTAGGTATCCACAATGATATTAATATCATTGGGTATCCATCATTTCTTAAGTCCTACCTACGATAATTATTTTCATCGTCCTGTCTAGGTACCTATAATTATCTCGGTCTAAACATAATATATAAAGTATTCTGTGGTCTAAACTGAGAGCAGTGTCTCGGTTTTGCGTCGAAACTATGTTTTATTGATCGCCATGATTCGTTGAATTCGCTTTGTTTTGTTGGGCTTCCTCTCATTCCAGACCAAACAATTTGCGTCACAAAGGAAAGAAGTTACGCATGCGTTCTAGAACATTGTTGCTGTCTCTATCTTTTCCAGTATGTTGGAAAGAGACAAAATTTGCTTCGGCTGTCGTCGTCAGTCTCCGATTTTTCACGAGACCGTGTCTATATAAAGCGAACGTCAGTAGTCGGAGCGCATTTCAAAACGAGAAATTGAAAAAGGAATTCACAAGCGCGTGACTTTTTAGAGTTGTTCGTCAGAGAAAACAGTATTTTATTGAAATTTTGTGTTCTAACAGACTAAATTCTAGTAATAAATCGGTAAGTGTTCATTTTATTTAATTCAAGTAACGTTTAGATTTTAAATAAGCATAGTTTAAGTGTTTTCTGGCAGGAAATGTGGATAAAGTGTTTATGTGCGCAGTATTATTATTGATCGTGTTCGTGTGTCGCCATTTTGTATAGCAGTCAGATTTGCCGTCGGAAGTGTTTTTGTTCTGAACGTAATGTTCTAAAATCGAGCCAAGTATTCGTTCTAAATAAAAAAAAAACGTTAGCAATATAATGTTAGGTACTAATCAAAGCACTGGCTGTTCTGAATTATTAATCAAAGCACTGGCTATTCTGAATTTTTTTTTTTAATTTTTATCTTGCTTCTTTTGTTTTTTCTACTTATGTCAGTCTCTTATAATATACTACCAGATCAATACTTTCCTATCTGTTTTATTCTTAAAACCTTAAAGTAATAACTGCAACTCTGTGTAGGCTCAAGAGCCTACAGGTTATGGGCCCAGCACTTAAGGTTCGAAGAAACTAAACAAAGATGGAAAACAAGTCACAGGTACAACCTCTTATTTCCATGATTGAAGAAGACCAGTCGTCGGTGCCGCCGCCACAGCCATCTTCAGCAGTAGTGGCCACCCACAGCACGCCGTATTTTGCCAAACTAGAAGGTAGCTGTAACTACGCGACCTGGAGCTTCGCAATGAAAATGTACCTCGTTGATAATGATCTGTGGGACTGCGTGAATGCGACTTTACAAGACGCTCAAAAAGATGCGAAGGCCAGGGCAAAAATTTGCCTGAGCATCAATGAAAATCTGTATCCTGTGGTTATGACAGCGTCAACGTCAACAGAAACTTGGAAACGCCTGCGAGATACCTACGCGGATAGTAGCCTGGGGAGACGGCTGAAGCTTATGAAGAAAATACTAACCATCAAGCTTGAAAGTTACTCAAACGTGGAGGCCTACGTGAACGATGTACGCCATGTGCAGCAGCAATTGATTGCTATTCAAGCTGGCCTTGACGATGAACTTGTTGGAGTTATTATGCTGGCTGGTCTCGGCGACATCTACAGCCCCATGGTGATGGCAATAGAGCACTCCGGAACCCGGATTACTAGTGACTCGATTGCATCAATCCTGCTCAAGGAGGAACGCCGAGATACACCTACTGCATCAAGTGCTCTGATGTCTAATATAAATAGTATGCCTGCGCGTAATTTTAATGAAGTGTCGTGTACATACTGCAAAAAGTTAGGCCACGTAGTGTCTCAGTGTAGGAAACGCATACACCTAAACCGAAACAAGAATAATTCATCATCATCCTCTTCCTCCCATGTGTGCAACAATACATCTGACGTTACACTTTCATCTTGTTTTAATCATACTCTTACAGGCTTTACTACCCCCTCAATGTGTACCTCTACCGAATGGTACGTTGACTCTGGTGCTACAGCTCATATGACTAACAAGAATGATTGGTTCTTGGACCTTAAACAGGAATCTAAACCAATAACTGTTGCCAATGGTCAGCAAATTCAAAGTGAAGGCAAAGGTACCGTTTCTGTGAATATTTCTGATAGATTTAAGCAAATTCCTGATGTCTTATATGTTCCTGACCTAGCTACTAATTTAATTTCGGTTCATAGCCTAGTTCAGGAAGGGTTAGTAGTCATATTTTCACCAATAGGTGCCTCAATCCTTTTGAAAGATGACTGCAAGGTGACAGGCTCTGTCGTTGCAACTGCGTCAAACCATAATGGTATGTACAGATTAGATTTGGCAGAACACAAAGCCGCTTGCACACAAGTGAAGAGTCTGCATTACTATGGCATAGACGTCTCGGCCACCTGCATCCTAGAGCCCTCAATATATTAAAAAATCGAGCCGTAGGTATAGACTATACTAGTCTATCATTCAGTGAGTTGAATAAAACCTGCGTGCCATGCCTACAAGGCAAAATGTCTAAGAGACCATTCAAAAATTCACTAAGTAGGTCTAATTCCAAATTGGAATTAATTCATTCAGACCTTTGCGGACCTATGAGTACGCATTCATGGGGTGGAGCACTTTACCTACTTACATTTACAGATGATTTCACGCGTAAGACTTTCGGCTACATGCTAAAATCGAAAAGCGAGGTCTTCAGTAAATTCGTTGAATTCAAGAACCTTGTTGAGAACCAAACCGGTCTCAAAATCAAAACTTTTCGCTCCGACAACGGTACAGAGTTCGTAAATCATGACATGACCCAGTTCTTTAAGGAAAATGGTATTGTACATCAAACCACAGTTCCGTATACCCCGCAACAGAACGGAGTATCTGAGCGTGTTAACAGAACCGTTGTCGAAAAAGCTAGATCTATGCTCCAAGACTCTGGCTTACCACGAGCATACTGGGGTGAAGCTGTTTCTACGGCGATCTACCTCAAAAATCTCTCACCAACGCAAGCACTCAACAACAGAATCCCTGAAGAGATGTGGACTGGGAAGAAAGTGAATCTACATCACCTACGAGTTTTTGGCTGTGAAGCGCATGTCCTAATCCCGAAGGAGAAGCGCAAGAAACTCGACTGCAAGACTCAAACCTGTATCTTTGTTGGCTACTTAACAGATACAAAAGGTTATCGTCTTGTCAATCCCCAGAATCCCAGAAGCATTATCATCGCGAGAGATGTCCACTTTGTGGAAGAAAAACCACCATCAATCGAACCTGGTGTAGAAACCACACAGATTTTAGATCCTCAGTCTAATAATCTAGAATTCTTTAACTCGGTTACCCAAGATTATCCAGCTATACCCCATCTACAACCTACACAAGTATCAACTGTTCAGCCTCCTATCGAGTTTCTTGACGAGCCTCCTGCTAAGCTTCTAACTGAGCCTACTACTGATACTTTTATTGAGCCTGCTATTGAGTCTCCTAATGAAGAAACGTCTGCCTTTGAACCGGAATCTGAAGTCTTCGTTGATGCTCAAGATCTTCCTGTATCCGAGCCATCACTAGCTGATGTTGTCGAAGATAGTGGTGCCCCTAGGTACCCTCTTCGAAATCGTCGTGCTCCAAATCGATACTCAGATTCAGATTATGCAAATCTGACCAGCGTTGACAGCGAGCCACAGACCTACAAGCAAGCTCTGGACGACAGTCATAGTCAAGAGTGGCTGAAAGCTATGCAGTCTGAACATAATTCCTTGCAGAAACATGGAACTTGGACAGTTGTAAATAGACCTGTAAATAGGAAAGTTATTAAATGCAAGTGGGTGTATAAACTCAAAAGGGATACTAATGGGAACATTGTAAAATATAAGGCAAGACTTGTAGCCAAGGGATTTACGCAAGTTCATGGAGTTGACTACGGTGAAACTTTTTCGCCAGTAGCAAGACTGTCATCAATTCGTCTTTTATTAGCCTTTGCCGCTAAACTCAATTTGGATGTCGACCACCTAGATGTGGAGACGGCATTCCTGAATGGCGACCTAGAGGAAGAGATTTTCATGGAACAGCCTGAAGGTTTTTCTAATGACAAATCTAAGGTTTGTTTGCTCAAGAAGTCTCTTTACGGACTTAAACAAGCTCCACGCCAATGGAATAAAAAAGTTTGTGAAGCTATGGACAAACTTTCATTCAAACGTTCGGAGAAAGAGCACTGCATCTACTACAAGCACGAAGATGAAAAGTTGCTGGTCGTAGCGGTATTTGTTGATGATTTTTTCATCTTCAGTAATGATAAGAAGATCAAAGAAGATTTTAAGGAACAACTTAAGAAGTCCTTCATAATTAAAGATTTAGGCCCCCTCAAAGACTGCTTAGGGATGAGAGTTACGAGGAAAGAAAACACACTATCACTTGACCAAACAAAGTATATTGAACAAGTGATAGCCAAATTTGGAATGACAGATGCTATTTCCGTAACTACTCCAATGGAGACTGGAACGAAGCTTGTTTTACCAGATCCCGAGGATGAAAATCCTGAATTACCATACCAGCAGCTCATTGGTTCACTAATGTACATTTCTATTGGCACCAGACCAGACATTTCGCATGCTGTTTCTGCTCTCAGTCAATTCAACGTACATTACGGGGAGGTACACTGGAGAGCTGCCAAGCGTGTTCTCCGGTATCTCAAGGCCACGAAGGACAAAAAGCTCACATACAGCAACACTGGTGATGGAATTGGATACGCTGATGCCGATTACGCAAGTAATCTGGTAGATCGACGCTCCTATACGGGGTATGTGTTCCAGATGAGCGGTTCATCAGTGTCGTGGGAGTCACGGAAACAGAGAACGGTAGCTCAATCCACAACCGAGGCGGAATATATGGCCCTTGGTGAAGCCTGTAAGGAGGCTATCTATATCCGATCTCTCATTAATGACATCTTTAAATTCTCATCACCCATAACCATCATGTGCGACAATCAAAGTGCTATATCTCTCACCAAAAACAACACACATCACTCTCGCACCAAACATATCGACATTCGACATCATTTCGTTCGCGAGTGCATCTCCACAAATCAAGTCGATGTCAAGTTCATCTCATCAACTCACCAAACAGCAGACATTCTCACGAAACCATTACCTAAACTGAGACACTACAAGTGTCTTACTTCATTAGGTCTAACTTAGGGCTTGTTTGGTTTTTGAGTGAATTTTATAGTTTGGTTATTTTGTTGTTCATGTATCTGTATGTAAATACAGTGTTTTGATTATGGGGAGGTGTTGAAACCTACTTAGGTACTAATCAAAGCACTGGCTGTTCTGAATTATTTTTTTTTAATTTTTATCTTGCTTCTTTTGTTTTTTCTACTTATGTCAGTCTCTTATAATATACTACCAGATCAATACTTTCCTATCTGTTTTATTCTTAAAACCTTAAAGTAATAACTGCAACTCTGTGTAGGCTCAAAACTTTAGAATGTCTATAAACATAATAAAATATACCTATCTATTCCTTGGAAACTTCCTGATTTCCCTACTATTATCTGACCATCTAGAAAGAAGAAAGAAAGAAAGAAAATCTATTGGTTTAAGTAATCATATTAATTTGAGAAATAGGTGTACCTACTAGTATTTCACAGTCGAACGAAACCTGTATCAGCTGCATGATGTTTTGTCATCATCACAATTACCTAGTCATCAAGTAGTGACTCATACCTACTTACATAAAATTGTTTTCAACGACTAGTGATTAGTGACGCCAGTTTTAATAACTATGTGCTAACAGTTATTTTACTTCTATTACAGGACAATATGCAGATCTTCGTGAAGACTTTGACGGGGAAAACCATCACTTTGGAGGTGGAACCCTCTGATACCATTGAAAATGTTAAAGCTAAGATTCAAGACAAGGAAGGTATCCCTCCCGACCAACAGCGATTGATCTTCGCCGGCAAACAACTAGAAGATGGACGCACACTATCAGACTACAATATCCAGAAAGAATCTACTCTTCATCTGGTGCTGCGCCTCCGAGGTGGTATGCAGATTTTTGTTAAAACGTTGACAGGAAAAACCATAACATTGGAGGTTGAGCCTTCTGACACAATCGAAAATGTTAAGGCCAAAATCCAAGACAAGGAGGGTATCCCCCCAGACCAGCAGCGATTGATATTCGCCGGCAAACAGCTTGAAGATGGACGTACATTATCCGACTACAATATCCAGAAAGAATCTACGCTCCACTTGGTGTTGCGTCTGCGTGGTGGAATGCAAATCTTCGTTAAAACATTGACTGGTAAAACAATAACTTTAGAAGTTGAACCTTCTGACACAATTGAAAATGTCAAAGCCAAAATTCAGGACAAGGAAGGAATTCCACCTGACCAACAACGACTGATCTTTGCCGGTAAGCAACTGGAAGATGGCCGCACGCTTTCCGATTATAATATTCAGAAAGAATCCACTCTTCACTTGGTACTGCGTCTCCGCGGTGGTATGCAAATCTTCGTCAAGACCTTGACTGGTAAAACCATCACACTAGAAGTTGAACCTTCTGACACAATTGAAAATGTCAAAGCCAAAATTCAGGACAAGGAAGGAATTCCACCTGACCAACAACGACTGATCTTCGCCGGTAAGCAACTGGAAGATGGACGCACGCTTTCCGATTATAACATTCAGAAGGAATCCACTCTTCACTTAGTACTACGTCTTCGTGGTGGTATGCAAATCTTCGTCAAGACGCTGACTGGCAAGACCATTACTTTGGAGGTAGAGCCTTCAGACACAATTGAAAACGTCAAAGCCAAAATCCAGGACAAGGAAGGAATTCCACCTGACCAACAACGACTGATCTTCGCCGGTAAGCAACTGGAAGATGGACGCACGCTTTCCGATTATAACATTCAGAAGGAATCCACTCTTCACTTAGTACTACGTCTTCGTGGTGGTATGCAAATCTTCGTCAAGACGCTGACTGGCAAGACCATTACTTTGGAGGTAGAGCCTTCAGACACAATTGAAAACGTCAAAGCCAAAATCCAGGACAAGGAAGGAATTCCCCCAGACCAACAGAGGTTGATCTTCGCCGGCAAACAGCTCGAAGATGGACGTACACTATCCGATTATAACATTCAGAAGGAGTCCACCCTTCACTTAGTATTACGTCTGCGTGGAGGTATGCAAATCTTCGTCAAGACGCTGACTGGCAAGACCATTACACTCGAGGTTGAACCATCCGACACAATTGAAAACGTCAAAGCCAAAATCCAGGACAAGGAAGGAATTCCACCTGACCAACAACGACTGATCTTCGCCGGTAAGCAACTGGAAGATGGCCGCACGCTTTCCGATTATAACATTCAGAAAGAATCCACACTTCATCTAGTACTACGTCTTCGTGGTGGTATGCAAATCTTCGTGAAGACGCTGACTGGCAAGACCATTACACTCGAGGTTGAACCATCCGACACGATTGAAAACGTAAAAGCCAAAATTCAAGATAAAGAGGGAATCCCACCAGACCAACAGAGGTTGATCTTCGCCGGCAAACAGCTCGAAGATGGACGTACACTATCCGATTATAACATTCAGAAGGAATCCACCCTTCACTTAGTACTACGTCTTCGTGGTGGTATGCAAATCTTCGTGAAGACCCTGACTGGCAAGACCATTACCTTGGAAGTCGAACCTTCTGACACAATCGAAAACGTCAAAGCCAAAATCCAGGACAAGGAAGGAATTCCCCCAGATCAGCAGCGTCTTATCTTCGCCGGCAAGCAGTTGGAGGACGGTCGCACACTCTCCGATTACAACATTCAGAAGGAGTCCACCCTTCACTTAGTATTACGTCTTCGTGGAGGTATGCAAATCTTCGTCAAGACGCTGACTGGCAAGACCATTACACTCGAGGTTGAACCATCCGACACGATTGAAAACGTAAAAGCCAAAATTCAAGACAAAGAGGGAATCCCGCCAGACCAACAGAGGTTGATCTTCGCGGGCAAACAGTTGGAGGATGGTCGTACGTTGTCTGACTACAATATCCAAAAGGAATCCACTCTTCACTTAGTGTTACGTCTTCGTGGTGGTATGCAAATCTTCGTGAAGACCCTAACTGGCAAGACCATTACCTTGGAGGTAGAGCCTTCAGACACAATTGAAAACGTAAAAGCCAAAATTCAAGATAAAGAGGGAATCCCACCAGACCAACAGAGGTTGATCTTCGCCGGCAAACAGCTCGAAGATGGACGTACACTATCCGATTATAACATTCAGAAGGAATCCACCCTTCACTTAGTACTACGTCTTCGTGGTGGTATGCAAATCTTCGTGAAGACCCTGACTGGCAAGACCATTACCTTGGAAGTCGAACCTTCTGACACAATCGAAAACGTCAAAGCCAAAATCCAGGACAAGGAAGGAATTCCCCCAGATCAGCAGCGTCTTATCTTCGCCGGCAAGCAGTTGGAGGACGGTCGCACACTCTCCGATTACAACATTCAGAAGGAGTCCACCCTTCACTTAGTATTACGTCTTCGTGGAGGTATGCAAATCTTCGTCAAGACGCTGACTGGCAAGACCATTACACTCGAGGTTGAACCATCTGACACAATTGAAAACGTCAAAGCCAAAATTCAAGATAAAGAGGGAATCCCACCAGATCAGCAGAGGTTGATATTCGCTGGCAAACAGTTGGAGGATGGTCGTACGTTGTCTGACTACAATATTCAAAAGGAATCCACTCTTCACTTAGTGTTACGTCTTCGTGGTGGTATGCAAATCTTCGTGAAGACCCTAACTGGCAAGACCATTACCTTGGAGGTAGAGCCTTCAGACACAATTGAAAACGTCAAAGCCAAAATTCAAGATAAAGAGGGAATCCCACCAGACCAACAGAGGTTGATCTTCGCCGGCAAACAGCTCGAAGATGGACGTACACTATCCGATTATAACATTCAGAAGGAATCCACCCTTCACTTAGTACTACGTCTTCGTGGTGGTATGCAAATCTTCGTGAAGACCCTGACTGGCAAGACCATTACCTTGGAAGTCGAACCTTCTGACACAATCGAAAACGTCAAAGCCAAAATCCAGGACAAGGAAGGAATTCCCCCAGATCAGCAGCGTCTTATCTTCGCCGGCAAGCAGTTGGAGGACGGTCGCACACTCTCTGATTACAACATTCAAAAGGAGTCCACCCTTCACCTAGTATTACGGCTTCGTGGTGGTATGCAAATCTTCGTCAAGACGCTGACTGGCAAGACCATAACTTTAGAGGTCGAACCTTCTGACACAATCGAGAATGTGAAAGCCAAAATCCAAGACAAAGAGGGAATCCCGCCAGACCAACAGCGTCTTATCTTTGCCGGCAAGCAGTTGGAGGACGGTCGCACACTCTCTGATTACAACATTCAGAAGGAGTCCACCCTTCACTTAGTATTACGGCTTCGTGGTGGTATGCAAATCTTCGTCAAGACGCTGACTGGCAAGACCATTACATTGGAGGTAGAGCCTTCTGACACAATCGAGAATGTGAAAGCCAAAATCCAAGACAAAGAGGGAATCCCGCCAGACCAGCAGAGGTTGATTTTCGCCGGCAAACAGCTCGAAGATGGACGTACACTCTCCGATTACAACATTCAAAAGGAATCTACACTTCATTTAGTATTAAGGTTGAGAGGTGGAATGTAAGATAAAAATATTTCTGAATTAAAAGACTTACCTACACTGAATACACTTTTTTATTTTATTTTCTATAGCATGCATTACAGACACATAAACACATCTTCCTACCTACAGCTATGCTAAAACATGTCTGTTTGACGGCTCGGCCAACAGTGTCGAGAAGAAAAACGAAAACACAAAGGCTTAACTCACACCGGACTCGCGCTGGACTAGAGCATGGACTGAGCAATAATGAATCTGCTTATGATTTGACCATAATCTATCTCTTCCTTGTTAGGCATAATGTAGGGACCTATACGTAAAAAAGTAATAATTGATGATGTAATAATTAATATTATTATTGGACAGGACTCTTGGGTCTAGTAGTTAGTGACCCTGACTGCTGTACCCACAAACTAAGTACTGCACCTACTCATTATGTAGTTAATTAAGGTCACTTTTCAAACTCAAACATTTACTTTTTCTTATAAAACGACGAAGCACTTCGAGAAAAGGCAGGTAGTGCCCTTACGCTTCGCTTGGGTCGTCTTGGCGGGGGCACTGCCGTGTCCCCAAATATGATCTGAGGCCAGTATTTTAAAGGTGAACGCAGACCTAGCAGCACCGCAGAGTTCTATGAAACCTCGCACACTCACCCGCATCGCAGTAGCCGCATTAGGGGGCTGCCTCCACGAGCGAGAGAATCGCGGCGATATTATCGCCGTGCCACGTTTTTCTATACACTCTCTATGGAACCGTCTCCACACGGCGATATTATCGCCGCGATGCGACGAGTGGCAACGAGCGCGCAAAACGTCATTACATCGTCGCTAGCCCGCCGCGACTAGCAACGCGATCGCCGCGCACTCGCGGCGCTCTCGCGACGAGCGCGCGGCGGGCGCGCTGTCAAACGCAGCGAATCCCTTCTTTGGCAACGTGACGTCAAGGAAACGCGGCGATACCGTTACGAGTCGCCGCGGAATCGCCGCGATACCGTAACGACTCGCGACGATACGCGGCGGAATTATCGCTCGTTCGTGGAGATTGTCCGACGATATAAGGGCGGACTCGTCGCGATTCTCTCGCTCGTGGAGGCAGCCCCTTAAGGTTAGAAAACGGGACTGCGGAGGCTGCGTTGCGGCTAGGTCTGCGTTCACCTTAACACTACCGAAATGTTACCGAACGACGCACGAAAATGCACGAACACTTTACTTGAGTTTCGTCCGGTTTCTGGTTTCGGCAATATTTTGGCCGAAACCGATATTTCCGGTCGGTCACTATAAAAATGGTTACAAGATCTGATTAGAAGTCCATTGCTCGTTTTCATTTTACTTTTCTGGTCCCCAGGTTTTTGTCTTGAATATTTATACCTACAAATAGTTATGTAAAACAGGTTTTAAAATAAAATACAGAAATATTTATTAAGGTTTTTATTTTTCAATTTCGTCCTATACTTATTGCAAGCTTTCTGATAGTTTTTCTGCTTCTTATCTGATAGTTTTTATATTTAAAATTATACTTGTTATTACCGCAACTCATATTTTGATAAATTTACAACATGTCACTGGCCTGCAAATTGCAAAAAACCAAAAAAAAATTGAATTTCGCGGGCTACATCGACGCAATCACCTTAAGGACAAAATTCAATACAATTTTGTGCTTAAATAAAATTTTAAACATGTGTAACCGTTGGTAAAAGTCACCCTTAGTAATTATATAAATAGTTTTCTTTATATTATAATTATAGTGACTTGGCAGTGATAGATGCAGACAGAGACATGTTTAAAATTTTATTGTAAACATGTTTAACTTTTGGTGACAGTCGCCTTAATGGCGACTTTTACCAACGGTACTTGTTTAAGGTGATTGCTTCGATGTAGCCCGCGAAATTCAAATTTTTTTACGTTTTTTGCAATTTACAGGCCAGTGACATGTTGTAACTTTATAAATATTTGTGTTGCGCAAATAACAAGTATAATTTTAAATATAAAAATTGTCAAAAAATTCGCTCCATAAGCTCTCACATAGAAAAGGTGCATCGTAGTTAGATTTCGGAGATTTTAACATGATGCACCTTTTCTATGTGAGAGCTGATGGAGTGAGTTTTTTGATATTTTTTATATTTGAAATTATACTTGTTATTTGCGCAACACAAATATTTATAAAGTTACAACATGTCACTGGCCTGCAAATTGCAAAAAACGTAAAAAAAATTGAATTTCGCGGGCTGGTTGGAGCATCCCCCTTAAAATTTTATTTAAGGGGGATATCATGGTCTAAAAAAACAAGTTCTGGCACTCCCGCAGTGACACATGTTGACGTCACTTTCCAGTTGCCACTTAATTGCAACAAAATACGAAAATAAGGAAACATTTTCACCTATATTTTGTTTAAAAAAAAATTTAAAACATTTAAATTGTATTTAGCATAGCAAACGAAACAATTCAATACGTATACCAACAGAATTGTTAAATAAAACCACAGCGTTTTATCGTATTCGCTTAAGTAATAAATGCACTTAGGGAGTTATAACCACACACTACTGGTAACACAGAAACGGGCTGTGTCATTGTCATGCCGCCATTTTGTCCTGTATCGTTATCCTTGTTTTATGCGTATGCCTGTCTCGCTCAGTGACTGTGTAACAGCGGCACTCAAACATTTTTATTTGTGAACGTCGAAAAGTTTCTTTGTTATCCAGCGTTGCCAGAAGGTTACTTTTGTAACCTTTTAGGTGATTTTTGAACTGCTACGGTTACTTTTAGGTTACACTATTCAAAAGGTTACTTTTAGGTGATTTTAAGGTATTCGTAAACATAACTTATAATGGGGATGGCAACTCAAAGCTAATCGTAGATGGCGCTGCGATAGTTGGTCCCCACGTCTACCTTGTACAAAAAACAAACAAGATTATTTGTTATAAAAATTGAGTATAAATGCAAAACAAATATGGACAATTATTCGTCCATGCAAGTACATATACTAAAAGAAGAATTAAGACGCCGCGGTGCATCTACAAGAGGAAAAAAGTGATTTAATTGAGTGGTAATACATTTGATTTTACGGTAATAATGCCACAATTACTTGTCGTTGAGGATTCAAATTTTGAGTTTAGGTATGTTTAACCTGTCCTCTCCTATAACAAGAATATTATGCTGCTTCTGACTTTCTATTTTGATAAAATATCATAATGTTTTAAGTCAGTAATTTTAACCTTTTTTTCTATTTAGATTCGAGAAATAACACAATATATTTAGTTTCTTAACACCACAACTATTAGAAAACTCGTTCCAGGTGATAATTCTTCCGCCAGACGAACCATTTCATGATTTATAGAGCGATGCAATACTGGTACTTAACCTCCAAAAGAAAAGTAGATATTATTTTGAAAAGTGTATTCGATTGTTTAGTTATGGTATAATCATAGAATTTCACAATTAATAAACTCAACTAACGGCCTGTCTCGGCTTCGCAAGGCTGGATATTTGTTTATTATATAGCTTTTCCTTAGTGATAATACAATTTTTGTTCTCACAGCAGACACAGCAGCTATCCATTATTTCTTGATAGTGTGAATTGTCGGAAATTTGTATGTTCCATCATTTTTACAGCTTATTAAACAACATGGAGTCATTTTACATCAATAAATCGTATTTTTTCTGAAAATTCCTTTGATTTGACAGTTCTTTGGGGACCAAACTGTCACTTGTCACTTTGACACTTGCCTTCCCCATTTCTTACATAGAAGCAACGTGAAACGGAACGCTTTATGTCTATGGTTTCGTTGCATGCCACCCGCGCCCCGCCGCGCCGTGTGCCGCTCGCCCCGCTGCCCTGCCCGTAGTCGCTACCATGGACCTAAAAAAAAGGCGGACGGAACTTCACTAAGAAACGATTGAAGCACCACAATGGCTGCCGTGTTTATATGTGTGAGTTTGTATAGGGATGCCAGATGAAGGAAAAAATTACCCATTTTTAAACAATATTTAATTAAGATCTCCCTTGAACTTAAGTTTAATTACAATTTTTTTGTGACAGATACCTATTTTTAAAATAAAGGTAAAATAATTTAAGCACATTGGATATAAAATATTTACAACTCGTTTAAATTAATAAAGTTTTACAATCCCTTTTGGTTATTCAAATTTTTGTAGACTTGTCTTTTGCTATTGACACATCTAGAAATCCTTTCTAATTTACTTAAATGGTGAAAACGAATGTTTAAGTATTTTTCGCCCATAAATATTTAATTAAAGCTATTTTATGTTTCATTCCTACACGTCTACATTCCTATTCCATGTCTACACTCCCTTATTATTTTTATATAATTATTTTTCCATGCATCATTTGCCGTGGGGAAACTTGTAAAAATACAGAAGAATACAATAACGATAAATAGTAACAAAATATAAATCTCTCAATTTTAAAATAATTTGAACCTTGAAATAGTTGCAACACTGATTGATTTCGAGATGTTTATAAAATTTATTGACGTAAAATCGAGAAATAAGCTTCAAAATGACATGTTTAACTATGAAAAGTGATCCCCTGGCTTTTTTAATTGAACTACTATGGTTTAGACAACTTTTTGCAACACATGACGGCATACTTTGATTTTTATTAGACAAAATAACACCGTATGAAACCGCGAGTGTCGTTCGAAGCGTAATGGCCGACGGCTGACTTACTATGGTGTGAATGTGTGTGTGCTGGCTTGTGTGGACAAGCGCACTGACTTACTATGGGTGCTTCAATTCTTTCTTAGTGAAGTTCCGTCCGACTTTTTTTTTAGGTCCATGGTCGCTACATCGTCTGTGGTCGCTACTTGGTTTGGTTTTGTTTTGTCAACGAAAGTTTTGTGTTCGTGTTTTGTTATTTTCACTCTGATGCTGATGAATAAATCAAGAAATGTGAACAAGTTCTCAAATCTCACTCATTATTGTTTCTGTAAGTCAACAAAACAAATAATATTCTGTTCTATATGTATTCTTTTAACTTTTTAAACATTTATAATACTTTTCCAGAAAAAAAAAAAAAAGGTTATTTTTTGTACAAAAAGGTTACATTTTTTAATGTTTCAGGTAACTTCTGACAAGACCCGACTGGCAACACTGTTGTTATCTTTTATCCTAGGATGGATAAATAATGCTTTTTGTCACTGAAAATCTACTACGATGAGGTAAGGGATGGAAGCCACGTGCAAAAGTTAGCAGTAATGTAATAATTAGGTCAATGTTTTATTAGGTTAAATTTCCCCAAACTGTAAAGTTTGAGAACCAGCAGATAGCGATGATGACGTAGGCTTGTGTCACCCACGTGACCACTGTGTTTCGGAGTGCCATACCTTGTTTTATTATACCATGGGGGATATGCTCCAACCAGCCCGCGAAATTCAATTTTTTTTACGTTTTTTGCAATTTGCAGGCCAGTGACATGTTGTAACTTTATCAAAATATGAGTTGCGGTAATAACAACTATAATTTTAAATATAAAAATTATCAAAAAATTCGCTCCATCAGCTTTCACATAGAAAAGGTGCATCATGTTAAAATCTCCGAAAAACTACGATGCACCTTTCCTAGGGTAGGAGCATTTTATCTTTTTCAATATTTTTCTTACAACCTATCCTGTTGTGTAAGCTTGTGAGTGTACATTAAGCCTTTCTCGACTGGCTGCTACATGAAAACTTTCTGGGTTTACATTGATACTAGAGGAAACGGCCGCACGAACAGAAAACTCTTCTTCAAAAAAAGTGTCTAAGTCATTTGTGTCTTTTTCTGAAGAAGAGTTTTCTGTATTAAATAATGATTGTAATTTTAGCAACTGCTTAGCCGAATCCTCTTCACAATTAATGAAAATTCATTAATCAAAAATCACGGAATGAAATTTGATGAATCTAGTGATTAACAATGATCTAAATGTGCATTTATAACTGCGGCAATCAGGATTCTTATTCTTAAAGTTGTACGCCCATACTTGACCAAAGAAATTTTCTATTGGGTCTGAATTTAAATATCTCAGGCGCATATATTTGATGTTTTTGCTTTCAAAAAATTGCCACAGTCTAATGTAACTTTTTAATGTAGTTACCCATTTTTTTTGCGAGGGTACAGTTATCTCTTTACCTTTATGTAAAAATCTCATATTTTTCAATGGCTTTTCGCCAAAAACTTGTGGTGAGGAGACGTTTTAGTTACCACTGTCCTCAAGGGTTTCCCTTTATTTCTTTTTCCTGCTGCGCAAGCTCCATTGACCGAGTCAAATAGGTCATCGAAAAAATGATGTTACTTCAGCTGTGTTTTTCAAAGTGCGGCTGACCGGTTTCCTATCACTGTAGTGGGCTGTAAGAATGAATTAAACACTTTAGTAGATGAAATCAACAAATTAATACAAACTTTCTTTTTTTTTATAAATGGTGCCTCACGCTAGTATGTTATAAATGCACTCTATTTATGCTGTACTACACAAACCAATGTTTACGGTTACTGATATTAAAGCACAATAATATTGTATAAGCAGAGCCTTTTTTATATCTGTAATGTTAGTCTCAGTCGAGTCCCCCATACCGCCTGCCAATACAATGTGCGAAAAAAAGGATCCCGCCCGGAACAACTACCTACTTGTAGGTAAATACAATTATTATTATTTCGTCACCTGGGCACGCCAATATTTTTATTCGTCTTCACACAGACTCGTACTGACTAAAATCCACGATGTCCTTCAATAGCCCTTTAAGTTCCGGGGTCACGGTAATTCGTGCGTCCCGCGACCCCGTCAGGCTTTTGGGCCTCTAAAGGGGGTCCGTCCTCGTCATTATGCTGACACTCTTTGAGGAGCGCGTGGAACACAACGCGCCGTCGACCCGGGCATGGTCGGGGACAGCGAGTCGCCCATTTTTAAACAATTCCTTCCATTTTAAAAACAACGGTGTTGATTGGGTGCACGTGCCGTGAACAACTACTTGCAGATCATACAAATATTTGTTCCGTACGGGGATCGAACCCGCGGCACGCTGCGCAGCAATCAAGTATTCATTATTGCTCAATTCAAGTAGTAAATCTATACACATAATGCAAAAAAAATATAGTAGCTTCATCTTCATAATTTTTTCCGGAATAACGCATTCGTCCGTTAATTTATGTAGTAGTCGTACTTGAGCGTGTTTGCAGTCAGTTTCATAAACTTCTACGATGTCGCTCCACTTTGACATTTTTCCGTCCATCTTAAGGGTCTATAGTACCTCAGCATAATCTTACTCGCTCGCACTTGCACGTACCACGCACTATTGCTTGCTCTTTCTTTTAGCTGTCTACACGCAAATCTATTTATTTTACGGCGAAAAAAAGGAAATTCAAAAAAGTAAATAACTTAAGACCTGCGTTATAGTTAGTTCAGTTAGTATAAAAAGTTTCATGATCTAATTTTAAGTATTATCTGATTGCCAGCGTTTTATTGTTCAATTTAGAGGTAACTTTGGGATTTTTTTCTATCGAGAAAATTTTATGGAATCATGTTTTCGCCAAACATAAGACCTAACATTAATCTTCAACTTTACCATATATTTATTTCAAAATTAATGCTGTAGTATTTTCGACGTATCACAGGTTTCTGCTAAGCCATTTGAGGCTCCGGCCACCGTAGGCGCGGGCATGCGGGCAGCGAGTAAAGGGCAACTCGCTGCCCGACCAAGGACCATGCCCGGGTCGACGGCGCGTTGTGTCCCACGCGCGCCTCAAAGAGCGTCAGCATAATGACGGGGCCCTCCTCTCAGAGGACCAAAGCCTGCCGGGGTCGCGGGATTATTCCCTTACCGTAACCCCGGAACTTAACAGGCTATGAAGGACACCGTGGATTTTAGTCAGTAGAAGTCTGACAGTCCCTCCCGCCCTGCCCGGGGTTGGAGGACTCATTTGATGATTTTACCACGCTAAAAAAAAAAAAAAACAAAAAGCCATTTGAGGTAGTATAGGCTCTTAATATGTTTATTTAAAAAGTTGTTTCTGAGACCCATAAATAAGTGTGGTCATAAACCACGCTCAGTTCTTGCCCATTAATAATTATTATGTCATCTCAAAAATTAAATATTAATTATTTTTAATATCACTTTTTTCTTATATCACTCAATAGAAGTTTAAATTCTTTTTAAATGTAAGACATTAAACGTGTTGTGCATACCAATTACTCCACCAGCTAAAATTTGCTCTCTTTTTGCAGACTTGTGAGAGCTGATTGGAAAGCAGAGCCTTGTTCTGACACAAGAGCTACGGGTATAAGCCCAGTATTAAGCACAGCAGTATGTTCTATGTTAGGGGTTTTGGTTTCCGCACTTAGTCCTTCATGTGGACCATTGTGCGTAAGCACAGCAGTAACAATGCTTTTAATAATGTTTTTTAACAATACTGCTGGTGTGGCTCATTTGCAAAAGTAAAAGGCAACTGGCTGTTGTCACTTGTACATTGTTCCCCTGAGTATGAAAACGAGGGCATGGCGAACTCATTTGTTCTGTCTTCTAATTCCACAAATCCTTCAATGAAGTCTTTACTTTTATCATATGATAGGCCAGTCTCAAGGGCTACTTCATCAGACATGATGGAGTTATCTTCGGTATTCTTCCCAATTTCCAACCTGAAAATACACAATTGTAATTATATAACAGCAATGTTTTAACATGATATATATGAGGCTAGAACAGAAATCGAAATAGTTGAAAATACCAAAGGCAAAACCTATTCACCTTTCTGCAGATTTTACTTATTCATAAATAATTGTTAAAATAAAGAAAATAGAAAATATTGAATTCAACTACTCACCTCTTGTTTATAGCTGTGAATGTCTGAAGGTTAATTCCAGAGTCATTTTTAATTTCAGAAACAAATTTGTTCAGTGTCTGCTCCCTCGGTAAAATGAATATTTTCTGCAAAAACTTGTAGCACTCTGGACTCTGCTTTAAAATCGATAGCGAAATCATTTTTTCTTCATTGGTAAACCTTCTTCCTTTCGTTTTTTTACTCGCCAGTTTAATTTGCATCCACAATATTTTTCTTAACAATGGTGACATCAGTTTTGTCAATTTTTGAAAGGATTTCTCTTTTGAAAACTTATGAGCAGTTTTTGCCCTTTTGAGCAAATTCAGTTGCCATCTAGATTTCCTGTATTCTTTTAATAGTTTTTTACAATTTGGTGATTCTGAACCAATTTTGTGCAACAAACGTTTTTGACATCTCTTTGGAGTTGTGACAGTCTGCATTGCATCATCTGTAAGCAAAGTTTGGGAATTACTATCTCTCATCCACTTTCTTTCATGGTTGGAGAGTAAGAGTGTGTGTGAATATGAGGAATGAGAATTATAAATATAAAAGGAGTGCATAATGCTTTGATATAAATAATTCTCCATTGTGACAAATGAGAATAGAAGACTAAAATGTGTTGCGCAAACCCCAAGTAGAATGTGATAAGGAGCAGGAAGAGGTTTTTGATTCACTTTATTAATATATTTTCTTTTTTTAGTCTATACTGCCCTACTGCTGTGCAAAGACGTCTCCAGGTTTCTTTTATAACTCATGTCTGCATAAATTTCTATTTATTTTCATTGGTTTTAATTTCCCCATTTAGCAAATTTAAAACTGTTTGTTCTTATTCTTATTTTTGGACATAAAAAACAACAAACATATAGTGTATAACTAGCTGACCCGTGCCCACTTCGTTGGGCGGTAAAATATGTATGATATCTCTATAATTTATAGCCTATAGCACTCACTAATTATGTAGCTTTCGGCCAGTGAAACAATTTTTAAAATCGGTTCATTACTTCCGGAGATTACCCCCTGCATTTATAATATTATTATAGATTTATAATTTATAATATTAGTATAGATTATAACACATGGGCAAAAATGCTGTAGAGCGGTGAAATGTAAATTAATATCTGTTTTAATTAATTTATAAAAAAAAATTAATATTTCTTTTATAATATGAACATTACCTGGTATTAGCAATTCATTTTCTTCAAAGTCGGAAGTAGATGGTAAGACTTCAGTATCTGAAATAATACAAAATTACAAATTCATTTGAATAGGGTCTTGTTTGCTTTTTTTCTTTAAAATAACTTTGCCTAACACTTAGGTATTTCTCCTTTATCATGGGTGTGTTTACAGACATAGAAACTCACATACTACTTCTAGATTACAAATATTTGTTCAGTCCAATTGCCCAGTCACTGTGCAAATTGTGCTGTGTTTTCTGTAATATTACTTTGTTGACCAAAAACATGATTGATAAAAACATAACTAAAAAATAAGTAGTGTTAGTAAGTATTAAATCCTTACCAGTTATCAAAGACGGAGCAGACTCTTGAAAAATTATCGGGGTTACAGGCCTGATGCTCATACCTAAACATAAATTAGGGACATGGTTTACAATAGCACAGACAAATTGGAAACAATCAATTATAATATGAGATATCATTTAAATTGAATCTTACCGCTGAAAGTAGTGGCCGCTTGTTTACAGTATGTGTGATCAAAATGTTGAAACTTTAGATAATCATGTTCATTGAGAGGGTTAGGGTTTCCTGAAATGAATAAAGAAAACAATATTAAGATAAAAATATAGTAGGTAACCCACTATAAGGTTTAATGACTCTTAGGACTGACAAGTTTTCAGTAACAATGTTTTAATAACTCTCCTAAGCAGAAATGATTTTTTAAGGTGAGCTGATATGCTCTTTTCAAATTCAAACATTGACATCTATTTGCATGATTGTTATCTGAAGTACTTATTAGGATTTATAACAATAACACAGCTCAGAATTAAAAAAAAAATATTGCATCAAACTAAAATTACATGATTTTATTATTACTTAAATAAACGAAATGTCTAAATTAATTGAAATTCCTGTGTGACATTTATAATAAACTAGCTCTTGCCAGTTGCTTCATCTGCTACAACTCGAAAATTCTTCAGAGGGACATAAAATCGGGATAAAAACCAGGGACTGAATTACCCAAAAATAAAGGTACCTTAAAATTTCGGTATGACGTCATACCGTTAAATAAAGATAACCGATATATAACGGTATCGTTATTTTTTAAAGTAGCCGAATTTTAAGGTACAATATTTATACCGGTATATTTCGGTAGCGGTACCATAACCTTTATAATAATATCGGTACCGTTACCTTAACCTTTATAAATAAGGGTTTTCTTTGATATACCGCCTCACCACTCTATCTGTCTCTGTCGTTCGCGATTGTTGAATCACTCAATGTACTTACGCGGGCTATCTACCTTACGGCGCGGGGCGCGGGCGGCGGCGGCGCGCGGCGGCGGGGCGGCAGGCGCGTACTTTGTAGGTACATACATACGCATTTACTTAGGATCGATCTAACGTATGTCCTTTGCTATCGTTTTTTATAATATTGTTTTACGGTTACCGTCCACTATCATTTCTTAATTCGAAAATTGTTTAAACTTGCTCGTTTCGTGTTTTATATTTATTGGTAGGTACGTGATTACTTCTATGCGTCTGAAATAAGAATGGAAAAGTCAATGAGCTGCCTATTTTTGTTCTGCTTTGTACAAATGAACTCCCAGTTGAGTAATATTTTTATCGTCTATCTTTCTAAGTGCTCAAACACGTTGACTCGCGGACTCGCGAGCGCAATGATGGGCGCGGTCACGAATTATCAAACATAATTATGGCGTAATATCCAAGCACAGTATAAATATCTACAGTAGTGGATCTCGGCCGCATGATAGAAATAAATACCTACAGCCGCGCAGTACGTAAACATGCGCTAGGGCTGTTCGATGCGACGCCCGTCTCTAGCATTTTAATTACATTTGCCTACTTTCTGTATCTATTTAGTTTTGTGATTGTAAATATACTTTTCTTATATCAGTAAACAAATAAAATACTTTGTATAATGAATAGGAAGGATTTTAACACAAGCGTAAGTACCTACCGTATCATGATTCATTCAGAACTGCCTATAACTTACCTATTTCACACTCGTTTCAGTAACTTTCCTTTAGTATATTCACTGTATTTATTAATCCATATACCCTTTTTTTCGTGGGATAATAGAAAATATTTATCCATTAAAAAGTCACACATTATGTACCTACCTGCCAGCTACTAGTACTTAAGCAAAATTATTTTATAGTCAGTATTTTTCAGAGTTTACAGGTATTTATAAAAAAAACTTATGACTGGATACGTTATTGATGAATTCATACACCCAAAAACAGCACAATATTTCCTACTCGTCATATTAAATTATGTCCATGAACTGATTTTGTTAAAAAAACAACACACCGGCCGTTCATCACTACGGTACGGCCGTGACTGTCAGCGCACCGAGCGCGCCCCGACATAGAGTCCTCGCGTTTCGTCCGTTTGTATGAAGATCAACTACTGTAGATATTATTACCGTGATCCAAGTGTTCGAAACGCACGGTAACGGGCAAGCTAACGTCTGACGTGCGCGGCGCGCTAGCGGCAGTATCAAAGGCGTGAGGTGTTTGTGTGTGTCTCTTTAGCCGCCAGGCGTTTGTGCGAGCGACAAGTTCATACAGATTAAACTTTCCCACAGCTTGGCCAGAACGGATTGAAACGGAACTAATTTTTTTATTACTGACAGCGTTTTAAAATCTTTGATATTTGATGTAAACAAAGACCGCAGGTTTATTAGATTTATTATTGTGCCATAAAACTAACGTAATAAGTGAAAAAAAAAAAACATTCAAAGTGCTGGTAGCGCGAAGACAGTGGCGACTTCCGGTTTTCTACATTTTTATGTCAAGCTGTACCTGACGTCGAGTCGAGTGTAAATCGCGCACTTCCCGCTTGTTTGACTTGAACACACACAGATATCTCACGTGTTTGATATTGACGCGCGCGTCAGCGGGGTCTAAGTAGCTTGCCCGTTGCTTAGACCGCACGTGCGTTTTTAAGTGACCACTAAGGTGCGTACAGACTATATAACATAACATGTCATATAACAATGTTCTATAACATGTTTCAGATGATGTGGACACAGAATGTTATATAACAATGTGGATAGCACTGAAGAACGACAAACGACAATTGTTATATAAATATAACATTGTTACACATTGCAACATAACAATGTTAGATGGTGTGGACGTTTTATATAACAATGTTAGGGGAAACAGGGGACACTTGATCCCCAGCGGTGGCTGCCGTTGCCAGGACTGGGGGGTGCCTTACCGATCAGGTGAGGGTGGGCGCCCTCCGTCCGGGCTTCGCGGGGTTGCAGACCGTCACGGTTAGCTGCCCAGTGTCGGCATCCAAAAAGCTGCAGGAGGGCCGAAGGCTCCTGGTTCGTTGGGTGTCTTCCCAGGTGAAGATCCTGAAGCCCAGACCCCTGACGTGCTTCCGCTGCCAAGTGGGCAACCACGCGGCATGCAATTGCATCTCGGAGGTAGATCGCAGCGAAAGGTGCTTTCGCTGCGGCCAGTCCGGTCACAAGGCCGGCACAGTGCTCTGCCCCGCCACACTGCTTCGCATGTGAGACGGCTGGCAAGCCGGCCGATCACCGTGCTATGGGCAGGTCCTGCACCTCACCAACCAAGGCCAGGGGCTGAGGTAGGCCCTTTGCCGCCGCCGTCACAGCCACTCCCGCCGCCCCCGCCGCCGCCGTGGCCGTGCCCCCGCGAGGGGCCCTGGAGGAGGCTGGAATGGACTCCAATTAATGGCCCCATTGCGCTTCCACCAGTAGAACATCAACCACTGCTCAGGATCTCTTGCTCCAGAGCATGGCGCAGTGGTTGATCAACGTCGCCGTGGTCGCCGAGCCATACTTTGTCGTGCCCAGGAATGACTGGGTGACGGACTTGGACGGCTCGGTGACCCTCATCTCGTCGGCCGCCGCCGTTACCCCGCCCCTCGATCGCGTCAAGAGAGGGCGCGGGATCGTCGCAGCACGGATCGGGGAGATCGCCGTAATAGGCGTATATTTCTCCCCGAGCCAAACTCTCGCCCAGTTCCAGGACCTCAGGTTCCTATCGGAGCTGAGAGACGTCGTCGTCGCCTTCGGTTCTCTCCCCGCGCTCGTCCTGGGGGACTTCAACGCCAAGAGTGTACCTTGGGGTTCCCGGTTTACGGTCGTTATGCGGGGCAGAAGGCTGGAGCACTGGGCCCTGGCGCAGGGCCTAGTCATCGAGAACCGGGGTTCTGTCCCCATGTGGTGCGAGTCGGTGGTGGACGTTACGTTCGCCACCTCAGACCTGTCGCCGCGCGTCTCCGGATTCGCGTTGTGGTAGAGGTGGAGACCTATTCCGATCACCGGTATATCCGGTTTGACGTCTCCGCCCAGACCTCAGACGCGCCGGTCTCAAGTGGACGGAACCCAAGTGGTCCGCGATGGGCGCTGAAGCAGTTGGACCGAAAGCTATTCCTGGAAGCCTCGATCGTGTAGGCCTGGGTGTCACCACCGGACAGGCCTGCCGACGTTAACGACGAGGCGGAGTGGTTCCAGGACGCCATGTCGGAAATCTGCGACGTGGCCATGCCCCGGGTCCGGCAAGGACACGCCCGGCGTCAGCAGTACTGGTGGTCGAGCGTGCTGGCAGCGCTGCGCGAGGCCTGCGTTGCCGCGTGACGCCGGTACACCAGGTTCCGCAGGCGCCGCACCCGACTTCCGGATGCGGCGACTGAAGAGGCGGAGCTGCGTGAGGGCTACAGGGCAGCGAAGACCGTCCTCCGCGACGAGATCTGGCGGGCAAAGGAATTGACCCGCAAGGAGATGCGAAGTCCCTGGACAGGGACCCATGGGTCCGACCCTAAAATGGGCGAGAGCGAAGCTCCGCCCCTGGGCTCCCCCGTTGACGCAGAGTCTCCGGCCTCAGTTCCTGGAGGAAGTGGTGAGCGCCTTGTTCCCATCACGAGGGGAGCATACTTCCCCCACCCATGGCTCCGCCACCGACGGAACCTGACGGTGAAGCTGACGCAAACGCGGACTACAGCGACGTCGACGTCTACGACGCTCCAGAGGTGACCGAGGTGGAGCTGAGAGTGGCGGTACTACGACTAAAAGCCAAGAATACTGCCCCAGAACACGACGGCCTGCCAGGAAAAGCCTGGGCTTCGACTGGGGGGGCTCTTCAGCGCGTACCTGGAGAGGGGCCAGTTCCCGCTTCACAGGAAGATGGGGAAGCTGGTCCTGATCCAGAAGCCCGGGCGCCCTGCGGACTATCCGTCCGCATTCTTGCCCATCGTGCTGCTCGATGAGGTGGGCAAGCTCTTTGAGAGAGTCATTGCAGACCGCCTCGTCGGGCACCTGAATCGGGTGGGTCCGGACCTTGCGGAGAGCCAGTTAGGCTTCCGCAGGGGGCGCTCGACGGTAGATGCCGTCATGCGCTTGATAGCCCTCACAACGGGGGATGCAGTGGCCCGGGGCAGGGTCCTCTTTGGCTTTGGCGGTGTCTTTGGAGATCACCAACGCCTTTAACACCCTGCCCTGGAGTTGCATCAGGGAGGCACTCCGGTATCACCGGGTGCCGACCTACCTCCGTCGCATAGTCGAGGACTATCTGACGGACAGAGCCGTCATCTACCCCGGTCACCGGGGAGAATGGAACCGGCGAGAGATGTCGTGCGGTGTTCCACAGGGTTCGGTCCTGGGGCCGCACCTGTGGAATATCGGTTACGACTATGTGCTACCTCGACGACTTCCCTGACAGCGTCGGCGTCATATGTTACGCCGACGCTCCTCCTAGCAGAGGGAGAGTCGCACCAGGCGGCGGCTGACCTGGCGACCTGGCCGACCTGGAGTTCGTCTGAACGCGCCACGGACCGAGTCCCACATAACGGTGGGAGGGGTTCGCATCGGCCTCGAGTCGACGATGAAGTACCTGGGACTCGTCTTCGACAGCCGATGGAACTTCAGGGAGCACTTCCTGCGTTTGGCCCCAAAACTGAACCGGGCAGCAGCCGCCCTCAGGCGACTGCTGCCCAATCTCAGCGGGCCAAACGTTTCCTGCCGGAGGCTGTACGCCGGTGTCGTGCGGTCCATGGTCCTCTACGGGGCCCCAATGTGGGCCCTGAGCATTCGGACGCGACCAGCGAAGCCGGTTGCATGCCATAGGTCATGGCTATCCGGATGATCCGAGGATACCGCACGATCGCAAGTGAATTGGCCAACCTCCTAGCCGGTTTGCTACCCTGGGATCTGGAGGCGACTGCCCTCCAGCGCGTCTATGAGTGGCGCGTGGAGGCGCAGCGCCGGGGAGAATTCCCGCTGCCCCGACAAGTCGAGGCGCGGCAGGAAGAGGTCCGGTGCGATCTCAGGGCAGTATGGAGACAACGACTGTCGCAACCGAGGTTCGGGCTCGCCGCAATCGCGGCGGTAAGACCCCTCTTTGAGGAGTGGCTGGAGAGACGTCACGGCGTCCTGACATATCGGATGACGCAGGTCCTCACCACGGAAGTTTCGGGAGGTACCTGTGTCGGATAGGGAAAGAGGCGTCTCTAGCCCTTGTGGCGCCCGTGTGCAACCAGTACCCTGGCGCCCTCTAGTTTAGTAGGAGCGGGGCCAAAACGGCATACTAAGGGACTTTACTCATGGCGCCATGTGACGCAACGCGATTTATGCGATATCGAGTCGATTGCCGATTTAAGTCGCAATTTTTTTACTAATGGAGCGATGCGATGCAATTCGACCGTACACTTTAAAAATGCACCTTACTACCACGACATAAAGGCGCTGCAAACCAAAGAAGTGACGAATAGTTGCGCAATCGAATTTCGAACGCAGAATCATGTGCACTGTCATATATTAGCACGTAAATACATGCAATTCGATATCGAGGAGATCTGTGAGCGATATCGTCATTCCCTGCGACTCCATTGGGTGTTTTTCCATTAGACGGCACGGCATACATTTATTGCTTCCCCGGCACCGGAGCCATCGCCATCGCCAGTGCCGGTGCCGTGCCGTGTAATGGAAAAACGTCCATTAGGAAACACTATACCGATTGTCTATACATTTTCTTCGGCCGGACGCTTGTGTGATATCTGATCGATAGGGCGTATTTCCATTAGCATGGTCGTGCACCGGCACCGTCGCCACCGGGGCTTCGTTTTTCCACTGCGCCGGTTCCACGCCGGTCGCCCGGTGAGTGATACAGCCGTAGTCACATGGACTCCAGCATGACAAGAAGTAGAGTACAACGTGTAGATCTAACAATAATGTTGTTATCTCTTATCTTTTACATCTACGACGCCAATACCAACGCAGAGATAACGAATTTTGGATTCATCCAAGCGAACCACAAACCAAATTCGAGTCTCTCTCCCTCTGTTCCGCATCCTCCTACCCCGTCTCACGTCCTCCTACCCACTCGCACATTCGTACGTACTCGGCTACAATACACATGCAGATTTGCCGGGCCGGCAACAATCAACGCCGGCGCCGGCGCCGCCGGTAAGTTCAAAAGCGAGCGTTTTCATACATTTTTGCTTCCCGGGCACCGGCGCGGTGCCGTCGCCGTCGTAGGTGCCGGTACCGTGCCCATACCGTCAAACGGTGCAATCTGATATCGCGTCGCACCATGAGTAAAGTCCCTAACAGTATTTTTAAACGGAAATTCGGATGCAAATGGTGCAATTTTAAATGATGCGGGAAGCAAAAGTTGAACTTTATAGCATTCTAAATACAGCCGAGTTAGTAATGATTGTCGGCGTGGTGTCAAACGAATCAAAAGGCACGCGCCTTTGGTAGCGATGCGACATTACGCCAATTTAATCTTTTATTATCTGTTTTAAGGCTGATTTCATGTTGAAACAAAAGTTATTGTGTTTTAAATAGAGTAGGAAAAGGAGTAGCCTTGCTTTGCTTCCGCGCGCCCCGCGTCGTCCATAACAAGAGCGCAGGGCCTTTGATAGCGCCGGCCGGCATCGACGCATCTTTGGAGGTGTCGTGTTAGAGGGCGCTCGGCGCCCCCTTAGATCCGGCGCCCGCGTGCACCGCACACCCTGCACTATAGGTAAAGACGCCTCTGGATAGGGAGGGAAGAAACGCCCGGGTGTAACCACTGCGAAGATCGCCCGGAGGACACAGTAGAGCATACGGTGCAAGACTGCCCCGCTTGGGCAGAGCACCGACGTGTCCTCAAGGCGGCGATAGGCGGTCACGGCTATGCTGCGGGGCGAGACGGAGTGGGAAGCGGTCGCCTCCTTCTGCGAAGCAGTAATGCTCGTGAAGGAGGAGGCGGGCCGCGAGAGGGAGAGGACAGCTTCCTCCCTCTGCTCCAACCGCAGTGTTAGACGCCCGCGGCGTCGGACGTCGGCAAACGTTCACCGGCCACGTAGCGTGATAAAATCATCAAATAAGTCCTCCCACCCCGGGCAGGGGGGGAGGGACTGTCAGACTTCTACTGACTAAAATCCACGGTGTCCTTCAATAGCCCTTTCTGTTCCGGGGTCACGGTAAGGAAATAATCCCGCGACCACCTATATAATGACTAGTTTGAGTTACGTAAGTAACTAAAATTGATGATTATCCAAAATAAGTTTACTAAATATAATGACTAGTTTAAAATTGATGATTATCCAAAATAAGTTTACTAAACAAACTATTTAATCCAAATAAAAACTTCCGAAAAATATTTTCTTACAACACGAAACACAAAATCATCCGCCATCTGCTCAACTACCGACACGGATACCGATTTAAGAAAGTTAGGACGTATCATAGGCTACAAATGTGGCCTCTCTTAATTTAAATAGTATTCACAGAAGCTCTGTAAACCAAGTCTGCCGTAAGGATCAAGTGTCCTCAGTTTCCCCTACGAGTATATAACATTACGCACTTTAAAGAATCTATGTAGGTACAAAATTTCAAGACATTATCATGAAAAATCATAAAGTTGTAAGCTTGTTAGATAAGTTAGTACCTGGTTGTCCGTTCAAAAACATGCTCACTTCGCGGCTGGGCGCACAATCCGTGCCTCCTGTGTCGTATACTCATTGATAATAGTTTGGCAATAGGTTCTCGTAACTAACCGGTTAAATGGTGATACAATTTAGAAAAATGGAACAAAATAAGACATTGTGTAAAAATTATTTGAATCGATTCAGTTGCTTATTCTGAACAAACTACATAATATACCTACCTATTCAGGTTTTGCATAAACTAAAAATAATGACAATAATGTTGTAGGTTACAATTTCTGAGCTTTGTGTAGGTACCTACCTGGGGGGGTATAAAAACGTCTTAAAACCAGGCTTATTCCAGTGAGTGCACGAGATGGCGCTAGACGACTTGTATAGCTCTATCACTTTCACTCGCCGGAATAAGCCTGGTTTTAAGACGTTGTTATACCCCCCCAGGTAGGTACCTACACAAAGCTCAGAAATTGTAACCTACAACATTATTGTCATTATTTTATATACCCCCCTGATAATTTAACAAAATTTAATGTAGGTAATGCACTGTAAATGTGTTACGAAGGTAATACCTGCAGGTACCCACGTTCTACCGCACAACGTTAGGTACCTAGTTACTTAGGTACTTAGGTAGTTAGATAGGTTAGGTAGTTACTTAGTCACAAGTATTATCATAATATCAACATACTCGTACCACTGATGTGCAGTTGCCTGTATTACATACTCCATTTTCTACACAGCCTACATAAATGTTTAACCATAGTCCATAATAATTTGATAATAGGTAGGTAAACCAAGAAAGCCGGTGTGTACTTGTACACACGGTTACACATCAAACTATACAAAACCAATTTATCGTGGTCTCGTTTGTATGATGCTTCCGCTCAAACAACGATCAGCCTATACTGGTTTTGTATAGCATGATGTGTAGCCGTGTGTACCTACTTACTTTTATAACAGCTGAACATCCAACCACTAGGCAAATAGAGGCATTATTTTCCTTCGAAAATGAAAAAAAAATGCGTAAACTGCGTTTCTACGCTTTCTTCCCATTTTGTTTATTTATAATATTTAAGTACTTATTACGTTGACGAACTATCAACACGTACCTACCCGGCACACAGTTGGTAGCAAAACAAATACAGGGAAAGAGAAAAAATAATTTGTATACAGTGTTTATTTAAACACAATATGTACTAATGCGTTACACATACCCGTCGCGCGTCGTCCTGCGACGCGCTATCTCGCTCGCACGCATGTATTAAAATAAGAATTGTCCAGCAAGCAAACACAAGGTCAAGTTGCAACGCGTTAGATACCCCCCGCCCTTGTACCCGCGCCGTGCCGTCTCGCATGTATTTCGGTACCGAAATCGTATAAAGGTTAAATAACAATTTATCCAAACCTTTATTTATATGGGTACCGGTATAGCTCAACCTCTATTTTGAATCGGTACCGTTATATTTTTGAGGTATCTTAACCTTTAACCGTAACCGCTTTCAGTCCCTGATAAAAACTATTCTATGTGTTAATCTAGGTTATAAACTACCTGTGTAACATTTTTGATCCAAATTAGTTCACAGGTTTTGCGTGAAAGAATAATAAACATCCATCGATCCAAACTTTCACGTTTTTATCATTAATAGGAAGTAGGATATACTTACTGTTTTCGATCCCAGAAGTATTGGGTACTCCACTAGCAATCTCTTCCGCCGTGAATAGTGTAGGATAGGCTGTCATCCGAAGACGAGATTTCGATGTGATTAAATGCTTCTCAAAATGTTTTGCACACACATACTTTTTGCGAAGCTCACTCAAACTTTTTTGCTGTTCGGTAAGAGGCAAACACTTTAACCAATTATGGAATGTTGTCTCAGACTTAGGGAACTGAAACAATCTGACGGATTCCCGTCTGCTGTTGCAATTCACAACACTGCACTTGCGAAACATCGCGTATAAAGTTCTATGTTGAGATGATAAGTTGCGGAAATTACCTAATCAACGCAGAACTTCACTCGATGAACAAAAGAGAATACGGCACTTGGTAAACAGCGCAATATTACAGTTTTATCTTGAGAGGATAATTTTATTCATTTTATTGAACAATCAACACAGCAAGAACAGTCACAGACTACATAGACACAGACTAATATGAGATTCTACGTATTAAGCCTCCTCTACACAATCAGCCATGATGGCCGTGTTTGCCGAACAGAAGGAGACGCCGCTATACTAAGAATCGAGATAGAATTATTTGCATCTTGCTTTCTGGTATAGCGCCGTCTCTTTTTGTTCGGAAAACACGGCCATCATGGCCGATTGTGTAGAGGAGCCTTAGAGATGGAACAGTCACTAAGGTCACGTCACAGACTACTTAAGGTGAACGCACATTCAGCCGCACCGCAGTCCCAGCATTACGAATTCTTTGTATGAAGTTCTATGAAACCTCGCACACTGAGCCGCATCGCAGTAGCCGCAGACCCTGAGACGACCGAATTCCCCAACCGCAGCTCATGACGTCACCAACATTGGCCCGCACGCAGCGGACGCTGCGGCTAGCGCGGTGCGGATGACGTCATCCGCATTTTTTGTCTGCCTCGTCGTCTGAACTTTTATTGGAATTTCATCATCTTTGCAGTATTTTTCTTCAATTCTTACCCCGGGCACTCACATTCGCGCGAATACGCGAACCCGCATGTGTAGGACGACATTTGCGAATGACTTCGCGAAGTTTTCGTGGCATTCGTGCTTTTCCAAGCTGTGTCGGTTTTATGTGCGCGAACCTTCGCGTAGTCTCCTACACATTCGTGTGACCAGTTGCGCACACGATTGCGAAGCAAACGGTCGTGTCGTTGTTATATTTTGTGTGAGGAAATACTGATCAGTATAAGAACCTATTCGCTGGAGAAGATTGTGTTGGACCAAAATCAGCTTATAAGAAAACTACTTTCTGTTACACCGTTAAATTTTGGTCCTTAGTTTAAAGTTATTAGTTTTAATTTGATCATAGAGTATGCGAACCCATTTGCAAATATGCGAAGTTCGCGAATGTATGTCTGACGGCCCTCCACATGCGCGCAAAGATTCGTATGATGTACGAATCTTCGCGCGCATTGAGTGGCCGGGGTAACCCCGGCCACTCACATGAACTTTGAAATTAAAATTGTTGGTTTTGACTCCTCTTTTAGTAGTTAATATTGCTTTTAGTGGCTGGGGCTTTTTTCTAGTGGTTTAGTAGAATTTACTTACAGTTATTAAAATGCTATCACTTAGACAAAGCTATTGAAACGTTACGAAATATATTATTTTTACTTCATTTAATGAGGGATTTTCTTTTTATGTTTTCCCTAGTCAATGGATAGATGGCGCTGAACTTGATATGTGACTTCAATGAAGGAACGTCACGTCATTTTTTTGTTTTTTTCACTTGTATGTAATTTTGAGATCGTAAAACAAAAAGCACATGTCATGTCATTGTCAGTCACATCACATCACACAAATGGCATTTTGAAAATAAGGAAAAAGAAAAAAAAATATTCATTTACCAGTCTTTTTAATTTATGAGTTTTCCACGCCAGAAAGAAAATGTCCCGAGAAAAAAAGAAGAGAAGTCTGTGCCTCGTGGATTTGTGCAAAAATGAAGGCATACATCTTTTTCCTAGAGTAACATCGTCAGTTCAACGCCATCTATAGAGTCCTTGGAAACTACTTTTTTTTTTAAACTCCAAAAAGAAAACCTCTCATTGTTAGGAGAACTTTTATTGATACATACGCTGTAGTTTTTAAGAATTGAAGAAAAATACTGCAAAGATGATGAAATTCCAATAAAAGTTACAGACGACGAGGCAGACAAAAAATGCGGATGACGTCATCCGCACCGCGCTAGCCGCAGCGTCCGCTGCGTGCGGGCCGACGTTGACGGGTGATAATCTTCGTACAACGAAACGCTCGACGTAGCGCCATATTGTTTTAATGTCGACAGACGTTTCTGGTCGTCTGTGATTGGCCGTCGCAGACGCTGGCAGGCCGCCATTTGTTTTTGCGTCATATGACGTATGTCTGACATTACTGCTGTTGCTACTATTGATCTTTATTGTTTATCCTGTCCGCTTTTTCTGTATTATTAAAGCCCCAGTGTCTCTACTATTACTTTTGATACTTTCAAAATGTATTACGAGTGGATTTGGCATCATTTCCCGTGTAGAAAAGACTCGCTGTGTGGTTAGAGTGTCTAAACTAAACCGTGATGATCTGCAAGACTGCAATCCTCGTAACCTGAACAACTTTCGAAGCTTTTTGTTTGTCAAAGCACGAAAAGAAGTTCATTACGTCTAAATCTCGTCTCATTGGCATTACCTATCCTTCCCTGTTTACTGAAGATGAGATTTTGAGTGGAACAACACAACTTGGCAGTATACCGGTAAGTATTATGATGAAACATCAGCTATCATTACTTCTTGCTTTCTTAACCTTACTTTAACTAATATTATAAAATACCAAAGGAGGAGACAAGATGGATGTACACACATCCATTCCATTACAGTAACGGAGTAACAGTACTCAGATTATTTTAAAATAATAGGATACCTTTTATCCCAGGCTTAAATTCCTGTTAATTCTTTGTTATTAACGCGGGCGAAGCCGCTGGCGATGGCTAGTATGCAAATTGTTATATATTATGGGGGCTGCTAAATTTTGACCGTGTGGTAGGAGGCAGAGATATATTTTTCCTTTAGTTTAATAGATCTTTTGAAGAGAAATCATTGTACAGTTACATGCTAAAATAATAATTATGTTTTACTACATACATAATAACATAATGTTTGCTTAAAACTCAACTGGTTTGCACTACCTGACTACATAAAGCTCCCTCATCCACCGACTCCGAGGTTCACAATATTTCTTTATACTAAACATAATGTTTCTTCTTTTCCAGCTCATTATGCAGATGAATGAAGACCTGTGAAAATCCTGAGGATAGCAGATGTAGAAAAATCACCTCACCATCGTTTTGGAAAGAGGCGAATGATAAACCATCGAGAATATACGGCAGCAAAAAAAAAGACTAAATTACCCATCCAAAGGTGCAGTGACGTGTTTCGGTACAGTGATATAAATAACAAATGCATAATATTGGAACACAATGCTCATAAAAATAATGTTGCGTCAAATAGTTTACAATAATGAACTGGTGCAATTTGATAATTTTACAATAAAAATTCGATTTTCGCCATTTGCCTGCGATGCAAAAATAAGCATTATTTAAAAGGAAATTGAAAAATAAATGTTTTAATATGTAATAGTTTTTTTTATTTGATTTTTTCCCAAAATTAACTTTGAAAAGTTTCAGTAGTATAGCAATATCGAGTACGGCGTTTTTTTTTGCGCGAGCAACACTGATTAAAAAAAAAAGAAACGTCATACGACATTAAAACTCAAAATGGCGCTACGCCGAAAATTTTTGTTCTGGAGTTGGCAGTCTGATACGTAGTATTTTGGTCGTCTGTGATTGGCTCTTTCTCGTCTCATTGCCATTACCTATCCTTCCCTGTTTACTGAAGATGAGATTTTGAGTGGAACAACACAACTTGGCGGTATACCGGTAAGTATTATGATGAAACATCAGCTATCATTACTTCTTGCTTTCTTAACCTTACTTTAACTAATATTATAAAATACCAAAGGAGGAGACAAGATGGATGTACACACATGCATTCTATTACAGTAACGGAGTAACAGTACTCAGATTATTTTAAAATAATAGGATACCTTTTATCCCAGGCTTAAATTCCTGTTAATTCTTTGTTATTAACGCGGGCGAAGCCGCTGGCGATGGCTAGTATGCAAATTGTTATATATTATGGGGGCTGCTAAATTTTGACCGTGTGGTAGGAGGCAGAGATATATTTTTCATTTAGTTTAATAGATCTTTTGAAGAGAAATCATTGTACAGTTACATGCTAAAATAATAATTATGTTTTACTACATACATAATAACATAATGTTTGCTTAAGGTGATTGCTTCGATGTAGCCCGCGAAATTCAAATTTTTTTACGTTTTTTGCAATTTGCAGGCCAGTGACATGTTGTAACTTTATAAATATTTGTGTTGCGCAAATAACAAGTATAATTTTAAATATAAAAATTGTCAAAAAATTCGCTCCATCAGCTCTCACATAGAAAAGGTGCATCGTAGTTAGATTTCGGAGGTTTTAACATGATGCACCTTTTCTATGCGAGAAAATGGCTGGACCAATTTGGGTACTTTTTTGTCGTGTTTGTAACCATTAGTGCCAGATTTTAGAGGACGAAAATCATCACATCTACCCATGCAAAGCCGAGACGAGCCGCTAGTACTAAATAAAAATAAAGTTTTACTGTTTATGACCAAACTTACCTTTTAAAGTCATAATCATGTAAGCCTTAACATTAGCTGGAGTGAGTACAATATTATTGTCCTTAACAATTATTTCTAAGTCAGTGTCCATAAAGTCAAACACTAATGATACATTTGATTTTTGTCCAAATACATCTGTAAAAAGAGAATGATTATTCACCAAACAGTTTTAAAGTTATTCAGTAAGTGCCGATACTCTGCAATGTTTCTAAGAGGGTTTCATAGTTCCCATTGTAAATGGTTTTTACAAGACAAGTATTTAGGATATTTACTGCTAAAATAGTTCAGTTTTCTATTATTACGTACAAACCCGACCAATTAACAACACAAGGCCTGCTAAAACTGTGTCCATGTGGGACATCATTGACAAAAAAGTGAAATTAAAGAGAAACCTAATAATCCAATGAGATTGATATGCTGTAACTCTTGCAACAGCTTTATTTCTCTCAGAGCCGTCCGATTAATGCCATCCTGTGCCTCAAGACGGGAGCCTATTTTGATCTTCTTTACAGCAACTATTTTATCTGTTTTTACGTCTCGAGCTTTATACACTGTCGCGAACTACAACAAATTTTTAGAGGTTATATTTCGATGCTATATTTTTAAAATATGTTGAATAGCGGTTCACAAGACATAAGTTTATTAGTAAATTACCTGGCCCTCTCCGAGAAAGTCGATTTTCTCGTATCGTAGAATTGGTTCTTCCATCGTGTTTGGTGTATCTTGTTAAATGTATAGCACTTAAAAATACGTAAATATTTAACTTATCTGGCATTAATTAAATGAATCGTAACATTCCGCTCCACACGTAAGTTTAAAAAGTTTTAAAATACAATATTCTTGATATAATTTAATTTAGCTCCCGTTTCAGTGGATTTTATTTCAAATTCAAAGGAGACGTTTCATTTTTATATGGCGCTCCGGCCATAACATGTACATTTTACCAAAGCGGGGAAAATTACCCCTGAATTGAATACAATCACATTTTTTTTATAATATTAAATAGATTTTATGCACAAGATAAAAATAAAAACACGTTTGACGTTTGTTCTAAGAGGTAAGACAGCCATGACACGTTGTAGAGATGACATTTACTAAGTCACTTTTAACTCGTTCAGAAACACATTAAAAATAATTCAAACTAAAGATTTTTGCAACGATGAAATAGTGGGTTTTAATTATGGTTACTCAAAAATATGTACAATAGAATAATAGTTTATTTTTAACACGTCAAGAACACACACATTTTTTTATTTATTTTCAAATTAACATAGGTTTGATGAGACATAATTTCAGAACGAATGAATTATGCTAGCAAACGCGACGCCATGTTGAATAAAACATGGCAATAATTGAAAAACTATTTTTTGTTGTGCACAACAAATCAGGCTCAAATCCACCAGAGAATATTTTTCCCGAATTTGTGGTATTTTTTCCTCTTTTTTGATTTATGTACATCTGATGGCCGAAAATGAAACATCTCCTTTGACTGACAGTTCGCGTTGATTGGCTGCATCACAGACTACTAAGAGCACAGACTACTAAGAGATACTACGTATCAGACTGCCAACTCCAGAACAAAAATTTTCGGCGTAGCGCCATTTTGAGTTTTAATGTCATATGACGTTTCTTTTTTTTTTAATCAGTGTTGCTCGCGCAAAAAAAACGCCGTACTCGATATTGCTATACTACTGAAACTTTTCAAAGTTAATTTTGGGAAAAAATCAAATAAAAAAAAACTATTACATATTAATTAAAACATTTATTTTTCAATTTCCTATTAAATAATGCTTATTTTTGCATCGCAGGCAAATGGCGAAAATCGAATTTTTAATGTAAAATTATCAAATTGCACCAGTTCATTATTGTTAACTATTTGACGCAACATTATTTTTATGAGCATTGTGTTCCAATATTATGCATTTGTTATTTATATCACTGTACCGAAACACGTCACTGCACCTTTGGATGGGTAATTTAGTCTTTTTTTTTGCTGCCGTATATTCTCGATGGTTTATCATTCGCCTCTTTCCAAAACGATGGTGAGGTGATTTTTCTACATCTGCTATCCTCAGGATTTTCACAGGTCTTCATTCATCTGCATAATGAGCTGGAAAAGAAGAAACATTATGTTTAGTATAAAGAAATATTGTGAACCTCGGAGTCGGTGGATGAGGGAGCTTTATGTAGTCAGGTAGTGCAAACCAGTTGAGTTTTAAGGGGGATGCTCCAACCAGCCCGCGAAATTCAATTTTTTTTACGTTTTTTGCAATTTGCAGGCCAGTGACATGTTGTAACTTTATAAATATTTGTGTTGCGCAAATAACAAGTGTAATTTTAAATATAAAAAATATCAAAAAACTCGCTCCATCAGCTCTCACATAGAAAAGGTGCATCATGTTAAAACCTCCGAAATCTAACTACGATGCACCTTTTCTATGTGAGAGCTGATGGAGCGAGTTTTTTGATATTTTTTATATTTAAAATTACACTTGTTATTTGCGCAACACAAATATTTATAAGTTACAACATGTCACTGGCCTGCAAATTGCAAAAAACGTAAAAAAAATTGAATTTCGCGGGCTGGTTGGAGCATCCCCCTTAAAACTCAACTGGTTTGCACTACCTGACTACATAAAGCTCCCTCATCCACCGACTCCGAGGTTCACAATATTTCTTTATACTAAACATAATGTTTCTTCTTTTCCAGCTCATTATGCAGATGAATGAAGACCTGTGAAAATCCTGAGGATAGCAGATGTAGAAAAATCACCTCACCATCGTTTTGGAAAGAGGCGAATGATAAACCATCGAGAATATACGGCAGCAAAAAAAAAGACTAAATTACCCATCCAAAGGTGCAGTGACGTGTTTCGGTACAGTGATATAAATAACAAATGCATAATATTGGAACACAATGCTCATAAAAATAATGTTGCGTCAAATAGTTAACAATAATGAACTGGTGCAATTTGATAATTTTACATTAAAAATTCGATTTTCGCCATTTGCCTGCGATGCAAAAATAAGCATTATTTAATAGGAAATTGAAAAATAAATGTTTTAATTAATATGTAATAGTTTTTTTTTATTTGATTTTTTCCCAAAATTAACTTTGAAAAGTTTCAGTAGTATAGCAATATCGAGTACGGCGTTTTTTTTGCGCGAGCAACACTGATTAAAAAAAAAAGAAACGTCATATGACATTAAAACTCAAAATGGCGCTACGCCGAAAATTTTTGTTCTGGAGTTGGCAGTCTGATACGTAGTATCTCTTAGTAGTCTGTGCTCTTAGTAGTCTGTGATGCAGCCAATCAACGCGAACTGTCAGTCAAATTTTGAATTTGAAATAAAATCCACTGAAACGGGAGCTAAATTAAATTATATCAAGAATATTGTATTTTAAAACTTTTTAAACTTACGTGTGGAGCGGAATGTTACGATTCATTTAATTAATGCCAGATAAGTTAAATATTTACGTATTTTTAAGTGCTATACATTTAACAAGATACACCAAACACGATGGAAGAACCAATTCTACGATACGAGAAAATCGACTTTCTCGGAGAGGGCCAGGTAATTTACTAATAAACTTATGTCTTGTGAACCGCTATTCAACATATTATTTTAAAATTAAAGCATCGAAATATAACCTCTAAAAATTTGTTGTAGTTCGCGACAGTGTATAAAGCTCGAGACGTAAAAACAGATAAAATAGTTGCTGTAAAGAAGATCAAAATAGGCTCCCGTCTTGAGGCACAGGATGGCATTAATCGGACGGCTCTGAGAGAAATAAAGCTGTTGCAAGAGTTACAGCATATCAATCTCATTGGATTATTAGGTTTCTCTTTAATTTCACTTTTTTGTCAATGATGTCCCACATGGACACAGTTTTAGTAGGCCTTGTGTTGTTAATTGGTCGGGTTTGTACGTAATAATAGAAAACTGAACTATTTTAGCAGTAAATATCCTAAATACTTGTCTTGTAAAAACCATTTACAATGGGAACTATGAAACCCTCTTAGAAACATTGCAGAGTATCGGCACTTACTGAATAACTTTAAAACTGTTTGGTGAATAATCATTCTCTTTTTACAGATGTATTTGGACAAAAATCAAATGTATCATTAGTGTTTGACTTTATGGACACTGACTTAGAAATAATTGTTAAGGACAATAATATTGTACTCACTCCAGCTAATGTTAAGGCTTACATGATTATGACTTTAAAAGGTAAGTTTGGTCATAAACAGTAAAACTTTATTTTTATTTAGTACTAGCGGCTCGTCTCGGCTTTGCATGGGTAGATGTGATGATTTTCGTCCTCTAAAATCTGGCACTAATGGTTACAAACACGACAAAAAAGTACCCAAATTGGTCCAGCCATTTTCGAGTTATGTGCTTAGCAACACACTTTGCTATCCATTCTTATATTAAAGAAGATTATGTCATCTCTCTATTGCAAAATGTTTAAGAATTCCAACAATTCACACTAAGCATTTTCAATCATCCTTCATATTGTGCATATCACAGCAAAAGAGTAAAACTTGTGTCTGTGTTACACGCATACAACTAAAATGATCATCGCTTCTTTCGGGTATGCTCACTCCATTAAAGATTTTGTCTCTGTTTCCTATGATAGAGACTAGAGAAAGAAATATCAGAATATGGAATTAGAAAACTTTCATGCAATGCAGTAGTGAGGTATTTCAAATAAAAAAATATAATATAAACCGATGTAGAAAATAGTGTAGTCACTATCTACTAATAGTAATCTTTATACTTTGGGACATCCTAAGTGATTTTCTCCTACTGTTTTTTTTTACACTTTCACAAACACTATTTTGGAGGATACTTTATCAAAATATGTCTGTCTTAATTCTAAGTAAAAACCA
Organism: Agrotis segetum; assembly: GCA_036375495.1. NCBI lineage: Eukaryota > Metazoa > Arthropoda > Insecta > Lepidoptera > Noctuidae > Agrotis > Agrotis segetum. The sequence goes on along the minus strand of JAQSVV010000301.1, from coordinate 228,085 downwards.
TACAAAAGAAAATAGCTTTAAAATTTTGCTTTCATTATTATACTGACTCTAGACTCCAGCATTTCAACTAACTCCCATATGACAAATCCAAATCAAAAATAATCCTCACTTTCAAATGAAAAATAAGCCCTATGATATCAATGTCAAATCGACCGTCCCTATAGGGACTGTCAAAAAAGGTAATTTTGCACTTCGCAGTTTTTTCACTGTTTTGTAGTAAGGCAGTAATTCTTTGTTAAAGCTTAGGCAGAAAATCCCTCGGCATCACATGATGAGAGGAAAATTATAACTTATTAAAAAAAAAGTATTAACTTATACAGGGTGGAATTTTGTAATGCCACTTGGAGGGAAAGTACTCTTAATACTGCAGATAGAAAATTTAACTCAAAGGAAACATTCCTTTATTTTTGAATAGAAAGCAAACTGCATTCAAAGATTTTCGAAAATTCTCGTCTCCCCGGGTGTCGAAGAGGGTTATGGGACATCTCGCCCACGAAAAAACTGGCCCACAGGCCAGATGTCACCTTTTTAAAATGTGAATGGGTATATTCGCCCGGACCAATTTAGTAGAACGTCTTCTATCAAATAGTAAAGGAATATTTCGGCAAAATCAAAGTGGTATAATATATGTACTTAAATAATCCTCCTGCCTAGAATTATTATTTAAGTACATAAATAATTATATTTATTACTTTGAACTTATGCTTGCCTAGTACTTTTGGTGATTATATTATTATTGAACAGATTTTGAATTAAAAATATACGATTTTGCCGAAATATCCCTTTACTATTTGATAGAAGACGTTCTAATAAATTGGTCCGGGCGAATATACCCATTCACATTTTAAAAAGGTGACATCTAGCCTGTGGGCCAGTTTTTTCGTGGGCGAGATGTCCCATAACCCGTCGAAGAGGGGGATAAATTAATTTTCGTGGCATTACAAAATTCCACCATTTGTATACTGCTATTAGAAAATCTGAAAAATATAACTTTTCTCATTTTACAGGTTTAGAATATCTACATCAAAACTGGATATTGCACAGAGATTTGAAACCTAACAACTTACTTATAAACCGAGAGGGTATCCTGAAAATTGGTGATTTTGGTCTTGCTAAGGCTTTTGGGTCTCCAACCAGAATCAACACACATCAAGTGGTAACCAGATGGTATAGGTAATGAATAACATTTTTTTTTTTATCTATCTATTATTATAAAGTTGAATGAGTTAGTTTGGTTGAATGCACTAATCTCAGAAGCTATTCTAATTGAAAAAAAAAACTTTGTGGCAGATAGATGGCTGGACGGATGGCGAATAGTTTAATTGGGCCAAATAGTCTCATTCCAGGCGAGATAAGATAAGGTAATTCTACATCGGACCGAAAACGCCTGGAAGAGCTTTTGGTCCATGAAAGACCTGATGAAGGACTTTCCTTTGTTGCTACAGCGGAAACTCATGGACGTTTGCATACTCCCCATCCTCACGTATGGTGCACAAACTTGGTCTGACAAATCTTCAAGTCCACACTCGCGGTTTGCCAGCAACCGATGGAACGCAGTATTTTGGGAGTCACAACTCTCAGACCGCATAAGGGTACCGGCTTAAGCCGATTCCACATCTATCGACGCGGAATCGGCTTAAGCCGGTCAAAAAAATCCTTTATGGCAACGTAATAAGGGTGTTATACCATTCGCACCGGCTCGGCTCGGACGACGCGACGCGACGTCGGCCGACGGCCGTACGGAGTAATCGACTACCGATATGCATGCGAACATCCGTCGCGGCAGCTGATCGGCGGTAAGCCGAATAGTGTGGTGATACGCACTCGGCTTAAGCCGGTTCCGCGTCGATAAATTTGGGAGTAGCCTAAGGAAACACAGTACTGCGTTCCAAGCTGAAATGGGACTGGGCTGGCCACGTATGTCGAATGTCATACAATCGCTGGGCAAAACATACATCAGATTGGGTGCCAGAAGTGAGCTTGACGTCGTGGCAGGCCCAAGCGAAGACGGCGAGATGACTTGGACCGCTTTATGAATGACTGGACCACGGTCGCAGAAAGCCTTGAGAAGTAGAAAGAGTGGAGGGAGGCTTTCGCCCAGCATCCCCACTATGGGCTGATATAATAATATTAATAAAAATATCATAAATTGACTTTTCTCTCTTCAGGTCACCTGAACTATTATTTGGAGCTAGACAATATGGCACAGGTGTAGATATGTGGGCAATAGGCTGTATACTTGCTGAACTACTATTGAGGGTGCCCTTCTTACCTGGAGAATCGGACCTAGATCAGTTGTCAAGGATTTTCCAAGTATTTGGCACACCAAGTGAAGAAACTTGGCCGGTGAGTAATTATTTATTGTAAGCCTATTATTGTCGGGCAAGCCGCAATCGCGGCGCTAAGACACCCCTCTTTGAGGAGTGGCTGGATAGGTCCTCACCGGACACGGAAGTTTCGGGAGGTAGGTACCCTTTTCAGGAATATTTTTTACCAGATTCTTCGATAAGGGTTAGCTCGGACCAAAACGTGTCGCTGGGCGCACATTTCAAAAGAGTTACTCAAATTCTAACTCTATTTCTTACACGAAAAGGTACATCTTTCGCAAACAGTGCGCTGCTTTTTAATAGCGACTCAAAATCTAACTTTATTTACTACACGAAAAGATACACGTTTGCAGCATCGGCGCGTAATGTCGCGCCGCGTTGCGTCTCGGTGTGTACCTTCTAAAAAGGTGCGTCTAAAAATGTGTGAGCCAGCATTGCTTATGTTTTGATTTTACGGCCAAACCAAATATGACTGGGCCACACTCAAGATATTGTTATTTGCATAGTCTGGCTGCAATTGCTGGCAATTTTATTACAGTCATACATTGCAGCTTAAATATTGCCCATATAGAAGCACCTTAACAATCACACTTTCAATTCCAGGGTATGAAGAACTTGACCGACTATGTGCAGTTCAAGATATTTCCACCGCAACAGCTGCGCCACATATTCAGTGCCGCGTCAGACGATCTGATCCAGCTGATGGAGAGCCTCTTGGCTCTGTACCCTCCTAGTCGGTGTGACTGCACGCAGGCGTTGCAGATGCCGTACTTTAGGTATGTTTAGTTAGATATTTGTAATATCTGTCAGTGTCGCGTTAAAACGTGTAAACATTGGACTCTTTCAAATGTGTGCATTGACCCACACTAAGAATTTGTCCTATGTTGTGTTTACAAACATTTAAACTTACATACACAAACGCCCAGATCCGTTACAACTACAATAAAGGGATTGAACTCGCGACATGAAGCGCACCAAACCCAAACTCTCCACCACTACACCAGCCGTGTAGTCAAGACTGCGATGAGATAAATATCTAGACACGCGACTGAGCGTGGCCAGCCAAGCACAGGCTTTATCTCTTCAATTACTTATTTAACCCATTAAAATTTATTTTGCGCTGAAGAACTTCCCATAATAAATATTATATATTTTTGTTTCAGTAACAAACCAGCTCCTTCAGTAGGCTCGAAGCTGCCGATGCCATCAAATATTAGCAAAATAGAGATAGATAAACCATCACTCAAGAGAAAGCTTCTTGAAAACATTGATGGAGGATCCTTAGCAAAGAGACTACAGTTTTGACCCACAAACAATTTAATACATTCTTAAGTACTGCTGGATTTAGTACATTGAAAGAAAGTGCAATTTACTTTATATGATTGATGATAAGATTAGGGTTTGACGTAGATTGTGCACTTCGCAAATAGTGCAATTGGCGCAAAATGTGCATTTCGCAAATCATGCCCTTCTCAAACTGAACACTCCTCAAAATGAATCTGAAAATTATCATAATGATTCAAAACCGCTTCATTAAATTTTTTTTTTGCACTAGAACGTGATTATTTTCACACGAAACTACAGTTAATGTGCTAAAGTCGTGCAAAATAATATAAAATAAATTGTAAGTAATCGGTTTTTACTTTGAACTATGATATTCACATGCACAATTTGTGAATTGCACTATTTGCGAAGTGCACAATTTGCGTCAAACCCGTTGATTGTAATGACTTTGACATTGGGGTAAAAGAATAGATGAAAAACACAAATGTGGGCTTGTTACATGTAATTTCAGGGGTTTACTTCGTGCAATGTTACGAGGTGGCTAAATATAATTCCACATTCTATAAAATATACGCGAAATAATATATTTAAAGCTTGTCAGATGATTTATGTGAGTGAATTAAATAATTATGTAATCGAAAGAACCGGTTACAGTTAAGCCATGTATTCACTGTGCAACAGTGTTTCGGATACACAGTTTCTGAAACAAAATGATTTGTTTCAGAAACACGTAGGTTTTGTTTCTGAAACAGAGTTTATAAACAATTGTTGCTCAGTGAATACGTGGTTTTTTGCAAATTAAGTATTTGAAACTCACGATGTATTACCTAACCTTGCAAATGTATTGTTTTACGATAACATATTTTTCAGATGATTGTAAAAAAAACAGACTAAACTGATTCTACCAATTGACAGAACTGAACTGCAAAGACTTGCTGATAATATTAACTTTTTATTAATAAGAGAAAATATAGATTTGATATTAAAATATAGTTTTATTCCATAAAAAAACAATGATAATTGCAAATACAGTACAGTTTATAGTAAAAATAATCTTTCAGTTATTGCTTATTTTTCTATGCACCAGAATTTACAGAACATTAACGAAATTACTCTAATTAAGGATTATTTGTAATGTTAATATAATCATGATTACAATATGAACACGTTAGCAATTACAATATAAAAAAATACTTCTAACCTGTAACTGGAATGTATTGCAAGCTAATTGTTAAAGTAGTAGCAAACAATAATCATCGAACAGTTACCGACGATATTTTGTTACAAACACTCGAACGATCGAAATGTTGTAACTGGACAGTCTCATGAACACAACGACGACACTGGAACGTCGCAAATTGTCGTATGTTACACACACCCACGTTTATTTGGGCAGGGGAATCGATACTGATCTGTAAGTAAACAACAAAATGCCAATAACTAAGACGCTGCTGGCCCACACAGGTGGCAAACTATAAAACCCTCTGTAGATTTTCAACTTTATTCTTTAGAGCAGTGTTTCTCAAACTGTGGTCCGCGGACCCCTGGGGGTCCGCGAGTATATGTATGGGGGTCCGTTGTGTCATCTCTGGTTGCATACATAAATGCTATGTCTCTAAATCGCTGCGCTTAACACAGCGAACGAGCGCCAACGTGCGGTGAGCAAGACTGAATGAATATTGAAGTGAAATAAGTACGTGCGTCTATACAAAACATACACAGAAACAGATTACAAGTCGAATCTGATTTGAGATTACAAATAAATAATTATTTTATTAAAGGGGTCCGTGGAAACTGTGCTTGATTTCCTAGGGGTCCGAGGCTGAAAAAGGTTGGGAAACGCTGCTTTAGAGCATAAATAAGAATCTATTTAAGACTACGGAGCGTTTTCATTTATCTTATGCCACTTGTGTGGGTCCTCTGGACGGCACTGGCGATTTGCGATGGATTTTCAGAATAGCAAACTGTCAATGGCTTTCTATACAGACTGATAGGGAAAATAATTCACAGCAGACGTTCTGTTATTGCTTGTCGAAAGTGAAATATCAACTCGTTATCTCTAACCGACCACGATTAGAGACGCGCAATATGTGAAGACAAGCGCTATGCACGAAAATATTTATTGCTATATAGTGAAATGTAAAAATGAAAGCATAACACAAACGAGTTCATTCTCCAAATAGTGTAGGCAGTGCGGACGATGTGTGCGTTGGTGGCTCGGTCTGGATTAGCTGGCAGGGGCGACGGTCTTTTCCAAATCACCACGTCACGGCACTGCATATCAAATCCTATATATAAACAATAAAAACTTTATATTATTTATTAAAAATATACGCTAACCGTTATACAAAAAAAAAACTTGAGAGGTGTCAAGGGACACCCGGATGGAACGAAGTTACTGTATACACTCAACAAAAATAATCGTCGCGACTCCACTCCACTCCACTCTTTGAGCTCCAGCACCCTTTCACAACGCGCGATAAGGAACTTCGTTCCAAAAAACAAATACAAGAGTATACTTAAGAAAAGAGTATGTAAGGATCATGGCAGGTTGCGATTGCCTACCCTCATGGGAAAAAGGGTTGTGTTTATGTATGTATGAATGTTGTTTCTGTTTGTTTTTCATGCCGTTTGGGTGGTGAAAACCATGATCAGACAGTACAGCACACGACTTGGTCTGAAAAGGTGCCGCGCTTGATAGGCCGAGACTCCACCCACCAAAGCTGTGCGAGTCGAGACGTGTTTTGAACAACCAATAGAATTGCGTTGCCGGAGTGGAGCTGTGTCAATAACGCAATTCTATTGGTTGTTCAAAACACGTCTCGACTCGCACAGCTTTGGTCGAGACGTGTTTTGAACAACCAATAGAATTGCGTTGCCGGAGTGGAACTGTGTCAATAACGCAATTCTATTGGTTGTTCAAAACACGTCTCGACTCGCACAGCTTTGGTGGATTCTCGGCCTTATAGCGGGAACTCTGTATTATGTATTTACCCTTGTATTTATAAGAATGACGGCTATCATGTCCTGCTATCCGCGATAATACCGCAGCGGTGTCGTGCCTTAGGAAAGCGTTTACAATACCCTACCTGCCCACCTGCCCTGCCTACCCTGTCTGTCTGCATCTTTGCTTATAATTCATGTTATTAATTTAACTCACCATTGTCCCCATGATCGTTAGGCCTGTGTGCGACTATTTTGCTCTTCTTATAGGCAGTCTGTACACAAAAATTTTATTGGTCCATCTTTGTTTTCTTACAACTAATTTTTTTTCTATTAAAAAGCTTAATTTTCATGCAGCATAAATTCACACTTTCTGTAGGCAAACACAACATTTTAGAATAATTAAAGTTTTTTTAGAGGATTTTTGCAATGTTCAAAGCGCCAATTCATAGGTGAATATTTTGTTAAATATTGTGTAAGCCATAGAAAGTATGAAAAAAAGTACAAGCGAATGAAGTGGCCTGAGAACATTGTCTGATATACATTCACATTTACCTTGGGCGTGTGAGATACCACTGATAGTCTTCCATATACACCATATTTGCGTTCGTCTTCGGGCCTAAGTGTTCCCATTTTTTTCATAACTAAATAGATCTGCAAGCAAAAATGTTAAAGAATTTTATGTTAACTTTTTTTTGGAAGTCTGCTACTCGACTCTAAAAATTTCAAGATTGAGAACTCTGTATGATTGATCATTCATTCTTTACGTAAGAGTACTACCCCTCCTTAGGGCGTAGTTGCGAAATAGTGAAACAGTTTGTAAGAAAATACAGGCTTTCATAATTATTTTCAATAGGAAGTAGCTGGCAATACTTCATCACTTAAAATATGTTGCCAGTTACAAAAATAAAGATGAAAATAAAAATAAAGATGTTTCTCCTCTTTGGTGGTATAGTTCGTTGTTTCTTACCTGTTCTAACATGCCGTAACTCCTTATAAGGAAGTCTCTCTGAGCTAGTAGGTTAACTCTCTCACGTTCCTCTTTCTCCACTATAGGATCAGGTTCAAAGAACAAAGCACGTACGCAGGCTTGCACTCGATTACCTAAAAAGTTTGCAATTTTACATTATTTATCAAGAATTCGGACGAAAACTGTTTCATATCTATACATTTTCTAGGTATACATATAAATATAAAAACCGGCCAAGTGCGTGTCGGGCCACGCACAGTGTAGGGTTCCGTAGTTACCCATCAAAATACTTATGCGTACTAACTAAACTGATTCGCTGAATGTAATTTTAAAAAGAAGAATTTTCAAAATCGGTCCAGAAATCTTCGAGAAATCAGGGAAAATACATAAGAAAAAAGATTAGGACGAATTTAAAACCTCCTCCTTTTTTTGAAGTTAGTTAAATAGTTGACGATAAAAACCTACCTATCCCCAAAAAACATACCGTAAAAACATACCTATTAAAGCTGTAAAAATAAAGTTGACAAACTTACATTTGCAGTTGATTTATTTTTTCTCCGATACATTTTGTTTAAGAAAAATTTAATCAAGTAGGTACATTTTATAAGTTGGTCGACTATTACTCGTAAAGATGTAAAGCCTACTTAGTCATGATAATTTTCTTTTAAACTTCGTTATATATACTACTATTGTGAATTTTTTCACACCCCCAAACATAACCGTTTAGCTGGTAGAGGGGGGGGACACTCGAATCGAGCAAAATTTAGCACTTTAAAGCTTAAAATTTCACAAACGAATTTTTTCATCAAAAAACTGTTAATGGAAACTATCATTATTTTTTAAAGGCCTATTTAATGATACCCCATACTAAGGGGTACGCGAGAAAAAAAAATATCCTCACTTCACGTGTAAGTACAGGAGGTACCCTAAAAAAAAATATTTTACGAGATTTTATTTTACCACTTTTTCGGCACAACAAATCCGTATATTCACACCAAATTACAGCTCTCTAGTACTGTGCGTCTCTGAGCTAAACTGCGGACAGACGGACGGACGGACATGGCGAAACTATAAGGGTTCCTTGTTGACTACGGAACCCTAAAAATTGGAGTGTCTGTTTCTAATATTTAAATAACCGTTTTAACTACATGCATACCAATATAATTATGTAGGTATACAACGTGTAACGTTAATAGCGCAAAACATCTCGTGGGGTAGGTCAGCCCATGTTGACACTGAGCGCGTCAAAACATCAAGATTTTTTTTCTGCTTACACTCCGCGCAGGAGTAAGTATAGACGGCACTAGTGTGCGAGCGAGAGACGACACGCCATCTTAAATGGCGGCGCTTATCCGCCGCCATTTAAGATTCCTTTCTTCAATGAACCGGGTTATAAGATTACTAACCGGTTGCTGTGAAAGCGACGGTTTGGCGGACAGCTTCTTATCCTTATCATCTTTGCGTTTCTGTTCTTTCTCCACTCGAGTTGGTTTAGATTTAGTCGTTTTCTCCGTGGTAACAACTGTGGCAGTGGCAGCAGTTGTGGTGGAACTTGCTTCTTCAATGGGCTTCTTTTCACCTTCCTTATTAGTTTTAGGCTGTGATGGTTTCTTCAGAGCTTCAGCTTTAGCTTTCGTTTGCTGTAAACCGGTAACTTAGCATGAAGTGTTAAAGCCCGAGAAGTTCCAGTGTGGGAAAGAGACGAAGCTATACAAGTTGTCTAGCGCCACCTCGCGCTCTCACTGTACCTACTCCGGATTTAAGGTCATGGTAGGCAACCAGTACCCTTAGCACGAATTTTCACTCTTTTACTTTACAGTATTTACGGCGTTTCTTGTATGAAAAAAATAGAACAGCGCCTCTGGTGTGTGAAGAAGGAACTAAGGTTTACCTTGAAAATTGTCAACTTGAAAGTGTCAAAGTTCCAGTTTACGTCTCAAATACTGAAAATTCGTGATAAGGGTATGTATCCAGGAACTTTGATGTTTCTTTAAGTAATCGTTTAAAAATCTGGAAGAATTTGGTACGGGTATATGGTGCGTAGAGTGTACCTGAAACTCTTCTCGTTGCAGGCGCGTGCAGTCGCCGCGGGCGCGAGAAGAAGCAGTGCCCGTGTACAACGAACCCGACGGCTGTTGGAATAGCGACGCGTACTGCTCGCCTACCGGATATACTCGTCTGTTGACACATAATACAAAAATATACCACGTAACCACGTGCAACTCAGATCAGCTATGCTATTCTCTATATGACGCTATGACGAGTCTCAGAGCCTGTAATGTAATTTTAACTTAATGTTCTAGGCCATAAAGTTGAAAATCCACTAAAGACAAATCGTAGCTGCCTCTGCGGTCTTTAATTCTGGCCGAGTCCTCAGGTGTTATAAAATAACTGTTCCTTTATTTTGTTCAAACTTAATCTGTACATTATTTCTGCAATCTTTAACAAGAGCTGATAATTAGCTCTGTTGACAAGTTGTTGTCAAGAGCTGATGATTAATCTGTGGCTTTAGTTCCATCAGGCGTGTGATTGTCAATTTTTATAAAAATTATTAATTTTTATTACAAAATGTTAGCTAGAATGATATGATGATATGTAGCCAAAGGAAAATGAAACTACATAATTCATAAGAAACAAGAAATATATTCAAACGGGACCTTCAATTTAAAATAGATTTCTTTTTTTAGTACGTTGATAACATGGAATGTACCTAAAATTTCCCAGATGCGACTCCTCCCATTGTATTTGAGTTTGCCATGGACTTTTTTCTGGTTCTTTTTCTTCTATAGGTGTAAATTCTGCAAACCTGTAATGTTTTCCAGTTTTATCGCATCATACTGTATATCTTTTGTAGCCATGCGTCATTTTATAGTAAGGGACGAAAGAAAATGGAACGATAAACGAAAACGCACTATAGTCGATTTTGTTCGTTCATGTCGTAGTCTTTACTAGATTTTCAGCTTTACACTCTAAGGAATAAAGTTGAAAATACATTAAAGACTACAGAGTGTTTTTATAGGTCACCAATTGTTTGTGGGACACGTCTGTCTGATCTCTTGTCTGTTTCGAACGTAATATCTGATAAGCGTGAAAGTAACTTAGTGTTGTATTACAATCGTCTACTCTTTATTTTGTCAAGATAATTATACTAACTTGTTGGTTTGTAGGAGCCGGTCTCGTATCCTCTTGCGGTCTTCCTCAAGCACTCGTCTTTTGTCGCACTGCCATATATTGAGCATGGTGAAGGTGTCCGTCAACAACCCTTCCTTCACCTCGCGATCCAGCTGCGTATCCGTGTGAAAACTTGGCGAGTGATTTACCTACATAGAAAATACGGATCTATTAAAATGGTCTAAGGGACATGGGTATTTGCTTCCAACTATTTCGGTGTATTACTCTTCATACTTGAAAAAAAAAAGAGTTTTTAAATTCATTTTCAAAATGTTCGCAGTTTCATTTTTGATGTTGTCAGTGACATTCAGAGGTTTCAAAGCCCACTTGATTGAAAGGTCTTTTGAACAATTTTAATTTACGTTCACATTTTGAATGCTATCTTGATATCTAACTTTTTCTGTAACCAATCAACGACCGAAATTGCTTCTCCGATTCTTAAAGACGTCCAATTACAAGTAGCGGTCAAAACAGGAATGAAGCTTGAGATGAGATAGAATAAGTATTAATTTCGGGTGTCAGCCAACAAGACGAGAATTATTTAGAAACTTCTTAATAAAACATAATTATGTGCCGTTAAAATAAGAAAGAGCCAGCGTCCAGCATATTTCTTAGTTCTAGCATACCCCTCATGCACTACCGAAATGAATAAAGTCAAGAAATTCTTACTTCCAATATATACGGATGTAGCTTGTGGTCTAGAAGAATATCGAAGCCCAATATTTCAAAACAGGCGTGTACCTGCAATACACAACAACATAATTATATTTTTTAGGATTAAAAGATGGCACATGAAGTTTGTTCTGAAAAAAAAAAAAGCCTAGTACTTATAGTACCTACGAACTACTAACTGGAAATCAGAATAATGTCAGAAACATTTGAAGCGCACAATGGGAAAAATGTAAGCCTTGAAAGTCAGGTTGTTAACATAGTCCTGTTTTATCAAGGGCTTAGGTGAATTTGAATAGAGAAAGAAATGGCAAAAGCTCTATAAAATCAGCTTTTTTTGTAAAATATGTATGTCATTAGAAATAGGTAAACGTATGGTAGGTTTATGTATAATATGAATCAGCGAATGAAGTCTAAATACATTAAAAATGTCACATCAAATATTTAACCGAGGCTAGTTCTACTGATATTCTTAGCATGAAGGGCGGCCATCAGTTCTTTCCCCCAAGTTTTACGCTGCATTTCTATTCTTTTTAAGATGGCTGGTAGATAATATCTAAATTCTACGAAAACCTAATAATAGTCTGTTACTCCTGAAAATTATATCGGTTGGTAGTTCCATAAAAGCATACAAAGCTTAACTACACTCAAATACAACTATAAAACAGAAAAGAACCATGTCATGCGAGGGAAAACACGCGTGGTAACTGTGCTTCAGTATCGGCCACGCTGATATTATCGTCTTCACGATCACTTGGTCTATCGCGTGCCATAAACTGTCCAAGTCCACACCTTGCGAGAGCAGGATCTTGTTCAAAGTTGATATCTTGCTGATGAATGGAAATTCATCATGACTTTAGATTCGATTAGGAGGGTTAGGATTGTGTTTAGTCTAAGGCACCTATGCCATCACCGACGGTTCGCGAAAAGAGAGAAGAGCTTGCAAGTAAAAATCAGGTTGTGAGCAATCGTCAGCAAGCAAATAGTTCATTTTTTTTCAGCAATTACTTATTAGAAGCTTTTGTCGCTGTGGCTGATTGGTAGTTTGGTACAGAGAATTCTCATCGGCAATGTGTTCACGCCGTCTTCGGGTTTGGTACAACTTACTTTGTATGCAACTTTATCGCGAAAGCAGTCCATAGTTAGGTGCTTCTTTTTACCCGACTATTCGGTGATGGTACAGATGCCTCAAACAGTTTTTTTGGAAACGAAAATTCCTTTCTCTGACAGTGGTGATTAATTGATCAATACTCCGTAGACCGATTTTATCCAATCCATAGCGTACCTTCCAATTTTGTGCACAAACATTCTGGCGTCGATTCAAAATCGAAACAACATTGTTTAGTCATAGAAAGGAAATTCCATTTTTTAATTATAATGTGTTTAGACAGGAAAAATGGAATAGGATTTAGAGCTCTCATTAGGCATTTCATACAAACACTATCTAAATTCATTCCGCCACTTGTAATCTACAAAATGTAATATTACAGAAGAATTCTCACCGTTTGCTGCCCGCTTCGGAATCATACACGTAAGTGCGACTGTGTTTATTCAGCGCGTAATTAGTTAGGTGCATAAACACATTAGTCGTATTGTTCACGTTAGGATCCGCGTACCGACTTGTTGCAAACCTAGATGACAAAATAATACGAGTTGAGTAATTTAGTAACTAGCTTTATCTCATTTTAGGTAGCATTACTAAAACATAGAAGGTACAGGATCCTTTACTAAGATTTCAGTTAAGCATTCAATTCGGTTGCACATACAGTGCTTAAATGCAGGGTTAGAGACAGTGCATAAAATATTTCAAATATAATTAAAAAAGAGTTCAATTCGTTCACTCAAGAGTTTCCAATTTTTTTTTTACTGTGGAGACTCTTGAGTTAAAGAAAAATCTAGGGATTGCTCAGGGTAGTATACTGAACCCCTTCCTTCTTTGTCAACTTTACAACAATGAGTAAATGCTACTGATTAATTTCATTTGAGTTTAAATAATATGCAATTTTTTTTACTTAGGAGCTACTTATCACATACCTTACAAGTCCTTCATTATAGACAAAAATTCGGAGAGGATCGCAGGACGTTATAAGTGTGTAGACTCTTATGTCAAATTTATAGCCATCTACCAGATATGGCTTTGAAAGATATACCTGAAATCAATTACAGTACTTTTGTTTTTTAATGAAACAGAGCATGCAGTTTAGCATACAACTTTGCACAAGCTGTTATCATGACTTTTGTACATTATCTTCATGATACAATACTGTTACTTAATTCTGCAATATATTTCTAGTAGGAAAAATACAATTTATGAAATTCTTTATTAAATATTGGTCAAAGTTACCTGACAAATTAGTTTGTCCGTAGGTTTAATGTCTTTTAGGGACTTTGTCAAATAGATACCGCGGCCTTGGCTCCCACACTCTGGTTTTATAATAAAAGTCTTATTTTTACGCGATTTGCTGTAGTTTAATGCTTCACCGAAACTGAAATACAATCCATTTTTGTTGAGCTTATGCTTTTTATACTTTTTTGCTAACATTGAAAAATCCGTAAAATTTCGGAATCAATTAAGTTCATAAAAGTACTTACTCTGCAGGCAAGCACCAAGTTTTCGGAAAAAAATTGTATTCCTTTGGATAAATTTTTTGCATTCTGTTTAAATTGCGTGCTAACAAGTCTTTCCTAAAAACACCATAGAGATTAAAAACGAAATGATTCCGATTTAAAAAGTTATTTTGAAAACTTTATATGACAAAACAAAGTAATAATTTTACCTGCAGATTTCTAGCATTCCAGGAAAATGGTTAATCCGCTGAAACCGCTTCATCTCTTTGGCTCTTTCTACAGAGACACTCATATCAGTCCAGTAGAAGTTCCAAGCATCTTCTTCCGACACTTCTCGCATTCCAAAAGCACTGGCAACTTTCCGTATTGATTCATATCGGCAGTTTGTGAGACAAATTGATATTTGAGATCTGCAATGCAGAAAAAAATTAATAGTAAAAATTATCATTAAGCAGAAAGGAAAGTTTGGAAGGCATTTTATTGTAATCGCAAGAAGTATGTTTGTTTATGAAACTGTATATAAAATATTGTCTGGTTGCATGGCATATAATAATATGTAGTGTGAGCTGATAACTCACTCCTCCACTCCACAGTGTTTGAAATAATCCACAGGCAGGGGTTTCTGGTCTAAAAAATGTTTTACAATGTTATATTTACTACAAAATAGCAGCCAGCTTAGTGGCTATGTTTAATATTTTAGTTGACTTGTAAATGTGGACAGATGTAGGTATCTCCTTGTAAAAAGTTTTAAGTAAGATATATCATTACCTCCTTCTTTTCTTTTTCTTTCGTGTTGCCTCTACAGGTATAATGGGTGCGGTCTGTGAAGTTGGCTGAGATGTGTCATCTTCACCAGCTAACTTGGTGTCATAGCTACGCATAAGCATTGATGCTATAGTCTCAGCATGTTCTTTTTCCTCTTTTGCTTGCTGATCAGCTGTTGCTTTTCCATCTACATGAGAAAGAAAATATTATATTTATCTTTTATCTAAGAACATAAAAAATCCAAGCACAGCTCCAAATTGGCTAATTCTTTTTTGTTCACCTTACTTACTTTTTTATCATTATGAGAGGGTTCTTATGGAAGAAACTTTTGGAAGATTGTATTTTAATAAATACCTATTTAGCTTATTTAAGATGGCATAACTTAATTTACCTGTATTCTTATACTTACTTACCTATTGAAGAAGCGCTTATCTCTAATATTTTGATTAAAAGAGTTTAAACAGAGATAAATGCCTAAATTATGTTTTCATGAAAGCTAGTTGCAAGCAGAGTTTACTGTCTTAAAATAAAAAGAACCAAATATTTGAAATCTCACCGTGCACTTTTTCATTCTTTCTCTTATTTGCCACTGCATGTGTTTGTTTCGGGCTGTTTTGTGAATGTTGATCCTCGCCACGCAAGAAAGTGTCTTGTAAATCCACCTACAAATGTTGAGGATTGTACAACCAGCAAGAGAAACATTAATCAATTAAGTATTCATATTGTATTAGTCATACCTCCATTTGCAGCAATGAATTCTTATTAGTGATAACAGTCGGCCTAAACGCTAATCTTAGGCATCCTATGGTGTGCAATAATATCGCTCAGTGCTTAAAAATAAGTCACTTAGTAACGCTGACCTAAAACAAGAATTACAAACCGCTAAAACAGGATTAACTGTAGTAAAACAATTGATTGGCTCGACGTTCATATCATCGCTAAACGTATTACTTTCGTCTCACCAATCTTGGTTATCTAACTAGTAATTTCATTAAAATTTTGCGAGAGACATTATTGGAAACTGTTTTTTGTTTTTGTTTCATGTCAGCTGTCAAAATAAACCGAAACTCTATTTCCGCTCTAGTAACCATGGAAAGTTTCACACACAAACTTCCGGAAAATTGGGAAACGGATATGACCATAGGCCTTTTGACAGTGTGTTTAGAAATGTCTATGGGAACCCATATTTTGTCTTTGGTCATCCAAAAACAAAAATATTTTAGTGGCAACACTTGCCATTTTTTAGCTTGTTCATTGAGTGCGGTCCAGCAATAGAATTTCATAGAGAAATCTATTAGTGACAAACTTCGCATGTGTTACGTGGGAATCAAATTAAACTCTATTTTTCACACAATAAAACATAAATGTGCTTGTGATCTAAGCTTTCGAAGTTCTAACAAATTACCAAAGTGGGCCGTACCCTCGGCCGTCAACTTACACAAATCGTCAAATTCTACATT
Source organism: Agrotis segetum (assembly GCA_036375495.1). Taxonomy (NCBI): domain Eukaryota; kingdom Metazoa; phylum Arthropoda; class Insecta; order Lepidoptera; family Noctuidae; genus Agrotis; species Agrotis segetum. The sequence goes on along the minus strand of JAQSVV010000301.1, from coordinate 211,928 downwards.
CTTGTACATATTTCTGCTTTTCCGCCAAAGTACAGAGTCATTCTAGATTTGCCAAAATGGCAGAGGGACAGGACGAACCCAAAAAAATTACAATTACAGTAAAAACACCGAAAGAAAAACAGCAAGTGGATATAGAAGAGGATGCTGACGTTAAAAAAGTGAGTACGGCGCCGCCAGAAACTTCGCTCATGGCGTAATAACATAGATATTGCACACGCAATCGCTGACGACATTTATTTATTTCATCGGGAACGTAAAATGTGACTTGGTTGTTTGATTTTAGCTGAAGGAAGTGTTGTCCCCTAAATTCAGTGCGGAACCGGAGCAGTTATGTCTCATATTTGCCGGAAAGATCTTGAACGATGCCGACTCCCTGAAGCAGCACAACATCAAGGACGGGCTGACAGTCCACCTCGTGATAAAAACGCCTCCCAGGCCTGAGCCTGAGGGCGCACAACGACGCCCGCCAGGTATTGAATTGCTTACATCCTGTCATTACTGTAAAACATGGGTTGGCACAAAGTGAAGAGAGGTATTGAAGAAATTTTGTTAAAATTACTAATTCAATTTCTCTTAGAAGTTTGCATATCCTGATGCAGATATTTGTATATTGAAATGCACTATTAATCAATGTGAAGGAGATTACTTAAACTAAGCCTAGTACACAGTACAATTCATAGTCATATTCAAAATTATTCAATGTAATTACAATTGGGTCAGTGACTAATTAATGTATTCAAGTAACATTGAGTTTTGCAAGAGACTAGAACAATAGAGTACAAAGTATGCAATCAATAAAGAAGATAAAAATTCCCTAACAATGTAATGAGAACTGAATATTTTCTTATAAATGATATACCTACTGTAACCGACAAAACATAAACAAGGCCTTTCATGAACTTTCTGCATAAAAACTTCTTGTTTGATAAAAAAAAGATAATACCTACCATGATAACATGCACAGTGGAGGTAATTTTTTTAATAGATAGGGTGAAAATGTTTCTAAAAGTTTGAAAACTTTTACTTACACTGACACATATAGAAATACAAAGTGTCTGTTATTATTGATACTTCAGCTAGATCTACCTGTAGCTCTTACTATTACAGATAAAGCAGAATGTGTCTATTTATTTGAAAATAAGCGATGGCCCAATGGTTGTCTGTGTTTGGCTACTGGTCAGTTTTCTTGAGAATAAGCCTTTGCCCTATAATGGGTCAAAATAGGCTTGTATTCAATATTTTATCCATCATTAAACTGGTAGTACCTCTAATTTAGTAACACTAGAACTATCTGTTCTGTTCTGATCTACTTTGTTATAATGTATACTAATAAAATTACACTTCAATTTGTTTAATGAGAATCACAAGTGTTTGTTTTGTTCAAATTGCATCACTTTCTCAAAGAAAAGAGCATATAGATTCTATGTTTGAAACTAGATCCAATCATACTTTTGATATAGATAAAGTTTTCATAACCAAGTTTTGTTTCTGAGTAATTCTTAACTTGTCACTTCTAAACAATGTGTAGTTTCATCATAGTCATACTAATTTCATCATTTATTTGAGACCGATGATATATTGTGTCCAAACATTATGAAAACTTTTTTGGCATGTACCCAGACTTGAATTAGAGTGAACACAGTATTATATTATTATTTATCTCAGTGCTTCAAGCACAATGATAGCACTAGAAAGGTGAAATAGAATATTTAATTATAAGATAGACTCATTTTATAAGAAGGGTTCCATTGACAAGAATATTGTGTTTCTAAAATCTTGTTAATTAACTAATCATTTAATATTTCAGCTGATGTTGGTGCTACACCATTTGGGTTAAATTCATTGGGTGGATTAGCAGGCTTGGAAAGTTTGGGACTTGGTCAGAGTACCTTTATGGATTTGCAGGTAAAAATCATTTAAAATGTACTGTGTTTTTATCACAACCAGTTAACCATGATCAGGCAAAACAAATATCATAAACTTGGAAACTTCCTGATCACCTCATTTAACTTGTATTTATTTCACTTTTTAATTCAGAAAAACCTTTTTTTTATTAACCTTGAATGAAACTGTGAGAACCATCTTCCCTTTGTTCATTAACCTACACAATTTGTTGTAGGCTCGTATGCAACAAGAGCTACTGTCCAACCCAGACATGCTGAGGCAAGTGCTCGACAATCCGCTTGTGCAGCAGATGATGAATGACCCTGAGAACATGCGGACACTCATCACATCCAACCCACAGATGCAGGACCTCATGGCCGTAAGTTTTTCTTCGTTATACAGCATTCTCATTTTCTGGTTACCAGGGACCGAAACCGGTATGATAAATACGGGTATTTTTTCGGTAACAACCTTTTTTTCTTTTACAGGTAATTTTAAAGATTACCTTTATTATTAAAAGTGAATACATAACCAGTATTAATACCGGTTACCGAAATAAAAATTACCCCTATCTTGCACACTTCACACGTGCCGTCGGCAATAGTCACAGGGCGCGCATCGCATGTGTGTGTGACAAAGAGTCGTTATCTTTAGTTAACCGGTATTAAAACGGTAACCTGAATAGAGGTTACATTTTTCTTCAGTCTGGTTACCCAGATAGCGGTTACCTAAATCTGAAAAATAACCAAAATTCTTCAATACCGGTACCGTAATTTATAAAGGTTATCGGTCCCTGCTGGTTACTGGCATTCCATGTGCAAAATACGACTTCATTGCGGACAGCAGCTTGTTATACAATGTTATGTCACTAGCAAGTTCGTCATTGAGGCTGTCGGAAGAGATGTCCCGATTCTGTTCGATTTTTCTTAGAAAGTGACCATAGTTGTCGCCACAGAACAAACTTGGGGTGGTCACATCCAACAATAAAAAGCAAAAATTACAATCGTTCATTCGCCCCGTTTCCGTTCGGACGCTGCGTTAAACATATTGCCGATCGACTTTGATCTAGCAATGAGCAGTGCGCCGACCGTAGTGCCTAGCGACGTGGCGGAGCGTTGTGGACGCCACGTAAACACAGCAGCGGTCGGTGGCATCCGCCGAACTTTGCGCTAACCCGTTCAGTCTTTAACGCTGCTGCGTAGCGGCGTCGCACTCATTCTTTTGTACTTTTGTTATAAAAGCGGGGTGTCGTGGCGTGTTTCAAACTTCTCGCTGCCCCGCGCTAAGCCATAACTCACAGCGGCAAGATCGTGAACCGTGAAAAGCTAGTTTGAAGTAACTCACTTATTCACGCATACCTATTGCATAGCTTATAACTTTCAAATTAACGGCATTTAAATGAACTAATTTCATGTAGGCTTAAACTAATTAATTTTATTTTGTTCTATCATACAGAGGAATCCAGAGATAAGCCACATGCTTAACAACCCGGAGCTATTGCGACAGACCATGGAGCTGGCTCGCAACCCAGCTATGTTGCAGGAGCTCATGCGCTCGCACGACCGCGCGCTCTCCAACCTTGAGAGTATACCTGGTAAGTGAACTCACAGTTGTTGGTATATATCTTCCAGCTAGGCTTTTCTCTCAGATTCTATTCACAATGACTGCGTGGTGAGCGATACTGAATGCCCGGGTCGACGGCGCGTTGTGTCCCACGCGCGCCTCAAAGAGCGTCAGCATAATGACGGAAACCCCCTCTCAGAGGGCCAAAGCTTGCCGGGGTCGCGGGATTATTCCCTTACCGTAACCCCGGAACATAACAGGCTATCGAAGGACACCGTGGATTTTTGTCAGTAGAAGTCTGACAGTCCCTCCCGCCCTGACCGGGGTTGGAGGACTCATTTGATGATTTTACCACGCTAAAAAAAAAAGGTTTTTCTCTCACATTCTGTGTGAGTGATACTGAATGCATTGCAAGCATAATTTTGTGTCGTCGCAACGACTAATTCGTGAAGTGTTGCGCGATAAACAAAACGCAACCCCAACCCAACTGCACTAAGGCTCCTGTACACGATGCCGCCGCCGCCACCGCGCCGCTTTGATGTGTATACCTTCGACACCGCGCCGCCATGCCATACGCTAGTGCTAAAGCTGGAGCGAATCTACAGCTACCGGCAATAAATATTAGACATCGACCTTTAGATAAAGCTAGCAGAAAGGAGCATTGTTCATTATTTCTCGCTGGTATTTTTACACTCAAGTACTGTCAAATATCAACGATTAAAAAACGGGTTCAAGGTTACACGAACTGGTTGCAACAATTCTGATGTATCTAGCTGAGCCCGTTGTGAAAATGCAGCAGGTCCAATAAATATATTCAAGGCGAATCGAATTCTTAATTGAATAATATCAACTTGATTGAACATGATGACTTATGCAACAAAGTATTACTCTATACAGCTAGGCTAGATATACATTGGGATTACACACACTGTCAAGTGTCTATTATCATCTTTTCTGTCCATTCAACTGGTCTTGAAGATACCACTTACTGCAACAAGACGATTATTATACACAAATACTATATCGTTTTGTCAAAAATATATTTATTGCAATGACAGTTTTGGTGTCCCAGTGGCAGTTGGGACTGAGAGTGTCAATTTTCGCATTTACCACTCTGTACATGTCCCTATGGCGTCACAATCCAGAAGGCCAGAGTTCCAAACATAGTCTTCCAAAAATAAACTAAGTTATGCCAAAGTTCCAATTTTATGAATAATCAAAAGGAAATCTGACGTTCTTGCGTGTTGAATTCGATTCACTTAACTCGCTTTGACATCCTACATGGGCCCTATAATCCTAAAGATCCCAAGGGCCCCAATAAGATGGCCCTTCACCTCATATGGAAAAGATTCATAGTATTGATCACCACATTAAAAAAAGTAGATGACATATCCCAAAAATAGTGAGAAATCATTTTGAGTTTGTGAATAAGATTTCCTTTTTTTTTCTAGGTGGCTACAATGCTTTACAACGCATGTACAGAGACATACAGGAGCCGATGTTGAATGTGGCCAGCAGTATGGCAGGAAATCCATTCTCTGGATTGGTGGATAATTCTGGTAAGACATATTCTATTAGATTTTGGTAAACCCTTCTCTACTAAAAACACTGTCATGTTGTCAACCCCTCTAGAAAGAACTCTTCCAATAATTTTTAAGTACATTTGATTCAGGGCTTATATTGGTTTCGACCTCCCGCAATTTTTCTAAAAAGAGTGTCCATGGAGTTTCTTGCCCGTATAGCGATCTATTCTGTCGGAACAGGCATTGGGTACTTTCACAGTTTTTATGTCTTGTGACTGGGACTGTAGTACCATAACTTTTTAAGTGTGTATTTACATTTTTATTTGTCCTTGACAATTCAAAAGTGCCTGTAACTGGCCAACTTGAACGCAAAAGCGTTGAATTTTGTAAAGTGAGTATATTTTATTGCTTGTGACTGTACTCCCGGAACAAGCTGACCGTGCTGATTATATAGACGATCAAAGATTATTGCTGATAGTTTAGAGCATCTATCAGTTGCTTTAACCCGGCACCCTTTCTGGTCCAGTAGACGGCACGAACCCGCAGCAGGGCGCCGAGAACCGTCAGCCGCTCCCCAACCCCTGGCAGCGCGGCGGCGGCGCGGCGGGCGCGGGCGGCGCGGCCCCGCCCGGCCTCATCAACACGCCCGGCATGCAGTCGCTGCTGCAGCAGATGTCGGAGAACCCGAGGCTGGTGCAGTCCATGCTCTCGGCTCCCTACACTAACACCATGCTACAGGCCTTGGCTGCTGATCCCGATATGGCGTCTCAGCTTATCAACCAGGTGAGTTTTGATGATGAGGATTTGATTTTATAGTGAGAAATCAAATCTTGTCACTACATAGAATTTTAACTTTGCCCTGCACTAATTTCTTGCACCATGCTTACAAACATTCAAATTCACACATCCAAACACACGGACTTAAAACGACTACTTGTAGGTCTAACAAATATTTATTCCGTGCGTGTATGGATCCCGCGACACGCAGCGCAGCAGTCTATTGCTTAGTCACTCCGCCAACCGTCTGTCTTAAATGAGTTGTGTTTATAAATGAAAGAAAAACAACTGGAAACTGTGGTTTCACAGAGAGTAAGGGACTACACTCATAGCGCGACGCGAAATCGAAATCGTATCGATTGATGATATCGGTCAGATATCACACAAGCGTAAGCGTCCGGCCGAAGAAAATGTATGGAGAATCAATCGCTAGTGTTTGCTAATAGAGTCGCACGGATTGACGATATCGCTCACAGATCTCCTCGATATCGAATGGGGATGGCAACTAGAAAACGAATGGCGCTAATATAGCTAGTTCCAAGCATCGTCATTGGTTCTAATCTTATAGTGTTAGACGAAGAAAACCGTATCGACACGGAACAGCACTAATTGTCTCGCGTCATGGGAACAACCCTACGGCGTTTGACAGTTGGGTCTGTGGTAGAGTTTCCCGCGCTTATGAAAATGTTGATCGATGTTCGCGAATAGTTTAAATTAATGTTTTTATAATAAATACTTGAAGTAATTAAGTCGTGTTTAATAGATCAGAAGTGCGATTTACCTATGCTTACAAAGTAACAATAAAGTTTGGAGTGATTCTTGTTAAAAACAAAAACTTAGTGCTTTCGTTCATCTTATGTATGTCTGTAACATTTGAGATATAAAGTGGAAAAACTTTTATTTCGGATTGCAAAAATGGATGCTCTTTATTGTGCATGTGTGTAAATAACTGCTTAGAGCTTAATCTAACAAAATTTTCAAACATTTTGTGTGGGTGTTAAACATTTGCAAACTGTATGGAAGTAGTGCTTGCCTGGCGGTGGTTTCTTCATTTGGGTGTGATAAAATCAAGGCAACGGTTTGGTTGATATTCCCCTAGATCAGGAACTGTGACTTCACCTGCTTGAAATCTCCAAATTCTTCAATTGTTTGGTGAGATCCATCCATACTTTTGTTGTTAAAATAGACTGATTTTGCCTCCTTAATTATTATCATGAGACATTAATAATGGTGTTACAAAGCAAGCCTAAACTAATTATAGTGATTATCAAAGGACAAATTAAGATTAAATTAAAGTTAAAGTTTTAAAATTTTATTAAATTTCTATTGTTTTGGTGAGAAGCGTCTAAACTTTTAAAGGCAAAAGTGTAACATATACTGTATTGTTGTGTGTGTATAGTATTGTATTATTTATTGTGTTGTTTAGACCTTATTTTGATTATAACCATGGGTCGCCATAAGAAGAGGCATAGGTCTCCTAGTTCTACCTCTTGTAGTTCAAGCGATGGAGAAAAGATTATTAGAAAAAGATCTCATTATAAGAAGGATTTAAAGAAGAAAAACAGTAGGATAGAAGCCTTAGAGGGGTTGATAAGAGAATTAAGAAAGAAAACTGACTATCATACTGGAAATACATCCCAGCCCTCTATTGTACGCTATATGGGTCGCAATGATTTTATACCAGTGTTTGACCCACAGACCTCCCCGGTCTCTGTTGATCATTGGATCCGGAACTTGGAAGGAATTGCCAATATGCATGGTTGGGACGAACGCACACTCATATGTAACTGTACTGCTAAACTTGGTGGCTATGCGAAGAGCTGGTATGAACACCAAGTATCCTATGAAATGAGTTGGACTGAGTGGAAGGTAAAGTTGATTAAAGCATTCCCTTTTACTAAAAATAAACTAACACAAATAAGAGAATTAGTGAACCGAGTCAAGAAGTCTAATGAAGACCCTATTGAATTTTATTATGCTAAAGTTGGGATTGGAATGTCATGCCGTTTGAGTGATGAGATCATTACTGAAGCTATCATAGGTACACTTGGGAACCAACTATTAGAGATTGGTGCTAAATCAGCTGGATGCCGGGACACCAATTCCTTACTTCAGTACTTGGCTAGTATCAACACTTCGGTTGCTGTCAAAGAGCAAGATAAACCTGAAACTTTAGAGAAAAGACATGATGGACCAGACAGGGTGATAAAGTGTTTTTCTTGTGGCAAACCTGGTCACAAAGCAAGTAGGTGTCGCAAAAATGGAAATGACAACACAAAATGCTCATTTTGTGCAAGACCGGGTCACACTGAAGCTGAGTGTTTCAAAAAGAAAAATCAGAGCAAATATTGTTCTTTCTGTATTATTGATGGTCATACATTGGAAGAGTGCAAGAGGAAGTCGAAAACAAGTACACAAAACCATTCAGTATAAAATATTTAAACTGTAAAAAAAAAAATGTATAAAATATTCCTCAGACAGGAAGTACTTATAAGTTTCTCTGGTAGTTGATGGTGTGGAGAGGTGAATGAATTTCATGTTGTGCATGACCTACAAGACACCCTATACAGAAGGTCGCCTCGCCCTTCCACACTATGTGTATATGTGGACCACCTGGGCTCTTTTAGTAAGAGCAATGGGAAAACATTATATATTTTTGCGGTTATCGACGAATTTACTAAGTTCGTGTGGTTAGAAGCCGTTGCTATAGGTAGAGGAGAAATTACTGCATTAAGTAAACTGAGCCACACATTTGGTTATCCAATTTGAGACTTTAAACAATAGAGTTTAAATAATGTTGCGACAAAATGCCATCAAACATGTTTTAAACGCAGTGACGTCACCTAGGTCGAATGGACATGGTCGAACTTCTGCACCGAACAATTCTAAGTTCTCATGGGTGATGATCAAAAAGATCTAGCATCATAAACGTCGAGACTTCTCGTCTGATGAGAATCCGACTGAGCAGTTGTAAGTTGCTCTTTTATGAATTACCATGTAATTATTTTTCGTGTCTTATATTTCATGACGTACGATACGTATGCCTTGGGGGCTAAACCAATATCACTCTACTATAACACTTGCCTATGGGGCCTTCACAGTGTTCATTCAGGGTGCTTGCTTCCGGAGCCTTACAGCACAAATAGAGACAATTCTACCATTGCACTTGCCTATGGGGCCTTCACAGTGTTCATTCAGGGTGCTTGCTTCCAGAGCCTTACAGCACAAATTGTCTCACAACGCTTGCCTAGCGGGGCCTACACAGCGTTTATTGAAGTGTTTGCTTACGGAGCCTTATAACACAATCCTCTGCACGCTAACAAACAAATGCTTGCCTAGCGGGGCCTACACAGCGTTTATTGAAGTGTTTGCTTACGGAGCCATATAACACAATCCTATGCACGTTAAAATACAAACGCTTGCCTAGCGGGGCCTACACAGCGTTTAAATGAAGTGTTTGCTTACGGAGCCTTATAACACAATCCTATGCACGTTAAAATACAAACGCTTGCCTAGTGGGGCCAACACAGCGTTTACTAACGTGCTTGCTTTCGGAGCCAGCAGGCGATTGCCTAATGCCTACGGGGCCTAAACCATGATACCCAAGACTTGCCTACGGGGCCTCTCCATTGGGTATTCAGTCTTTGCCTTTGGGGCTAAATTTTATGTTTTACGCTTGCCTTCGGGGCCTCACAGCGCTTACATCTCTTGCCGAAAATGGTGAAGATCGCCGGCTGAACCCTGCATCGAGTACGCGGCTGATCTGGCGTGCCAAGCTGAGGACTATCTCCTTCGGGGACCGAAGGACTGCAGGATGGCCGAGCTGTTAGACGAAGAAAACCGTATCGACACGGAACAGCACTAATTGTCTCGCGTCATGGGAACAACCCTACGGCGTTTGACAGTTGGGTCTGTGGTAGAGTTTCCCGCGCTTATGAAAATGTTGATCGATGTTCGCGAATAGTTTAAATTAATGTTTTTATAATAAATACTTGAAGTAATTAAGTCGTGTTTAATAATAGGTACATTAAAATAGTACTACCTTATTGGTCGGATTAGGACATTTAGTTTGACTGACCTTCCCCATTGCATGTACGTCCTAATGACAATGCACATGATTCTCTGTTCAAAAATTCGATTGCGCGACTACTCGCCACGTGCGACCTCTTTTATCTTTGGCTCGCTTTTATGTCGTAGCAGTAAGGTGGATTTTTAAAGAGCACGGTCGAATTGCATCGCATCACTCGATTAGTAAATACGAGTGACTTAAATCGCCAACAGGGACCGAAAACCTTTATAAATTACGGTACAGGTATTGAAGAATTTCGGTTATTTTTCAGACTTAGGTTACCGCTATCTGGGTAACCAGACCGAAGAAAAATGTAACCTCTATTCAGGTTACCGTTTTAATACCGGTTACCTAAAGATGACGACTCTTTGTCACACACACAGGCGATGCGCTCCCTTTGACTATTGCCGACGGCACGTGTAAGATAGGGGTAATTTTTATTTCGGTAACCGGTATTAATACTGGTTATGTATTAATTAACTTTAATAATAAAGGTAACCTTTAAAATTACCTGTAAAAGAAAAAAAGGTTGTTACCGAAAAAATACCCGTATTGATCATACTGGTTTCGGTCCCTGATCGGCAATCTACTCGATATCGCACGAATCGCGTCGCGTCGCATCGCGCCTTGAGTAAAGTCCCTAAATGCATATTTACAAAAAATGACCAATTTTGTCTGTATAATTATGTTGTATATTAATTATTACGCTTCTGTGCCAGGAAGGTGGAGTGTTTAAAGAGTTTTAGATTATTATTTTACTGATTTTTCTTATTAAATTTCACGCAGAACCCGATGTTTGCAAACAACCCACAACTACAGGACCAGATGCGCACAATGATGCCGCAGATGTTGGCACAGCTACAGAACCCAGAAATGCAACAAATGATGTCCAACCCACAGGTCAGTTTCATGTCAGAGCTATAGCTTAAAAAGGTGCAGAAAAGCTGCTTGAATACCTGTAGATGTAGAAGATCGTAAACAGGCTGTATAAGGGCTGTACCTTAATCCAGATTTTATGCCTACTGAGAAAATTGTGATCAAAATACAATAACACCATTCAATCTGGGACTCAAATATGTCCTATGTTATTGAGGGTCATCCAAGATAGTGCATTATTTATATACTACATTAGTCTGTTTTTATAACCTGGGGCCGTATTACGACGTCTTAAAACCAGACTTATTCCGGTGAGTGAATTAGATGGCGCTAGACGACTCGTATAGCTCTGTCACTTTCACTCGCCAGAATAAGCCTGGTTTTAAGACGTTGTAATACCCCCCATGAGCATTGGTCAGAATATTAAAACGATTACCTTTTATCATTCTTACAACAGCTATTAAGCCATATTGGGACTCAATAGCAGTAAGTTTGCCAAGGCACGCACATCGCACAATATTGGTGTTAATGATATGGTTTAGGCCCTGAACGCGCTGCTGCAGATCCAGCAGGGCCTGGAGCAGCTCCGCAGCGCCGCGCCCACGCTCGTGGGCAACCTGGGCATGGGAGTGGCCACCGCCACCGCCGCGCCGCCCGCACCCACCACACAGGCGCCGCCCACCGCGCCCAACACCGCGCCGCCACGCCAGCAACAGAACCAGGAACTCTTTACGCAGGTAATACATATTATAGCATTATTACTTTCTGTCTTGTCATGAAATGTGATGTGAAGTAATGAATATGTGGAAGTGGGGAGAGAAAGATCACAAAAAAGATAGATGAAAGTTATGTTAAAAAAAAAAAACTAGTAGTGTGATGATAATCAGGGCAGCTCAGATCAAAGAAATTGGCAGATAGAACGCTCAGAACACGCGAGTGGGTCCACCAAAGTTAATACAAAATCAAATCGTATTACATTCCATAATGTTTTCTTATTGTTTTTGAGAACACTTTTACAATGGTTAAAGACACGTGACGGCATATTTTGGCAAACAACAACAACGACGCGCAACTTGGTACGACGCGTAGCTTGGTACTATCGAGACTTTTTATTCGATTTTGATTTTGTATTTACTTTGGTGGAACCATTCACGTGTTCTGAGCGCTCTATCTGCCTATTTCTTTGATCTGAGCAGGGCAGTATTTAAAATAAAACGTGTTTTACTCTAAGGAAGATAGAATACTTACACTTTGTTTTGCTCACCATACAAAGTGCAGGTACAAAGTAGATCTTATAAATTAATAAGGTGACACAATTGACATTCTTTTCAAAACAGCTTTTGGATGGATTTGAAGAGGAAGAAAAATTTACATTCAAATGATTGAATATTGTATTGTATAACGGGCTGGTATCCGCAACTCCACGTCGTATGCTCGTATTTTTTATTGAATATGTATAATGACTGTTGGAAAGACTGAGGCAATGTTTCGAAAAATACAGAATTCATAAAGAGTCCTTGAATTTGATTGTTCAATGTTTCGTATTTTTTTTTTATATTTATTTAATAATGCAATCTATCGGGCGATATTCAGCATTAGGTCGGTATTTGTAGGTTTAAGGCTTGTGCGAGATTGTTCATCAACAATGTCGCTTTTCCATGTTAATCATACTATATATTATTTACAGCAGTAGATCTTGTGGTTTTTTGCGTTTCAGCCGACGTGGCATTTGCACTTCGTTCATGAGATCCTTTGCAAGTATATTAGGATGATGTGTGATTCTTGCTTTGTATTTGTTCATTCTGTCTTTTATTTCCTGCTTAACTGTTTTAATGTTAAGGTCGTGGTGCAGTCTGTCATTTGTTATGTACCAAGGTGCATCTGTTACCATGCGTAGCATCTTAGATTGGAATCTTTGCAGGATTTCTATATTTGAGTTTGCTGCTGTACCCCATAGTTGCAGGCCATAGCACCATATAGTAGGGTGTCCCAAAAAAATCAAAGTGATATTTTTGTAACGCATACCCTCTTATTTTGTGTGAATGGTTTAAAAACACTAGGAAATAAAGTTTCACGTACCTAGGACCACGCTAACCCGTGCCGACTTGCATCGAAACATTTTGTATTTGCACAGTATGGCGCGAGAGAACTTGCGCACATATTAAGTGTTATTGCTTGTTTGTTTTATTAAAAACGCATTGTATTCGTGTTATCCATACGTTAGTGGAGTTGCAAAGTTCCAAAAAAAGAGTATTTTTTTAATAGGAGACGTAAAACATCAAATCGCCTTCCCTCCTAATTTCCCTCTAACGTACAAGTTCGGTCAGTTCCGTTCCAGAATATTCGTAAAGTTCATTTAAGTGTCAATGAGAGTGCAAACCTTATTATCCGTGAGTGCATTGACGAAATCATAACGTAACTGTGTTAAAAAACATGTATGCACCAAGCTCGGTGGATGGCTAGATCTATTTATTCATTAAAAATTTCCTCAAACAAGTAAAATGAGACTTATGGCTCTCGATTCAGAATTTCAAACAGGAGAATGCAGCTCTGTTGGACGTCTGCCTCTTGACATTTATTATGTTACCTAAACCCCGGTTCCAATGCATTTTATCAGCAAAAGCAACTTATCAGGATTTGTACTTTTTGAAGTTCATGAAAGCTTTTGAAACAAGAGACAATACCATTTCAAAAGCAGGTTTTCTTTTATTTTGTTATACTAATAACAACTGTCGCCTCTAATTTAAATTCGGTAAAAATGTCGAAGTGTCTTTATCAAAAGCAAGTTCCTTTTTAATGGATAAAAATTTATGACACTTTTCTTTAAAAAAGTGCCCTTCTGTATGGTCAGATGATGATGGTTTTCTACAAGCTAAACAGAAGCTGCTGAAACTGAGATCAGTTAATGATACGGTAAAAAGAACGGTTAAGCTAAGCAAGACTTAAAAAAAAAAAAAAGGTTGCACTCCAGGAGTGCCGGTAGAAGTGAAAACTTTTTTGTTACTATGTTTTATTTTTAATTTGAATGACGTCTTACTCATTTTCGATCAGGGTCACGTGACCCTGACGCGAGTTTTGGTCACGTGACCCTGACGCGAGTTTTAAATTTTTTACCCATTACAGAAAAAGTGTACAACGCCGCTAAAGAAGTTTTCACTTCAAATAGGAATTTGTTTAACACTAGTCTAAAAGAACTGACAACTTCAAAACAGCATAATATGGCTTTGATTTAAATTAAGGGCCGTTTTTCAGTAACTCTTTTTTTAGGCAACTGTTCAACAGACATTTCTTTTTTATAGTAAGACGGTAATGGTCACTGGTGAACAGGAACAAGAGCAATTTTTATTACAAGAACACAGACACCTGTATCTTGACTGAAAAACAAACTTTGAAAAGAAAATTCAATGAATCAATCATTGACTTTTCTTATAAAAGTTTGTTTTTCTGTCCCTTTTATAATCAATTAATAATAAATATTTGATATAGTTTTATTTATCTATACATACATGTATTATAAATAAAGCTACATTCACCCTGAGGTGTCCAGAGTAACGTATGCCACCCGTGCGGCTTACGAGGAAAGATTTGTATTTCTGTGAGCATGTTTGTAATGAATTAACATAAAAACTACTGAACCGATTTCAAAAAAAATTTCACCATTAGAAAGCTACATTCACCCTGAGTAACATAGGCCACCCATGCGAAGCCGGGACGAGCCGCTAGTTTGTTATAAACGTAGAATTGTAGAATTTCTGTATAGCATCTATTCAAACTTTTTTACTTAAACTTTGACGTCAAGTCGGCACGGGTTAATGTTGTCCGATCGCAATAATATTTTATATTCAAGTTTCTATAGCCAAATGTCAAAAAAAGAGAGGGTATGCGTTTCGAAATTCCAAAAAAAAAATTTCGCCCTTATAGGCTGGGACACCCTACCATATAGGTTTAATTATGGCTTTATAAATTAATAATTTGTTTGTCATTGATAACTGTGACTCTTTGTTCAACATCCAGTACATTTTTCGGACCTGTTGTCCCATGGCGAGTCGTTTAGTAAAGATGTGTTTTCTCCATGTGAGTCTTTTGTCTAGGTACATTCCCAAATATTTTGCCTCATCTGACACAGGACGCATTTCACTTCGTTAGATCTATTTTTTCGTGGGCAATCTATGGATAGGTGATCTCCAGCACACTTAATGCATTTTGGGTTTCGATGGCAATAAGTCTTTGTGTGTCCGTATTGTTGACATTTAGAACATTGAGGTATCTCCCGCTTGGGACGTGGGGGTTCAAACGTTATTTTGCATTTTAAGAGGTACTTGATTTGGTATACATTTTTATTATTTTCATGCGGTTTCAGTTCGACAATAAACATAGGCAGTGGTTTTTTAGTTTTTCGTTGCTTAATGTTCCAAATGATGACACAGTCATGTCCAAGCTCTGAAAGTTCCAGTTTAATTTCATTTAGGTCTGTTGACGGGTGGATATTTTTAAGGACCACTTTGAAACTTCTTTCTTGTTTGGGCTTGTATGTGTAGAACTCTGTATTTTTTATTTCAAGTTGTTTAACAATTTCTCTATATGACTCTGGTGTTTTGGGTTGTATTTTAACTTGTTCGTTGTTGAGGACTTTAAGTTCATAATTATCTTGCACACTATCATTCAATAAGCTAATAAGTGGTTGTATATTTTCTACTTTATCTACAAATATTGGCGGAGGTTTGATAGGTTTCTCTATTTGCTCAGTGCTCGGTTCTTGTGTATCGTCATCTACGAGCTGTGCAAAACTGTTACTGATTGGTATTGGTTGGGTTTGAGATAACCAGTATGTATTTAGTTTGGTTTGTTTTGTAGGTCCCTTACTAGCATCAGGGCTAGTCCGCAATCTTTTCTTTCCGGTGACTTCCTCCCATTTTGCTTTTTCATTGGCTTGTGTATCCTGTGATTCACTATTATTTTCGAGGTCCTGAGATATAGGCATTGAGATGTCGCTTAGTGAGTGAGCCCGAGGTCTATTTTCGAACATTCCTTTATGGAATATTTGTTGAGTGAGTACTCTTGTGTTCGAGTTGTTTGAAGTGTTTGTTTGTTTTACAGGATTTAGATCATTCATGTTGTTCCCACGAGAAGGGTCGATACAAATGGTCGCTACTGAGGTGACGCCCATTCCCAGTAGAAGGCTATTTACTACGACGGGTCGCCTGGTACGTCGAGTTTGGTCGCTTACGACTGGCTTTCCTGTCAGTCATTCATCCTCTTGGCGCGTTCCTCACCGTAGGATTAAAGGGTTTTTTATAGAGGTTTATCTTCCTCGCAGTCCAAATGGCGAAGTTTGGTATGATGATGATTTAATGAAATGGCCATGGATTAACTGTGCTTGTGTTGTATGTTTTGTATTTTAAGACTATGCAGTAGGGGCATAAATTCTTAGTTACAAAATCTCTTATAATTACAGTTCAATAACATTAAAGAGTGGTTTCACAAGAAGTTAAGAGTTATTTGCTCCTAACTGCAGTGAATTCACTTACATGGTAGCCATTAAATGCTTTTTGTATATGTGCCGGCCCCGTCGTAGTTGAACGCACAGCATCCGCACGTCGATGTGGTACATAATACCTTTAATTATTGAGTGAGTTACTAGAACAGTATTGTAGCCGATCATGTTTATGGATTAAAAACATGTAGTGAGATTTTGTAGTTGTTGAAAACCTATTTCGGGTCCTAATTTGACGGCTATGCGTTACTGGGGACTTAAGGAGGCCTGTTTAGCAAAATCATAAAAATTGCGATGAAATTGGTCAACCAGTGGAATTATAGAATAATTTTAAACTGTACTGTTTAACACTGTTTAAAACAATTTAATAAGATACAACAAAATGTTATTGAACTAAATAAAACGAAATTTAGCATCAGAATTTTATAGTATTTATTTTTTGTCTTGTTACAATTCAAGTGCCTGTAACTGACCTACTGAAAATAAATGCTTCGATTTTTATCGTAATTCAAGTGATGCTTTGCTAAAGTGGTCTTTTTGAACCAGTCATACATTTCTAGAACCTTTTATTTCATTAATTAATAATTTGTTAATTTGACTCATCATTGATAGAGTTGTAATTCAGTGAATATCAGTTATGTACACGTATTTAATTAGTCGGTGTAAATGTATTTGAAGATCATAAGTAGTAAAAATGTAAATATTGGTGATATATTTTGATAGACCGTATCTACTTTATGCAAGGGCGGATTTGCCCTAAGAGTCAGCTCAGACCGAGACATGACGCTGCGCGCACATTTCAGTAGAGTTATTCAAAATGTAACTCTATTTTCTACACGAAAAGATACACCTTTCGCTACGCAGCGCGAAGTAGCTGCGTTTTAATAGCGATTCAAAATCTGACTTTGTTTACTACAAGAAAAGATACAAATTTGAAGTATCGTTGCGTCACGTCGCTTCGCGTCGCGTCTCGGTGTGAACTGACCGTAAAGCCCAGTAAGCCCGGGACTAGGGCGGCCAGATATGAGGGGCGGCCAATAAAATGTTTCTTTAAATGTCCAATAATCTGTGAAACCACAATAAATATTATAAACTAGCTCACTTTCAGTGAGCAATAACCAATTTTCTGATTCCGTTTAAATTGGCCAATAAAGTAAATTCATTAATTAATAATTAAGGCTAATGATGGTTGCTAAGAAAAGGGCGGCACATGGTGTGGGGCCTAGAATGGCTAGGACTGTAAATCCGCCATTGACTTTGTCTTCATTTTGTTAATTTATTATATTTTTTACACAGTTCATGCAACGGATGATGTCTGCCATGGCGAATAACCAAACGAATTCATCGCAGCCGCCAGAACAACGCTACTCGCAACAGCTTGAACAACTTACTGCTATGGGCTTTCTCAACCGGGATGCTAACTTGCAAGGTAAATATAACCCTTACAAATGAGAAAGTATCCTCCATATACCTTGATAGTGGGATGAACTTGAGATGAGTAGGTAGACCTTCCTAAAGGTGCAAAATCCTGGTTAATATTGGTGATATTAATCATTTTCTCGAACATGAAAACTTTACTTTCGAAGTTGTTTTTAGCTGTACTTCATCTCAAATTACTACCTCTAAAAGGTCAACAGTGAAGTTACGCTAAAATTCAAAACCAACTTAATGAATATTGTTTTGTGTGTCATAACTACACACTAGGGCATGCAACCGGGAAATCCCGGTACCGAAAATACCGGGAAATCCCGGGAATTTTAAAAGCAATCCTGTACCGGTTCTTCGTCCCGTAGTCCCGGTACTTTCGATACTTTCGGTACTTTATTATTTTCTTTCTTTTTTTCAATATAAAGTTACAAATCATATCCAATAAACTATTCGTTTACAATATTGTAGATATAAAACATTTAAATTGAAAATAATGAGAATTTCATTAACAAAAACTAATCAGCCATGTAAGTAAGGGGTCAGTTATGATGATGATTATGATTCATTTATTGCATTACTTTCATTTTGAAGAGAATAACTTTAATTATGCTCAGATTTTGTGTATTTAATAATCATATCCAATAAACTATTCGTTTACAACATTGTTCAAATAAAACATTTTACATGAAAATAATGAGAATTTCATAAACAAAAACTAATCAGCAATGTAAGTAAGGGGTCAGTTATGATGATGATTATGATTCATTTATTGCATTACTTTCATTTTGAAGAGAATAACTTTAATCATGATCAGATTTTGTGTATTTTATAATTATTTGGTTTACTAATTTCTAAAAAGCTTTTACATTATTTTATGATACTACCTTTATTTTAAATAAAATAGCGTTTGTTACATTCCTTTCTTGAGTTTTACATTTTTTTCATCTCGCGTTATACTAGTTTTGTTTTGCTACAGTTTTGATCGCTAGAGCGCAAAGATTTGTTAAAAATTCGTACAAAATATCTTGTAGTCAATTATTTTCGTCACTGGCAGGCGAGGCGCAGAGCCGCCTCCGCTGCATTTCCTCCCTTAGTGAGGTGAAAAGTTGTGTGTTGCATTCTGTGAGTTTTTCTGCATCTCGTACCTTTGAAAAGTTCGCCACGCTAAATTAGTAGCGGAATTTTCGCGCCAAATCAACTTTGCAGCCTTGCATAACAAACCACTATTTTATTTTAAAAGAAAATTAAAATGTTTGTGATGCACTACTGTAATATAGAACTTCTTTGTTGCAGGAGAATTTTATAAGTAGGTTTTATTGTGAAAACTCCTTTTGTAGCTAGCCGTTTAGTATTAGTAAGATAAAGTAAATTGTTTTTATGATTACCAAAGTCTCCCGAACTGAAACGACGTTAGACGATGCGTGGAGTCGGGTATTTACGTTAGGTTTTTGTTGGGAATATCTTGATTTGGTTGTCGCGCCGCGCCGCGATAAGAGCCCGCGATAAAAGCTATGCAATAGCTTAAAAAAGCATTTAAATTCGGTTCCTTGAGATTATGTTCTGATGATTATTGTCAATTATAGATTTACGAATAAAACAAAGTTTTATGAACTACTCCATCCCACCCACATTTGTAATGAGTTAATTTTTTTCAACTGATTTAGATAATTTTATGTAGTGTGCACGCCCTCGTGCCTTTAATATCAACATTTGTAGTTAATAGCGACATTTGTACGTGAGTACCGAAAGTACCGAATTTCCCGGGAAATCCCGGTTCCATGTCCCAGTACCGAAACTTCGGTACCGGGCTTTAAAAAGTACCGGTTCTGCAAGCCCTACTACACACACCACATATACAATATAGTGACTACTAAATAAATCGAATACATAATACTAAATGAATCGATGGGGAAGAAAAGTTCTCGAGTGGCGACCACGGACCGGAAAACGCGGCGTAGGCAGGCCTCCCACTAGGTGGACCGACGACATCGTGAGGGTCGCGGGCAGCCGATGGATGCAAGTGGCGAATTGTCGTTCGGCGTGGCGGTCTAAGGGGGAGGCCTATGTTCAACAGTGGACGTCCTCCGGCTGTTGATGATGATGATGAAATAAATCGAGTGTGGTACTTATTTTTCAGCACTGATCGCGACGTTCGGCGACGTGAACGCGGCGGTGGAGAGGCTACTCGCTCTCGGCCAGCTGTCCATGAGCTAACACTCGAGCGCTTAGCAACTTAGACGTCCACTACTGCGGCTACGATTTGCTTACACCATACTGACACTACTGTAATTTTGTTACAAACGACTGATATTCACGGCTTGAAATTATCGAACCAAGTTAAAACGAAGTTCGTTTGTTCATGTATCACAGTTACTTATTGTACAAGGCTTCGTCACTTGTTTGTGATCACGTGTGAGTTTGTTAGATGTCGTGAGACTATGTTTTTGGGACAAAGAAAGCCTTTTAAAAAATGTGTCCCATAATTTTCATTAGATAAATGCAATAATTATGTCATAAAATATTATGAAGTATTGTTTACTTCAGAAATTTGAGCGCCTTCATATTTGTCGCAAAGTACAGCGCAGTTGCAGAGCTGCTGTTACCCGACTCCGTGCGGAAGTTTTTATAAATTTACATAGTGGCATCATCCGCACGTAAACGGCAAATATTTTGACTGAACAAAAACTTCGTGCATCGCATCGCAATAGTCGGTCGATGAACTGACGCACGGCCGCAGCGCTGCTGCCGCGGTGCCTCCGCGTGACATGGCAAAGTCGCTCTAACAGCAGTTGGCCTGCTTTTTTTTCCCTATTCATAGAAAGGGGAAATAGTGATAGACAATTAAACTATCAGATATTCAGGGGTGACGACATCTGATTAGTTAGTTTAGAAACGTGTACGTTTGTAACAACACTACAGATAGATATTTGTGTTGTTAACGGTTTCGGTATAAAAATTGTGTGAGCGATGTATTCAAATTACTAATTTAAAATGGCAGGATTCGGAATACGTGTGGTTTACATCTGATAATAAGTATTGAAATTATACTTAAACTCACCTTCATATTTATTGAAAGGTAATTTCAATAATTATTTTATAGATAACACTTAGTGAAATTTGAAAGCATACAATTTTGAATAACGTCATTTTATACAATATAGAAACACTTTCACTAATTTACTTTTTAATGCAATGGTGTAAGTAAGGATGAGCTAGCGACAACGATTTCTAACACCTTTCAATTTATGACCGTGTCTGTCGTTACGCACGTCTCAGTTTCCCTTTATATAATTGTAATGATAAAAATTCATTCCTTCTTGTTTTTAGGCAATATGCAAAATTGTTGTTTATACTTTAAGTAATAAAAACACTAGAATTCCTGAATAAAATCGTCAGATTTTTTTATTGTACTACTGTAAAGAAATAAAACGGTATTTCTATGATTTAATTTAATGTATTCTTGTTATACTCTATGTTATCGATGTGAACTCACTTGCGTAGAATTACGTAAATAATAGGTTTATGTAAATAGAATTGCTTTGAAAAAATGTGGGAAGAAACGCACGTTCATGCAATAAACTTTATCATTTATGAATAATGAAAATTTATATTTTATTGTATAATTTTCAAAGTTTCTTCACGATTTTTACGTTAGTCACAATTCAAAGGGGTATATAAGGTTGACTGATTATTTTGCATTATGCCAGGTAAACTGAATATTGGTTGAATATGGACAAAAATATATCAATATATAACAAAAGACAAAAATACATTGTTTTCTTTTATATATCTCAATTATTATACACATATATAATGCCTATATTTCATCCGGTTTCGTTTTGTTTGTAGCCATGTAAACTATACTTTATCTATTATTTTGTGGTGGTAAATAACTTTTATATTTAAACTTTTCTTTTGTAGCCTATTGTAGTGGTTTTATAGGTAAATAAATTTAAGTTGTAAAAAGTATGAAGGAAGAGTACTAATGTTGCTCAGTTTTGTAGGGGAATGTGTTAAAAATACACAAAAGTGGTGAACCACTTGTGTGAGCTATTTCTTGTATAGAGAGGCATCGATCATAGGCGCACCTTTATTTATCGTAAACATATCTTTCTCACCAGGAACATTCGCATGTAATGTAACATTGCAGACCCGACTTTGAGCATTACATTACAATACTAGGTACCTCTGACTAACAAGTTGTCGGGTGTAATGTAATGTATTCGGACCGCTGAATTCATTTAATTACAAGTGGAGCCCATTGATGTTTTAGATTGTATCGAGGTATTATATATCATAACAAGGTGCACATTGTAATGTTCGGTTTTCCTCCCTACCGGATGTGATGGTCGAATATGTAAACGTTATATTTCAGGCAAATGCTCCAGATGAGCGAGCACCTTTATAGTCTTTCAAGTTTGTGCATAGAGGAAATGAATGCATTCATTGACTTATAATATTTATTGGACATGGAAAAATTGAGCTGTGAATATAAATAGTTCAGTTTCTTTGCTAGCTTACATGCTTGTTGACACTATCTTTCGTTTCCAAATTCTTGCCAAATAACGCATTAATTTGAGCTTTTGAAATCCATGTCAAAAAAAAACCAACAAAATAGGCGTGTGCTCTGTGATGTGTTCTAGAATGCTAGAATTGTTTAAATCGTATGAATCTGGGTGTAACAATATTATTACGTGACAGAATGCAATTATTATAAATAAACTTAAAACTATCGTTTTATTTGCTCCTTTTCCATGTATTTTGCCTATTAGAGAATTACTTCATGTATTCGACTAAGCACCTGACTATGCTGTGTTCTTATTTGGACCGTCTGCTCCGCTAGATGATGGTAAAATATCATCCTAATATAGTCCAAGAGCTACTGAACCTTGCGACTAATGGTCTTCCTGTAAGGTTAGAAATTTGTACACGTAATATTTATAGCATGCTAAGAGCAATAGCGACGACCTGGCAGGCGTTAGCCGTTCACATCATTATACAATTTAATAGTCAGTGTAAAAAAAAAATGAAAAAAAACAACTTGTTCCTGTAAGCATAAAATTTTTACAGGATGTAGTTTATATAATGTAAATCTTGGAAAAAAAAATGACAGGCGATTACAAGGTGCACAAGTATGTGACAAGCGATGGAAAAGTGCAAAGTTGATGAGGAAAAATAAACTTTCTGTAAGATCAAAATTATCTCGCGTTTGGCTGAACTGATTTTGATGCCGTTTTCAGAAAAGTGTGCGTTACATTCCGAGAAAGGTTTTAATATACAGGGTGAATTTTTCAACTGGGCGTGGATGGCTGTCTCCGAAACAATGTGGAATATCAAAAAACGTTGAAAGGAATCTCGAGGCCAATTTTGACGAAAATAAAACTACATCGTTGGATTTTAGAAAAATCAATAATCCTGGCTGGAATCGAACCCGCTGATTTTGGAAAAAAAATCACAGCCTGTATTATTACACCAAATGGACCTAAAAAAAAGGCGGACGAAACTTCACTAAGAAAAAAGTGAAGCACCACAAAGGCGGCTGCTTAAATATGTGTGCGTGTCTGTAGGGATGCCAGATGAAGGAAAAAATTACCCATTTTTAAACAATATTTAATTAAGATCTCCCTTGAACTTAAGATTAATTAAATTTTGTTTGTTACGGACATCTTTTTTTTAAATAAAGGTAAAATAATTTAAACACATTGGATATTAAAATATTTCCAACTCGTTAATAAAGTTTTACAATCCCTTTTGTTGATTCAAATTTTTGTAGACTTGTCTTTTGCTATCGACACATCTAGAAATCCCTTCTATTTACTTAAGTGGTGAAAACGAATTTAAGTATTTTTCAGCTATAAATATTTAATTAAAGCTATTTTATGTTCCATTCCTACACGTCTACATTCCTATTCCATGTCTACACTCCCTTATTATTTTTATACAATCATTTTTCCATGCATCATTTGCTGAGGGAAATCTGTAAAAATACAGAAGAAAACAATAACGATAAATAGTAACATAAATTACAAATCTCCCAATTTTAAAATAATTTGAACCTTTAAATAGTTGCAACACTGATTGATTTCGAGATGTTTTATTAAATTTATTGACGTAAAATCGAGAAATAAGCTTCAAAATGAAATGCATTTTTTAATTGAACTACTATGGTTTATACAACTTTTTGCAACACATGACGGCATACTTTGATATTTATTAGACAAAATAACGCCGAATAACACGCGAGGGTCGTTCGAAGCGTAATGGCCGACGTGCCGACGGCTGACTTACTATGGTGTGAATGTGTGCGTGCTGGCTTGTCCACATTAGCGCACTGACTTACTATGGGTGCTTCAGTTGTTTCTTAAGGTGAACGCACATTGAGCCGCACCGCAGTCTCCGCAGTCGCCGCACGCATTTTGTAGTGTTGCCAACTAAGTGGATTTTTCACTAATTAAAATTGTTGGTTTTGACTCCTCTTTTAGTAGCGTAATATTGCTTTTAGTGGCTGGGGCTTTTTTCTAGTTGTTTAGTAGAATTTACTTACAGTTATTAAAATGCTATCACTTAAACAAAGCTATTGAAACGTTACGAAGTATATTATTTTTACTTCATTTAATTGTCAGGAGAACTTTTATTGATACATAAGCTGTAGTTTTTAAGAATTGAAGAAAAAAATACTGCAAAGATTATGAAATTCCAATAAAAGTTACAGACGACGAGGCAGACAAAAAATGCGGATGACGTCATCCGCACCGCGCTAGCCGCAGCGTCCGCTGCGTGCGGGCCGACGTTGGTGACGTCATCAGCTGCGGCTGGGGAATTCGGTCGTCTCAAATGCGTGCGGCGCCTGCAGAGACTGCGGTGCGGCTCAGTGTGCGAGGTTTCATAGAATTTCATACAAAGAATTCGAAATGCGGGGACTGCGGAGACTGCGGTGCGGCTCAATGTGCGTTCACCATTAGTGAAGTTCCGTCCGCCTTTTTTTTCAGGTCCATGATTTAGGCCAGGTTTAATGTTCAACTGAGAGTTAATGTTAGAGAATAATGCTTTTTTAGATAACAGATTTCATGTTCATGGGTAACTACAAAGTATCAGTTTGTCTAGTATAGTATCGAAGTAGTCTTTGGTACTTACCTTACTGCTTCCATGGATTGGTAAATTCATAGACAATACTCCGTTATCAGTGACACATGTCAAACGTTTGCAGCTGTCATTATCTGTATCTGTCACTGTCATATAGTATCACGGTGGACGTGATTGTAATGAATTTTTGATTACATTATTGACAATAATATTGATTAAATTATGTGTAATTATAAATGAAAAAAGCAGGTCTTATAGGGTAATTGTTAATACGTTTTAATAAAAACAAATGCTGGGTTGGTTAAGAAATAAATTAAAATATTTGTGTCCGTATGTTTCAGATGTATTCCCCACGGCAAAAGATTTTATGGTTTGCCTTCAGCACAAGAGTTGTTTTAATTATTTTACAAGCAATTTCAAACCTTATCATACCGGATCATGACGCTAACGTGTTCATAAGCCCCGAAGACCCAAATTTGCGTAAAACGAACGCTGACATCGTCGTGGATAAACTATTGGGGGGCATGAAGCGATGGGATGCTCAGTACTTCATACACATCGCTCAGTATGGTTATACTTACGAAAATTGTTTGGCATTCTTTCCACTGTTTCCATTAATTGTAAGATATGTTGCATATGGGCTTAATAGTCTATTTGGAACATTTTTTAACTTCCACAGCTCACTGTTGGTTTCTGCAACCCTTTTGAATGTTATAATTTTTATCAAATCAGCCGATATATTACACATACTGAGCTTAAGAATTTTACGAAGTGAATGTAGAGCATACAAATCTGCAATATTGTACTGCATCAATCCAGCAAGTATATTCTTTTCAGCACCTTATTCAGAGTCACTGTTTGCATGGATGTCCTTTTATACAATGTTCAAGTGTACAGAAAGTGAGACATTAAGATTTGCTAATATTGATATACTCAGTGGCCTGCCAGCGGGGTTCTCAATGATCACTCGATCCAATGGCTCTGTTAATTTAGGGTTCATATTGTACGCAAGTTTTAAAAATGTTATAGAAAGAACTTTACCTGAGATTGTGTACAAATATAGAACGTTAAAACATAAGCTAATATTGCCATTCTTGGTGTTGCCATTGTTCACATCATTTGTGTCACTCTTCTTAACTGTGATCATAGCACTGTTACCATTTCTGTTAGTTCAAACATATAATTACTTTAAGTATTGTGTACATAGTGAACATAACTTACCTGATTTTTTGTCAAATACAGAGTATGTATTGCCAGGCAGTGCTGAGAGTCCATGGTGTAATAACACTTTGCCACTATCATAT
The DNA here is from genome assembly GCA_036375495.1 of Agrotis segetum. Classification (NCBI taxonomy): domain Eukaryota; kingdom Metazoa; phylum Arthropoda; class Insecta; order Lepidoptera; family Noctuidae; genus Agrotis; species Agrotis segetum. The sequence goes on along the minus strand of JAQSVV010000301.1, from coordinate 185,927 downwards.
TCCTATATCCAAAGTCATTATTGGGATGTAGGTTTCTTTAAGTATTATAAATTAAAACAAATTCCTAACTTCATTCTTGCTGCCCCAATAATCTTGTTGGTGGTGTATCATTGTCTGTCTTATGTACTGTGTAATATAAGGCTGTGTTTTAGGCTTGGATTGAAAAATAATGTTATTGGATATTCAAATAAGATGCCTTACAGGCCAAAGCAATTTTCTAAATGTTTTGGGGCCAATGATCCTATAATGTTTGTGTACATAGTTCATATGTTGTTTTTGTGTATATTTTGCATAATTTTTGTACATATTCAAGTTTCAACTAGACTTTTGGCATCAGCAAGTCCTATCTTGTATTGGATATGTTCTAGCAAAATGAATGTTGGTCCTACACCAACATCAGATCAGAATACCATAAATGAGCATTTCCGACGTATTGGAATAGGAAAGAGAATACCTTCTCATCATTTGTCAATAGCTAATTTAGAGGGAGTTGACAATATGTACAGCAAATGGAAAACATTTTTAATTTCCAGAAAGATGCCTGACTTCCAATCTCGAATGATTCAGTATTATTTCATTGGATATTATTTAGTAGGAACAATTTTGTTCTCAAATTTTTACCCATGGACTTGAATATTTTTTTACTATTCCACTGAGCATATCATTTACGTATCAGCTACAGACTGATTGATGGTTTTAAATTGATTCAATTTATTTAACAACATATCATTTGTGATAAACAAAGTAAATAAAGTAATGCATTCCATATAAAATTATCATAGTTCAAAATATATACCTATTTACTACTTACTGCCTTATAATAAACGTCATAATGACGACATCTTTTAGCAAATTAATATTTATAGAAGGTAGTAGAAATAATATCAGCGTTATAACTTATTAGAGCCCTAAATATTTAAATGATCATGTTAAGATTTGTATGCTTGAAATGGGGCCTTTCAATGTTAACAATATTCAAATAATATGCTACATTATCGTCATTTAATAAATATCGCTTTTATGAAGTAGTTTTTAAGGATAAGATTTTCGTACAAATCGACTGTTACTTCTAGTCATTTACTTTGTAATTTTGTAGTTAGGAATTAAAGTAAGCACAGAAAACGTGAAATGTTTAAGACAGTATTTTATTCTAATAACGGGTGACTTCACCAATAATTTAAATGGAGGTAATATGTTGGAGTACTTGTCTTGCTGTGTGTATGTACCTTGTTATATCAGTCAGTATTTAGCGAACTTACGGAATTATGTGTTCAAAAGCAACCAATGAACATGGCAGTTGGCAGTCACAAGTTCGAATCCCACTGCACTCAGCATAGGTATAGCAGATGGATAAAACGGCCACTTAGTAATATCCCAAATGATTCACCTTTCATTCAGCGGAAATCCCGCAAAACCATTCACGAAGGTGAATCATTTGGAATATTGCTAAGTGACCGTTTTACACCCTCAGTCGTTACTGCGATCGCCCCGTAAGTTCGTCAATTGCAATTTAGATCATTTTCAAATTCATTGAAGTTTCTTGTCATTATTAGAATGATAAAGTAGGTCTAGATAAAGATAATGATGATCAATCTTTGATCTTGAAATGGAATTGACTTTGAACACGAATTAGCTCTATAAGAACTTTGTTAAGATAGAAAGGGACCACCGAATGAGCATTAGATGAAACTACCGGTGACCCATTATTAAAATCCTAGTAGTTTTCTTTACTCTGACAGGTCCTACTAGCTTAATATTCTTAAGCATTTTTTCTATTAGATTCAGCACATCAGCTTTTCCGATTTATACACACATAGCAGCCGTCCATTTTGAAATAGTCAATATTGCGCCATTTTAGAAAGCCATATAAGCCTCAGTCCCATAAATATGGTCCTTTAGCAGACCGAAAACATTACATTCTATTTAACTACAGGATAGGTAGGTATTACATTACCAATTACAGATTTGCAAGCATTTTTCTAAGATTAGCTTTTGCTAAAAATTGGACTTATAAATGCTTTGAGCAACATTTTTAAAGATAGTGTTATGATTAATATTTTGAATTTAAAAACAGTACTATATGTATACTGCCACTGGATTTTTTCATCCATTTATGATTGTTTCAAACCAATTGGTTGCTGTACATTACATATCCATTATTAATAATTATAAAAAGTTTAACAAAACATAATTTATAATGTTTTATTTATGGTTGTGAATATGTTTTAATGAATATTAGAGTTAGATCGCACTATCACTTTCTGTTATCCTTGATATTAAATTAAACACGATATCACAAGTTATAAAATAGTTTTATTGTTAGATTTTTCACTTAATTAAATATTATCAGCAATTTTTTATTTAATTTAAATGTGTAGAGATGTTATTGTATGATTATAAAATCCAATTATTTATTACAGCGCTGCACGCTGTAGATCGTATTCTCATAGCCACCACCTCTTTAGCAGAAATCGCATTATCTATTCTTGATTTATTAGAGAACGTATAAAATGGAGGAATTGAGATAAGTGAAAAGAGTGAAGTTACGCCTTTGGCAAAGACAAAGGCCAAAGTGTAGGAAAACGTTAATAGGAATGAGACAATGAAGAAGTGATGACAGCAATGAAGAATACGACCGCAGTTCAGACTTTACAATATTAATTACAAAGCACGCGCCCCAGACGGCAGCCCCCCTAGACAAGTCGCAAACGATAATCGTTAACGCTCGGTTGTCCCCAATAGATTTTCAACCTTATTCCTTCGAGTCTTTAGTTGAAAATCTATTTAGGATTTCTAAGCGTTAGCGACTGGAACGAACGACAACGCCATGAAATCTTCAATAGATTTTCAACTAAAGACTCGAATAAATAAGGTTGAAAATCTATTGGGGAGAACCGAGCGTTAACGATTATCGTTTGCTACTTGTCTAGGCAGATATCGTTTATTTTTCGGTGTAGCACCATTTTGTGTCTGAAATTTTGGAACTATCGGGAAATTGATACAATAATCCTGCAGCAAACTTCATAGATAGAAAGATCTGTGGCGCGTACTGTACAATTTCAACCAGCACGGTTACACACACGACACTACTCATGCATATATCTAATTCTAACCTTTTTTACAATTTATCTGAATAGTGGCAGTACCAACCACACTTAACTCTAAAGAAGTCCATAAAAGACATGGAATTTTCTTACGTGCTTAGAACCTCAGAGAATATTAGTATTGAGATTCTCTTGCCTATAAAATATTTATTCATTATTATCTATGTTCATATCTGTCGACGAGGGTTTCGGAGAGGCGTCAGCTGTGTCCGACAGTCGGGACGAGACTGACAAGTCCGCCACGGCGACGGGGTCGGCGCTGGCCTCCCCGTCGCCGGCGCATCCCTATGCGACCGCTAGCGCCTCCTGCAACCGCTGGCGCGCGCGCCTGACTCGCTCCTCTTGACGTCTTACGTCGTCCTTGGTAATGGTCACAGCCGCAATCAGCGGCTGTTCAGGGTTTAAAAAAACACCCGGGTTCTCGAGAATGGATTGTTTCGATCCGGTTTGACCTAGAAATGAAAAAAACAATACTACTTTATTGATAGACCTTACCAGAAATCATGGTTCAATCAACTCCTGTCATAAAATGTTGACAGTTCAAATTACAAGACTCGGTGGGGCACATACATAAAATGATTGCAGGTACAATAGCGCACTGTGCTATATCTTTACAGTTCGCAGCTTTGTATATCCTGTCCCCTCGGCTAGTTGGAGGGTAGATCACAGGTGTGAAGTTAGCAACAAATATAAAAATAAATAGCTTTTGACTGTCACTTCACACTTATGCAAATTGAATAATATATAGCCCACTGAGACAATGCCGAGGGAAAAGCTTATCTTTATGTAAGTCCGTCAAACAATCTATGACGTGCCAAATTCATCCAAAACCGCTCAGCTTTTTGCGTGAAAGAGTACTAATCTTCCATTCATCTTCATAAACTTTCGCAATTATAATAGACTATTATGGTATTCTATGATAGAAGATTTTGGATTACCTGTAATTGGCTGAGAAGAAACATGAAGGGCTGTTGCCAGTGACTGAATGATGGTGGCATCAGAGTTATATGGGCCTAAAGGCTTGATGTATTTAGGCAAGGAAGTGGTGCCCTTCACTCCATCCGCATCACATGCTGTCAAGCCCTGGAATAAGATAAATAAAAAAAATATATTTTAATGAATCCAAATTCCACAAAAATACATAAAAAGTGTTACTAACTTTCAACAGTACTTTTTTTTTTAGCGTGGTAAAATCATCAAATGAGTCATCCCACCCCGTGCAGGGCGGCAGGGACTGTCAGACTTGTACTGACTAAAATCCACAGTGTCCTTCAATAGCCTTTTATGTTCCGGAGTCACGGTAAGGAAATAAGTCCCGCGACCCCAGCTGGCTTTGGCCATCTGAGAGGGGGCCCCGTCATTTTGCTGATGCTCCTTGAGGCGCACCGCCGTGAGGACACGGCGGTGCTCTGCCCAATCGGGACAGTCCTGCACCGTATGCTGCAACGTGTCCTCCGGGCGATCTTTACAGTGGTGACACCCTGGCGTCAGGTACCTCCCGAAACTTCCGCGCCGGTGAGGACCTGCGTCATCTGATAGGTCAGGACGCCCTGACGTCTCTCTAGCCACTCCTCAAAGAGGTATCTTACCGCCGCGATTGCGGCGTGCCCGAACCTCGGTTGCGACAGTCGCCGGACCTATTCCCGCCGCGCCTTGACTTCAACAGTAACTCTAACTAGACATAAAAAGTTAAGAAAATAGTTGTTTCAAGATTTCAGAAGTTTGTTTCTTTTTTTTTTTTTCATTTATGTAGTAGTATGTAGGATTGTAAGGGGGCAACAAAACACTTACTTCAAGTCTCTTTTCCCAGAACAGCTGTTTAGGTTTCTCCTGTGTGCCATGTTTCAGGTCTGTTTTCACTTTGCTTTCCTGAGTCTTATAGACAGTGACTGGCTGCTTGAAAATGGATGCCGTTTGACGAATAGGAGGTACCAGTGATGCATCTGACCGGACTCCCCTGTATCAAAAAATATTAATTTAATATTGCTTTGAAAAAGTAGAGGTTTTAATTTGCATTGAAGTTAACTGTGTATTAAAACATGTAATGTTGACCATTTGGGATTGGTTCAAAAAACTGGTTATAAACGCCCAAATGGTGGGTTCAACATTGCGCGGGGTAATGAATTTAATTGGATATTTTTTTACAGAAAGTAAATAAACTTCTTTTTTAAATGAAGATAAATAATATAAATATGAGGGTTATTACAAAAAAAAAATGTTTGAACCGCACTCTGTCATGCTACATGAAAGTTACTTGAACATGCTCGAATACAAAGTTTTAAAACACTCACAACTACCACCATGAAAGAAAGTGTTGTATTTCCATTTTGATTAGAAAGGTAAAATAAAAGATTGAATGAATATGTGATGTGTGAAAAGAAAATGAATAAGTGATAATAGTTATACTTGTAGGCAGGATTTTATACTTTATGTGATGTAGATTTTTTTTTAAAAATAGTTTGTGTGTGGTATGAAATAAGTTTGATATTCAATTATTATATTAAAAACACAAGTCTTTGTGAAGAGACACCCTAATTATTTTTAAATCTATATTATAGATAATACCTTTGCTCAGATTTTGTATCGGCTAACTGTACCCATTTTTACAAAAATATTATTCTCATTATGAGATATGTACTGATGCATGGATAGTGTAAATGAACAAAAGTGGACAAATAATATTAATACACAACATAAAAAAAAAACACAAAACTTAAATCTACAGTTATTTACTTACCAGTACTCACTAAAACACAAAATACATACTGCTTTGTGCAAAGGTGTAGGAAGCAAGGCAGTTTTAAGTCATGAAATAAGCATTTTGCTTTGAAGTGATTTTAGAAAGAAGGGATTCTTCAACTACCTACAATATGAACTGTATTCCAAGCCACAACTGACTGAAAATTGTATGTTCATACATCAGGTAGTTGATTATTTCCTTGGATATTACTATAGTATTCAGTCATGGATTCAAGATTTATTAGCAAAGCTGCCTGCAGTTTTGAATGATATGGGAATGAACTGTAAAATGATGAAGCACTAAAAGCCTAAGCTTGTACAAGGAGTTTGGTTAACATAAGAACAGGTACTAAACTGGTTTGTGTGAAGCGGTGCACTGGTGTGATGACTACACAACTACAAAACAAACAACACTGATTATGTTTCAAAACCAAAGAAACAAAACATAATCATTGTTCACACACAAAACTATACCTAAGCACACTGATTACAAGCTTCTATTGGATAGCATTATAAATACAGATGGTACACAAAGCAGGACTGCACTAATGATCACAACACAAGTGGAAGAAGTTATGACACTAATGGGAACCTGTAGTCAAACTGCGCGCGTGCTTTCTTGGCCTTGCACAGCAGCATAGTGTTTATCTGACCCTGCTGAAAGTCGAAACACGACAGGTCCATACTATCACCCAGATAACGAACTAGCTCAGCCTTACTGCGAAACTTTTTACCTGTTGGGCTACAGAAAAGTTTATTGTCACTGTGGACCAGTCTGCAATGAGCTGGTGTACGTTAGTTGTCGGTTAATCCCTGATTTAGTGATGGATATGTAAATGTTAAGTTAGACAATTTATTAGCCATGTTAACTGACCTCTCGAGTATGGAATAACTCACTCGTAGGTTCTAACATCAGGAGTTACATGTGAATTCTTAGTTCTATTTCATAACCTAACATTATAATTGTATACATGACAGTGAACATGCTAATTATTACCAGTTGGTCAGAATTACAGTAATTTATATCCGTGTTAGGTTCTTATCATAAACTTTAAAATAATTTGAGAGTGTTTTCAAAGTATATTAAAAATAAAGAACTGAATCTTCATTTTGGATAGGAACAAATGAATTTAAAAATAACAGAAACAATTTATGTACAAGCAGTATACAATGTGTATTTATACCTGTAATAGTAAACATCAACTTTTCCGGCAGACAAGCCCGTTTTCCTGAGAACTTCTTCCCTTTGCCATCCTTTGGGTAAGGCAGGGCAGTCCGATCTTTTCTTTTCTATAGATATATTCATTGTACTCATGCTTACTTTACTTAACCGAGTTTAAGTACTTCTATAAAATTGATATTTAGTGCTATAGAGGTAAATAAATAAGTGATAAATGTTAGACAAAAGCGACGAAACGAAACTCCGAAGCCATTTAGATTGGATTACTGTCATTTTTGACACTGACAGAAAGATATAAACCTTTTTTTTGTTATTTTTTGAGAATGGCTTCAGAACTTTTGTGTCATATTCTATTTTATTTAATTGTTGTTATTGCGGCAACAGAAAGCATCTGTAATTTCTACGCTCAGTCGCTCACGGTTCGTGAGATAAAACCTGGTGAAAGACGGACGTACAGACAGACAGATAATAAACGAGCAGTGAAGTCTCTAGTATTAGGCTGCGGTTTCACTAAGGCGGAACGGAGCAGAGCAGAGAGCGATTCACCAATCAGACCGACTTCAAACCCAAGCAGAAAAAAACCGTAAAATAACTTTTCTTTTGGAAGTCGGTGGCCATAGTCAATGAAATAAAAAACAAAACCGACTTCCGAAAGAAAAGTTATTTTCCGTTTTTTTTTGTGTTTGGGTTTGAAGTCGGTTCCCTTTTTTTTAAGTTTTTTATTTTTCCCTTTTTAATTTAGATATTCAACAAAAATCTTCACATAATCGCGGCGTCTTCTTCGCGAGGTGATCATTATTGTTATATCCTAAAACCTTTTCCAGAATGTAACGAACACTTTTCTGAAACTCGCATCAAAATCGGTTCTGCCAAACGTGAGATAATCGCGGACAAACTTGCATTCGTCTCTGAAAATCCACAATCCAAATAAGCAAAAAAAGGATCCACGTGGGCAACGTCACGGGATATCTATTAGTGTTATATACTAGCCTACCAGAATTTAAAGAACACTTCGTTGAAAACCGCATCTTATGGCAAACGCGAGATAATCACGGAAAAATATACATACAGGTCGAACTGAGAACCTACTTTTTTTTCCAAGTCGGTTAATGACTTGAGATTGGTAAATTACCCTCCGCTATACTCCGCTCCACCCTGTGGCTCCATCTCAGGGGAACTAACACTTCTCATGCTTCTCATGCACTTGCTTCTCTAGTCAAGTACGGAACCTTAGACAGTACTATTATTTCATCTATGCCTTAGAGCCCATTCGCACGAGTAATATTTTTTCAACGATTTTTTAATCGCTGACTTGTGAACAGAGAGCCCAGAAAAAACGCTGTCGGACACCTTTTTACTAGAGATGGGTAGATATAGCCATAACTAGCCAAATACCGGCAATTGCCGGCAATGAGTAAAATAGCCACGGCTATGATATCCGTCAACACGATAGCTAGCTATCGGTTACTGGTTTGCTAGATCACTGACATAGCTTATAGCTGTTGGCAGCCGCGTAGCAGCTCGTAGCTGCGTAGCCACTCGTAGCCGCGTAGCCGCCAGAGTATAGCTAACTGCTACGGTTTGTAGCCGTCCCGGTATACGGTAGCCGGGTGGCGAGAGTAGTCAAAATAGCCGATAGCTGTGTGCGCGCTCACTGCGCTACGCGAGTGCGATCTTCATTTGTCCATCTTTTTCACACAATATTTACAAAATAGATTAGACAAAGAGAGAGCATTATACTAAGTAATCTCGTTCGTTTAATAAAGGAACATATGAAATGCGATGATTAGAAAAGTGGTTAGTAACCGACAGGTTAAAAATAAATAAACATTTGATAGTTAGTATTTTGGTTATTATTGGCGTGACGAGGGTCGAATTCAGATCGGGCAGTTATTTACTGAACGCTATTGTTCAATAGCCAAGTAGCCAAATATCTGGCTAGCTAGCTGGCTATAACACCACAAATAGCCGGTTAGCTAAGCTATTGAAACGGCTAGTTACCCATCTCGGCCATCTCTACTTTTTACACTTTTCTCTGTCTACGGCACATTTGGCTGTATGGGCTTAGCTCCCTTTGCTTGTTCCAAAGAGGGACGAAAAGAAACAAAAACAAAATGTCTACGGCACATGACATTTCCGACTTTCCGAGTCAATGTTGTAAGCGTAAAATTTATCGTGTCAATTAATGGAAATTATATTATTAATTTTTGACAGTAAGTACTAAATTCATTAAAAAATGAAGGATTGTGATAAAAACTTAATAAAAAAAAATGAATAGTGAAGAAAGACAATGTATGGTTACCGTTGGTTTTATTATTTTAACATTATGACTAATCTTTCGTCACTATGGGAATCCTTCGTTGAATTAAACACTTCTTGATTATTATTTGTTATTCATATTTACTTTTCACTCACGTATACATAATTCTTTATAAAAGATAAAACTCATTTACAAAAACCTAACCGAATTTCACAACCATTTCGTACAATTTACTTCGATCCCATACAAGAATATTTTTTACAGTAATGACAAAACACTTCTCTTTTTCAAATTCAAAACAAAGGAACACATCAAAATAAGAAACCAAAGATTATATTGCCAGTAATAAACTTATAAAATTCCTTAATAAAACCTAACCTTCAACATCCCCTCTGAATTTTATATTTAAAACAATTAGGACAACATACAGAAAACAAACTTATAACTAACTCCCATCAACTCATTTAAAAACCCAACTTAATTAAACCCACCCAACTTAATTAAAAACTACAAACAAACTTTTGAATTAATTAATCTAATAACCTTACATCACTAACTTACAACAAAATTTCAAATTAACTCCCAAACAACCTTATCTCCTAATAAATCTTCAAACACAACACATAACTCTTCACATTAAAGAATGTCCTTTACTTATCACTCACTAAGCATTGTCTTAATCTCAAGAACTTTGTTCTGTCCAGTGGTTTAGTTAAAATATCAGCCAAATTATTTTTAGTAGAACAGTATTTAATTTCTAACAAATTTTTATCTATCTTCTCCTTAATAAAATGATATTTAACATCAATATGTTTGCTCCTTCTATTTAAAATTCCATTCTTAATCAATACTATAGCAGATTGATTATCAACAAACAACTGTGTTTTCGGCAATTTATTCGTCAATTCGTAGATCAGAGTCTGAATGTACAGCAGGTCTTTTATACATTCGGCTGCAGAAATGTATTCAGCCTCAGTACTCGAAAGAGCAGTGACTGACTGCTTCCGTGAGCACCAATGTATAGGACCATCACCATAAAATATTACAAAGCCAGTCGTACTTTTTCTAGTGTCAGGATCACCTGCGAAGTCTGCATCACAGTATGCTTTTAGACTCATATCGTTCCCACGAACATACTGTATACCACTACTAATTGAGTTTTTAATGTACCTAAAAATATTCTTAATATTTCCAAAATCATTCAAATTCGGATTTTCTTGATGTCTACTGCAATAACCTACATGAAACGATAAATCCAATCTTGTTTTATTAACTAAATATAATAAAGAACCAATTAACTGACGATATTTATGTACATCATCAACTCCACCTTTCCCCTCTTGATGTACATCGACTAAAATATCAGGATGACAACTGTCCTTTAAGTTTTCAAATTTAAACTTTTCTAAAATTTGTTTAATATAACTTTCTTGATAAATCTTAATATAGTTTTGCTCTACTTTAACATCAAACCCTATAAACTTTTCAGTTTTATCAAATTTACGCATGTCAAATTCAGTTTCTAATTTATTAATAATTTTATTTAAGTCAATTTCGTTTTCACCAATTAAAATTCCATCATCAACATAAATAGCCAAATAAATTCCTTTATCTTTATTTACAAACACACATGGATCAGATTTCAATTGAAAGAAACCTAATTTCTTCAAAAACTCCGTCAATCTTTTATTCCACATAAGTGGTGCTTGTTTTAATCCATAAAGACTTTTCTTTAATCTACAAACTTTATTTTCTTTATCTTTAATATCATATCCTAAAGGTATTTCCATAAAAATTTCTTCATCTAACTCTCCATATAAAAATGCTGTCTTCACATCAAATTGTTTTATTTTCAAACCTTTTTGTGCTGCAATAGCCAACAACAATCTAACACTAGTAGTATTAACCACTGGACTATATGTCTCTTTATAATCCACATTATGCTTTTGAAGAAAACCTCTTGCCACTAATCTCGCCTTATATCTTCCACCAGGCTTTATTGTAAATATCCATTTATTTGAGATTATCTTTCTATTCTTTGCTTCACTCCTGTTTACAATTTCCCAGGTCTTGTTTTTCTCCAATGAATCTTTCTCCTCCTTCATTGCTTTACACCATAAATCTTTATCAAAACTATTAAAAACATCTGTATACGTTAAAAATGAAGTTTCTAAATCATAATCTTTCAGCCATGCTGGCAATCTTCTCTCTCGATTTGGTAAAATTCTCCGTTCCACATTAACTGCTTCAACTGCATCTTCAAACTCATCACTAGTTTCAACTCCTGTGTCATTTCTACCTTCCCCTCTCAAAATATTATTATCTTCAACATTAACTCCAACTCCAGTGTCTTCAACACTAACTCCAACATCTTCAACACTATCTTCAAAATTATCTCCAACATCTTCACCTCTAACTTCAACTTCAACATTATCAAAACTATCTTCAAACACCTCATTATCTTCAATATCTCCTTCATCACCAACAGCTCCATCACCACTTTCACTACGAAAGACATCACCACCAACTACGTCATCATTAACTTCATTATTAATATCACCACAAATATCACCATTACCTTCACTACTAAAACCATTATCACCAATATCAACACTCACCTCATTAAATAAATTGTCTAACTCACACTGTTTCACTCTACGATTACAACATTTTAGATAATCCGCAACATCACTCTTATTATTGTTAAACACTACATCTCTCGAATAAACAATTCTAAAATCAGAAGGATCCCATATCTTATAACCATTATTTGTAAATCCTACTAAAAGTCCTTTGCTACTCCTGGAGTCAAGTTTCTTTAATTGATAATTATTTTTATAATATGCTAAAGATCCAAAAATATTTAAATGTTTTAAATTCGGTATTCTATTAAACCACATTTCGGCTGGTGTTTTATTATTTATTGTGTTAGCACTTCTGTTAATTAAATAGGCAGAGGTTAAAACAGCTTCACCCCATAAAACACGTGGTAGCTGCATATCAAACAGTAACGCTCTAGTTCTTTCCATTAATGATCTATTTAATCGTTCAGCTTTACCATTTAACTGTGGAGTGTAAGGAATTGTATAGTCAATATTAATTCCTTTACTATTGCAATAAGTTTTAAATTGTTTACTATTGTATTCACCACCATTATCACATCTAAATGTCTTAACTTTTGTTTGAAAGTGATTTTCTGCCAAATTAATGTAATTTATTATTTTTGAGAAAGCTTCGCTCTTATTTTTAATTAAAAATACTTTAATAAAATGTGTATAGTCATCCAAAAAAGTTATAAAATATTTGTAACCATCCCATGTTTCAGTTTCAATAGGACCACAAATATCACTATGAATTATTTCTAAAGGATTAAATGCTCTTTGTCGAATTGTTTTAAAAGGTTTCCTACATAATTTTGCTTTTGTGCAGACTTCGCAGATGTCCGTTTCCTTCACTAGGCCTCTCTCTATTCCTCGAACAAGATCCTTGGTTTTGGTTATAGGTACATGACCTAATGCCCGGTGCCAAAAGTTCGAATCTAAGTAAAAGGATTTTACTGACCTTGAAAGCACGACTGGCCCTGGGTAAATATTGATATAATACAAGTTATCTTGTTTCAGCTCACCAATAACCGCACAGTCATCCTCTGATCTACGAATGTCGCATGTGTTTCTGAAAAATTTTAAGGAGTAATTATCATCTGTTAGTCTAGACACAGATATTAAGTTTTTCTTGAGTTCTGGAACAAAAAGAACATCTCTCAATGTAATATTCTTGGTATAGATGTTGCCCATGGTGTTTACATGATGAATGTTGCCATCAGCTGTCATAATCTTATAGTTTATCTTCCTTTTATCCATAAGATAATCCTCAGAAGTAACAATGTGACTGCTGGTTCCGGAGTCAATGATAAATTCAATAGTTTCTATTTCTTTACTAGTAAAACAGTTACTTACGTGTTTATTTAGACAAAACTTTGTATAGTGAGTATTAACACTACAATTCTGGCAGTTAAACTTGGCATTACATACGGTATATCGGTGTCCATTTTTCATGCATTTGAAGCACTGTATATTATTTATGGTATTACCGTCACCACTCGATGTTGAAGTCCTGCAGAATCTAGCAATATGTCCTTTTTTCCCACAATTGTAACATGTCCTTACTAAGAAACTTGTTGTCGCTTCTTGGCTGTTTTTATCATTCTCATCCAATGTTCTTGTTACAGGTTCCTCCACAAGATTGTTAGTCCTCATCCTTAGTTCAAGACTAATCCGTGATATTTTTGTTAATGTTTTATCACTTATTGATGTTGCCTCCCATGCTGTTCTAAAGTGATATAATTTTTCCGGCAGATTTGTTAATATTTTTGTTATTATCTGTTTGTCATCAATATTAAATCCTAAGCCTCTTAATCTGGTTGCTTTATTTTCAATCTCTGTAATGTCTAATAAAATGTCTTCGTTTTTGAATTTGTAATTGTAAAAATCTTCTAAATGTTGTGTAATTTGGGTATCTTTATGTCCAAGGAAAATATTATCGAATTTGTCTAAAATTTCTTTTGTTGTTGCGCAGTTTATTGCGTAAACCATGTATTTTTCGCTGATCGAGCATAAAATCAGTAATTTTCCTTTAGCATCTTTCTTTTCAAAATCCTTTTTAAGGTTTTCACCTTCATCCAAAATAGAAATGATTTCTTTTGCTTTAAATATGAGCATAAGTTTAATCTTCCAAACAGAATATTCAGACCCGTTGGTCAATTTTGATAATTTTACAAATTCTTCCGCCATTTTGAGATTCGGACTTTTAGTAATTCATTTTTCTACTCACTCATCATATCGTAGCGCGTTAACGTGAGGGCCCATGACCCGTTGGTTTTATTATTTTAACATTATGACTAATCTTTCGTCACTATGGGAATCCTTCGTTGAATTAAACACTTCTTGATTATTATTTGTTATTCATATTTACTTTTCACTCACGTATACATAATTCTTTATAAAAGATAAAACTCATTTACAAAAACCTAACCGAATTTCACAACCATTTCGTACAATTTACTTCGATCCCATACAAGAATATTTTTTACAGTAATGACAAAACACTTCTCTTTTTCAAATTCAAAACAAAGGAACACATCAAAATAAGAAACCAAAGATTATATTGCCAGTAATAAACTTATAAAATTCCTTAATAAAACCTAACCTTCAACAGTTACTTCCCAAAGTACTTGAATAATTATAATAATTAATTAGATAGTAATGAGGATGGGAAATTATTTCAAGGACATTGGCAACAATCATTAAAACATCATGAACATAGGTTCTGGTTTTTTACTTTTTTTCTCTGGTGTTCGAACACAGTGTTCTTTGAGCCAAAAATATTGAGAAAAATGTGATTTCGGTTGCTTCTAGGCTTCTAGCAATCGAGCTTTACAAGTCACAATCATCAATCCCTTCTTGTATTTTATTTAGTTCAGTACGGTCGGTCGTCGAAATTCTGACTTCGGTGAATAGTGTAAATCGTTGAGTTTATTAATTTTCTGAAGGAAATACGAACAGAGTCCGCTCTATCGGAAGAATTTTATGTGGTGTTTGCCGAGGTGTCCAGTTTTTATCCAAAATCATTCACATGTAAGTATTTTCCTCGTATTTCTCAATAACTGGTGTTGGTTATTTCGTTGAATGATGTCAACTATTGCTTTGGTACTTTCACTTTGAAACATTTTATGAATTTCAATGATAATATTGTTATCATTATAGATTAAAAGGTTCATTGATGTAAGAATATTGTATGTCTGTCCTAAATTTAGTTAAAGTTGACATCAGAGTATGTTTGCTGGTTTATAAGAATGGTGTTGAATGTAAATAATAACAAATAGGTACAATCTATTGAATTTCAAACATTGAATGTCTCAGTAACAACAAGTGACTGGAATTTGTTGCACCAAAGCCAGTTATCTGATAATAGACGGACAATTTTATTGCATTAACAAGATTACCCACTTGTGTTTTTTATCATCTACCTCTATATCTATCCTTTTAACACTTTTGTATAATTTATAAATATTTAAACTTAGTTCTTCTAAAAGTTTGGTCAGTGGGCCATCATAAGGGCGATTGGCCTATTGTTGATTATTCGTACAAATTCCTAATAGGTCCTAAACAATCAAAAATACAATGTTTATTCCATTTTATTGTGTGTGCAAAACCTGCCATCATCCAAATAATTTCAGTAACACTTCTTCAGTTTGGCCATTTAAATATGAAGTCAATATTTATCTCATAGATGACTAGACAATAACAGTATTATTCCTTCCCTAAGATTAGATAAAAAAGGTAAGAACTCAAATCCAAAGTACTTACATAGTATGGGTAATGGGTCATCCCATTTATAATTTTCCAACAAGAAAAAGAAGTGAATAAGAATCAAAGAAAAAAAAAAGGTAGTGACAATCCCAAGTAGAATAGGATAAGGACAGCAAGTTAATCATGTTAATGAGGTGAAAAGAATAGACACCATGACTTTTTAGTCATCTTACAAAAGTGGTCCACTTAATGTATCCGACCTAAAATACCTCTAGGTGAGTTTTTTTTAATCATTAATAATAATTTTTAGTATGAATAAATAGGTACATTAGAAATATTAAACACCCTTAAAATGTTTGCGTATCAAGCTGTAGAGTACACCTACTCAGCGCAATAGTCAGCCAGATCATTCTATCTCTTTTTTTCTATGAAGCAAGGATGTTTCCAACTAGCTTTGCGTCATAATAATGATGTAGCAGCTGGAGCTCTGTAGTTTCTGCCTACCCCCAGGGGAAGAAGGCATGACTTTCTGAATGTTAATGATGATGAGTGTCCTAACTGGGTATAGAAGCCTCCACTCAATAAGACTAGGTGTGCTATGATACACCAGGCAAAACAAGGATGCGTTGATAAATAGCATATTATTCTTTAAAAATTTCAGCCTATACAAATTATAATTTTAAGTCCAAATTTGGGGAATTGAAACTAGCATTGAAATTTATAATTGTTATAATAATAATGAGTAGATGGAAAAGGTGACAGCATAGACTAATAAGAGTCTTGGTTGTCATGCCTACAGACACCCTACAACACTAATGTTATTTCTTAGGTTCCATCATTTCAGAACAAATATTTTTATGACCTAGTAACTTTTGCAGGACTGGGTGTTTATGTATGTGAGTTTCTGTGTTTGTAAACTCACCCATTACACAGAAGGAATTGCTAAAATGATCATGTTTTTATCGTAATCTATTAAGAGTTGACTTTTACATACGTTTTTGGTTATCGTGGTAAAATTATCAAATGAGTCCTTACGCCCACGTTTGGACAGGAAGTATTTTCATCAGTCTCATACTGACTAAAATAAGAATAAAAAAGGTGTTCCTTCATAGCCCTTTAAGTTACCTGAAATGTCAGTCCCGTGATCCTGGCAGAAGCAATTAAACCCTCAGACATCCTTCGGATCATACTTTTTTTTTCCTAATGATGTTTCATTTATTCAAAAGACATTGGAGGGGTGAACATAGGTATCACCTCCGCTAAAACTGGTTACACCGAGAGAAAAATGATGCGAACGATAAGAAATCTAAGGAGAACAATAAAAGTCCTGGATATGATCTCATCACAGGTGAAATTCTCAAGCACTTACCCAAAAAACCCATTATAGTATTTTTACAATGTTGTTTAATGCTGTCTTCAGAGTTCATTACTACCCAAAAATGTGGAAGATATCACAAATATGTATGATACCTAAGGCGGGGAAACCACCAACCGAACCAAGCTCTTACAGACCTATAAGTCTTCTTCCAATAATCTCGAAGGTCTTTGAGAAAATATTCTTACGTAGACTGAAACCAGCTCTGATCGAAAATGGCATAATACCAGATCACCAATTTGGATTCAGAGAAAAAAGAAACGCAACTGTAGAACAAGTACATAGAGTGGTCCACAAAATCAGACAGTCGTTAGAAAACAAAGAATATTTCTGCAGTGTTCCTGGACATCCAACAGGCGTTCGACAGAGTGTGGCACAAAGGTCTTTTGTACAAAATCAAATCTTTACTACCCAACTCCTTTTATATGATACTGAAATCTTATTTAGACCAGAGAAAATTCCAAGTTAAGTATGACGAAGAATTATCTAATCTATACGAAATGAAAGCATCAGTCCCACAAGGCTCGGTGCTAGGACCCGTGCTCTACTCTATCTATACTGCAGATTTGCCCAATACTGATGGTGTGACTACAGCGACCTACGCAGATGACACTGCATGTCTTACGAGTGACCAAGATCCAACGCAGGCATCATAAAAATTACAAGTCCATTTGAATAAGATTGAACTATGGCTGAAAAATGGAGAATACGCCCTAACGTAACTAAGTCAGTACAAGTGACTTTCAGTCTTCGAATTGGCGATTGTGCCCCAGTCTACATGGAAAATAAACCACTACCAACCAGTAACACAGTAAAATATCTTGGACTACACCTGGACAAAAGGCTAACCTGGGCCAATCACATTAAGGCCAAAAAAAAGGCAGCTACCTTTGAAATGAAAAGTTTATCTTGGCTTCTAGGGCGAAATTCAAAATTATCACTACGCAACAAATTACTTGTCTACAAAGTAATAGTAAAACCAATCTGGACTTACGGAATAGAACTCTGGGGATCTGCCAGCAACTCCAACATAGAAATTTTGCAACGGTTCCAAAATGTATCACTTAGAACAATCTCTAGTGCTCCCTGGTTCGTCAGAAACACAGAAATTCACGAGCACCTAAATATGCCAACAGTGAAAGAAGAACTATGTGAAAAATGCAAATCATATAAAGAAAGACTAAAGAAACACAGTAATGTCTTAGCCAAGAACCTTCTGAATAGACAAGAGGATACAGTCCGCTTAAAGAGATAGCAAATCCTGAACTTGGATCAGAGACTATGAAAACTTAAAATCACAACAACAAACCATATAATGTGAATGCTCGATGGATCATCACAAAAACTATCTCGAACTAAGACCTCATCTGATTATGGCTATAAAGCCGATGGCAGATCAAAAGAGAAAACAAAAAAAAAAAAAAAAAAAAAAAAGTCTATTAAGAGTTGACAATTAACATAGGTTTTTGGTTAACGTGGTAAAATTATCAAATGACTCCTTACGCCCAGGTTTGGACAGGAAGTACTTTCATCAGACTCATATTGACTAAAATAAGAATAAAAAAGGTGTTCCTTCATAGCCCTTTAAGTTACCTGAAATGACAGTCCTGTGATCCCGGAAGAAGCAATTAACCCCTCAAACATCCTTTGGATCATACTTTTTTTTTCCTAATGATGTTTCATTTATTCAAAAGACATTGGAGGGGTGAACATAGGTAGGCAGAGTACAGATAAAATGTAGTATAGTAAATGATAAAATGTATGTAGTTATAGTTCACATTTTTGTCATACATTATAAAATAAGGTTATAATAACTAATAGTTACTGTAATTATCCAACTTAGGTACAAATTTTTGGTATAAGAACATTAATTTATTATTCAAGTGTTTGAATATCATGTCATAGCCTACTAACCTGTTTTAGGAATTCCTTCAAAACTGAACTATTCAGGGCTAGCTAAACATAAATTACTGACAATGACAATTATTTTTGTCCTCTAAAAAAATTACTTACACTTTTTTCTTTTGAAAATTCTAGAAACTAAACAACAAAGTTTTGATGTTTCATTTCAAATTAGATTTGAGAATAATTATTATCCCCTTGTTGAAAATTTACTAAAATTTCATTTTATTTGGATTGTATTTAGCTAAGGAGTAAGACCTAAGGTTTGAAAATCCATTTTTGCGTTTGTCAGTCACAATTAAACTCAAAAAAAAGTTCTACAATTTAGAATAAAAATAGTGAATGTTTTTGTATTTTTTTTTCAAATTATACGCACTAACGCATGCCACTCAAATTTCAAAGAATTTATAAGGAAAGTAAAACACAAACCGCGTTAAGAATCGATTGAAGAATTTGAGGCTAATAGGTTAGAACCAAACTGATTCCCGAGGTCCCAGGTTCAAATCCCGGTCGCAATTCAATTTTTTCTTTCTACAGATTTTTTTTATTTATAAATTATTTATCCTGGCAAGGTTTGTAAGAAAAGAATATTTCGATATAAGCAAGAAAATCAACATAGCTAGAAATATTTGTTTTTATTTTATGGATTTCGATTTTTGTTTAATTATGAGAAATCTTTTGGGCAACTTCTAATACAATATTTATTTTAGTTTTATTTAACGTAGCAAGCTTCGAATATACCTATCGAGAATTGATTGTAAAATAATTGACGTAAAGAAAGCTCTTTGATAGTCCAAGCAATCTTTGAATAACAAATTAGGAAAGAGTACAGTAAACAGCACGTAGAAGGTTCGGCATTGACAACTATTTTACTGGGACACCCGATAACACGATTCTACCCTAAGACCTCATAACCAGCAATGGTTCTTGCCAACCCCAGTTTAGTGGTGGAAAGCAAAATTTTTCTAAAAAAATTTATCACTGTCCTCCAGTGACCAGAGAGTTTATATAAAATCTTCCTTTTCTCCACCTCGGGGGAAAAAGTTTCGCTGTCCACCAGTGATGGCCAAAATGAGGGTAGGCAAAATTACTTGGTACAGTCAAGTGAAAAATAAAATTATTTAATATAAATTATCAGCCTATTTCCGTACACTGCTGAACGTATGGCGTCCCCAAAAAGCGCCAACCCACCCGAATTATTTAATATAATAATTAAATTAAAATACAATAGTCATTTTATTTTTCTAGGAATACATACCTAATATGTAGGTATAGGTTATGGAATATGTCACGAACTGTGTTGCAAGTTGTATTAAACTAAAATGTCGCATTCTAAATACGACTAAGCACATATTGTGTTGCTGCTGTGTGAAGGCTAAGCAAGCAACTGCTACTTCTAAATCGTTCCAAGAACAGTCAATAGACACAAAGAATTATTTTTACATTTATTGTGCCACAGACAACACCGTGTTTTTTTTTTTCTAGTTATATCTCACATAACTAGCTAGCTTATAACAAGCTAGGCTACATTGTATTTAACGGCCGATTTTTATTGTTTTCGTGTGCCTGAACTAAATAACAAAGTGATGTATCTTATCTTATGTAATAATCACCTGTGCGGCTGTATAGCAGTTATGTGCATTTTCACATAATCACCTAGGAAATCATTGCACAATCGTTTGTCGAACTCGTTACAAGCAGATTGTTTTCGATGTTTTTATTATTTTCTTTCTATTTATGACTCATTGGCTAAATAATTACAGCCGCAAAACCCGATCTTCCATGTTGCTGTGAATTTTCTTTGGATAGATGACCGTCAATCATAGCGATAGTTTCCTCTATGCGTTGGAAAGCACGTAAAGGCGTTGGTCCCGGCTAGGGCTGTCATTTATAGACCTTTGACAGTCGTTACTGTTAGTCAAAAGCTCGAAAATCTGACAACCAGGGGTATGTTGTTATCCAGTTTCTGGGTTGTGAAGGTCAGACAGGCAGTCGCTCCATGTAAAATACTGATATTCAGCTGCAACCAGTTCGACAAATGATGAAAGGCTTGTCGGAGGTGATGAAACTGTGAAAACTGTTATTTTGTCTTTTCATCAGAATGGCGTGGTTAGCCCAGTGATAAATAGATTGGGTGCTATGCTTCGTCTTGCGGATTAAATCCCCGGAAGGAACAAATATTTTCAAGTCTAGGGTAGTTGCTCCGGGTCTGGGTGATAAACAAGAGTTGAAAATTTTGCAAAAGCACCCACAACACAGGAGAAATTCCAAGTAAACAACTGAGCAGCAGAAATGTACCTAGTTGTAGAGTAATAGGGATAAAAGATTTATCCCCTAAAACATGGAATGGGACTTTCACAGACCTACTATTACAGGTCGCCTCTGTCCAAGCCCTCGGGAAAGACAGGCGTGATTTATTTGAACCGTGTATTGCGACGTGAACGGACGTCGGCTGCTGGCAGTCTCACGCCCGACGATCAATTAATCGCTTCAAATATTCATAAATCGAACCAATGTCGGCGCTTCGTCTCCTTGAACTTTCTTTTTGCAATGGTTGTTTAAATGTCGCGGGCTCCGTGATATTTTACCGTCTTTTGATGTACTGCAATCTATGTTTACAAATTGTAGTTATTGTTTGGTTACACTTCATTTATCAGGAGTTCTTTGAACGGAAAGTAGAAAATTTCCTTCTGTTTTGCCTTAACGTAAGGAAAATTCATTGTCGTCTTTCAATGGTAGTACGATCCGTAATGAAAACAGCCCTAAATGGTTTAGCTTTCGGCTTTGCCAAAAACCAACAAGCCTTAATTATAATAGTATGATTTAACCCCATTTGTACCAAAATCGTCAAAATCCTCAATTTTACGACTTGCCGTCTCCATCACGAAAACTAGTAGGTACTAGCGTTTCGAGTCGGCCCTTAACTTGACAAAAGTTGGCGCCTTCAGTTGCGTCCATCAATTCTAATGAGCAAACAAGAGGACACGCAGACGCGAAAACGGATATGTTTTTGAACAGAAACCAGGTTTTCGTTACGAGACGCAGAAGTTTTTTAGGACTTTACTGTTGCGTTTTTATTAAATGTATAGTGACTTTCTAAGGACTGATGTAACTGGCATTAGCGCGACAGACTGCATAGGTCAGTATTTGCATATTATATAAATAGTATAATGTTGCGGGTCAGAACTCCACCACTGGAATGTTTTACACAATTCTTTATCCTAACATCTACTCACTCTATATTTACTATTAATTGACATAAAAAAATCTCCTGACTTGGAATGGAACGCCACAAAGGAGTTGGCGAAGACCCCGATATTTGAGAATTGGAGATGGCGGGAGTTCGCGAGAGGTGTTAGGAGTGGAGAGTGTTTGGCCCAGTTATGGAACAAAGCAGGGTAAGGAAAAGGAGCGCCCACGGTGAGCGCCTCCAAATCCACAAAATGCTGCACTGAAGCCGTGTGCCTGTAGCCATGCGCCCGCGCTGCTTTGTAAATAAAATCTAAGTGAAAGTGTTGTATCGGGTATAAAGAATCACATCAAATTAAAACTCCCGCTCCGATCTCAATGGAGCGGAAGTAACAACCGACCTGGCATTACCTTTTAGGCATGTATCCGTTTCGACCGCGCGGCCATGACGTTTTTTTTTATTAAAAACCATCTCAAGTTTTTGTAAAAAAATGTAAAAGTCGATTCCCAAAAACCATAAATTTGTCAAAGCAATGGTTAAAAAGTTATAAGGGTTTGAACGTGGCCGCGCCATCGGCACATTCCGAACCGCGCGGCCATGGAGATCTTTAAAACTAAGAGTCGCAGAGACCTGAAATTTTGGGAAATAGTAGATTGAATTTGTAAACCAAATGTAAAAATATAGAAAAAAATCCTGTGTTTATATTTTAGGAGCTGCAAGGCTAAAACCTCATGGCCGCGCCATTGAAACGGTGACGAACACGTTATCGCCGATATCTCGCTGAAAAAACATCTCAGACGTTTGAAGTTCTTTGTAAAATATAGATTTTAATTTGTCGAAACATGTAAAAATACAACAAAAAATCCTAGGATTATATTTTAGGAGCTATAAGACTAAAACCCCATGGCCGCGCCATCGAAACGTTGAAAATTTAGTTTTTCACCAATATCTCGCTGAAAAAGCATCGCAGAGGTCTGAATTTTTTTGTAAAACCTAGATTTGAATATGTCGAAACTACCAAAAATACAAAAAAAAATCCTAGGTTTATGTTTCAGGAGCTGTTGAACAAAATCTCTAATACATCTTTAATATCTCGATTAGGGTGACCACGGATTATTATTTACAGAGAACTTTCCACCTATTTTTATATTAGAAATGATATTATCTCAAGGATTCGAATTTAAATGAAGCAATAAGGTACGTAAAAAAATAATGTTATTTCTTTAAAAATCACAGATTGTTCGCTTACACTAGGACATACATTTCTTTAAAAATCACAATATTCACAGATTGTTGGCTTACACTAGGACATACATTGTCCTATAATATCATTTCTAATATAAAAATAGGTGGAAAGTTCTCTGTAAATAATAATCCGTGGTCACCCTAATCGAGATATTAAAGATGTATTAGAGATTTTGTTCAACAGCTCCTGAAACATAAACCTAGGATTTTTTTTGTATTTTTGGTAGTTTCGACATATTCAAATCTAGGTTTTACAAAAAAATTCAGACCTCTGCGATGCTTTTTCAGCGAGATATTGGTGAAAAACTAAATTTTCAACGTTTCGATGGCGCGGCCATGGGGTTTTAGTCTTATAGCTCCTAAAATATAATCCTAGGATTTTTTGTTGTATTTTTACATGTTTCGACAAATTAAAATCTATATTTTACAAAGAACTTCAAACGTCTGAGATGTTTTTTCAGCGAGATATCGGCGATAACGTGTTCGTCACCGTTTCAATGGCGCGGCCATGAGGTTTTAGCCTTGCAGCTCCTAAAATATAAACACAGGATTTTTTTCTATATTTTTACATTTGGTTTACAAATTCAATCTACTATTTCCCAAAATTTCAGGTCTCTGCGACTCTTAGTTTTAAAGATCTCCATGGCCGCGCGGTTCGGAATGTGCCGATGGCGCGGCCACGTTCAAACCCTTATAACTTTTTAACCATTGCTTTGACAAATTTATGGTTTTTGGGAATCGACTTTTACATTTTTTTACAAAAACTTGGGATGGTTTTTATTTAAAAAAAACGTCGTGGCCGCGCGGTCGAAACGGACACTTTAGGCATCCCCCTATTTCGGAGCTTATACTAGTACATCCCTGCTTTCATTCAATTTCAACTCTCGGATATTTTGTGGGCGAGACATTTTCCATAGCTTTTCATTCAACTTTATCTGACATTAATTTTCTGTATTTTCATAATTTATTTAAATCTATTCCAAACGAAAAATATTCTAACCTAATCACTTCAATTCATACGAAATGAGGGGATCAATCCGTGGCATTACATATATGGGTAGGTACTTTAAAGTTCAAATATTATTCTCCATCATCGCGTTTGTGACTATGTCAACTAGATGCTTAATAACCAAGTTGGATAATAATATAGAAACTGAAGTCATCATTCATTAAATTAAGAGTCACTTAGCTCGCATCACGCAGAAAGTCTGAACTGACCATTATTTGACATTAACATTTTAGTTTGACAATGGAATAACTTTTGTAGGTTAGTTAACTTACGGCCACAGGCAGTATAGCCATCACCTAGCAGTTTATTGACCCCTGTCGACTATAAAGAATATTAAAAGTCTGCACGCGATCTATGTATTTAGCCAACCAGTAATGTATTATTATTTTTAGTACTTACATGCTATGCGTAAATTCAAAAAGCTTTGAGTATCATAACAAGGTAACTTTTTCAATAATGCCCGATTTATATCGAACTAACCGTGGTCTTATAGTTCGCGAAGAGATTGCAGCAATCCCAACTGCGGAGGTCACATTCGTACATCACAATCACCACTTCAAAGGTTGGACACCTGCCCGGAAACGACCCCAAAACTTCTACGTCATCCAAAATATTGCGGCATTCATTTGTTCGATGCAAAGGTCATTAATGAACACGCACAAATACTTTGTCTAGTTCACATAATACCATCCATTTTTAGATATTGTAGGCTCCTAATGGGGTTAGGGAGGGGTTCAGATGACAGGTGAAGAACTGACGTCATCAACACTATGTTTGTTAAGTAGGGTGCCTATATGGCCTAGTCCTGTGTATATAATGTGGGCTAATGATATTTCATGCCCTAGTAACATTTATTCAAACAAAACCTACGAGTTGATTTAATATCTGAAATATTGAGTATTCAAGGCATGGCACAAGTGTTATTAAAAATTAAAGTGTAGTCAAAAACTTTTATAAGGTTGTAAAGCGCGATTATAACACGGAAATACTAAGTTCGTTTCGCATTTTGTGTTCTTGCCAGTTTACCACATCAAGTTTATGTCAGTCCATTAGTATGAAAAGCTAACCTAACAAATAACCGGAGCGGAAACATTGGTGGCAACGTCCCCTAGAGCTTACGAGCACTGTTAATCCTAGAATTAGACAGTATATTGCTGTATAATGTAGTACATCAAAATGTCAAGGTAAGGCACCGCGGTAGAAGCGCGAGCATGCGGAGCGAATAACCCGCAAAAGCTCTGAAAGCTATTAAGCTTTTTCGGTTATCAACGACGAAGGAAGGTAGGGCTGCTTTGTTGCTTTATCCGAAAATGTCAGGCGCGGCCTGTGACGTCATCAGCGAAATGGCGCGACATTTCGCGGTGCGCCTGCCACGCCCGTGCCCACCCTAATCTCTTGTCATGACAGGGTTGTCCGAGCGGAGCGTCCCCCAAGGTTCTTTCTTAGGACCGGCCTCGTTTTTACGGTTAACAGCACTGATAGTTGCTAAATTATAGGCCGAAATGGGTTCAGTTTAATCACGGTAAAGTAACTCCGAGATACGAGCTCAATAAATTGTATACCTACATTATGTATGCTTATTGTATTGCTACGGTAGTAGCGCTTGAGCCGTCTCGTTTATCTCCAGTATGGGAAAATGCCATTATTATTTTAATTACGATGTCTTCGAGTCTTGGATGTACCATATCATAATCTCAGAGAGATAAAGCTTGTGATCATTAGTATTAAAGCGGATCAAGCAATGTTGACATTTAATCCGCTGATGATGTAATATAAAATTGTTAACATTTGCTGCAATCTTGAGTATTCTGTGACGTTCTGCCCCATCATTGTGACGCTTCTTAGAAAGTATTAAATATTTTATTATAATATTTACTCGAGATTACTTTCCGTATGTCGTTTGTGTTGGCGAGCATGTACTCATGATTTTAGCATGTCAATCCAAGGGCACATACATGTACTCCGCCATTTATCTTACTGCAATTTTCTTTCTATCTATATTTATAAGAAAACTGGTGGACTTCGGCAGGGTAAATACACTTACCTGCTCGACCAAATTGAACCTGCCTGTAAAATACAAAAGTGATAAATATCATTGAACTAGCCTTTAGTCAGGTCTTTTCTCTTTATCGGAATCTGCTTCAACTCCATCCGGATATAGTAGACTTTACACGGACCGATCACTGCGAACCTGATCACCACGTTACCTCGAATGCCGCTACCCAGTTGTTAAACACATATTTTCCTACTCGGCCATTCTTTTCTTATTACTTTCTTTGCAGGATCTAAGACAGTTTAATTCATTCTCTGGGACATCGTCGAGCTTCATTATCTCGGTACTTTTCTGGTGGTCACCAATGTTGTATCTGCCTTTCACGAGTTGTGGTGATTTGGGAATAGTGCTTTGGGATAGACCCAAAAAAACCCAGTTTTTATGATATCCTCTGGTCAAACTGGTTGTCACATTTTCCAGGCTTTCGGGCCCTGACTACCTGTAACGTCTGTGAAAAATCTACAGATGACGAACCATCTTTATGTGCATTGGAGGCACGAAAACACGCTTTAATAGATCTTCCTTTTTTAATAGCTTTTTCTCTCCCACTCGTTCTTCATCAAATATCAGAATGAGTCTACTCGTCGCGCCAACGTTTCTTCTGAATAAGTACTTAATGATTGTGTTATTATGTAAGCTTATTTATTTGTCACCATTTTATCACTTCCTAATTATTATTGATTTGTAAAACGTCAATATATTACCCACTGATTTTATACGGTGACTGTACATGCGTGAACTGAACAATAATTACGATAGCATAATTGACATAAATGATGTTTTAATGGTTCACTTTTGTTAACAGGTAATCACCATGGCGGTAATGGACCACTGTCTTTAGGACGTGTTGCTGATTCGGCTTCAGGTAAGCTTTTGAATTTGATTTTATTTTTTTGGATGGCAACATTGTTTCTCTGGTTATAACAGACTGTTACGATACCAATAAATCGCAGAATTATTGTGCCACAATTCCAGAAGATGTTCCTTTTTTTAAGTTCATAGTTTTCTTGGATCCTTTTAATAATAATAAAAAAACCTTTTTTAAGTAGGCACAGGCGCTTTTAAATTGTAGAATGTAAAAAAAGTAGCTGTTCCTCGCAGTTTCGTCAGATGCTCGGCTCCTATTAATCGTAACGTAACGTATTATACATAATACGAGTATAATCCATAATACAATCACTGCACTGTAGTTACTCATTTCAAAAGTGGATCCCTCTGTTTCCTCTGCCAGGCCGTACCGGTAGCCATGGTACTACCCCAGATGGACTTCATCTCGAAGATATCTCTATTTGTTTTTACAATCCAAAAGCTCAATTTATTTTTATTGCTATAAATGCACAACATCGCCCACTAATGTCCTAACTTGGCAATGTGACCCATTTTTGTTTTTTGGGGAATGTCCTAACTTGGCAATGTGACCCATTTTTGTTAATTGGTTCGCTTTGTCACTAAGATGGATGAATGATGACCAGGTCTGCCTCGTCACGTAAAACGATATCGCCAAGAAACTCCTCAAGTTTATGTTACCCCAAATATACAGTTATTGTGTACAATCAGGTGACCATTGTCTTACACGTCAACAACGTTGATGGATTAATTCGCAAACTTGGCGAAAAGCGAAACGAAAACGCGAGCTAAATGCGGAAGAAGGGTGTATTGTCTTTGAAGGCCATTCCTCGGAGGTGCGGTCGCCATATTTGCCAAATTAAAAACAGCAATGTTTTAGTAACTAATTAATCTAAAAACGTTATGTTTAATTAAATTTTACCATCGTTTATAATGTGCTTTGATTGATTAAAATCCATGCATACGTTTAATTAATGCGAGAACTAATTATAATATAGAATTTTAACTAGCAATTAGTTTATTGTAATAACATAGTAAAGATAATATTTCTAGTGAAAATGTGATTCAGCGTTTTGTGGGAACAAATTCTGTTTGTTAGTCACATGTCATATGTATAAAATCACACAGTCTACATAAATGATTAGTTTAGTCACCACATTTCTTTTCAAGTGCTTGAGAAACAACATGCTGTTACGTATAGATCAATAATAAATTATTACAACTTTAATACTTATAATGTTCTGAAAAAATGTAATATCAGCTTGGACTAAAAACTTTGTCAACGTTGAGTCGTGAAAAAATAAAGAGGAGTAAGTAATAACTTTCAGTTTAGTTTCTAGGCCACAATACATAATAAATAAATTAACAAAAAAAAATACGTCACAAAAATGGGATAGTACATAAATATATATAATTCTCTATAGTGACCACATCAAACCCTATCCGCTAATCAATTACCCTGACGAGTCTATATTGGTAGTGACCGCATAGACATAGACGCATGATGGGTGCCATGCCACGCCTAACTCAATCACGACCGGGACTAAGCTTTAATGTTCCTGAAAGTAGAACGCGGAAACACGTAAGCGTTTTATGGCAAACTAGTTCTTCTTTGTTGCTATTAAGGCTCTACGTCAAAGTCAAAGGTACATCTATTGTTTTAAGGGGTGGCTCTGTTTACTCGCCCCGTCCGTGTCTACCCTAATTTGGTGAGATTTGATTTTGTTAACGGGCACGATACCTCCATATATTCCATAGGCTCCCGCAATATAGTAGTTTACTTACATACAATTTGACGCATATGGTATAATGGCCCATATATCCGCTCAGTTTGACGTGTTTACGGAGTATTTCGTTAGATTTTCCCGTAAATGTTTATCGGAAGTTGTAACCCTTTGATAATCCGGTAATAATAAACTACGTTACATTGAGGCCATCTTGTAGGTTCGTATTTAGCTTAGGAAAATTAACAGTTTACAAATAGTAAAATAATGAACTTGCCTGTTCGGAATACGGATTAAACTCCTCCAAAATTAACACTTGAATCTAGGAATTTTAACGATACCTGAACCTGTAAATGGTATTCCATTTTAAGAGTTGTCTATTTAAATCTAGTCCTGTAGTATCTTTGACAAAAGTTGTCGAAATGCCAAATGTATGTAATTTTTAATGTTTTTGGTAGGTCAACTTTTATGTGCTATTTTACGAGTACACTCATTTGCTCTTCATATAATTAACAAAAGCGTATGTAATTGAGTTCATGATACAACAATGAATGCTAACGTCCGTGTCCTATTAAGTTAAAATTCGTTTGTCCAGATCAAGATGCAAAAACTATTATACATTTATTATTGGACTGTTGCCAACTCTGCGTGACTGCTTTCCCTGATTATTCACCGATTTATTTTTATTTTCGAGCATATCAAAAAAATATTGAATTGAACTAATTCTACTTCTTTACGAAAATATTCGGTGGCAGCTGTATTTATGTTGCACTTTTTCAACTGATACTAGAACACCTTCCATTTCCGGGACAGTCGTAGGCTAAAGAAAGATCCTCTCACAATTGTCTATATCTTTATTCGGCGATTACATTTCGATAATGACGTGCCTGTTTAGGATTTTCCCTTCATGAGCCATACTGATCTAAAAATCATTACACCCAGCGTAACAAAATTAGTTATGGCTAAACATCGTTACTTATAGAAACATCAAATAGTTTGTTCTTAGAGATCTACATTCTTTGCATGATGCTCTTGCGCATATGGTCCGCGTATGAAGTCGCGGACGGCATAATATTTACGAGATGTCTAGACTATCGTCCAAGTAACTTAATCAGAATACCTAATGATAAATTATTTCATAATTTTAATGTGATTTTTTAAGTAAAGTTTTGGTATCATGAATAACGTTGACCCGAATATTCACAGTGTGGCAAAATTCAGCTATTGTAATCTTCGGATCTTTGTTATTAGGCCATATATAGATTGGATGATGTTTATATGGCCTAATGTATTATTTCCCAAATGAAGAGAAACAAATATCCTTTGATGGAAACCACTTAGCGTATCATTTACTAAAACTTACCATGTTGTTGCGAATTGCGAATTAACGCTCTATTTTTCTAAGACCTTGCAGCGTCGTCACTTTCACAAGCGTACCATTTTCTGTAGATATTGTTAACTATCTTAGATCTAGATTTCGTGCATCATTACAAAAAACATCTTCAGGGTTATGTTATGTTGTTTTTCTGCGATCATTTTCATGAATCTTTTTGGTTCTAAACAAGTAAACAGCTTGTTTGAAATTACCATCATTGCTCATATACTTACAGTTTGAGTTCTGTTTGGATCAGTGGTTGTCTGTTGCATTCCTGGCGAAATTCGCACCGTCAATGTTGTCATATTGCATTGATAATGTCGTCAGTAGCAACAGTGACTAGCCATCCGTGTGTGCCGTTGCACAAGACCTGTCGACATAATGGCCAGTACAAACGGTGTTAGTGTATGCTATTTAAGGATAGGAAAATTGATTCGCCTTTAAAAGGAACCGTTTTATTGATTTACTTTATCATTCTATTCACCCCTGCGATTCTTGGAGCTTCCTCATATTCTATCGTCGTATATAAAAAATTAAAAAAAACTAGTTGAAGTCTTTTCTTCTTCGTTGTGCTTATTTGTTAATGTAATAAAGCTAAATTAGATTCGACCAGAACTCTGCCACATAAACTTCATTGGTAGTGGCTATAGTTAAAATCCTTTGAGAATAATAACGAAATTTTGACCTGAAACTAGAAAGTAAGTGAAGGATTTCAAGTTTTTATATCTTAGTTAAATATTCACATTCCCTTTAAAGTTTTAAGAGCACAATACAGACGGTCGTTATTGTTGGCGAAATTTTAACGGTGGAGTGGTTGATTGCTGGCAACGAATTAGTAGTGTGGAAGTTTGTCGTACTGAAGCCGGCATTGGACGACGACTGGAGCGAAACTTTCAATGGTAATGGTGTGGTGGGCGAGCTTTGGTAGAGCTCCAACTCACCTTGAGGCTTGCTGTTACGTACGCTAAAATACACTATCAAAACAGTGCGTTTCGTTCACCGTTCCGAGTCACACGCTCGCTCGGCAGACGCTCCATCCATATAATTATTGTTTAACAAATAAAGCTGTGAATTAAAGTCACGAAGAATTCTGCAGCAATTTACTACAGTGCCTTATTATGTTGTAGTATCATAAATATATGATTTTGGAGTGTTATTAAACAAAAAATATTTTTGTAATGTGAATGTGACGTGTTTAACGCGGACTCAGCGTCTCATTGGATTGTCTGAGATTCGTCTGGGCGAAACCTATTTTGATGATGTGAGTTTAGCATAACATTTCTCAGAAATGCGGAAGCAGGCTTTTATTAGTTTTTTCAGACAACGTGCATGACAAAAGATAAGATAATATTATATTAAACTTTTGATAAAAATGATTTATACACGTGCTAATTTTTATTACTTAAATTAATGTGATTTTTTATGAAATTCTATAGTAAAGTCATGTGAATTGGAGTGTGGTTGCACACATATTAGAAGAAAACAAAAGAAGTTTTATCAGTCGATTCAATCAATCTCTAATATTAATATATTGGAGTTTTTAACTAGTTATTACTTTCATGTTATCACAATTTAGAGTAAGTAGTAAGTACCTGACAGATTGCATTGATATTAAAATTACAAATGTAAAAACACTTAACAATCTCCCAATTAGTTTTACAGATAAAGGTCTGATTGGTGTACCAAATCATACAGCTATTATTGCGGTTAAAGAGCTTACACAATAAGCATTATTTATGCTTTTTTTTTTTTTTTTAGCGTGGTAAAATCATCAAATGAGTCCTCCAACCCCGGGCAGGGCGGGAGAGACTGTCAGACTTCTACTGACTAAAATCCACGGTGTCCTTCATAGCCTGTTATGTTCCGGGGTTACGGTAAGGGAATAATCCCGCGACCCCGGCAGGCTTTGGCCCTCTGAGAGGGGGGCCCCGTCATTATGCTGACGCTCTTTGAGGCGCGCGTGGGACACAACGCGCCGTCGACCCGGGGAGTGTATTATGCTTTGTACTTTTATTTTTATTTTTCCTTTTTTCTAAATAAAAAAAAAAAAAATTATTGCGCTTGAGTTAAAATGTAAATTGAGCCTAAGTTACCCTTTTTTTTTTTTAGAATGATATCTCTTGTACAGACGCCAGCACATCAAGCTACCACAATCTGTCAGATTTCTTTAAGAGAAATTCAACCTTATCACAAGGGTCGAAGGTTAATGTTTGACTGGTAAAATCTGACAGATTCGGGTAGGTTGACCTGCTGGCGTCTGTACCATAATATGTTTGCAAATGCACACTACTTATATTAACCCGGCGCCAATGACGCTGGGTCAAATTGACCCGAGGCAACTTTAAACGAATATATTTTTTTTATGCTTCGGTCGCATGTTTTGAAAATTCGTGTAGCTGGAGATACAGCCCCCCTCTACCCGCCTCTTTCATATGATCTGTGTGACAATGTTCGCGGATTGAGATACACGCGCTTCAAGTTGAAACGGGTAAATATGACCCAGCGTCATCGCTGGCGTCGTAATTTTGTGACTTACTTTTATTCGTTACTTTAGTGTTCAATGTCAATTTTCTTTGTTATTTTTTAGGTTTTTTATAAAATGTCAGTAAAAAATTATCTGGACAGAATAATAGTGTTGTTAGAAGACTCGGTTTCTGACTATGAAGATTCCTCCTGGAATCCTGTAGATTCCCGGGCCGCTCCGGACATTGCCGATGATGACCACTTATCTCAGCGTAATAACAATAGCTAAAGTAAATAAAATGCAAGTTCCAGGATCTCGAAAAAGTTGTCAAATATGTCCATCAAAGAAGAACAAGAAAACATCGCACACTTGTTAGGCATGTCGCATCTTTGTATGTCCAGACCACTTTGTATCATACTGCAATAATTGCAGCAGTTCGACGGCTGTGGTCGGGGAAGAAGAAGACTAATCACTACATTTTTTGTTTATAAAATGATTTCTAAATCTCTTTTTTAGTCTATAAGACTATAAATTCCTATTGTTTCTAATAATGAATAACTAAAAATTCAAAAATATCAACATATTACGTTTTTATAGTTGATTTCGCATGTGTTACTGAAAATGTTTATAAATATTGATTTATTTGATTAATAAGTATTATTTTTATTTTAGTATCTAGTCATAATTCCCTTTTTTGATACACAACAATAAAAATAAAGACAACTAAAAAAAAAAACTATTAAAGATATAAAATAAAAACCGGGTCACCATGACCCGGTGTCATCGTCGACGTAATTATTTTCACGTCATTGGCGCCGGGTTAAAAAACGTATACCCTTAGTTACTACTTTTACGTTACTACTTCAATCGTACTGAAAAACTGAGTTAGAACATCGTAAAACAAAAATTATGAAGAATATCGTTTAAAATTCTAGTTTCTGTTCCAGTTAATATCACAATAGGTACACTCAACACGTAACTGACATCATTATGTTAGTATTGATTTAATATCAGATACGTTTTGATAAAAAAGTAAGTGCTATCTCTCTCATGCTTGGTTAGGTGTGATTGTATTTGTAGAAAACTCATCAATAACTCTGTTGAATGGATGCTATCGTCAGAACTACGAGTCACTGTCATTTCAAATGTTAGGTCACGGCAAGGAAATTAGGTAATGGGGTTGATATTATCCCAGTTATGTACGGCCAACATAAGAAATATTTATGCAGGCAGTAAGTTTTGTATGCGCTCTTTGGCTGTATTTTATCATTGTTTATACACAATACTGGAAAACCATTTCAAAATCGCTGTCTTCACACACATCCCTTTTGCTGACTGTACACTTGTGATGATATTTTGACAAACACTCGACACAAACACTAAAAATATTTAAGGATTTCAGTACTTTTACTGGATTGAAACAATGGATTTTATGTCACGTAATGGACGGGTTCTAGACCTCGTTAACTCTAACAATATCAAGAAGGCATGTTTCCCAGTTTCCCAGCAGTGGGAACATTGTAAACTGATTATGTTTAAAACTATTTACATATAGGAGTACATTTTACGAGATTGTTGCTCCAAGATGTCGTAATTCCTAAGATATTTGTACTAACAAACAACATTAAATTAGTTTAATGGCACTAAAGTTTTTCCTCCTAAGAAACCGTGTGTAGTAACTTTTCCTTTACTGAGTCATCGTCGCTTGGGCCAAACCCTTTGACCTACAAACACGAAATTAAGGTTTTCCCTCGCACATAGAATGTAGGCCATCCCTATAGTAAAAATCCAAACGTAAAATGTTTTACAGTCTCTACGTTAAATAAATAATGCGCTGACTGTTTAATAAGGGAATGAAACGGTAAGATTATGTGTCAAAAATCGGATCATTAGAAGGTTTATTAGTTTCCTACGTTTCGAAATAATATGAACGAAAATTTTTACAAAAGCCCGTAAAATCATTGGTCAGAAAATGTTTCCTGCTTAGTAACTTCTACATGCAACTTATTCAGTAGGTAGTTTAATATCCTGTATTTTCATACCAACTATATTCCTTACAGTATACAACAAAAAGCTTTTTGATTGATGGTCACACCATTTATACTACTGTTACTAGGAGAACCACATATTTTTTTAATTTTGTTATGGAATAGTATGGGGCCTAAAATACTCCCTTGAAGCAGAACAATAAGTACACCCAATTTTGGTCAGATACAGAAATGTTTAAAGTTTTTTTGTATTTACCATCTAAAGTTATTAAAAGGTATTTTATTTTAACTCCATAGGTGTGAGGATGACTAACATCAATAGTTTTTTTTATTATTTATTTGTGTTAGTGCTTTCGAATGAATAAGTCTCTAAACGCTCCATAGTTGGACTTGATGATGGTTTAAAATTTTAAATACTATAATTTGAACCACGTATATCGTGCAATTCAAGTGTTTTATGCACGCATATTATGTTCCGATGGCGATACGATCACAACTGATATCAAAACTAAAGTATATGCGTCAATGTCTAAACAAACCATTATTGTGTTGTGGACTCTGCACTAGTTGTAAGTACTACATTTTCCTTAGGGGAAACTGACGACAGTATTGAAATATAATTACCGTAGTTATTTCGAACGAACGCTTCTGTGTTTATTCAGTTATTATTATCAGTAAATACTTAAAATAATTGCAAAGAGCAGACTGACTCATCATACTGTCTGATTCATAATATTACGTTATCTCGAGAACAGAAAGTTTCCTCACTTTAGTCGAGATTTGCAGATGGTCTTTATACTTTGTGCTATGCTAGTGCTACACACATTTTCTGTCTCGGAACAAGCTGCTTGAAAATATTTTTTTCTCGTGCTGAACACTCTAACAGTCAGCCCAAGTGTTAAATTTTTGAGTGGTAGATAAATTAGTTTTAATGCGATATGTTTATTTTATAAAGTTTTGTTCTACTCTACAGAAATGGTATAACAGAAACAAACACGAAGTTATTTTGCTAAGCAGGGTATTTTTTATATTCCCTATGAAGTTATTTACATAGACAAATGTGGGATTGTTGAAACTAGTTTTTCTATTCAGTCATGTAAAAGACAGATGATTCAAAACATCCAGTGTTTACATATACTAAATTGTACTGAACTACCTTTTTTCAACAAATAAAAGATTTGATTTGAATATTCAACTACCTACGTGCTTAAAATTCTAGGTAAATGACATGCACTCTGGGCTGCGTTTAAATCCTTTATCCAGTTTAAATTTATACTGACTAAATGTCAAACACCCCGTTTAAGTACACCGAGAGGTGAAAAATGATACCAATTAAAATTTAATCTGCCCCGTTTACGGTCGTCCGCTGGTCTATGTTTTTACTGAAAGGAATAAATATTTGCGACCTTTTTACCACGCAAAATTTTATCCTGCTGTCAGTTTGACATTAAGTTTTGTTGTTTTGCTCGATTCTTGCCGTAAAAACGAATAATATTTTTATTTTAGAAAGTGAATATTATTTTTGGATTATGGATTTATAATACACCGGCAAATTGATTATTTGTTCAATAAACTGACCTGTCAATTGAATTTGACAGCTAACATTGACAAAAAGATATGACTCCGTTCAGCGAACCCTCGCTAGTTTAATTTTTTTCCGGCGAAACGTCCCTGGAAGATTTAAACGCACCCCTGCTCCTTTTTAATTGTCCTTAAAATTGATAGTTCCTATAATCATTTTATGGAGATCCATAAGTATGGAGTTTCTTGCCCATTCTTTTCCATACAACCTACCTTAGCGAATGGGTGTAGAATCAATCCCATCCCTTCCTATTTCCTTTAAATTTAATAATCGACGTTCAAAAGTGCCTCTTTGATGGCCTAATTGGAATAAATGATTTGACTTTGCATTCATACTCAAATTCTATATCATAAAATAAAGGATGGTTACTAATGTGCCATATAATAAAATCTCCGTGTAAGTGTACTAGTCAAGGTTTAACATGTCATGATGTCACCACCACGCATGAGCCCCGTAGTTTCGTATACTTTAAGTGGGCCACACGACGGCCATGTAACAATAGTTACACGTAATCACGTAGTTTAGATTTTAGACGAAGGTTCAGTTACTGCTAGAAAAAAGAACGAAGAATTTGAAATGGAAGCTCCTCCACAGTTTGATTGAAACCATCTTTGGGTGAACTGTGGGTAGAACCAATAAACTTCTGACAATGTTGAAAATGACTAATAAATATTTGTAAAGTGAACTCTATCATAGAATTGAGCGATGCTTGTTGTGTAATTGCCAACTGTTACACGACAATGTAAAATTGTTGATTTCGAAAAATACGTATACTAAAATCATTTGTTTTTATTTAATCAAATAACGAGGAAGGACAAATCCAAAATAATAAGAGTGTGTGCCATAACTAAAGCATACAAAGTGGTACTGCTTCGTATTTCCGGGTGTTATAAAAAAACCTGATTAGTGCTTTTAGTGCAGGATGAAAATATCCTGTTAACATCGATAAGAATGGCGTGCTTTTCCTTCTACCTACTGAACTAAAAAGTATACAATCGTTTCGTTTAATTTATGCAAACTCAAACTTGTTTTTGGCTAAACAAAATACGAGTGTCCTTCACTTTAAATAGCAAATCCGCTCTTTTGGGACATAGGTATTATATGACGTTGCGAAATTATGCAACGCTGTAACTGGTTTAATAAATCATTCGTATACAGAGATCTAGCACAATTATCATTACGAGGTGACTGTCTGTTGTAGAAAGTGTTGAAGACATGTTACGTTCACATACATAAGGCCTGAGCTGATTTCATTACCAGTTTACCAGTAAACCACACTGTTAAATCCTTCTTTCATGTTTCAAAAATGAAGCAGTTCGTTACTAGTTTTGAATTGCTCACCAATTTCGGATCACTGAGCATTATCAGTTAGTAAGACTAGAACTTATTCGTCACCTCGACCTTGTTCGCTGGTTGACAGTTTGTCACAAATATTCTTCTAACGATTGTCCATTGAATCGGATTCAAGTCCATTGTTGATAAAAGATGACGATGACACGTGACTGTATCAAGCGGCGCATCTCAATTCTCCCAATAAACTTTAATTGCCACATTATTAGCACTGGTTGGCGGTCTGTCTCTAGGACGAAAAACATCTTAGTTTATACTATAGAACATAAATATATAAAACCAAGGCAAGGCATTGATGCGTATTGCTGTGACAACATACACTATTCAAGCGCATGTCGAACTCTTATGATAAGGTGTTTCTTATCATAAAATGTAATTGGAGATAATCTCGGTACTCATTGTCTATGTTGCAAGCCGTTTAGCTTTGATGGAATTTGCGTCTAATTGTTTGCAACCTCAAGCATGTAAAATTTACTGATGACAATAACCAAAATGAAACGGTTATGCGACACTGCTATCAATGTTAATGCTTGCAAACAATTCTTATAATGGCCGACTAAAGGGGATTTCCCTGATATAAACAATAAGTCACGTGAGCGATGACGTTTAAAAATAAACAAGTTCTTTTATTACAATTCATGTACACAGTGGAATCATAATCGTATTACATCAATATTGATGATTTCCGATCGGGTAATGCAGCTCTACTGAATAAAGTCCATGGACTGTTTTAGGAAGGCCCGTAGTTAGTAGATTAATTACTGAATATCGTATGAATTACTGCACCAGCATTTGACGTGTTATCCTCTCTTAAAATGAAACCGAATCACTAACTTTGTCGTGACTGGTTTCATCAAATCTATTGATATAATCTATTCAGATTGTTTACCCAAAGTTGTTAATAACATAGCCTTCTGAAACAACTGATAGTGTAGGTGTAATACTATGATTATTGTAATATAAAGCAATTCATCTTTGAATGTCATGAACTTGTTGCTTGTGGGCGGGATTTAATGTTTAAGTGTTTAGTTTTAGGCGTATTGTGTTTAACTTACAACTTTGACTCACTTCTCAAACAAGTTGTTAAAGTTTATGCTACACTACGAACATATTTTTGCTCGCCCCGATCCGGCTCGAAGGACCACTGTAGAATGACTAAAGTACGTTGTTCGGAAGGCACTTTATTTGAAGTTCAGTAAGTTTGCAGACTGATCACTAGATGTTTAGTCATCATCAGCCTATACCAAACCACTAGACATAGGCTTCTCCAACACGCCAAATCACCGGCTAATCTCGTCCAGCTGTTACCGGCCACCTTGCGAAAATCGTCGATCCACCTTTCCCGAGGGCGTCCCACCCTAACTTTGCCGATTCGCGGTCTCCACTCGAAAACGCATTAACAACGGTCATCTTTAGGCCCTACTAGATGTTTGTCAGGGTTCTTTAGAATGGTCTACTTGATATATAATCTACAGTCCAATCACTCTCATGATAGCTATGAATGTGAATGGCTGTCAAAACACATAAGCTGCTAAAGGATTTGATAAGACTTGGTGTGGTGATGGTTGATTGTTTCGGTAGTTTGATAAATACAAAGTAACATCTTTAAAAACGTCTTTATATTTAAATCAATTAATTACTCTCCGAATAGAAAATCTGAAGCCGTGGACAATATTGTGAACGTCAGAGCTCACAATTAAAATTCTTTAAAGACCTCTCATCAGTTTGACGTACGTATAATGACCACAGACCACAAAGATGATTTAATTGAGTCTTATCGGGTGCTTACTTAAATAAATATGTAGGTTTATTCTGAAGCGTTGCTCCCAGTTAGGAGTTTTAAACGAGTATTTCTGATGATCAACTGAAGGGCCAACTAAATAATTTTGGGTTCGTTTAGGGGAAAAACGTTCAAAACCTAAATAAATAGGTAGTGTGAAATAATATCCTTCAACATGATACAGGATATTATTGTGCAATGTATAGGTATCACATTACAGGATATCGTTTCATATTTTGTTATAATAATTTAAAAAAATTAACCGCCCGATCCCCAATGCTCCCCAATGGCACGTTTTTGTGCCACCAAACCCCGACCGATATTAAGCCTTTTTTTGGAAAAATAAGTCTTAAAATCGATCAGTATTTTGTGGAAAAACATTTTCCTCGGGGCTTTGCTTGTCTATCCTGTACAAGTATGTGCCAATGTTAAAGCTGTGCAGGCTACGTAGTGGTCTGATCAAAGAGTTTTATAGAAACGTGAAGAAATATGACTAAGACCTTATAATTTATATTCAGTTATATGCCCTGGAACTTTCTATTCATATTTGCTCTGTGTTTGTTTCAGGAAGACGAAGTGCTCTGGCGGTGCACAGAATGCCGATCGCGCCGCGCGGCCCTCCGCCCTCGACGCCTCCCTACCACCTGCTTCTCCGTAGGAGACCTAGCTTAACCCTCAAGTGTCCTTCTATAATATAACGTCTAACTTTTTGTACGCCTCTTTTATACCGACCTAAGTATAAGTACGCACAGAGTGTTTAAGTGTCGCGCGCAAGTGTGAGTGTATATGTGTGTCGATGGTGCGGCCGACATGGGAAAGTCCTCGGCGAGAACACATGGCCAAGGTGAGTGCCTTCCCGCCCACAGTACACCTGTCCCCAAGGTCACTCTTGCTGTTTCATGTTCTCTACACGCGTAGTATGTCTTAGTTACATTCCTCAAGGATATAACAGTAGCAGCAACAGTAGTACTCGCTTCCATCATATACCAATGTAGAATTTGTTCGAAAACCAGCTGCGGCCTTTGTACGTCGCTTTTTACAAAAGCGTATTTATCTCATGTTCATATCTGATTTTATGTTTGTTTCATTCATGTTCTTTATGATATCAGCGAAGCTTTCAGCGGTACCAATGTGGTTCGAGTCAGTACACAATCATGATTCATTCATGACTTTTTATTTGCATCAAACATCACTTAGATTACGTTTTCATTTGTGTGGAAAGAAATTTATAGCAGAGCTTTAACAATGGATATGATATGAATGAGCTGGTGAAAATCTGGTTATGGCTGTGTAAACTGTAAACACAAGTTAGGGACATGAAAACTGAAATAAAATTACAGAGTAATTCGAATCCACGAGAAATATTGTAACTGGAAATGGAAACTATCTACATTTCTTAATCTATTGATTCCTTAGCATTTGTCAAAGTTTTGTAGATTATCATCAAAAGTTTTTAATTCAATGAATACAGGGTGACTCAAAAACTTTTCAAATTACCTCGCTTAGTCACAGTACCTAGAATTGACCAAGCACTCAAACTATTCCAATTGTACACCTGAACTTGGTTCATTAATTGCTTTAATTTCTGTTCCACTTTCTCGTTACCTTCACTTACGGAATATCGATCACTTATGATATTGAACTTATAATTGCACGTCATGCATGACACTGACCATACATTGTCATTACCATACACAATAGCTGGTCATTATATCGTCCTTCGTTTTACCATGTCGATTTATGATGGAAAATAATTATTGTCTTATGTGGCAAATCGATACATCACTTTAACACATAATTACACCTGTAATAAGTAGGCTGGTAATGTAGTTTACTTGTAATAGTTGTAATACATGAGACAAAAACATGTTATTATTGTTATTCAATGAAATATTCAAGCTTACATTATTTTTCTTAATATACAGGGTGTCCCTGGTAGTATGGATGGATCAAATCAAGCAGGGTCCTGAACGGTACCTGCCGTCACAAGCTGTTTAAAAAAATGTTTAGCAAACTGGGTACGGGAAACGGGACAGCATTCAACTGCATTCAACACTTTGTCATTCAACTTGCCCGTATTTTTTTAGGAACTACTCGTACAATCGTTTTGAAATCAACTATGTTGTGTGGTTGATTGGTGCATGGTTATTATTTAAACTGGATTTTGTTTTTTTTTTCATTGACTGCTCAAAAATATCACTGCAATGCACAGTATGCTTGAATAAAACGTAGCCATGCCTTTTTGGATACAACGTCTTTCAGATAAATCAATTCGATAAATCTTGGAGATTTCAGGTTTCATACTCTATACTATTCCGATTCTTGGAATAATTCTTCTTAATAACAACTCTGGGAATGTAGCATATCAATAAATCACACACTTGAGGTCACCAGTACCCACTTGACATGCTGCTTGAAATGTA
Source organism: Agrotis segetum (assembly GCA_036375495.1). Lineage (NCBI taxonomy): Eukaryota > Metazoa > Arthropoda > Insecta > Lepidoptera > Noctuidae > Agrotis > Agrotis segetum. The sequence continues at coordinate 144,030 of JAQSVV010000301.1, read as the reverse complement.
AACAACAACTTTCTTATTTTTTTCAAGTGTATAAAATTCTGATGAAATACATATTTATTTCGGTAGTTTCCTAATAAGTGAGCGTTCTTGTTGAGAACAGTGCGAAAAAAATAAGTTTTTTAAACTCACATAATTTAGACACGCAAAAAGAGTTCACGAGCATTATGAAATGCAAACTTGTTTGCCTCCCCTTTTTTCGGAATTTTCGGGTCTGAACTCGGATGACGCGCAGCCCCCTCCATTTTCTGTAAGACGAATATGTGTATTCGTACCCGTCAGAAGGAGGAAGCAGGTCTGTAGGGTGCTGCGTTCCCTCGACGTGGATAAAGCCAGTCTCCCCGACTTTTACTTAAAACTTGTGCGCTTGAATTGTCTCCGATCCTGACACGCCTATATCGCCTTTCACTTGGGACCGGAAAAGTGCCAAAGGCTTGGAAGCAAGCTAACGTCCAGCCTGTGACCAAGAAGGGTAGTTGGCCTGACCCGGGCCACTACAGACGCACCTCGGTCACGTCCATCCTCTGTGAGACTATAGAACCCATGCTGAACAGTAAGCTCCTTTCATACCTAGAAGACAGCGATATCCTTAGTCACCGCCAATACGCCATCCGACGAAACCGGTGTAATGGGGATCTTCTAGCTTATGCCATACACATCTGGAGTGAGGCCACCGAGTGGCACGGGGAGGCACATGCTGTTTCCCTTGTCAACTCGAAGGCTTTCGACAGGGTCTGGCACGAGGGCCTAATTGCTAAGCTTCCTTCCTTCGGTCTGCCCAGTGGTCTGAGTGATTGGATTGCAGACTTTCTGAGGGATCGTTCCATCCGAGTTGTTATCGAAGGCTGCTCGTCCGGTCAGTTAGAAATTACCGCCGGAGTACTTCAGGGGTCGGTGCTCTCGGCAACGTTGTTTTTGCTTCACATAAATGACCTGCTAAAACCCGGAACCTTTGGGTTCGCAGATAACAGCACGGTTGCTGGGAGATACGTGTCCGATACACGGGCTACTGGGCCTCAGATGCGGTCTCTCTGAGAGGCCATGGTTGAGCGCTTGAACCTGTCTTTGAAGGCTGTCTCCGAATGTGGTCCTAATTGAAGGTCTCTTCATTTTCGTTAAAAGGGTATACATGCAATACCTGGTTCCCGCCAATCTTGATTCAGTTGTGATTTTCTGCAATTGCTATATCACGTATCAGTCGTATAACTGAAGGACCCTTTCTTTTCTTATAATGGTATAAGTACATGGAATACCTGTTTGTTTTCAATCTTGATTCTGTTGTGAATTTCCGCATAACCATTACCACTTATTACTCGGCTACTTGAAGGACTCTTTTCTTCCAACAGTTTTCCACGGCTTATCTGGTTCCCTCCAATCTTGATTCTGTTGTGATTTTTTGCGATTGCCCACAATTTATTGGTTCAAGTAGGTAGGTGTTTATTTATATAAAGTACTACGCAGTTTAACCGAGTATGGATTGTGGGATTATTATATTTCCCATACTACATGATTATTATCTTTGAAAATACAGTAAAGGCTAAGCACCAGTACATAAATATAACAACTGTATAACTTGACGTCAGGGATACATTCGTGACATTAACATACAAACACACATTATGTAGTCGTACGTTAACCCTATAAAACCCGAGGACTTTCAGCAATTGCGCTTAAAAATAAACTACTTCTAATGTTGTAAATCACTTTGATTAACATCGGCCAACCCGTATGGCTGTATGGGGTAACAAATTACGATATTACATGCAAACTTCAGGTGCAATTGAGCCTACAACGGGTTTAGTCATCGATACCTCATATGAACGTCGAAGGAAAAGTAATGTTCGCTAATGCGATTCAATAGCTTTATGTATAAACATCAGCAGTGACGCGTCCCCTGACGCTCAGCGAGAACTGCTCGGCCACGCTATGTAAATTTAGCATACACATAAATGTTTACATAGTATTATATTCCTTAGCGATGACCTAAAACATCAACCACTGGGATTACCGGTGTGTGCTTTAAGTAAAATTAGTCTAGCTAGGCCCCCTAAGGAATTCTTTAAAGGTCAGTGTTGGACACATATTATGTTGAAAGGAACTTTCGGGTCTTCCAAAACTCCAAGAAGAATATTTGAGGTTATCTTGAGACATAAATTCAACTCGCGACGGAAGTATTCAAGCCGGAGAAACCAGATAAAGTCATGTCCAGTCGCCATTGTACGCCATTGTTCCCCGCCGTAAGGGCCTCTCCTGTTTGAAATTCTGCCAACTAAACATAATTCAAATACTACCCTATTACGAATCTCGGAAGTTACTTGGGCCTGTTTCGATAAACCTCTTCAATTTGAAAGTGTTCTCTCTCAAGTGTTCGGTTTGAAGTCTCCTGAGATGCGGATTTACAATACAATTTTTTTATTTTTTTCAAATTTAGATCCATAGCAGGCGTTTATATTGATTTTTTAGACATCTTGTTCTTCAGGGTAGTGTTTAAATCGGTTTTGTAAATTATTTGATTGATTGATTTGAGTTTCGCTGAACAAGATGTGTAGTGGAGCACATCTAGTTAAGTAAGCTTTAGATCGTCGATCCGCCTGACTTTGGGCACATCACGATGTAGCTATTTTGACGCCGATCGACCTGGAACGTTCACAAACCTATTCGAGTAAGTTGTGAGAGCCTAAGATAGGAGAGATAGGATGCAGAGAAAGCGGAGATAGGCGAGGAATGCCAAATGTGCCAAATCGCACAAACGTGTCGCGGTGAATAAGATTCAGCTGGTTTTCTTTGCTTCCCTGCCTCCACCCTCTTCGTTTTACCGCAAAAGACATAGTTTCCCTAATAATTTTAATGTGATTTGAACTGAACCATAAGCATGGCGCAAAAACTGAAAATTCAGTAATATCGATAGCAGTTTTTGTATTGTCATAGCACTTCACTTGGATAACAATGTTTTCTTTACTCTGACAAGATGAAAGAATATTTATTTATGTCATAAATATCTTTATTAATATGGCCTTCTCGTAAATTTTCGACAGAAAGCCAGCTGTTTTAGTCAATTGCTATGTTTTTTAACATACTCTGATTTTAGATTAATCTTCTTTACAACAGTTATTTGGAAACAAGAGTGTCACATAGTCGCATTTTCAATCCCTTTTTGTACTCAACTGCTACAGAAGGAGGGATATTTTTTTTAAGAAAGCGCTACTCTTTATTGTTTTTTTTATAATCTAGATTTGTCTTTCGATATTCGATCTTCAAATCCTAACTACGACGTAAAAGCATTGCGGTGCGTTTCAATCAAGTCATCATCGTGGCATCAAATCTCTATTCAAGTTTTGTTTATTGAGTCTTAGAGCAATGATGCCTTACTTTATTTATTCGTATTTTCTTAGTAGTTTATTTTTTCTCTTCGGTCTTGTTTTTAGACGGCCATTGGACGTCCAACACTCCTAAAGTTATTTCACTCTCTGCATTGCTTTTCTACTGCATCCCAAGTATAATGAAGTGGTTTTTTTCCTCTTGCTATTCAATTAATTCCTCTGTAAGTGTAAAGCAATTTGATACTTTTTGATTTTCCAGAATAAAGTTAACGAAGTGGTCACTTCTTTTCTATTTATTCAAGTTTCATGATTCTCTTTATAAACACTCGTTCTCAAAACCTCAACCGCTTCAAATTAATCATCTGTTATAGAGAAATAGAGATACTCGTACAATTCACATAATTATAACTACCTACTTTATCTGCTAATAAAACGTGAGTATTTCCCACAAAGGTCACAAGACTAAAGATGTTGGTTTCCCCGAATTATCAGTTTTATTAGAAGTAAACACTGAGAGGAGATGGCAACACCGGGGCGGCGGAATAATCAGTAGATTGTTGGGATGCGCGCGCCGGGCGGGCGGCGCTAGTGTGTGCGGCACACGAGTCTCGGCCCTGCGACGGGTCAGAGCGCGCGTGCGGGCGCGTGTCGCGAACAGAGCGTGCGGCGTGTCAGGCTCCGAGCGGGCTCGCGGGCCAGCCGGCGGGGTGGCCGCGCGGGGCGGCGCGCGACATGGGGCGGTGGTAGCGGCGCGGATGTGCGCGCGCTCCGAGGCCGTGGAGCTGGAGGTGCTGGGCGCGGAAGGCGGCGAGGCGCGCCCCCCACCGCGCCCTTTGCGCCTGTCTCTCCTCGAGCTGCTGGGCAAGCTGGTGCGCCGCGACCAGCCCGCCCCGTCGAATCGCCGGAACCGGCATAACCATCGTTTCCGAACATTCGTCTCATGTGGTCGGTATCTATTGATTTGTCGTTGTCATTAAGATCGTGCTGATAGGAAATCTCTTATTGAATTTTCATATAACGTCGGATCGACGCCGGCCAAGTCCTGCGTCATCGTGTATCGTTCGTGTCTTGGAGCGTGCCTGCGACGCCGATGCTGTTTGCGTAACGTCTACATTCTACACAGGCACCGCCGACATGTTTTCGTTTTGGCCGGCTCGCTATGAATGGCAGAGCGACTTCCCCCGAATTGATGATGAGTAGGTGTATTTCAGGAACAGAGAGGATGTGTATAGTAGACAAGGTCGGAGTCGGTGTCGGCGCGCCCCCGTACGGTCAACGGCCGACGCGAGACGGCGCTTCAGCGCTTCGCGAATGACCCCCGCGCTCTTGTTATCGATTAGCTGCTAATGTTTCACTTCACTAAATTTAATTAGGATGCAGTTCTTTCGCTGATGTGTCAACTTCCGTATATCAGGAAAGCTTAAAAAGATAAGATTACATATTTTCTGATATTCAATACCTGAATAGCGTAACTACCTGTTTGCTGACAATGGTTTTTTTTTCTACTGATGTAGGTACATCCATTATAATGCGAGCAAATCCTTAGCACGTAATTAGATTATTGCTGCCGCTGCACTCAAGAAATGTTTTGGAAATAAACACTGTTGTTATTCTGTAACCTAACTTCTGCGCTTCATATTATGCAGTAAAATAGGACACCATTTTCGTTCATTCATGTCGGCGCTTGGTTTTCTGAAATGTTTGTGTCTGTGTGACTCATTTGCTTCTATGCCAATTTATGACAAACGTAATTTTATTATTCTCAATTTAATTTCCAAAAATGTGGCCAAGCCATCTTGAAATAGCTCATAGTCAAATGACGAAAAATCAACATTGTTCATCAGTTATCTGTTAAGATATTTTCGAAATACTTTAAAAGACAAGTTGACTTAACGGGAACATAATAATTTGAAGGTTTCAATACTCTGTATTGTTGAAACAATGTTACTAGTATATCTTGCTTCAATAAGCCGATGAAATCATGACTAGACAACTGATTCAATATACAATGAAGATCAGCATAACATAGACAAACTAGCAGTCGATGAAGGCCAGATGGGTCAATGACATCACTAGACATTGTAAGTTAGACCTGGATGCGACCGGACCAGAGCAATCACAGAATTGTGAGATTATGAGTACAATGTGGGCGGAGTAACAGCAAATTATCATGATGAATCACTTGTTTAAAAATTCTTTAAATATTCTATTGTAATGTTAAACCGTCACCTTATATCATCAGTGAATCCTCTTTCCCTTCTTCGTGTCGTTTTCAAGACTTCTCCAAATTTTGTTCGTCTATAAGTTCGCCATTCCACGGCACATCTGTGGTGCTGTACTTGTCTTCATTCGGGCCTCGTTTTTTAGGACCGTGGTTTCTTCTTGTGAAATTGTGGATAATAGAATATCTTTATTGAATCTGACTTATTTATTGTTCAAGTTGCTCGACTGGCTCTGAGTGACTATAGGATTAGATCTCCGGGCTACGTCTTCTTGGGTTTTCACCATAAGTAGTAGACTAGAAATCATGGCTTTTTATTGGGATCCTCATCAAAGCTACTGCGTGTCCATAACTAATAACAAATTGCCTATTTTCACGATTATTAATCTATCATGGCTGTTTCATTTGTTCCGGAACTGAAGACCCTAATGAATGCGCGGTTATGGTGTAAGGTGTAACAGTAATTGATAAGGCGTAAAAGAAGCCTCGGAAATGTTCGATCAATTTGCATTCATTTATTGTTGACTGAAAGACCTTTTCACTGATTAATCCAATTCTCAAGTTTATAATGTTTAAGGGATCGGCATCAAAGATTGATTATTGATTAAATACTTTATTCTCCCATGATTTGATACAGGCTCTTGATGTTTGTAGGCCTGCATTACTTTGGACCAAAGCTTTAAGCATTTTCCTGTACCTTATCGCACCCTTCCTGGAAGAAACGCGTAACTCGACTTGCGTCAATTTTTTTTTATTAATGCAAAAAATCGAGCGGACTCTAATACACCTTCTCACAAATTTTCATGAAGCTAGCGCCAAAAATAAGGGTACTGTCACAAAAAATGTGTATTACTGCGACAGAAAATAAAATAGTTTTCCATTGTTATAAAGATGTATACATACATACATTTATTTATTTTAAAACTTTCCCAGGGTATAAAGCCATAGACACACATACCCACAACTAACACGATGAATTAAATTAACTTTATAAAAGTAAATAAACATAGGCGTTTTTTCTTGGATACTATTACAAAGGCGTGTCTTGCAAGTCCACTTACTTACTTATTGCACGAAACTTGTTGCGTGTAAAAACTACGTAAGTGATACTTACACTTTCGGACTAGCCTAAAATTGGAGCATGAATAATGGAGTAACTACACTTACCGCAGCCAATGCGGTACACCAAAGATGACAACAAAGCAATATCCATTATTACACCGGCTTCCTAAGTAACAGTTTCGGGGATTATTTAAGTAACCGTATAATTCAACCGTATCTCACAGTATACATAACACAATCAAAAATCGGAAACTCTATCATTTCGCCGCTGCAAAATGCTATCTTTTGTTATTTACAAGGTTTTCGTTGGATTTTTTTTACAATGTTGAACACGTTTTTTTTGGTTCCTGAAAAGTTGTCCGAATTCACTTACCGCTTTCTTACAGGAAGGGTGCGTTATGATTGTGACGTTAGGAAAAATAACTTATCTTCATCATGTCCTTCAATTTCGCCATTTCGTCCTTGTGTTGCACGTAAATGTAAGGCATCGCATGAAAACAGTTAAAAAGGAATCTTGAGTATTTTATATGATTAATTAAACAACGAGTTAGGTAATGCTAATGTAGTTTTCTTCGCTTCGATACACGTAAGTACAGTCGGTAAAATATCGTGCATGTGTGCTTTAATACTTTAGTCATGTTGAGGTACCTACTATTATTCAGAGCATACTTTGTTAAAAGAAATACACGAATTAGTTACAATAGAGTATCGTTGGAAACACATCTAATAAAATTAGTATACCATCTTTGTCTCATGTGGTAAACTAGACAAGCAGATACAAAACGTCTTCGCCACGTTTGCGACTCGCATTGTAATGTGATTCACGAAGGGTGTGCGGAGAGGATGCCCCTGAAAATGTTATTAGTCGTAAACTCGGGAGAAGATCGATCGCCGTCCCCTCGGCGCCCGGCGTCGAGACGCACTCCTAACCACTACCACGATGGATGAACAGATCAACAGCTATGTAGATGTACACTACATCCGCTAAAGAAATTGTCAATACAGAAACGTTCAGCTGCCATAACGAAATTATTCCTCTGGAAGTTATTTTATAGCTTCGAAGCTACATCCTCTAACAAATAGATTTTGTTTCAAGCAGGAACACGATCAATTGTTAATTACTAGTCGGTGGAGCGGGAAATTAATCCAATCTTATTCTTGAGAGACCATTAAATTATTACCGCCATTCACCATTCGCAGAGTGTTTTTAAACGTTATCTTTTGGCAAAGAATATTGAAACTGTATGTGGGAGTTCTTCTTTGTTAGGGTTCATTTCGCAATGACCTTTCAATTGTTTAATGCAGAGCTGGCTGCTGAAAACATTTGTTCTGAGTCAAGAGAGTTGTCGTGATATTTTTTAAATTGACATTTTGTACAATTACAAAGAGCATTCTGCCCAGCTGTAGCATTTAAAGTAGTCTTCATGAATAGGCCTTCAAGTAATTATCCTGGTAGCAAACGACAGGGCACGTTCTTTTTACAGATGCGGCCGTTTGTTCCGGCGGCTCTCTTGTACTATAATTACTTTTTCATGAAGGGGTATCGCATGTGCATTTAATTTTATGATTCGTTTCATTCAAGTACTTTTGATTTAATTGTCAGGTCATCTGCTTTATATCACTGCAACCGGAAAGAAATAAATAACTGAAAAATAATGGTTTCATCATCCATCATGGTGATGGTTTTATTACATTCCTCTTTAAATTCTGTTAGGTTTGTTTTTAACCGACTTCAAAAAAAGGAGGAGGTTCTCAATTCGTCGGAATCTTTTTGAAGTGAAAACTTCTTTAGCGGCGTTGTACACTTTTTCTGTAATGGGTAAAAAATTTAAAACTCGCGTCAGGGTCACGTGACCAAAACTCGCGTCAGGGTCACGTGACCCTGATCGAAAATGAGTAAGACGTCATTCAAATTAAACAGGAGTGCCGGTAGAAGTGAAAACTTTTTTGTTACTATGTTTTATTTTTAATTTGAATGACGTCTTACTCATTTTCGATCAGGGTCACGTGACCCTGACGCGAGTTTTGGTCACGTGACCCTGACGCGAGTTTTAAATTTTTTACCCATTACAGAAAAAGTGTACAACGCCGCTAAAGAAGTTTTCACTTCAAAAAAATAAAAATAGTAACAAAAAAGTTTTCACTTCTACCGGCACTCCTGGAGTGCAACCTTTTTTTTTTTTTTTTTTTTGAAGTGAAAACTTCTTTAGCGGCGTTGTACACTTTTTCTGTAATGGGTAAAAAATTTAAAACTCGCGTCAGGGTCACGTGACCAAAACTCGCGTCAGGGTCACGTGACCCTGATCGAAAATGAGTAAGACGTCATTCAAATTAAAAATAAAACATAGTAACAAAAAAGTTTTCACTTCTACCGGCACTCCTGGAGTGCAACCTTTTTTTTTTATGTATGTTCCCCGATTTCTCGAAGACGCCTGGACCGATTTGGAATTTTTTTCTTTTGTTTGAAAGGGTATACTTTCCAATTGGTCCCATGATCACCAGGTCAGGATCTGATGATGGGATCCTAGGGAAATCGAGGGCAACCTTCAAATTTTATAGGCACATAGTACCATTTTCATATATTTTCTAAAGCTGTTCAAGTATTTGCATCTGATAATCATCATCTCAGGTGGATGACCTGATGATGGAAGGTACAACTCCTTAACAGTAAGGAGTAGGCATCGATTGATTTACTTTGTGTTCGCATATCTCCGGAACTACAAGTCCGATTTAAGTAATTCTTTTTTTGTTGTACTAGGTATCATTTAACTTAGAGAATACTGCAAGTTTCATCAAAATCGGTTTAGTAATTTTTGAGATATGGAATTTTATTAGCTTAATGTGTACATGAGTGATGTAAGTACTGGTGCGAAGGATTACAAAATTATAGTGCACATGTAAGAGAATAATGTTCTTGACAAGAATTCGGGTTGAATATTTAAACTAAAAAGAGTAAAATAAAAACTTTTTCAAAAAAAATGTAACCGCCTTCAAAAACAACCACAAAAAAGTGTAAAATAATCTACAAAATAACTTTTTTTTCGGAAGTCGGTGGCTAAAAAGACAATGAAAAGAAAAAAAACAAAGGCACCGACTTCCGAAAGAAAAGTTATTTTGTAGATTATTTTACACTTTTTTGTGGTTGTTTTTGAAGGCGGTTACATTTTTTTTGATTAATATAATGTAAACATATACTTCACGATTTCACATTTTCACGACTATTTTTCTCGAGTGTCTGTGGGTGTTTTTAGTATTTACCTACTTAATTTAGACTATCCGTTTATTATGAAGGAGATAACATCTGATAGCGTTATCGTCGCGATGATAGATTAAGTACGTAATAAGTTAAAAAATCTCTATTGCTGAGGATTTCCCACGCTTTCTTGAAATGACGTCATAATGAAAATTAAATTGAAAGTTATTTTCGGTCCTATTAATAATTCATCAATTTTTCTAGTTATGAATGTTCGTAGTCTAGATCTATTTACCTAATATGGTAAAATGTTATTCATTTATGTGTCATGTAGGTACGTAGGTATTATGCCAATAATGTGCCTAAATAAATAATTTCGATAATGGCATATTAATGATACGAGAAGGGGATTAAAGGCGCGTTCCCCATTTCTATTAGCAGTGAAATTTTGGACGACACCCAGTTTATAAGTGAATTATGTTTTTACGAGGCTCGAATACGACGATGTTTTATTCTGTTCAAAAAGCTCTTAGAAATTATCACAGACCATGTAATGACGTGTGTCCTTTAGTAACGAGTGAGTGTTTGGTACATCTCCTCTTAGGGTGCTCCCACATCTATCGACACGGAATCGGATTTTTGCGTCGCCCTTTCTCTTTCTGTCGCTTAGAACTGCCATTTGCTAGACCGAGACAGAAAGCATAATGCGATCGCACGCGGCGGAATCCTCGACGCGGCCGCGTGCTATCGCACTGTCTCGGTCTAGCAAATGGCAGTTCTAAGCGACAGAAAGAGAAAAGGCGACGGAAAAATCCGATTCCGCGTCGATAGATGTGTGAGCACCCTTAGCCGGACATTCATATGGCCGGGTTCATCATTTCATTAGAGTTGCGTGCACCACTCGAATTCTACTCCCGTAATAATGTTTTGACAAGGCCTAGGATTGTATGTTCAGTTGTTGCTTGAAATGCTGTAGATGACTTAACACGAAGGACTATGTACGAGAGTCCATAGAATTTTAGCTTACCCCTTTTAATTTTTCTATTTGCATAGCTTTTTTTATAAATGGGTAATGTAAAACTGCTGAATCATACTGAATGAATTTGTGGGACCAAATGCCAGGTGTACTCCATCGAACAAAAAAGAATCACACAATCGGATCAGACAGATATTATACACAACTCTGAGTAATCGGTGTATAAAATATTTATTGAGAACCTCCTCCTTTTTGTACTCGGTTAAAAGCAATGTGAAACAAATCAATGTAAGTAGTAGGCTTAATAATATCCAAGTTCTTTCCGCTAAAGTGGCACGTACGTAATAGTGCCTTTGCGTATAATATTTTGCACGCAGCACTTTGTGACCATTCAATTTAATGAGGATATGCTTGCAGACATTGTTTGTGCGACCATTGCGGTACTAATAAGTCTGTTCGTTTGCATTTGTGCAAACAAAAGAATTTGGCCAGTGTCCTTCAGAAACTAATTTAAACTTTACACTTATATTATAAAGCTGAAGAGTTCGTTTAGTTAAACGCTCTAGTCTCAGGAACAACTGGTTTAATTTGAGAAAATATTTTTGTGTTGGATAGTCTATTTATCAAGAAACGCTATTGGCTATTAAGGGTGCTCCCACATCTATCGACGCGGAATCGGCTTTTTCCGTCGCCCTTTCTCTTTCTGTCGCTTAGAACTGCCATTTGCTAGACCGAGACAATGCGATAGCACGCGGCCGCCTCGAGGATTCCGCCGCGTGCTATCGCATTATGCTTTCTGTCTCGGTCTAGCAAATGGCAGTTCTAAGCGACAGAAAGAGAAAGGGCGACGGAAAAATCCGATTCCGCGTCGATAGATGTGGGAGCACCCTAACACCATGTTTGGACCAATAGGAGCTGATCAGCGGGGGTGAAACCTAGCTAGTAGTAAAATAATGTAGGTTCCTACAATTTCATCATCATCTTCCTGCCCATATCCCATTTTAATTGGAGTCGGCGCAAGACGTCTTCTGCCATTCTACCCTTTCAGACCTTAAAGCATCATTTACTCCTTCATTCATATCATTCCTCATACAATACATCCATCTTTTCTTTGGCATTCCACTTCCTCTTCATAAACATCAAAATCTTTTATAAGTAAGTGGTTATTGAATCAAACTTCAAATCATACTCCGTGTGCACGACAAAGCCGTGAGTGACGAAGAGAAACATCCTCTAGTATTGAACCACTGTTTATATAAATTAAGACAATTAGATCCATAATTCTGTTTGTAAGTAGGTTTGTGAGAACAACGTCTAAGTGGTATTGTTTATTGTTGCAGAGAATGAACGGAGAATCAAAGCGAACAACAGGGAGTACAACGCGCAGTTCCGCTATGCCGTAAGTTATGTTTTTACATTATTTCTTAGTTATAAAAGCTAAACCGGCATGTCCTGAAGACAAAAATTCGAGGACATGTGACATCTACCAACACGAACTTGGGTCCGCGTGGTGGATTATGGCCCATTCACACAGAGAGGATGCCTGTGTCCCAGCAGTGGAAACATTAAGGGCTTCTGCACACGATGCCGCCGCCACCGCCGCCGCGCCGACATCGCTGGCGACACTGGTGGCGGAGCGGAGGCGGCGCGGCGGCGGCGGCGGCATTTATGACATCAAAGGCTGATTTTTCAATAGTCAAATAACTTTTATCTGATGAATAAAAAAGGCGGTTTGACAGCCTATCTATAGAAAATAAATGTCAAACCGCTAATTATATTCCTCAGACAAAAGTTATCTGACTAATAAAAAATCGGCCCTAAAACGAGGGAAAGATTTCGAGTTCAGATGCATATTTTCAAAATTACAATTTCTCATACAGTGCAAAGAACTACACTCCTCGTAAACTTTTCCTCTTCAATTATAAATTCTGTAACACTTCAGTTGCAGTCATGTTGAAAAATATTAAAGCAATTCTCAGTTTTTTGCAATCGAAAAATAATGACCGCAATTTGATAGTATTAAAATATTTGCAGTTATCATTCAGTGTCAGATTGTGGACTATTTAATTTCCGTTTAAATTAATCACTGTTGTAAAAATAGCGTATTAAGATAATCATATAAATCGGTATAACTGATGGCTGTGTTTTTTTAAATAGGTCATCTTAAATGAAAGAATACTAACAGATTTTATCACAAAGATCCCTTTATTTCCTCCAGAAAAATACTGAGTCTTTTCCAAAAACGTTTAAAGATAGAGAGATTAATCTTTGTTTTTTCCCACAATAAAGGCTAACTGACTTTTACGATATTTTAGTAATAATATACTTAACCCAAAAAGCAAAGGTGGTCTACAAACTAGAACTATAATTATTAACAAGTAGTCCAATATAACAACCGTTAACCTCCATATAAGCGGGAGTACTACGATCGGAAAATCGGAATCTAGTTTGGATACAGGTATTTTACTGAAAAAATCGAATTAGTCTTGAAAGTTGGATTAGGTATCAAAAATATGACCCATAATTTTTCTTTTCTTACGTTACTCTTTTAAAATTGCCAAAACGTCACAAGCTAGTACAGTTTTTATTTGCGTTTGACGTCACGAGCCCCTTCTCCCGATATTTGAAGCGTTTCTATACAACGTGTAACGTTAATAGCGCAAAACCTCTCTTGGGGTAACTCAGCCTATGTTACTGAACAATGTTTGATCAAAAACTTTTGGAAAAAAAAAACATACAAAAAGAGAAATTGATCGAGCCCATCAGTACGAAAAATCTTTTTTTTTTTTTTTCTAAAAGGTTTTGATCAAACATTGTTCAGTAACATGGGCTGAGTTACCCCACGAGAGGTTTTGCGCTATTAACGTTACACGTTGTATATTTTGTCAATATTCATTGTTTTAAAAAAATACGTTTTTTTTTTCAATACTCTGACTGACGACGAAACTAAACAGATTTTCAGATTTTTTTTTTCTGCAAAAACCTACCTTATTTCAACAACACACCATGGTTATGAATCATTCTGGCATATTCTGCAAATGACGTAAACAAAGATTTTGCGCGGCCTATGTCTAATTAAGTGTAGGTCGGGATGTGAACATGAAATCATAGTCTGATAAGGTGTCATTGCTAATTATATCAGTTGAATGAATCCTAACCAGAGTGTCCTAGAGTCAGAACTCGCGATATTTCGTGAACAATAGACCGTCTTCCTGTTGGTCATCGACAATAAAATGATAAGCGTGGTAGGAATGATTAGTTTCTAGATATTATTATTAGTCCATCAATATCTAGCCCAGGTGTTTTCATTAAATATACCTAAATGTACTACCTACCTACGTCACTTTTCTGAGAAAACAAGTCCGAATGTCCATTTATGCGTTGGAACAGCATTCAAAATATCTTCATACCCTCAAAAAGGGTTTGAAAAAGTGAGTTTCGCATAGATATTACCTCTGGTGTTGCAGACGTCAATAGATTAAGGTGAACGCATTCTATCATTCGGGCCGTATGCTTGATGGTTGAATTGGTAACCTTCGTGGTCTCGAAAAAAAAAATGAGTGTGATTTGAGTTTTACTGCTGACTGTTAAGTAATATATTATTATTTGTTACAGAGCAACTTCATCAAGACATCGAAGTATTCGATCATAACGTTCCTGCCGCTGAATCTGTTGGAGCAGTTCCAGCGGCTGGCGAACTTCTACTTCTTGTGCCTGTTGGTGCTGCAGCTAATCCCGGCCATCTCCTCGCTCACGCCCATCACCACCGCGATACCACTCATAGGCGTACTTGCACTCACTGCCATCAAGGACGCGTACGACGACTTTGTAAGTAACAACATAATCATCAGTGTACCCTAAGACCAGTTGATCACTGGTGACATTTTGTCTCCCTGTCGAGTCGAGTGACATGAAGATACATGGGAATGCGCTCATTATGGTAACTATAAAACAAACAAAACAAAAAGTCTCCAGTGACCGCCAGCTGGGCATTCGGGCGGCGAGTAATGGGCGAATCGCTGTCCGACCATGGATGGGCCATGCCCGAATTGACGGCGCGTTGTGTTCCACGCCAGCCGCAAAGAGTGTCAGCACAATGACGGGGGCCCCTTATAGGGCCGGGGTCGCGGTACTACTACGCCGTGGTTTTTAGTCAGTACAAGTCTGTCAGTCCCTGCGGCCCTGCCCTAGGTGGAAGGACTCAACTGATGATTTTACTACGCTAAAAGAAAAAAAAAGTGACCGCCAGCTCTAATGAGACCATTTTCAAGAGGGCCCGAACACCATTAAACGTAACCCCCCGTCACTAGAGTGGAGTGATCTGTCACCTGCGGTTTACTTACATTTCATGTAAACGCTTGTCTATCATACTGACCTTTTGTTCCTAGCCTAGTTGAAATACTTAATGTTATTACTGACATACTCGTATCTACCATGGTAAAAATAACACACATAATAAACAAAACACTCCTAGACGTGTGGGACAGACACTTAGGTGGAGTGGCGACAAAACAAATCAATCAATAAAATTCTAATATAATATCGATGGGCTGGCCGATACTTAGAATCTATTATCATCGCTTCGCGTTATTGGATAGTCGAGTTGAATATATAATGTTTCATGATATGAGACTCATCGAATGTTAAATTGCAATAGCTTGCTTCTTTTGAAGGTCTTGCTACAGGAAAACTTAATATGGAATTGCCGAATTTGTTAAAGTCTAGAACGCACATTGGCAAGAGTTTTGCACTTGTTACCTCCACCACAACTTCACGGCACACCTTTTATGATCTAGATATAAATAATAACGACATACCTGTACGGTTTAATAGTCAATAGTCGTACCGAATGACATACATAAACAGCCTCGTAGCAAACATCTGGTAGGCCAGCTTTATGTCCCGATGCGGTAATCGAACTCGGGCCACTGCGTCATTTGCCTCGTTAAAATTATAATACGGATGTGTACTAAATGTCCTATTTGATATCACGTTGTTATTTTATTTTTGGCAAAGAATTTGAAGGAAGGAACAATTTTCAGCAATATTTTAACAGGATGTTAAATGCGTTGAGTGTGTTTCAACAGCCCTCCTTCGTCTGGCACTTGCCAATGAAATTACTGTGTTTTACCGTTGCGCAGACTGAATAATAAGTAATGTCGTCTTTGTTTCCCCTCTTTCTCCAAAATAACGTAAAGAATATGCGCAGTCAAATAACAACTGAAAGTCTGGCAAAAGCTACACAGCTTATAATATGAATTTGTCTCATAGAGTCCTAAATTAAATTGGATCTAATTGAAGCTTGTCTCTTGATACAGTGCTAGGCATGTCGAAAAAAGATGATTATAATTTACTGTTCCAGTTTAATGTTTCAATAATCTAATTCCAGTTTGCTAAAAAACACTCTTTAGCTAAGAATTTGCCATCAGGAAATATGACGGCTAGTGTTAATGAGCGCATGTAGGAGCTAGGAGTAATGAAATGATCAAACAGACACAGTGTACATATGCCGTCCTTGTCTCTCTGTTGCTAATGCTCACTGACCCATTATGTCATCTATTGTAGATCAAGGACGCAGACGTAATTAGTGATCCGTGGCAAAATGTGCATTATATGATGAGCATCGTTTGATTTAATTTGTACAAGCGCTCCTTTATACGATCTTGATTTATCAGCAATTAAGATCATTATGTTTTAACCTTGGTCGTCAATTTTGTAATGACATAATAGTTCGTTTTGTTCCTTGACAGTATTTAAGATATGAGACACAAAGTTAATAATAAGAATTTGAAAATGGTTGCTGTGGAAAAAACTGTGGTTTAAAAACTGGAAAGGCATTGTAATGATCCTAAGATATAATTTTGGATGTACGGCCTAACATCGCATTTATCATCGCAATAAAAATATGATAATCAAACTCGCCCCTGTAGAACTTCGTTCAAAGTTTTTGACAAGGAAGTCCTAACAAATCATCGCTTTGAGAACTACGAATTTACGATGAACTTACGTTAAAGTTGGTCCTGTAACTTTGAAACTATGTGTTGTCTGGGTACCATGTATAACTTCTAATCTTTGTTCCTCCAATTTACTTTTTAAATCATATTATTATGTGAAAAAAGGTTGGTATGCTGGTATTATTGTGAATTATTAAACAATACTTCTTTCGTTGTAGCAGTACCGGCCTTCGTATAATTATCATCATGACCTTGTCTATGAATAGGCCCCTTATATTCTTTGTGGTTTTCCCACCAATGCGAGCAAATAAATCTTTTAATGGGCGAAGTTAAGAGTTCTGGCACACTTTATAATGTCCGGCCTGTAGAAAATTAGAAATACGCACTTCCGAAACACTTTCGCTTCGTCATTAATCACTGGAACAACTGCTAAATGTAGATGAACTAAATTAGGTCTCATACTTGTATCATTATTTTTTTTACTGTCAAAATAATCTCTATTTTTAGTCCTCGCCCACATTTTTTTCCAACGTAACTAACTAGCAATATCTGAATCAGATTGATGGCTGTAACACGCATAGACCTTTTTATAGCCTCAATCGTTTACGTGTGTATCGATTAAAGTCTAGGCCAAAGAGGTATTACGTGAAGCTCAATCTCGAAAGCTCTTACTTCGCTCATTGTGTTATAGACAAGATTGCTCCAGTTTCTTTTTCTTTGAAAGAGCGGAATTTATCGTCTTTAGAATCAGATAAGAACAGTCGTTTTCGTAGGCACAATACTCGGTGGACAGAATCAAATGTATTTTTTAAATGAAGTAGTGAAGATAACATCAAATTGTCTTGCTAAGTCTGAGAGCTATGGTTAAAGTATTTAACATTTCTTCTTTTTGTTTTTCTAATTCCTGTATTGATTTATCACATGGTATCCACACTAAAACAACGAGTACACTTGGGACAAGTTATTTATTGCTACAATTAACTGTTTAGTGTCATGGACATTGTTATTACGCTTTGGCAGAAAGAGATGACCTTGGTAGATAAAAGCGAAGCATTTTTTAATTCGCTCTCTTGGGGACCTACTACTCAGTACTACTTTGGCCATAAGGTAAAAATAATAGGTCCCTTATTCTGGTCACTGATGTCTAACCGTCTGAATATCTTAGTCATTGTCTCAGTTTTTGGCAAAAGTCTTCCTAATCACTTTTTCTCTTTATTTTACCAGCTGGTTCTAATAAAGATTCTATAGGTCTTTTCGTCGTATCATTTCGCACTAAGATCGTATGACGTATTACCCTCTACATGGCAAAGCATGAGATAAGCATGCTACCATCTTCGGCATCTAAATGTTAAGCCTGCTATTTTGGTTTCATTTTCCAAAATAGCCGTAAGACTGTGCAACCATATACCAATATTGTACATGAAGCAAGTGCTTATTTGTTATCTTATTTGCGAGAGCAGTGGTGGCCCAGTAGTATCGGTCCCGACTTACGAGTGAGAGCAGTGGTGGCCCAGTATTATCGGTCCCGACTTACGAGTTGTAGGTCGTGGGTTCGAACCCCGCCAGGCGCATTACTTTGTGTAATTTATTTCATCACCACTGCTCTCGAATCAGTGAAGGAAAACACGAAGACCAAAAATTCGAAGACAAGTGACATCTACCATCACGCACTGGGTCCACGAGGTGGATTATGGCTCACTCCCTCCACAGAGAGCCTGTGTCCCAGCAGTGGGAACAGTATAGGCTGATGATGATGAAGTGCTTATTTGTCCTCCAGAATCATTAGAGCCAGCCATGTAGCATGCAAAATAGATCTTAAATATTGAAATTCTTTTCCAGCAACGTCACCAGAACGATTCCCAAGTAAACCACAGGCGGGCGAAGACACTTCGCAATGGCAAGCTTGTGGAGGAGAAGTGGGCGTCTGTTCAGGTGGGAGACGTCATCCGGTTGGAGAACGACCAGTTCGTCGCGGCGGACATCTTACTCCTCAGCAGCTCGGAGCCCAACGGTCTCTGTTACATAGAGACTGCCGAGTTGGATGGGTCAGTACTTTATACTTCTTACATCCTTATTTATTGACGATACTATTAGAACGGTTATATACGACATGGAGATACACTTTACACTAGAAACGGGTCCATAAAAAACTTTTTATAATATTTTCGATGAATTGACAGGCCTGTTGGTCTAGTGGTTAGTGACCCTGACTGTTATGCCGGAGGTCGTGGGTTCGATTCCCATCCAGGGCAAATGTTTGTGTGATGAGCATGATCATTTGTTCTGTGTCTGGGTGTTATTTATCTATTTATCTATATATAAATGTACTAGCTGTTGCCAGCGGCTTCACCCGCTACAACTCGAAAATTATCCCACGGGAACATAAAATCGAGATAAAAGCTATCCTATGTGTTAATCCAGGTTGTAAACTATCTGTGTACCAAATTTTAGCCAAATCCGTTCAGTGGTTTTTGCGTGAAAGAGTAACAAACATCCATACATCCATACTTACAAACTTTCGCCTTTATAATAGTAGTAGGATTTAGAAATATATGTATAAGAATGTTTATCAGTTGTCTAGTACCCATAACACAAGCGCTGCTTAGCTTGGGACTAGATGGCGTTGTGTGATAGTTGTGGAATATTATTATTATAAATTGGGATCAGAAAGCTCATATCTTTGCACAAGCATCGCTCTAATTTATCCGACTAGTATTAAAGTAAGCAGAACAGCGCCATCATTGACTTCGTCGAAATCCTGGAAGGTACTGGTGGTTGTGAATGATGTGGCCAAGGTCAGGGCATTTCCTGTGACTCCACACTGGCTCTTTGTTGCACGTACTTGTTTATTATGAGTTAAGAGCACGTGCGACCGTGCGTATTTACATATTTGTGTCGCATGGTGTAAATATGCAAATTCATACAAAATACATGTGCATTTTTTGTACTTATAAGACTAACTAGGCCTTGGGGTAGTTTACGCAGCTGTGTGCTTAATATGCTGCTGACTTACATGATTGATTGGAGGTTTTTAAATGAAAATGGTCCAGGGTGTTAGCGTTAAAAAGAAACCACATAACGATAGACGTGCTTCTTGAACATTACAAGAGTGGAGAAAAAAAAATACATATATTTATGTACACTAGCACTTCGCCCGCCACTTCCGAGAATTTCGAACACTCTAATAATGGGATACCAACAACCCCTTAGTGAACACTTACATCCTAAAAAGAAGCGCCATGCATAATTAGAAATTCCTAGCACTTGTAGTTTTTGAGATTTCGTCAGTCAATGAATGAATAGAAATAAAGAAATAGAAAATAAAAATAAATAAATTCACGCCTTTTATCAATGGGGGTAGGAATTAAATAAAGATCGTCACCTGCTACGATCCTTGCACTCTTTTCGGCTCGTCCACGGGTATAGAAAACTATGTATTAAGACTTTATTAATATTATGTTTTGTTTTTGTTGCAGGGAGACAAATTTAAAATGTCGTCAGTGCCTTTTAGAGACGGCTGCGATGGGGCAGGACGACGCACAACTGGGTGCTTTCGACGGAGAGATCGTCTGCGAAACGCCCAACAATCTACTTAATAAGTTTGATGGTAAGTCACTACACTTGTATTAGTAGTAATTTATAAAGGTGGTGCTAGGTACAAGTGCTTATCTAACGTCTATTTGTGCCTATTGGTCTTGTTTGTTCTGTGTTTTGCTTGATATATAGGTAAAGACGTCTGTACGCTTTTAGTTCAGCTCTGTTTTCCATAAATGTTATTTTCTGTCGCCTCATTCTGCGAAGCCAAGTCATGCTCGCGAAGGAGGAGGCGGGCCGCGTGAGGGAGAGGACAGCGCAGCGTGTGTGTTTAGTAGTGATTCAGATGTGATCAACCAAACCCATATACATAAAAAAAATAACAAGCTTTTGCATATGAAATGATGTAAAAGTTAAAACTGCAGTTTGCTAATTAGCTCAAACAAAAACATACGTCGCATAAAGAAAGTAAAACTCCCAAACAATTGTAATGTGGCGGGGTAATGATTACTGTTTCATTACATTTGCGAAACCGTCTGCGGAATTCGCGATGTTGCCCTGCGGTGTCACGATTAAGAAACATTGCAGAAATCGCTTTTGAGTACCTAAAGCTGCTAACACACTAACTGTCGCGATGAAACATATATATCGCTTCAGAAAAATACATATTCACACATTGACTACACATGGTTCGTTTGCTAGGCTATGAAACTCGACAATCAGTCTACGAATTCGAGGTCACGCCAAAAAGAGATGCACTGGCTGGATATTTTTTATAAGTAGCCAGAAGTGTAGATAAAGATTCTGGTTATTATTTCCTGATTCTGAAACCATAAAAAGTCAAGTATAGCTTTCCCATAGCAAGTAAAGACAAAAGCAAAAGTTCTCTGATACATTCCGCTGATCCTGCGCAGTTATCTGATGTCCTTTAAGATTGGCTCCTTGACCGAAATTATTTTATCGATAAGAAGAGATAGAAACACTTTATTGTTGCACTTGCCATGTCACGTAAGTGTGTCTAGAGCCTTATTGTTTATGCACCGCCCGCTTGCACTTGTGGTACTTAATCAACCTGATGGATGCTATATCGAGTACTTGAACGTATGAATCATACAAACTCGGGTTATTCTCTGCCATTAGCACAGTTAACGGAAATTATCTATAAGACCATCATTATTTGTTTTTCTTTAACTTATCTTGATTGCTCGCAACTAATTGTTTGTTTTGTAATTGTGACTATATTTTTTAGTTGCGTAATCTATGACGTTGACGGTGAATAACTTGACACTATTTGCCCGGTTCTTACAAACATATAGACAGACAAAAAAAAAGGTGGTTTCTGTTGTTCTAATAAAGATTAAAATGGGGATAAAAATTAATAGGGGGCCATGTTAGACATTTTTACTGTAGACATCGGCCTGTTACAATTTTATTTATACATATTTATTATCTAACATGCCCACTTCGGTGGTCGTCAAAGGGGTGGCTGGTTAAGAAATATAATTTAAAAAATATATAATTTAAACCAAATTATATATTTTTTAAATTATATTTCTTACCCGTTACGGAAGGGTTCATCCACAAACACAGACTCGAGATTTTTGTACGAGTATACTAGATGTATAGATAATAAGTTATATTTTCCCTCTACGCAAATTAAATGGATGTGCTCGATAGTTACGCACTGTGAGTAAAAGTTTTAATTAAGTAAATGGTAGCCTTTTAGAACAAAGGCAATCATTGTAATTGCGTTTCTTTAAGTACTACTACGCGTAATTTAGTAGACGAAAACAGTCAATAGGCCGTTTAGTTCATAGTATTGGTGACGACAGTAATTCCAGTGTGGGAACGAGGTGGCTTTTTTTTTTATCGTGGTAATATCAAATGAGTCCTACCGCCCAGGGCGTTACGGGATGGACTGTCAGACTCGTACTGACTAAAATTTACGGTTTCCCTTCAATAGCCCCTTTGCGTTCCGGGGTTACGGTTACCTGATAAGACAGTCCCACGACCACAGAGGTGTACAGTCGAATTCCAAATTCCTGGGTCAATTTCTGAAAGCAATAGCCTGACGCTTCGCTGTGACTTACGACCTTTTATTATAAGTTGTTTTAATACTATACAAATCAAAGGAACTTACGGTATACTTCATAATTTCAACCTTTTCCTACAAGTAATGCTGGCGCAGTGGTTAACGTGCTCGGATGTTTCCATCACTGCTGGCGAAGGATCGATCCTCACTTTTTTCTAATTACTTTTATTTTATTTAATAATTTTAAATAGTTGCGATATTCTTTTTGTTATTTTTCATGCATTTTTTTGTAGAATTTTGATAAATAAAATTGTTTTTTTTTTAGTAATTACTAATACTAGTCATTAGTGTTGTGTGTCGACCGTTATCATCATAATTATAAGTAACAATAAAGTTTTGTAGGTAGATCAGGGAAATAAAACAAAAGTTACAAAAGTAAATTATTTCGATTTGTGAGGTAGACATAACTATGTTAGTTCGTTTCGAGTCTCATTATAGAACGTTGTTGATTCCTGGATATTTTTTGTGACGATTGTTTACATCTATGTTACGCTGTTTTAATGTTATTGTTTTGTAGTGAAATATTAACAGTGGAAATAATATAATCACTGAGGGCGAATATTATAGCCGTGCATAAATATGGATGAAACAATACAAATATCAAATTAAACCGGACTAAGTGTGAGTATTAATATTTAATTTTTAATTGTTTCACATGTTAATATCTTATTTATTAGATAAGATTCCCTACAATAGGTTTGTTTAAAAGATAGTTAAACGCGTTATTTACTTATAGTTTTTACTTTTAGTAAAATAAATTATCAGTGATATTTTGCATAAAGATAATAATAGTATTCCATGTTTTGTTCTAGTGAAATACTGTGAGTCCTGTGGAAGTGGATATGAGATATAAGGAGCGAGCTTAGCTTAAGCTGGTCGAGAGCAAAGTCCAACACCGACGGTTGTCAGACATCATGATAAAATTATGGTGAATGAATATGAAGGAAATGGCTTCCCCCAATGAGTAACTAATTCAACACGAAATGAATAACCGTTCAGTTTCACCGTGCACTCAAGACAGAAAACTTCACCAATCAGCCAAAAACCCTTTTGTTTTATAGAAATAAAATAAGCGTTTAAAAGCACGACCATATTTTTTATACTTATGGCTTTTGTTGTATTCATTCTTAGTTAGCGAAAATATCATTTTATTCACAGTTCTTATTAATTTAGGGCTTAGATTTGAGGCTAAGTTTCAATCATTCTTTTCATAAAGAAAACGAATATTAAACTGATGTCCTCAATAGGGTATATTTATGGAGAGCGGTTATTTTTTTATGGTTAAGAAATAATAAAATTAATTTTTCAGATATAGAACATATTTCCATATTATTATTTTTTTGCTAAATCGCACCTAGTGGAACGCAAAAAGCTTGATTTTGATAGAAACAAAATTGTTGGCACCGCAGCCCCGGAACGCAAAGAGCAACTGGCCCTTTGCGTTCCAGGACCGTGGTGCCTTCACAATCATAGCTGTAGCAGTATTTTTTATGTAGTGATAATGTTATTTATTTGCGTGCTTTTATTTCAGTAAAAGAACATTCATCCTTAAATACCTAACTTTTTTTAAACAACCTGTTTCTGGACCGTGGCCCTGGAACGCAAAGGGCAACTAGCGTTTTGCGTTCCAGGACCGAAGTGCCATGGGACGTTTGTTTGAAATAGTAACAAGGCACCGCGGCCTTGGAACGCATAGAGAAATTGGCCTGCTGAATTATTACTATTTCAAATGGCTTTAATAAATAGTCATATCTTTATTATTTCTTTTGTTAACATAAAGACAAAATTACACATTAATTTTATTATGGGATAACATACTAAAATGGCCGCACTTTATAAAATAAACCCTATAATTTCTTAAATATAATTAAACGTAATTTAGTCTTATAATCAGCTAATTAAATTAGATAATATTGTTTTATCTTCACTTCTAATTTTTTAATTTACTTATTTTATTACTGATAGCTGTTGGGTTAAGTGGAGCTATATCAATGAGATCTGAGTCTTATAATGTGTTTAGCTATTGTTTAGTTTTTTTTTAAATCATGATCTTATTAATCAATGTCTTGTTAGTTATTCATGTTAATTTACAATTTTTCATGCTTATAATTTATATAAAAAAAGTTAAATATTAGTTTAATGTTTTTTTTTTGGTCTTGGTGGAAATATAAAAGTCATGCTGAATTAAAATGTTTATTTTGTTTTATTTATTTATGTAATTAACAAACTTATAAATTATATTTTTGATATCACATTCATACGAATCTGACAATCCCTCAGTCAACAGTCAACTCATTTGATGAACTTCAACATGACATTGCAATAATATTCGTTCTTTCCTCAATATTGATATTCGCCGGAATTATGAGAATACTAAAATATATCGCTATCTATATAATCACACGTCACTATCCAACAACCACAATCTAACGACAGCTTGATTTCGATCAAGTTAAATATTCCTAAAACTTGGTCTACCTCACAGAAATTGTGAACAAACGATTATAATCATATTTCTGTCCCATTAAAATATTTAACAATTGAGTAAAACCTACAAAAAGAATATCACTGCGAGGGGATCGAACTCGTGCCTTGCTGTTCACCGCACATTTTATGTAGTGGAACGCTTAACCATTAGGCCAACTGAACATTATTATATGCGTTGAAATTATGAATCCTATACAATCAGAAGTTAATGATGAATGTGTTTCTTAAAAATAGAAGGTCGTAAGTCAAACTAAACGTCAAGCTATTTCCTTAAAAGTGTGTTTGACCACTTTTGAACCGCTACTGTACCTAATAAAAAGTTTTTTTAATAATTATTTAATTGATTTTATCATTAAAAGGCGGTTCTAAATAATTAAACTAATGAAATAATAAATCAAAACTAAATTACCAATAGCTGGTATCATCAAATCAGTCAGTGGTATTGGTTTTACTCGGAACATTAATAGAAAAAGGTACATCTCGGTTGACTTAACACAGCCTCGCTTGTTCCGACGTTCACCTCACTGCCTTCAATATCCATCAGTTCGTTTGTGACGTCATAGGCGGGAACTATGGGTTTATTAAAACTATTCTTATGTTGACATGTTTGAATAGAATGCTTTGAATAACTTTTAGCGATATTGATATAAGCGTCAAAGTGTTATTTGATATAAGATCTTTAGTGTGTAGACGCTTTTTGCGCGCGGGCAAGCCGCCGGCTTGCCCGCGCGCAAAAAGCGGGCGGGCAGCATGCCGATGCCGACGGCATTCCTCTCCACTCACTCAGTCAGTTGCTCGCCAGCTTTCGTCCAATCTCTACGAGTATTTGGCAATTACTAGAACACCACATGCCGCGGCTGTCGTGCCGCCGGCAAAGTCGTTCGGCTTGGACATTCTGAAGCCGCCGGGTTAACCCGCCGGCACTAAGCCGCCGGGGCTGTGCCGCCGGGTCAGCGGCTTTGGTGTGTAGACCGCTTAAGACTGGTTGTCAGACTTTAGAGCTTCTGACTAACAATAGCGAATATTAAAGATCTACAAATGACAGCCGGGACCTACGGCTTTACGTTCTTTCCGAGCCACGGCGAAAACTCGCTATGACATACAGATACGCTATGATATCCACCTACATACCAACCCTGGCAAGCGCGGCTTAATCCAGAAGATCGGCTAAGGGGGGTATTACAACGTCTTTAAACCAGGCTTGTCCCAGTGAGTGAACGAGATGCCGCTGGACGACTTGTATAGCTCTGTCACTATCACTCGCCGGAATAAGCCTGGTTTTAAGACGTTGTAATTCTCCCCCTTCTTTTTTTACGTGGCAAAATCATCAAATGAGTCCTCCCACCACGGGCAGGGCGGGAGGGATTGTCAGACTCGTACTGTCTAAAATCCACGGTATCCCTCGGCAGCCCCTCATGTGCCGGAGTCGCGGTATACGTATGTCCCGCAACCCCGGCAGGACTGTGGCTCTCTATAGGGGGGCCCCGTCATTATGCTGACGCTCCTCTTGCCTGTCCGGCGGCAGGGTTAGTGTACGCCGGGCCCGCTCTTACTCCAACCACTGTGCCCTCTGCTAAACAGAGGGACACGTGGTGGAGCGGTGTGACGGGACATTGGCATACGGGCAAGGAAACCCCAGGTTCTTGCCCGTACCCCGGGGCGCACGTCCCGAAAAACTGGGCTTCCCCCCGGACGTATCCGGAAAGGAACTTCCAGTCCTCGGGCACTCGTGGAGGTTTCCCGTCCTTAGCACCCCTGTAATTCTCCCCCTGGGCCGCTATTATATTATTGTCCGATTTACAAAAATAATATTTTCCTCAGGTACGCTTAGCTGGCGCAACCAGCACTTCTCGCTGGACAACGACAAGATCTTGCTGCGAGGCTGCGTGCTCCGCAACACTCAGTGGTGCTACGGCGTCGTCGTGTTCGCCGGCAAGGACACCAAGCTCATGCAGAACTCCGGCAAGACCAAGTTCAAGCGCACCAGCATAGATAGGCTACTTAATTTTCTTATTATAGGGGTGAGTTTAGATATTTATTTAATAGGGAAGTTTCCTGGGTCAAAATAATTACATTCTATTTAGTCCGTATTTTAGATTATAAAAACAAATTGGACACGTATTTTTTCTTTTTTCGATTAAACAAAAAAGAACAAAGATAATAGCCTATTTAAGTTACCTGTGACGTCATTCTGCGCGAAAAATGCCACACATCGTGACGTCACACGTTACTTTAATAGGCTATATCTTTGTCATTTTTGGTCTAATTTACAAATAAAAAAACTTTTTCTAAAAAAAATGTGACCGCCTTCAAAAACAACCACAAAAAAGGGTAAAATAACCTACAAAAATTTTCTTTCGGAAGTCGGTGACTTTTTTCTTAATTTCATTGTCTTTTTTGCCACCGACTTCCGAAAGAAAAGTTTTGTAGGTTATTTTACCCTTTTTTGTGGTTGTTTTTGAAGGCGGTCACATTTTTTTTAGAAAAAGTTTTTATTTTACTCTTTTTAGTTTAAATATTTAACCAACATTCTTGTCAAATACATAATTTTCTTACATGTGCACTAGAATTTCGTAATCCGTAGCACCGGTAATAACATCGTTAACATCTCTTGCATTCATTCTATCTCAAAAACTACTGAACCGATTTTGATGAAATTTGCAGTATTCCCTAAGTTGAACGATACCTAGTACAACAAAAAAAGAATTACTTAAATCGGACTTGTAGTTCCGGAGATATGCGAACACGAACATAATTTTCTTACTTGAGGAGTTGTACCTTCCATCATCAGCTCAGCTACATGAGATGATGATTTCTATACGCAAGTACTTGAATTACTTCATAAGATTTGCGAAAAACTATGTATCAGCTAATAAAATTTGAGGGTTGCCCTCAATTTCTCCAAGATCCAATCATCAGATCCTAAAATGGTGACAATGGGACCACACGGGAAGCACCAGCTTTCGATTGAAAAAAGAATTATGAAAATCGGTTCACCCAGTCGCAAGTTATGAGGTAACAAACATAAAAAAAAAAAAAAAAAAAAAAAAAAATACAGTCGAATTGATAACCTCCTCCTTTTTTTGAAGTCGGTTAAAAAATAGGTTTCCCTTATTTTTGAATAATCTAAAAGACGGACTACTTACATTTTTTTAGGAAACTAGCCTATTCTATGTTTTTTTATAGCTTTTTAAAGAGTGGGCAAGTCGGATGGGATGGGACGGTCAGACTTGTGTGTCATAGTTAAACCTATGTTATTTATTCTGTGTACATAAATAGTTAAATAAGGTTGTTGTTTCCGTCCACAGATAGTATTCTTTCTGCTATCGATGTGCGTGTTCTGCACGGTGGCGTGCGGCGTGTGGGAGTGGATGGTGGGCCGCTACTTCCAGGTGTACCTGCCGTGGGACACGCTGGTGCCGGCCGAGCCCACGTGGGGCGCGCTGGTCATCGCGCTGCTGGTCTTCTTCTCCTACGCCATCGTCATGAACACTGTCGTGCCTATATCGCTATATGTGTCTGTTGAGGTCAGTATCTAAGTCCATAAAACGTGCTTATGAACCGGTGGATCATAAGGACTTTTGAAGGGTAGTATAAAAGTCAAGATTGAGTAAAGCCCCATTTAGACGATGAAAACAAATTAATACAAGTTCCTGCAGCATGTAAATGTGCCTTAACAAACATCCGTACAAATATTACCAAACGGTTATAGATGAAACTTGGTAGGCAGATATTTTATAACGTAAACTAAATTATTCCACCAGATTAAAACATCCGTCTAATCGGAGGACGAGGAGGAGAACATTTATTATCTAAGACTAATATTATAAAGGGGTTTCCTTAGTATCTAGTTTAATCTTTGGGATTGATGATACAATTTTATGACTTTTCTGGTAGAAAGCCACGTTATTCCTTAGTGCCAAAGGCTATAAAAATATTATGTCATGCATATGAGCTCAGCTATCACAATGTCTGTCTAGCAGGTCAGAAAAAGAAAAAAAACGCGTGGGACAAAAATTTACGAGTACGAAAATCGCGAGAAACTAGTTACACATTAATAATACTTTATAATTATTTTATTTACTTTATTATTAATGTTTAAATAATTATTTCCTGTTTTTATAGGTAATAAGGTTCGCCCAGAGTTTCCTTATAAACTGGGACGAGAAAATGTATTATGATAAGACTGGTACGGCGGCAAAAGCAAGAACTACCACGCTGAATGAGGAACTTGGTTAGTATTGTAGGATTCATTAATTAACGGTTTTAGCTGATGACGTGTTTACATATTTTTTTCAATATTAGAATAGAATAGAATATCTTTATTTGCGTGAAATATGGTACATTGAGGTGTTAAAATTAAATAAAGTTCAACATATTCCGCTTACTACTTTATAACACGAAGCTCAAAAAATTAGATCCTAAACTGTTTTATGGACAAAATACTCAGATTTCTACTATAACTTTGAGGTAGTTGTATAAAATATTAATGTTATTGTTCCCAGGCCAGATCCAGTACATATTTTCAGATAAAACGGGCACACTCACACAGAACATCATGACGTTCAACAAGTGTTCGATAGCAGGCGTCTGCTACGGAGACATCATGGACGAAACCACCGGTGAAACACTAGATCTCGCCGAGGTACGTCATGTACGTTCAATTATACACTCCGCACCGGAACAAGTACCTCTTTCAAACTATTACAACAGCACATGCTATAGACCATAGAGAATAGACACAATATGCATGTAGGTTTATGCAGACTTTGAAGTATCTTAAGCACTCGAAACTTGATGAGACTCGCACGTCCGACATTCCACCATCTTTTATTTTTTGAGCATGCGTTTGAGTTTGGTTTTCAAACATGTATTTTGAAGTTTTAAGTTTGTTATTGTAAATGATGAAACTTTGTCCTCGTTCGCTCACGCTTTCGGGTCATGTGAAGATTTTATTGTCATGTCCATATGTTTGTGTTTGTTTTACAGTTAGTTTGTGGATTTGTACCACCTCAGTATCATGTTTTGTGTAATTAATACGTTCACTTCACGGATGAATCTCATTTGATCATCCACCAATCGCATCACTAGATACTTAGATTTTTGTTTGAGTTTTTTTTGCATGGTCACACACCGCATTAGTGGTACAGCAATATGCCTTGCTGACAGAAACACATAAATGGGGGACATGAGTCATGAGAGAGTAGCTCTATTCAGCCAGTTCCATGATCACTTAGATGAATGAAAATCCACCTCGACTAGGTGTCCAACTACTCACACTTAACAGTTGAACGTCTAGTCGTAATTTGGGGTCACAAACAGTAGAGTAGGTAGGTGTAGGGGTGTAGGGACTCGTGAAGTGTGATGTGTGTGTGTGGTGCCGCAGCGGCAGCACGGCGCGGGCGGAGCGGGCAGCTCGCGTGGCGGGGGCGGGGGCGGTAGCGGGAGCGGGGACGGGGCGGCGGGGCGGGGCGCGGCGCGCGCGCGCCTGCTGGAGCTGGAGCAGGACGCGGGCCGCAGCACGCCCGGCGCCCGGCGCCCGCGCGTACGCACCACGAGTAACTCTCTGCCCGCGCGATACATGTGTCTTCCACCCATTCTTAACCGCTGACCCGCTTCGACATACGATAGCTGTGATAAAGAATTAAGGCATTTGCCAAATCATGCGTGTTTAGAATGTCAAAGACGCGTTTTCTCTTTACAAGAGCCATTGAGCGTTTGATCGCAATCAAAAAGACTGAAGATCTCAGTATGCTCAGTGCTACAAAACATCTTCAACTTCCTGACGCCGCCCGCCACGGCAACTCAACTCACAAATGTTGGCGGCGTGCGAAATACTTAAAGCTTTAACAAAATCCTTAAAAGTTCGTTCAAAAGCTATTCAATTATTTAAAAGTGCGCTACCATCATTTGATTCGCTTTTCCTTGGAAAATAGTTAATGTTTTAAATTTTTCGATGTGGTTCGTATTTCGAGCGGGCAGTGGACCTCTCTAGCCTGTATTTCCGTTCCTATAATATCTGTCTGGCCTTCTGTTTTTTCCTTTGTATCTCTGGAATGATTTCGAGCTAACCCACACAAGTGTAGCAAGTCACCTCATGAGACTCGCTCGCGCACTTAATTTTATACTTGTATGAACTCGTCCTTAAGTTGTTTTGAACACTATAAAATTATTAATAACTTTTTAACAAAAGATAAAATTAACAAAGAATTTATATTTAAAAAAAATGACATATAAAACGAAAAAAAAAATTGTGACCAACAAAAAAAAAACCACGTCAATAAAAAAAATTACATTAACTTTTCCTGTCTTGGGTTAAATAATATGTACCTCTATTGGGCCCTTTGTACTTAACACTCCCACACACTATATGCTAATGTATAAATGTTTGTCCATTATGTAAATAACCGATGGTATCAATTCATATTTGCATGTACGCTTTGCATCGTGTGTTTATTGTAATTCGCTTTAACACTAGTAACTGCAATAACAGACAAATCTACGAAAAAAAAAATTCTAAAAGAAATTGAAAAGAAGGTTAAGAAAAACAATAATTTAAACAAAACAAAAAATATCTTTATTTTTTTAATGGGGAAGGCAACACAGACTTTTAAACAACTGGCAATACCTTCGTAACAACAGTACTAAAACATGTCCAGCCCATTGGAATTCGGGACTAACTTCACCAATCATTATTACTTTGCTCAATGTTTCCATAATAGCCACTGCATTCACGAGCGCGTCAATAATTGTAAATTAAACCTTATAAAAATGTCAATAAAAGTCACACGAGACGCGCTGGTGATTTGCAATGACTTTAGTCGTTTTAGAATTAGCGTAAACATCTTCCTGATTTGCGAAACATCCTTTTATTATCGATCTGCAGTTGCTTCTCCCATTGTTGTGTCATAGACAAAGAATGAAACGTAGATTTGTCATCGTTGGTGGCCTACCATGGCGTCTTGAAGCGTGAATAGTTCTGCTGAAGGAACGAGATGGCGCTAGACGACATGTATTGCCGTCTCTTTCCCACAGCCTTAAGCGAACAAATTATCGGACGCGTCCGTCAGCCGCGGCTGAGGGACGGGGCTTATTCATTATCTAGCCAGTACATTTAATACTACACTGTGCAAACTATCGGTCGTAAGACGCGGACGTGACCTTGAGCGTTCGGACGACCGAACAGGATCTGGCCGGCTGTCGTCCAAATAAGCCGCGGTTGACGGACGCGTCCGATAATATGTTCCCAGCTTAACCACTCACGCCATAAAGACGTCATTTTAGGCCACCTGATCCTTCTTCGTGGGACTAATTTTTTTTTTTCTGCTGCGTACCACAGAGTTCAGAGCCGTTGGACTTCTCGTTTAACCCTGAATACGAGCCGGAGTTCAAATTCTTTGACGGCACACTCCTGGACGCGGTGAAGCGGGGCGACAAGAATTGTCACGATTTCTTTCGACTGCTCGCACTGTGTCACACGGTCATGCCGGATCAGAAGAATGGGAGGCTGGAATACCAGGTATTTACTGTAGGCTGTAACTTACTTTCAGAGACATTCACACTTAGAAAACTTTGTGAGGAGCTGTTAAAAAAATGGAAAAAAAACATTTATTTATTTATTTATTAACAAAGGTACACCAACAGCTTATGTATATAAATTGATAAATAGTGTAAAAGTTTATGACTACAAGGCAGGGACTGAATTACCCAAAAATAAAGGTACCTTTAAATTTCGGTATGACGTCATACCGTTAAATAACGATAACCGATATATAACGGTACCGTTATTTTTTAAAGTAGCCGAATTTTAAGGTACAATATTTATACCGGTATATTTCGGTAGCAGTACCTTAACCTTTATAATAATAGCGGTACCGTAACCTTAACCTTTTTAAATAAGGGTTTTCTTTGATATACCGCCTCACCACTCTATCTGTCTCTGTCGTTCGCGATTGTTGAATCACTCAATGTACTTACGCGGGCTATCTGCCTCACGGCGCGGGGCGCGGGCGGCGGCGGCGCGCGGCGGCGGGGCGGCAGGCGCGTACTTTGAGTTTGTAGTACATATTGTACATACGCATTTACTTAGGATCGATCTAACGTATGTCCTTTGCTATAGTTTTTTATAATATTGTTTTACGGTTACCGTCTACTATCATTTCTTAATTCGAAAATTGTTTAAACTTGCTCGTTTCGTGTTTTGTATTTATTGGTAGCATTTGTTCTGCTTTGTACAAATGAACTCCCAGTTGAGTAATATTTTAACCGACGAACAAAAAAGGAGGAGGTTCTCAATTCGACATGTACCTATATCTATACTAATATTATAAAGAGGTAACATTTGTTTGTAAGTTTGTAAGTTTGTATGTAGGGGGTAATCTCCGGAAGTAATGAACCGATTTTAAAAATTGTTTCACTGGTAGAAAGCTACATTATCCGTGAGTGCTATAGGCTATAAATTATAAAGATATCATGCATATTAGCCGAAATATGTCATTTTTTGTCAAGCCGGGCGGAAAAAAATTGCTCTTCCAACACAGTTATTAGCATGCGCTGCCTTAACAGCTGTATATAATTGAAAACAATGTATGGCAAAAATGTCCGCTTTGAATAGTTCTACAATAAAGTCCGCGACACCATATTTTTATCTTTTATATTTTAGCAGATATAGCAGCTTTTATGAGTTAAAAAAAGTTATTTTCGATGTACTTGCCTTTGGACGATTTTTTACACAATATCTAAGGGGTCTCTTAAGACAGGAAACCTCCACGTGCGCCCGTGGACTGGAGTTCCCTCTCGGATACGTCCGGGGGGAAGACCAGTTTTTCGGCCCGGTGCGCCCTGGGATGCGGGCAAAGCTCTTCCTTAGGCAATGTGTGTCTACGGGGTCTTTGCCCGTATGCGAATAGCCTGTCGTGTGGACGCTCCAACGCGTGTCCCTCTGATCAGCAGAGGGCATAGCGGCGGAGCGGGCTTGCGGACGGTGAGTGATGGGTAGCAGCATTTCCAGAAATTTTGGTTTCTCGCCGTCCGACCAGGGACCAAGCCCGGGTCGGCGGCGCGTCGTGTTTGGCGCCAAATGCCTGCTGGGGCGCGGGTTTTTTCTTAACCCAGGTTACCGTGGCCCCAGAACGTAAAGGGCATCCGAAGGAACACGGGTGGATTTTAGTCAGTAAGAGTCTGACAGTCCCTTCCGCCCCACCCAGGGCTCGGGAGGACTCAATTGATGATTTTAACAATAAAAAAAAAAGTACTAACCGAACCACAGTCATCATTAATTCATCACAAGTTAAAATATTAATGCCCAACGAAGTGGGCACGGGTCAGCTAGTATATATATATTTTTATGTATGACCACGCATAACTTTTCCTTATGTGGTCCGATTTTAAAAATTCTTTTTTTGTTGGAAAGAGTATATCTCAAAGTTGGTCCCATTTAAACAAAACTAAAATCGGCCTCTAAGGGTAGAAAAAAAAGGAATTAATTGTCAATCTTCCTACAGAATTTTCAATTATGAACCGATTCTGTTGAAATTAAGTTAACAATTGTAGTTCTGAGGACATTATTATATAGCAGAGATGTGGAGAACATAACATGATGACGACACCATCATCAGATCAACTCCAGATCCCTGTTATTTTGTGAAGTCTTTCTTTAACAGTTAACAACTGCTCTATCGTGTTTGGGCTCATTTCACTCAGCTTGATGAGAACTTTAGACCTAGCTGACGTATTATTGCCATTGAGGGTCTGAGGATGGTGACGGATAGCAGGGGCAAGAGGTCCTCAACAGTAAACAGCACCTTTATCGTGTTTGGGTTAATTTCACTAGTCTTGATGAAAACTTTATACCTAGCTGGGGTATAATTGTCATCGAGGGTCTGAGGATGGTGACAGAGGGCAGGTGTAGGTCAATAGTTAACAATAAAAAAAAATATATTAAAAAACTTATATTTTTTTTAGTTACAGAAATTGACATGAGATAGGAAACTCAAAAGTAAAAATAAAACCTTAAAAAAAAATCAAACCGACGAAACATCGAACTGAAAAGCAAAAAATAAATTTTGAGGCGGCGCGGCGCCAAACAAACAAACATTTATAAATTAACTATTTCAAGAGCAGAATAGCTCGTCGTATAGCTTGGTGTGGTTGAATATATATTATAGTTGCTCGTCGTAGCTATTCGTTGATTGTTTCTTTGGCGCCGCCTCAAAATTTATTTTTTGCTTTTCAGTTCGATGTTTCGTCGGTTTGATTTTTTTTTAAAGGTTTTATTATCGTCTATCTTTCTAAGTGCTCAAACACGTTGACTCGCGGACTCGCGAGCGCAATAATGGGCGCGGTCACGAATTAACAAACATAATTATGGCGTAATATCCAAGTGTTCACGTACGAAACGCACGGTAACGGGCAAGCTAACGTCTGACGTGCGCGGCGCGCTAGCGGCAGTATCAAAGGCGTGAGGTGTTTGTGTGTGTCTCTTTAGCCGCCAGGGGTTTAAGCGAGCGACAAGTTCATACAGATTAAACTTTCCTACCTGACGTCGAGAGTAAATCGCGCACTCTCCGCTTGTTTGACTTGAACACACGCAGATATCTCACGTGTTTGATATTGTCGCGCGCGTCAGCGGGGTCTAAGGCTGCTTTTCCACCAGAGATGCGCTATGCTACGTTGCTAAGGATGCGTTTGATAGCCACCAATCATACTCAATATGTGTGTGTGCGTTATGAAAACAAATGAATGTGATTGGTGGATAACAAACATATCCGTAGCAACGTAGCACAGCGCATCTCTGGTAGAAAGGCAGCCTAAGTAGCTTGCCCGCTGCTTAGACCACTTAAGGTGCGTACAGACTATATAACATAACATGTTATATAACAATGTTATTTAACATGTTTCAGATGATGTGGACACAGAATGTTATATAACATTGTGGATAGCACTGAAGAAAGACAAACGACAATTGTTATATAACATTGTTAGACTAATGTGTACGGTATGGTTTTATGTTGCAATGTTATATAACAATGTTAGGGGAAACAGGGGACACTTGATCCCCAGCGGTGGCTGTCGTTGCCAGGACTGGGGGGTGCCCTACCGATCAGGTGAGGGTGGGCGCCCTCCGTCCGGGCTTCGCGGGGTTGCAGACCGTCACGGTTAGCTGCCCAGTGTCGGCGGCCAAAAAGCTGCAGGAGGGCCGAAGGCTCCTGGTTCGTTGGGTGTCTTCCCAGGTGAAGGTCCTGAAGCCCAGACCCCTGAGGTGCTTCCGCTGCCAAGTGGGTAACCACGCGGCATGCAATTGCACCTCGGAGGTAGACCGCAGCGACAGGTGCTTCCGCTGCGGCCAGTCCGGTCACAAGGCCGGCTCGTGCTCTGCCCCGCCTCACTGCTTCGCATGTGAGACGGCTGGCAAGCCGGCCGATCACCGGGCTATGGGCAGGTCCTGCGCCCCACCCACCAAGGCCAGGGGCTGAGGTAGGCCCTCTGCCGCCGCCGTCACAGCCACTCCCGCCGCCGCCGCCACCGCTTTTGCTGCCGCCGCCGCCGCCGCCGCCGTGGACGTACCCCCGCGGCGTAATGGCCCCATTGCGCTTCCTCCAGGCGAACATCAACCACTGCTCAGGATCTCTTGCTCCAGAGCATGGCACAGTGGTTGATCAACGTCGCCGTGGTCGCCGAGCCGTACTTTGTCGTGCCCAGAAATGACTGGGTGACGGACTTGGACGGCTCGGCGACCCTCATCTCATCGGCCGCCGCCGGTACCCCGCCCCTCGATCACGTCAAGAGAGGGCGCGGGATCGTCGCAGCACGGATCGGGGAGACCGCCGTGATAGGCGTATATTTCTCCCCGAGCCAAACTCTCGCCGAGTTCCAGGACTCCCTATCGGAGCTGGGAGACGTCGTCGTCGCCTTCGGTTCTCTCCCCGCGCTCGTCCTGGGGGACTTCAACGCCAAGAGTTCCCGGTTTACGGTCGTTATGCGGGGCAGAAGGCTGGAGCACTGGGCCCTGGCACAGGGCCTAGTCATCGAGAACCGGGGTTCTGTCCCCATGTGCGTGCGGTGGGCGGTCGAGTCGGTGGTGGACGTTACGTTCGCCACCTCAGACCTGTCGCCGCGCGTCTCCGGATGGCGCGTTGTGGTAGAGGTGGAGACCTATTCCGATCACCGGTATATCCGGTTTGACGTCTCCGCCCAGTCCTCAGGTCCCAAGTGGACGGAACCCAAATGGTCCGCGATGGGCGCTGAAGCAGTTGGACCGAAAGCTATTCCTGGAAGCCTCGATCGTGCAGACCTGGGTGTCACCACCGGACAGGCCTGCCGACATAGACGACGAGGCCGAGTGGTTCCGGGAGGCCATGTCGGAAATCGGCGACGTGGCCATACCCCGGGTCCGGCAAAGACGCGCCCAGCATCAGCTGTACTGGTGGTCGAGCGAGCTGGCAGCGCTGCGCGAGGCGTGCGTTCCCGCGCGACGCCGGTACACCAGATTCCGCAGGCGCCGCACCCGACCTCCGGATGCGGCGACTGTAGAGGCTTAGGCTCCCCCGTTGACGCAGAGTCTCCGGCCTCAGTTCCTGGAGGAAGTGGTGAGCGCCTTGTTCCCATCGCGAGGGGAGCATACTCCCCCCACCCATGGCTCCACCACCGACGGAACCTGACGGTGAAGCTGACGCAAACGCGGACTACAGCGACGACGACGTCTACGACGCTCCAGAGGTGACCGAGGTAGAGCTGAGAGTGGCGGTACTACGGCTAAAGGCCAAAAATACCGCCCCAGGACCCGACGGCCTGCCAGGAAGCCTGGGCCTCGACTGGGGGGGCTCTTCAGCGCGTGCCTGGAGAGGGGCCAGTTCCCGCGTCACTGGAAGATGGGGAAGCTGGTCCTGATTCAGAAGCCCGGGCGCCCTGCTGACTATCCGTCCGCATTCCGGCCCATCGTGCTGCTCGACGAGGTGGGCAAGCTCTTTGAGAGAGTCATTGCAGACCGCCTCGTCGGGCACCTGAATCGGGTGGGTCCGGACCTTGCGGAGAGCCAGTTTGGCTTCCGCAGGGGGCACTCGACGGTGGATGCCATCATGAGCTTGAGAGCCCTCACGACGGGGGATGCAGTGGCCCGGGGCAGGGTCGTCTTGGCGGTGTCTTTGGACATCACCAACGCCTTTAACACCCTGCCCTGGAGTTGCATCAGGGAGGCACTCCGGTATCACCGGGTGCCGACCTACCTCCGTCGCATAGTCGAGGACTACCTGACGGACAGAGCCGTCATCTACCCCGGTCACCGGGGAGAATGGAACCGGCGAGAGATGTCGTGCGGTGTTCCACAGGGTTCGGTCCTGGGGCCGCACCTGTGGAACATCGGTTACGACTATGTGCTGCGCGGCGACCTCCCTGACGGCGTCGGCATAATATGTTACGCCGATGACACGCTCGTCCTGGCAGAGGAAGAGTCGCACCAGGCGGCGGTTGACCTGGTGGTCGTCTGAACGCGCCACGGACCGTGTCCCACATAACGGTGGGAGGGGTTCGCATCGAGGTCGAGTCGACGATGAAGTACCTGGGACTCGCCTTCGATAGCCGATGGAACTTCAGGGAGCACTTCCTGCGTTTGGCCCCAAAACTGAACCGGGCCCCCAATCTCAGCGGGCCAAACGCCTCCTGCCTCCTGTAAAAAGAGGGGTCTTACCGCCGCAATCGCGGCGGTAAGACCCCTCTTTGAGGAGTGGGTGGAGAGACGTCAAGGCGTCCTGACCTATCGGATGACGCAGGGCCTCACCGGACACGGAAGTTTCGGGAGTTACCTGTGTCGGATAGGGGGAGAAGAAACGCCCGGGTGTAACCACTGCGAAGATCGCCCGGAGGACACAGTAGAGCATACGGTGCAAGACTGCCCAGCTTGGGCAGAGCACCGACGACGTGTCCTCACGGCGGCGATAGGCGGAGACCTCTCGCGCCCGGCATTGGTCACGGCCATGCTGCGGGGAAAGACGGAGTGGGAAGCGGTCGCCTCCTTCTGCGAAGCAGTAATGCTCGTGAAGGAGGAGGCGGGCCGCGAGAGGAAGAGGACAGCGTCCTCCCTCTGCTCCAACCACAGTGTTAGACGCCCGCGGCGTCGGACTTCGGCTGACGTTCACTGGCCACCGTTGTCGCGGGCATGCGGGCAGCGAGTAAAGGGCAACTCGCTGCCCGACCATAGATCATGCCTGGGTCGACGGCGCGTTGTGTCGCACGCGCGCCTCAAAGAGCGTCAGCATAATGACGGGGCCCCCTCGCAGAGGGCCAAAGGCTGCCGGGGTCGCGGGATTTTATTTCCTCACCGTGACCCCGGAACATAAAGGGCTATTGAAGGACACCTTGGATTTTAGTCAGTACAGTCAAGTCTGACAGACCCTCCCGCCCTGCCCGGGTTGGGAGGACTCATTTGATGATTTTACCACGCTAAAAGAAAAAAAAAGTAGGTAAACTAGAAACAATAAAAACATATCCACTGATAAAATAAAACACATTTAATAATACGTATGTTTTCAGCAAAATTAAATATCACGTAATGTTCCTATTGTCACAAAATCTGTTAATTTGTGACTGGCGAAAGTTTGGAATGTGTATATTTTTAAACGCAGCATTTTCATTTTATCATAATTCATCATTATAACATACTCGTATATATATCTCCCTTAGGGAAATGTACCATGTGTATCTAGCTATGTCGAGGTTTTAAAAAAACATTGGAAAAAAATCGACCATTATTAACACTTTTCTATGAAACAGACGCTTAATTGATAATTATCCAAAATAATTGATAATTATCCAAAATAATTTTTCTAACAAACTATTTAATCCAAATAAAAACTTTCGAAAAATATTTTCTTACAACACGAAACACAAAATCATCCGCCATCTGCTCAACTACCGACACGGGTACCAATTTAAGAAAGTTAGGTCGTACCCATAGGCTACAAATGTGGCCTCTCTTAATTTAAATAGTATTCACAGAAGCTCTGTAAATCCAGTGTATCTAGTCTCCCGTAAGGATAAAGTGTCCTCAGTTTCCCCTATATAACATTACGCACCTTAACACTTTCACTGTCCGCGCAGCAGACACAATAGATAAACAATGGTCGTGAGTCACATTTGATTCATCGGACATGGAAGTGGTTAAAGAATCTATGTACAAAATTTCAAGACTATATCATGAAAAATCATCAAGTTGTAAGCTTGTTAGATAAGTTAGTACATACCTGGTTGTCCGTTCAAAAACATGCTCACTTCGCGGCTGGGCGCACAATCCGTGCCTCCCCTTGTCGTATATTCATTGATAATAGTTTGGCAATAGGTAACTAAGCGGTTAAATGGTGATACAATTTTAAAAAATGGAACAAAATAAAACATTGTGTAAAAATTATTTGAATCGATTCAGTTGCTTATTCTGAACAAACTACATAATATACCTATTCAGGTTTTGCATAAACTAAAAATAATTAATGTTGTAGGTACCTATACATAAAACGAACACCAAACAATTTCTGAGCTTTGTGTAGGTACCTACCTGATAATTTAACAAAATATAATATAGGTAATACACAGTAAATGTGTTACTAAGAAGGTAATACCTGCAGGTACCCACGTTCAACCGCACAAACGTTAGGTAGTTACTTAGTCACAAGTATTATCATAATATCAATATACTCGTACCATTGATGTGCAGTTGCCTGTAGTAGGTACATACTCCATTTTCTACACAGCCTACATAAATGTTTAACCATAGTCCATAATAATTTGACAATAGGTAGGTAAACCAAGAAAGCCGGTATGTACCTACTTACTTTTATAACAGCTGAACATTTAACCACTAGGCAAGTAGAGGCATTATTTTCCTTTGAAAAAAAAAATTGCGTAAACTACGTTTCTACGCTTTCTTCCCATTTTGTTTATTTATAATAAGTACTTATTACGTTGACGAACTATCAACACGTACCCGGCACACAGTTGGTAGCAAAACAAATACAGGGAAAGAGAAAAAATAATTTGTATTCAGTGTTTATTTAAACACATATGTAGGCATGTAGTATGCACACACACTAATGCGTTACATCCCCACGTCGCGCGCGTCGTCCTGCCCCGCGCTATCTCGCTCGCACGCATGTATTAAAATAAGAATTGTCCAGCAAGCAAACACAAGGTCAAGTTGCAACGCGTTAGATACCCCCGCCCCTGTACCCGCACCGTCCCGTCTCGCATATATTTCGGTACCGAAATCGTATAAAGGTTAAATAACAATTTATCCAAACCTTTATTTATATGGGTACCGGTATAGCTCAACCTCTATTTTGAATCGGTACCGTTATATTTTTGAGGTATCTTAACCTTTAACCGTAACCGCTTTCAGTCCCTGCTACAAGGCTTATACAGTTGCCAATAATAGGTGAACCAACATTCACATAATTATATAGGTTTGAACTGTTTTATGTTCTAAATCTCTATTTTTGACTGAAGAAATCATGATGTTATCTACAGAAACAAAAAAAAATCGATTTTTCAAAGTGATCACAAACTTTCTTGATGTGTGTAGATCCACTGCAAATTCAGTGAACCCGTATCTGCCACCATAAAAAAAAAAACAAGATAATGTTACGTGTATTGGAATAATAAGGATTTTATGAGAATTATCTTGAGACGTTTTGTTAGTTTACTTAACAGTGCCATACATTTTTTAAGGATAAAAATAGATTTTCTTTTGATTGGTTTGTATTATTTCAGGCGCAATCGCCAGACGAGTCCGCATTGGTATCAGCAGCCAGAAATTTTGGTTTCGTGTTCAGAGAACGCTCGCCTAATAGTATTACAATAGAAGTAATGGGTAAAACAGAGGTAAGGAAATTATTTATGAAGAATTTAATAAAATTTGTAAAAAAAATCATGTATTTATCACTTTTTTGTTTGTTCCAGGTGTATGAATTGTTATGTATATTAGATTTTAATAATGTTAGGAAAAGAATGTCCGTGATATTGAGGAAGGATGGTGAAATTAGGTTATATACAAAAGGTGCTGATAATGTAATATATGACAGATTAAAAAGTG
This sequence comes from Agrotis segetum, assembly GCA_036375495.1. Lineage (NCBI taxonomy): Eukaryota > Metazoa > Arthropoda > Insecta > Lepidoptera > Noctuidae > Agrotis > Agrotis segetum. The sequence continues at coordinate 102,117 of JAQSVV010000301.1, read as the reverse complement.
GATACCAAACAGAAGTGAGGTCAAAGACGCAGGAACATTTAAATGTAAGTTGGTTTTATAATTATTAAGAACTTTTTTTTCAGTTATGTTTGTAAATGGGAGGTTTCACGCAAGGCTCAGCTCAGATGGCGCTACCAGGGCATGATGCCATTTAGCCCCTTCGTACACTAGGTGACTCAAGTCTCCGATACCTTACGATTTTGGTATCCATTGACGCGGGCGTGTGTACGAACCTCTATAGATTTGTATTGCAATAGTCATCTGCATACCAATATCGTAAGGTATCGGAGTCTTGCGTCGCCTAATGTACGAAGAGGCTTAATCATACAGTACCCAACTAGCAAAAGATGTCGTAAGAATGCCAGCAGCACGTTTCTCATTCGGCTATTGATCGAGAGAAAAAGTCGAGAGATGGATCCGACCACGTTCTCTCGACGCGATTTGGGCGCACTTCTCTCAGCTATTTAGTGCTGTGAACATCGTAAGATTATCTTTGAATCGCCAAATTGTCGAAAGAATATAGAAATAATCGCAACTCGAAAGCTATTTCGAATCATATTAATCGGAAGAAGCGCTTTCATTCGACAAATTTATCGTAAGATAGCAGTGCGGTTGCAATCTCTCGACTCTATGATCGAGTGAATGCATCCAACTGGCATTCTTACGACATCTTGATCGACTCTCGATCTGCGCATGGGTGTTTGTGAAATGAAAATTAATAGTTTAATGTTTAGTATTAAACTTTTCATTATTATTTATGCCATACAATTTCAAAGTCATATGACAATTCGTGACCTAAAGTTAGCTAAAAGGTGCTACTTTCATATGCGGAATTAAATTTTTCGTCTATATTCCTTACATTTTAGTTAATATTTTCATGGGCCGTAACATTTCTTAGTAAATTATGAATTAAAAATAATATTAATTTAATAATTTATCCAATTCGCCATTATTAGCAATTCACTTATCATCAAAAAGCATTCACTCGGCTTTTTAGTCGAGAGATGGAAATGCGGATTCAATCTTACGACTTCTAGGACCGCCATTGCAGTTAGATTGGGGTTCCTTAGCGCAAGATGTTAAATCCTTAATGTTAGATCAAAATACTGTCATATTATTAATACTCCAGAGGAATTTGAAAGATAATTAAACATAAACAAAATATTCTATATTTTAATTATAAATTATAACAAAAAATAAAAAAAAAGTATTTATGTTTAATTATCTTTCAAATTCATCTTTGTCTAACTTTTTCATTAAGTTAAGTAACTTTTTAATTTTCGAAAGAAGAACTACTAAGTAGTTGGCGGTTGGCAAATATCAAAAATATTTTCTACAGAACCCGCATTTATATTTAATTTTGTTTGCTCATCTTCTCTGGTTGCTGCCAATGCAGATGTCGATTGTTTTAACCTTTTATAAATCATGTTCACTTTTCGTCGGAACCCTCCGCTTCTTTTAATTTTTTTCCACCAATTGTAATCCATTTTTGACGTAACGCAATACGGTACGTACGTACAGATATTATACAAAATGGCGTTCCATATCACAATTATGTTGTAAGAAGGCTTTCAAATGATGTTTTGAGCAACTTTTGGCGCTGAATTGATAATTTGAAAGCGTTTTCTCAACTTCAAAAATTATGCGGAATGAAAGCCGTGTGAGAAGCTATCTTAGGACATTAAGTGTCGGTATAGTAACTGAGGTGCTATTTAGTCGAATGAACAGCGTTCTCTCGATAAATATGCTGTAAGAAATACATGTCGAAAGATAGCATCATGAAAGCTACTCTTACGACAAATTAGCGATTCAGTTGCTTTCAAAGAGCTTTCATAGGACTTACGGTTGGTTGCTCATAGAGCTAAAAAGCGCTGAAGGCTAAAAAGTCGAGAGAGCTGCTTTTAAATGGCTTTTTGAATTATGGGATCTTTCATACGGCTGTCTTACGATCTATAGTCGTAAGAGTAATTGCTCATAGGATCTGTTTGCTAGTTGGGTAAGGCCCTTCGTACACAACGCGACTCAAGTTTCCGATACCTTACGACTTCGGTATCCAAAGTCGTAAGGTATTGGAGACTTGTGTATCAAGGGGTTAACTTGACATACACTACACACTCGAAGCAATGCGCTTGTAGCGTCACTGACGACTAAAACTCGCAGTGAAACTTCTATTGTATGATAATTGCTAGTACTCTATGACCACTGTCAAAAACACGAAGAGAAAGAAACGTGTTAAGATCGTCCAATGGTCCTCCCACCCTGGATGGAGCGGGAGGGACTGTCAGACTCGTACTGACCTCTTTGAGGCTCGCCAAACCAGGGCATGGTCCATGATCGGACGGCGAGTTACCCTAACTCCTTTTCCTCTTGCTTCTTTTAATTCATTTGCCGCGACTGGAACTGCAAAAAGCTTCGTAATTGTCCAGAAATTCGCCGGGGAGGGTCTCCGGACGCTGGCGCTGGCATGGCGGCCGCTGGAGGAGCGCGGCTTCGCGGAGTGGAAGAGGAGGCACCAGGCGGCCGCGCTGGCGCTGCACGACCGGGACGAGCAGCTGGACGCCATCTACGAGGAGATCGAGACTGACCTGCTGCTCATGGGTACGTCACCAGGGTCATCGGTCTGGGTATTACAACGTCTTACAACCAGGCTTATTCCAGTGAGTGAACGAGATGGCGCTACACGACTTGTATAGCTCTGTCACTTTCACTCGCCAGAATAAGGCTGCTTTTCCACCAGAGATGCGCTATGCTACGTTACTAAGGATGCGTTTGATATCCACCAATCATACTCATTATGTGTGTGTGCGTGATGAAAACAAATAAATATGATTGGTGGATATCAAACGCATCCTTAGCAACGTAGCACAGCGCATCTCTGGTGGAAAGGCAGCCTTATTCCGGCGAGTGAAAGTGACAGAGCTATACAAGTCGTCTAGCGCCATCTCGTTCACTCACTGGAACAAGCCTGATTTTAAGACGGTTGTAATACCCCCTCTGGGGGGGGGGGGGTATTACAACGTCTAGTCGTAACGTAGACGACTTGTATAGCTCTGTCACTTTCACTCGCCGGAATAAGCCTGGTTTTAAGACGTTGTAATACCTCCCTGCACTGAATATACTTCGACAGGCTTGTTGGTCTAGTTGGTTAGTGACCCTGACTGCTTTACCGGAGGTCGTGGGTTCGATTCCCACCCAGGACAAATGTTTGTGTGATTAGCACTATCATTTGTTCTGTGTCTGGGTGTAATTTATTTATCTATAATATTTATGTATTTAGCAATATGCAATGTGTAACGTTAAATGCGCAAACCTCTCGTGGGGTAACTCAGCCCATGTTACTGAACAATGTTTGTTCTAAGACTTTTGGAAATTCACAAAAATATAAAAAAAATTCATACAGATGGGCCCGATCAATTTCTCATTTTGTATGAAAAACCATTTTTTTTGCGAATTTCGAATAGTCTTAGAACAAACATTGTTCAGTAACATGGGCTGAGTTACCCCACTAAAGGCTTTGCATATTTTACGTTACACGTTGTATAAGTATGTTTATCAGTTGTCTAGTTAGTACTCATAACACAAGCTCTGCTTAGCTTGGGACTAGATGGCGTTGTGTGATAGTTGTGGAACATTAAAAAAAAAACACGACTAGAAATCATTCTACTAGAATATTGAAATGTCAAAATGTCCAGGCAGATAATCTTGATAACGGTTTAAATAGAAGTTTGATAAACATCTTGGAATTTAAAGTGGTTATTTGACTATTAAATTGTTTGTTTCAGGAGTAACAGCCATTGAAGACAAATTACAAGATGGAGTACCAGAAACAATAGCGAATCTCAGTATGGCCGGCATCAAAGTGTGGGTCTTAACGGGTGATAAACAAGGTATGTAGCTATGTCCTAGTAACAAAACTATAATTATATATCAGCCTTCATTTCAAGTTTAAGGTCCTAAGGATTGCTCTTTGGTACAGAGATAGATGAAACCAATACGCTACTATTTTCAGAAACTTGTGTGAATCTTAGGCCAGTTAGTTAGTATCTACTGCTAGAACAGTCCGTGTGTCTGGCGACTGCATGACCGCGCTAACCAGTCAGTACTTATTACTGCTTCTCTTTAGGTTCAAAACAAAAACTACTCTAAACTTCCACTTTCCATATAAGTTTTTTTTAATCACAATACTGGTTTTACGGGTCGACGAAACCCTGCTGGGCGGTCCTTTTATTTCTGTCGAGAGTTTAATCGAACCTCGGACCGCTCTTCACGTCGACCGACAAAAAATATGCTTTAAATCGTGAAAACAAAAATAATAGAAGCCCCGCTCGTTTGAGAAATTATTGATATAATCAATATCAAGCCACGGGCAAAAACCACACATAAAATCATAACAAAGTTCAAAGTCTAACGCACCAATATAACTTGCAGAAACAGCAATAAACATCGGCTACTCGTGCCAGCTGCTAACAGACGACATGGCGGAGGTGTTCGTGATCGACGGCGTGTCCTACGACGACGTCGACCGACAGCTCGCCAAGTGCAGGGACAGCATCAGAGTCGTCAACACGTTTTTGCCTCACGGTAAGTCGCAAACAAATCGTAAACTATAAATGATAACGGTCTGTAGTCTTTTAAACATGAGTAACAATGAAAATTTAAAAAAAAATATTATATTTCTTTTTTAATAAACAAGCATATTCATGGCGAAATTTTATTAATGAGCAATATCTTAAACTAGGGCATTACTGGCTAAGCCAAAAATATAGTTTTTATAATGTTTGTCTGTATTTATATATATATAACACAGGTTTAAATAAACTTAGTTCAGGCAGGTCGCTACATATAATTGAAATCCCTAGTTAAATATCGTGTACATGTAATTAATATACTTTAGTTATTCACTAATTTTAATTTAGGCACTAATTAAACCACTATATCAGACTTTACTATAGTAACTATCTGTGGCTAATCTATACATTTGTAACAAGTTTTATGAATAAAAATTATTTATTATTTATTTATTTATGTCCGGGATAAACTCAAAAAGTACTGCATGGATCACATTCAAACTTGGTACGAATATTATAGAAGTCGGCTCAACATATAGGCTACATAATAATATTATCAAGGTATTACCTACGGGAAACGAGCAGTGAACGACGACGTCGCGGACAGCAGCTAGTCACAAATAAGGGTCAATTTATACTAGCTCAGTCAGAGTCGAAGCGCATCGAAATGTCTTTCTAAAACTGAATATAACAATATCAACCTTAACTCCACAGCGTAACGCACACATTCCTTCTAAGATTTTAAAAAGTCGCGCGCATTCTTCAGAATTCGCGCGTCTCCGAGTGAACAACGCTGATCGTGAATCGTGTGGCTTCGCTTTAGTTGTAAAGAATTTGACGCTTCGATGCACTTCGACTCTGCGCTAGTATAAATTGACCCTAAAACTGCAACAATAACCATCCACTACAGGTTCAACAACCGAGCCTAAACCGGAAGGCGACACAGCCAACGGCGGCGCGAGCGTGTCGCGCGCGTCTCCGGGCCGCGCCAACGTGAAGCTGAACGCGCCCGCCGTGTCCGTCGTCACATTTAGGTGGGAACATAACACACACACAGCACACAGGTAGAGAGACAAAGACACACCCTTGTATCACCGCTATCCTTCACACAGCCTGTGTTTGTCGCTCACCGTCTGTCGCGTGCCCGTTTTTAGGCCTGTTTGTACCATTCATTTATTAATGCATTTAGATTTTAAACGAATTTAGACCGGAAATCTCTAGGATCGTGAAAACGCAACCACCCAATTTTATTGAACGAAAAAACAGATTCAAAGGATCAAGTGCAAAAAGATAAATGGGACTAAAATAATATCGCAATAAAAATTCTAACATGGAATATTGTATTCTATTGCTCAAATGATAGAGTTTAAAAGGTGCAATTTTAGCATCATTTTTATTAGCAACGTTGATCAAGTGGCGATTTGACCCTCTTTACCCGACTGCGCGACGCAAAGAAGGGTAATGTGTTTGTTCTTCTATTAATTGATAAAAACACCGCGCGTTTGCTCTGAATTATATTCAATGATTTGTGGTGCAAACAGGCCTTATTGTAATGCTATTTAATTAAGTGAATTGGGAATGAATTTTACGTGTGGTGTGTCTTGCCAACATGGGGAATCTTTTTTTTATTAATGGCAATACATTTTGAACATTTGTGCGATCATTCAGAATTGAAATAACGATGACTGTGACCACATCATACAATGATTATATTTGCAGTTAAATTAAACCTCAAAATTGGCATATTTTTGTCAAATTAAAACTATTCAAGAAGATTTTATTTGTTAAATTATGTATTATCTAACATTTGTTGATCAAACAGAATGTTCATGAATATTGTCGATTAAAATAAGCGGTATTTAAAAACAACTAAGTTTTAAATTATTACAGTAGATGTCATATTGAATATACAAAACATCATACAGTAAAACAAGTTAAATATATTCAGTGTAATTGAAGGCTTTTATGTAATGTCAATCAGCTTTCATTGGTACAATGTCAACGTCCATACTACTTGTGTGTGTGTGGCTTTACGAAACGTTACATGTGTGTAGTATCGCATTAAATGTTCTAGTGTTGTTTGAATTGATTTAAATTGTTATCGATAGTTTTCTAAATTAATCCTTATTCGCTTTATCGTTTTTTTAATCGATTTGGGGCTAATCACTACCTCTTTTAACAGTATTATTTTTAGATTTACTTTAATGTGGGTAAGAGATGGAGATATATAAGTCGTATAGCTCCATCCCTCTCTCTCAATTACTTCAAGATTAAAATGATATTGCTATAAAGTAGTGGCTATAGTTCCTGTTGTTTCTAACCGACTTTTGTAACTAATCTATGCAACCTCTCTACTAACATAGTCGTAGTAACTGTCCACACGTTCCCTGTTTGTACACCAAGCCCGAGTGCTCTTTCTCTCTCTAACCTGTACCGATCTTTTTTAATCCGACACCTAGAATAGAACTGTAGATATCACAAATGCTAATTGTAGATGATTTTAACGTGTTTGTTGTCCCTGAGTTCTTTAACGAGTAGTAAATTAAAAGTGCAATGGACCGAGCCACTCGGCATAACTATTCTAGACCGAGTGCGTAACACCGAAATCCGTCGTCGGACAAACGTCTATTACGTCGGGGTTAGGGCGATACGCCTCAAGTGGAGTTGGGCAGGGCAGATGCCTTTGCATGCATCTGCCATCTTTGCGTCTAGCCATTAATTTTTTGTTATATTTTTTATTGCATTTAGCCAGATGGCTAGACGCAAAGATGGCAGATGGAGCATGGTTTTGTCCGAATGTTGTCCAAGGTTCGGCCAAAGAAACCAAGACCGCCCAAAAGACCGGGAAATAAATGGATGTGGGACTCACAGAACTGAGAGATATAGCAACAAAAGGGGGAGGCCTATACCCAGTGGGCGATCCCGGGTTGATATGGTGATGATGATGAAATTAAAAGTAACATTAACATTGTCTAGCGTAACTTAATATTTAATACATATCTGAAGTTCTTTCAAAATTTCACTTCTTAAAGCTCATGATCACTTATAGCGTTTGTGGAATTTCGCTAAGAAATTGACTCGGTGTAGAAGCGTTCTTTGACAACGAAACTCGATATATTTACTCAGAGACAATGAATTTAAAAAAAAATGTGTGACCGATGTGAGTTGTTCATGTCATGTGTGTGTTTTTGGTGTATGTCAAGCTTGGCTGTTTTAAAGGCTCTTGTACTCAATGAGAAAAATTCAATCTAGCATCTTTTAGTGGTCTCTACTAATTAGCTCATTGTTTCATCTGCAGTTGAACTAAACTGGGGAGTATTACGTCTGAAAACCATGCTTATTCCGGCGAGTGAAAGTGACTAAGTTATATAAGTCGTCTAGCGCCATCTCGTTCACTCACCTGAACAAGCCTGGCTTTAAGACGTTGTAATACCCCCCCTGGTGGGCTACCATGACGTTTTAAAGAGAGAGTAATTCCAGTGTGGGAAAGAAACAGTTATAGAAGTCGTCTAGCGCTGTCTCTTTCCCACACCGGAATTACTCTCTCTTTAAGACGTGGTCGTAGTCCACCTGTAGACATCTTCTTCAAATCATTACTTTTTAATCAAAGTGTCACAATGATTTTTAAATTATGTGTAGTTTAATTTTAACTATAGAACGAACAATGAGTCCTAAGGGCTAGTTATTTGATTAGTAGTCACTATTTCTTAAATCCTACACATTATTTATAAAAATGTGGATTTCTACAATAATGAGTTTACAATGGTGATCAAACAATGAAGTAAGCCATTGTACAACGGGCCTTCAAAACACGTTTTGCCGATTTACTGTGTGTGAAAAATATTTGTGAGAATTCTATAAATTATTTCTGTAAAACTTGAAATTCCAGAAAAATCTTTGCCACAACTCTTTGTCTTAATTTTGACACTATAACCATAAAGTGTCATTTTGTTAAATTAATTTCTGTTTTTTGTTTAATTCTGCCATTGTTAATGTAGAAAATTTCTAAAATTAATGTCCTAAAAATCCCCAGAAAAAGGCAGCGCAAAAAAAATCTGTATGTAAAAGTGTAACGTAACATGAAACAGTGTAGTGAGCCAGACTGTTACAGCAACGAGTACGTGTCGGGCGGCGGGCCGTACTCGGCGGACTCGCACGAACACAACAACGACGACGCCAACGGGTTCGCCATCGTCATCAACGGACACTCCTTAGTGCACTGCTTGCACCCTAAGTTAGAGGAGAAGTGAGTATTTCAACCTCATATTTATTAGCCAACAGGTATTTTGTGAGGAGCTCGTGCCTAAATTGTTACAGCCGCACAGGCCGATTTTCCGGGTTTTCCGCTATCTACAGTACCCGGCTACGTAAGGGTGCTCCCACATCTAACGACGCGGATTTTTCCGTCTCCCTTTCTCTTTCTGTCGCTTAGAAATGCCATTTGCTAGCACAAGCGGCACACAAGTGTAAGCGAGAGCGCGTATACTGGGTGCGAGGGGCAAACACGAGTGACGCACCAATCGCGTGCTCGGATCGGCACTACCTTATACCCCGCGACCCGATTGACCAACAAATACATCTACAAAATGACTTCTGCGCATCTAACCACTCTTGCCAACTTACGTGCCGGCCACTGTACGCAATAAGGTGGTATGGAGGCTTTTGTTTACTCTAAACACATTACGAAATACGAGCAAGTTTGAACAGTCAATGGACGCGTTTTTAATAGGCAACTTTTCACAAATCCATTAAAATAAATTGTATGTGTTCCACAGATTTCTAGATGTAGTATTACAATGTCGGTCAGTGATCTGCTGTAGAGTAACGCCGTTGCAGAAGGCAATGGTGGTGGAACTCATCAAGAAGAGCCGGAAAGCGGTCACGCTGGCCATAGGAGACGGGGCCAATGACGTCTCTATGATTAAAGGTAACGCTTAGCTTTTTTTTGGTCGATATACAACGTGTAACGTTAATAGTGCAAAACCTCTCGTGGGGTAACTCAGCCCATGTTACTGAACAAGGTTTGTTCCAAAATTTTGGAAATTCGCAAAAAAAATGTTTTGCTTTTTCATACAAAATGAGAAATTGCTCTGGCCCATCAGTATGAAAAATCTCTTTGCGAATTTCGAATAGTCTTAGAACAAACATTGTTCAGTAACATGGGCTGAGTTACCCCATGAGACGTTTTGCGCTAGTAACGTTACACGTTGTAGACATTTTCAATGGAAAATAAATATGCATGTGCTATGGCCTGGGAAAATAGAGGAACCAATTAGACTAGTCCTGACTAATAATTGTGTTGGGGTCGTGGAATCAAGCAAAACCCAGTGATTTATAAAAGTGAATTTGTCAGGATGGGTGGAAGTTTCCTACTCTTTCACACAAAACTACAGAATGGATTTTGATGAAATTTGTTACACAGATAATTGGTTTTGGATTTTGCACTTTTCTCCTGGTATGATGTTCCTGAGGTATAACTACCGAACATCACGTGGGCATAAGCTAAAATTTAATAAATAACTTTACTCACCAATTATTTATTTTTTTCTCAGCTGCCCACATAGGCGTGGGTATATCGGGTCAGGAAGGCATGCAAGCGGTCCTGGCGTCCGACTACTCGATAGCGCAGTTCCGGTTCCTTCAGCGACTGCTGCTGGTGCACGGACGGTGGTCCTACTACCGGATGTGCAAGTTCTTGCGCTACTTCTTCTATAAGAACTTCGCCTTCACCGTCTGTCATTTTTGGTTCGCGTTCTTCTGTGGATTTAGTGCGCAGGTTAGTAATACTCACCGGCTTCATCTATCTTTATAGTATTGGTTATGACGTGTAAAGTGTTTTTTTTGTAACCAATTTACAAAATAAATAATATCTCCTGTTTATTTTTAATACAGAGACGCGACGCTGCGGCAATTATTCAATAGAGTGACTCGAAAACTAACTTAATTTATTTACTACACGAAATTATACACATGTCTCATGTAATATCTAAAATAAATCATAAAATCTAAAATTTACTACAAGAAAAGAAATAAATATGTAGATTTCCAGTATCGATGCATCGCGTTTCAGTGTGAGCTGACTGTACGACTAGTCGCTCATTGGTAATTTTTTTATCGCTACAAAAAGTATCCAGCATTGATTTTTTTTAAATTATTTTGTTATCCTAAAATCTATTCATTAATTGTCTCTCAGGGTCGATTTATACTAGCGCAGAGTCGAAGCGCATCGAAGCGTATTTCTAAAAGTGAACATAACAACCTTAACTCCACAGCGTAACGCACACATTACTTCTAAGATTTTCACGATTCACGATCAGCGTTGTTCACGCGTAGACGCGCGAATTTTGAAGAATGCGCGCGAATTTTTAAAATCTTAGAAGTAATATGTGCGTTACGCTGTGGAGTTAAGGTTGAAATTGTTATGTTCAGTTTTAGAAATACGCTTCGATACGCTTCGACTCTGCGCTGGTATAAATCGACCCTTAGGTGGATCAAAGTTCACCGTGTCAGTTAGTAAACAATAAACACAATTTACAAAAAATAAACAACCATCTTACTTGTTGTGTCTCCAGACGGTGTTCGACGAGATGTTCATCTCGGTGTACAACCTGTTCTACACGTCGCTGCCGGTGCTGGCGCTGGGCGTGTTCGAGCAGGACGTGGCCGACACCACGTCGCTGCAGTTCCCCAAGCTGTACGTGCCCGGACACACCTCGCAGCTCTTCAACAAGACCGAGTTCATCAAGTCCACGCTGCACGGCTGTTTTACCTCGCTTGTACTGTTTTTGATACCTTACGGTGAGTTACTACGAGAAAGAGATAAAAAAAAAAAAATTATAACAGCATTAACGACGCGCACCGGAAAGGTGATTTTTGAGGAAACGAAAATTCAGCGGCGACTGGGACTTGAACCCGCGTCTTCTGGATAAGTGCTGGACACTTTACCAAATAGGCTTTTTTTTTTTAGCGTGGTAAAATCATCAAATGAGTCCTCCGGCCCCGGGCAGGGCGGGAGGGACTGTCAGACTTCTACTGACTAAAATCCACGGTGTCCTTCAATAGCCTGTTACGTTCCGGGGTCACGGTAAGGAAATAATCCCGCGACCCCGGCAGGCTTTGGCCCTCTGAGAGGGGGCCCCGTCATTATGCTGACGCTCTTTGAGGCGCGCGTGGGACACGACGCGCCGTCGACCCGGGCATGGTCCATGGTCGCATGCCCGCTTACCAAATAGGCTACCGCAACAAAAGCTGAATCATCTATTGCACATGCATTTATAAATTTTTGAACTATCACAATAACGCTAAAACTTATTGAGGAACGACTATGTGCGCTATTGATAAAGATTTTATGTAGGAAGTCATATTCATCACTGTTAAAGTATGTCCACTGCTGGACAAATCCCTACCTCATTTGTAACCACAAAGAAAAGTAATAACGCAGTGGCTGAGCGATTGGGTTGCTGCGCTGCGTTTCGCGGTTTCAATTCCCGCACGGAGCAAATATTTATTATGTATGATATACAAGTACTTGTTCCGGGTTTGGGCGTTTGTGTATATGAGTTTATATGTTTGTAAACGCACCCACGACCCAGGAGCAAATAAAGACCTTTCGAAATATCATTTTACAGGACGTCTACTTGGCAGGGGGGGCTAAGTGTACTGAATCAGAAGGTGCTAAACATGTTATTTTGTTGTTTCAGGTACATACAAAGACGGCCTGGCGCCTGATGGCAAGATTTTATCAGATCACATGTTACTAGGAAGTGTAGTAGCAACAATATTAATTATAGACAATACAACACAGGTAAATACAATTTTATAATTAAAAAAAAAATACAGTCGAATTGATAACCTCCTCCTTTTTTGAAGTCGGTTAAAAATAAAGTATTACAGTACACATTGCTGCTCAAAATCGTTAACTAAAATTATGGGCCTTTTATGCGATTATACAGTATTCAAGAAAAGTTAATTAACCACTCTGCACGACAATATTATGACAGATGACACATCAGCTGAGTCGACCGGGTGATTCGAAATTTGAGCTATTACACAATATTTTTTGTCAACTTTTAGCATCCAATTTTTGATCAAAAATATGTTTTTACGCAATAATTTATTTATCGGTGTTTCATTGGAGGCTAAACATACCTATGTGTCTTCTAAACTTAAATTCAATCATATGGTTTTACTTATACCCATTTTGTGTTTTCGTTAATTAATTTCAATTTATATTTTTAAAACGGATCTAAAAAACGTGAAAAGACAAACACCGGGTTCGGATTTAATGCTGAGAGATGGGAGTATGTACTTCTAAATGATTCCTTGCAGTAACAAACAATTAGAATTTCCAACGGGGCGTGTTTGGCTAAATTTTAAACTATGACGAATAGCGAAAAATCCTTAAGGTGATTGCTTCGATGTAGCCCGCGAAATTCAAATTTTTTAAAAATCTCCGAAATCTAACTACGATGCACCTTTTCTACGTGAGAGCTAATGGAGCGAATTTTTTGATAATTTTTAAATTTAAAATTATACTTGTTATTACCGCAACTCATATATTTATAAAGCTACAAGCCTGCAAATTGCAAAAAACGTAAAAAAAATTTAATTTCGCGGGCTGGTTGGAGCATCCCCCTTATGGAAGTCTCGAGGCCGATTTGATAAAAATTAAATAACATCATAAAAAATTAATTTTTGAAATATAAATTATGCAATCAAACTATCAATATTCTGTGAAGTAGAAACATGCGACAAACTTGAGATAAAAGGTTTTTTTTCCATTAAATAATGTTTCGCTACATGTTCACAACATAGTGTTCTTATTTCAAATTTTTATTATCACTTCGTGGTGTAAATACATTAACGATTTTTTTGAAATTCGAACTTTAAGTGAGTTTGCGCGAATTTTGATTTTATTCTGCTGTACAATGACTAAATTATTGTTTGTATATTAGTTCATATTTTACCAAGTTATCATTACTTCACCGAATTTGATCCTCAGCGACATCGAATAGTGTAAAGAAATATAATACCTAGCATTTTTTTTTTTTATTTCAAAATCTCGATTTCTGACGTGTAATACTGACATGACCAAACCAATCTCACGAAACAAAGTACAATAACCAATTAATTTGGCTATCTTTTGTTTGGAGCCGCGAGAGGGAGAGGACAGCGTCCTCCCTCCGCCCCAACCATAGTGGTAGGCGCCCGCAGCGTCGGAAGTCGGCAGACGATCTCTGGCCACCGTAGGCACGGGCATGCGGACAGCGAGTAAAGAGCAACTCGCTGTCCGACCATGGACCATGCCCGGGTCGACAGCGCGTCGTGTTCCACGTGCGCCTCAAAGAGCGTCAGCATAATGAGAACTTAGAGGGCCAAAGCCTACCGGGGTCGCGGGAGTTATTTCATGACCCCGGAACATAAAGGGCTATTGAAGGACACCGTGGATTTTAGTCAGTACAAGTCTGACAGTCCCTCCCGCCCTGCCCGGGGTGGAAGGACTCATTTGATGATTTTACCACGATTAAAAAAAAACTTTTATTTGGTAGGAAACAAACTCATCTATACATAAATAATAAAACTGTAGAAAAGTAATTTTTGTACATTCAAAAAAAACTCAAAAAATATAGCCAAGGTTATAAAGGACAACCAATAGAACCCATTTCTAGCATTTTTAGATTTTTTGTCTGTTTGTATGTTTATTTGTTCGGGCATCACGTAAAATGTACGAAAGTTATGTAGATAACTTTAATACACAACGACTGACCGTAACTTGAAGTAACATTTAGTTTTTGTTTCATTGAAATCGGATCAGTCTATCAAAAGATATTTGAATTCAAAGTGTACCAGAAGTAAAATTACGGTCAGTTTACACCGAACGCGCAGTTCAGTAGCGCGATCTAGCTTGGAATAGGAAAACTACATATTCAAATATAATAATGGTGTGGACTGGAGTGGAGTGGTTTGGAGTGGGATGTTGTGGGATAAATTGGGATGGAGTGGGATGGAGCGGGATGGAGTGGGACTGAGTGGGACTGAGTGGGATGGAGTGGTATGGAGTGGGATGTAGTGGGGAATAAAGTGGGATGGAGTGGTCCCGAAGTAGATGGAGTTTAATTATTTAGTGGGATGGAGCGGGATGGAGTGGCATGGATTGGGATGTAGTGGGATGGAGCGGAATGGCGAGGGATGGATTGGGATGGATTGGAATGGAGTGGGATGTAGTGGGATGTAGCGGGATGGAGCGGGATAGAGCGGGATGGAGCGGGATGGAGTGGGATGGACTGGGGTCAAGTGGAATGGAGGGGGATGGAGTGGTATGGAGTGGTATGGAGTGGTATGGAGTGGGATGTAGTGGGATAAAGTGGGATGGAGTGAGATGGAGTGGTATGGAGTGGTATGGAGTGGGATGTAGTGGGATAGTGGGATAGTGGTACAGAGTAGGATGTAGTGGTAAAGTGGGATGGAGTGGGATATGGTATGGAGTGGGATGTTGTGGGATAAAGTGGGATGGAGTGGTATGGAAACAATGTAGTGGGATAAAGTGGGATGGAGTGGGGTGACGTGGGATGGAGTGGGATGGAGTGGTATGGAGTGGGATGTAGTGGGATAAAGTGGGATGGAGTGGGATGGAGCGGGATGGAGTGGGATGTAGTGGGATAAAGTGGGATGGAGCGGGATGGAGCGGGATGGAGGGGGATGCAATGGGTGCTTTGAGCGCTGCTAGGTGGGCTTTGAACAACAGAGGGCGTTTATCACAAACAGCTCAAATATTCTTGAAAAATCTAAATAAATTCTAATAATAATAGGGTTTATATGAAAACGATTATCATTTATAAAAAACAAGGCGAAAATTAAGCGCTTCGCACTAAGAAAACATTTTTAAATTCCGACATCCACGCGGACGAAGTCGCGGGCACAGCTAGTTTATAATGGGAAATAATAAACCGAGCCACAAAATTACTAACTCAGCCACTTAGCAAGATTTCAGGGACACCCCGAAGTTCGGTTTGGTTAGGTTCCTTTAAACCTTGTACACAGAAATAGAAGCCCTGCGAAGCAGGGCTTCGTCGACCCTGCTTAGGTAGATTTTTTTACACATAATAGGGAAACTTTATTTGGTTCGTGGCTGACTAATTAATTTTGTGGCCAGTGTAGGATTAAATAGAAGCCGGTTTAAATAGCACCCGTTTATAATAAGCCTATCAAAATCCAAGGCATTCTATATTCATTCAACATTAAAAATTATATGATTGTACAAAATAAAATGTACAGTAAAAATTAGCTAATAAAAAAGTTATTACATATTTTGATTATCGAGTACCACAGCGAGTGCATTCCTAATTCAAAATTTTTGAATTAAATAATTGCCGCGCATTCAAACATTTATTATCTGACATTGTTCCTTTGTCTATTATTGTTTTTTGGGAATGACAATGTACGTAATATTATAATAAAAGCTTTAAACTATACTAAAATAGATAATAATTGTATTCTAAGCATAAAACAAATTTATTTTAATTTTTATTAATCGATTTCCTAATTTCCTTATTTTTTTCACTCGAGTTGACAAAAAAATCAATTATGGAATCGATTAGAATACTCGCTTTCACACATCATTACGATTAATAAAAATAACATGGTTGTCGATTACGAATACAAATTGAGTAGTGGTCATGAAAAATACGTGTTATTGGCCCTGTATTAGAGAATTACGCCAAGATCTGGTCTTTTTTACGTTATTTATAATATTTGGCATGATATTTATCTTTATTATTATGGAGTTAAAGCTCGCGTGTGTGATCCAAGTGCAAAATAAAAATGTAAACAAACAAAAGTGGCGCGAAAGTTAGAGTTCAGATATCAAATTTTTCATTACCACTGCTAATTTATGTTGAAATACGTATGAATTCGTTACAATACTAAATGACGAGTTATTCATTCCTCCTATAATGATCCGTTGGATGTCCGAAAACCACGTTTTTTATGATTTTTAGCCCCACCCAGCACTGCCATCAAAATGGCGAAGATCGTATTATCCTTTTGGATTTTGTTACGGTAAATTATGAAAATAGGCGCTAAATGTAGAAGTTTTAATTTCGTGAATAAATCAGATTTTTATTTAACATTCTTAATTAATGCGCACTCATAGGATTTTACGCAGAGAATATTATATTTTTATAATTTATAATGAGTATGTCGTATGACTACAACGTCTGCCCCTTTTGGACCCACTACTGAGCCAGCGTAGGTTTACTTGTCGCGCCCCTTTCGGGGGCGCTACCGAACTATGCGGTTAATATCTACTTACAATTTTCAGATAGCCTTGGACACGACGTACTGGACGGCGTTCAATCACATCACGATATGGGGCTCCCTCGTGTCGTACTTCGTACTGGATTACTTCTACAACTATGCGATCGGCGGGCCCTACGTGGGCTCGCTCACGGTCGCGCTAACACAGGCCACCTTCTGGTTTACTGCTGTTCTCACTGTAAGTAGATGTTTTAGTATAAATGTTGCTATGTTGTCGAGATACAATCGTGGCTAATGGACCTGTTTGTCCGCAGATGATAATCCTGATGGTGCCGGTGGTGTCGTGGCGCCTGGCGTGCTCGTGGACGCGGCCCACGCTGGCCGAGCGGCTGCGCGCGCGCCAGCGCTGGCGAGCGGCCGCGCCCGCGCCGCGCACGCCGTCGGCCCGGCGCGCGCGCCGCTCGGTCCGCTCGGGCTACGCCTTCGCGCACCAGGAGGGCTTCGGGCGCCTCATCACGTCCGGCAAGATCATGCGCCGCATCCCGCACGCGGACGCGGCGCTGTCCGCGCTGGCGGCGCTGCCGGGCAAGTTCCACGCGCGGCCGCCGTCGCCGCCCGCGTCGCCCGCGGAGCTGCGCGCGCCGACGCAGAACCTCGCCACCGTGGACTTATGACGACGTGCGATGTGATCGCGTCGGTACGGTTAAACTTCGTATTGTCCTACTATTGCCTATATTGAATTATATTTGTTGATCGAGATTATATATTGATAGATATTTATCGCGGCGTCGGCGGCGCTCGCGCGTCGTTTTGTACTCGTGTCGTTTCGTTCGTTGAGTTTGTCGGTCGGTGCCCGGGCCGCGGGCTCGGGCCCGTGAATGTGCATTTAGAGGAGCCGTCGATATCGCCGGCAGTGAAAACGCAACATGACGTCTTGGAACATTGTTATTATTTTTCAGAACGTTATGTTAGTGCCAAAGGAGAATTATAAAAATAGCTATCAGTTGAACTGTCTACAGATGTATAAATAAATCAGTATGTTTTTATTATTTCAAAACCAATGTAATATATTACAACTTTGCCATAATCCGGCGATCCACTGTTTCGCCCACTGTCAAATAATTTAATTGTTGTGAAGTATATCAGTTCTGATTGTTATGTGTACTTAGGACATCTTACATAAAGTATTAATTTAATTGAAAAGATGATTATGAACCTACGTAATGTATGTAAATCATTAAAGATTTTAAACATGTAGCGTTTTAACTGCATGTGAATATTATGATCAACATTTGCTTTGGAATCAGTTTTTTTAATAAAAAAAATAATTCTTTGTACAGTTTTCTTATTTACCTCTGCCCTGATATCCTTTATAAAGATACTGAATCATATGATTTGGAGATCCGAATGAAATACCCAATTGACACAAGCCTATTGAAACTGACAATGCCTGTTTAAAATATGTATAGCAACAACCATACACGGAATTTCCGGAACAGCCAGGATTAAGATAAGATTGCTAGAAGTCTAGAAGTCGTAGTGTATGCCAAGCTAAGAGCATATGAGAAGCTGCAACCTACTAACTGCCCAACCCTTTGAAGGTTTGAAGTACACAGTGATCATTAATGGCCTAAGAGCCACTAGAAATTTTGAAAAATGCTTGAGGCACGCCGAATACTTGCTCAATACTTCTTCACATGGACCTAAAAAAAAAGGCGGACGGAACTTCACTAAGAAACGATTGAAGCACCAAAATGGCGACCGTGTTTATATGTGTGAGTTTGTATAGGGATGCCAGATGAAGGAAAAAATTACCCATTTTTGAACAATATTTAATTAAGATCTCCCTTGAACTTAAGTTTAATTACATTTTTTTTGTGACAGATACCTATTTTTAAAATAAAGGTAAAGTAATTTATGCACATTGGATATAAAATATTTACAACTCGTTTAATATTAATAAAGTATTACAATCCCTTTTGGTTATTCAAATTTTTGTAGACTTGTCGTTTGCTATTGACACATCTAGAAATCCCTTCTAATTTACTTAAATGGTGAAAACGAATGTTTAAGTATTTTTCGCCTATAAATATTTAATTAAAGCTATTTTATGTTTCATTCCTACACGTCTACATTCCTATTCCATGTCTAAACTCCCTTATTATTTTTATACAATCATTTTTCCATGCATCATTTGCCGTGGGGAAACTTGTAAAAATACAGAAAAATACAATAACGATAAATAGTAACAAAATGTAAATCTCCCAATTTTAAAATAATTTGAACCTTGTAATAGTTGCAACACTGATTGATTTCGAGATGTTTATAAAATTTATTGACGTAAAATCGAGAAATAAGCTTCAAAATGACATGTTTAACTATGAAAAGTGATCCCCTGGCTTTTTTAATTGAACTACTATGGTTTAGACAACTTTTTGCAACACATGACGGCATACTTTGATTTTTATTAGACAAAATAACACCGTATGAAACCGCGAGTGTCGTTCGAAGCGTAATGGCCGACGGCTGACTTACTATGGTGTGAATGTGTGTGTGCCGGCTTGTGTGGACAAGCGCACTGACTTACTATGGGTGCTTCAATTCTTTCTTAGTGAAGTTCCGTCCGCCTTTTTTTTTAGGTCCATGCTTCTTCAATTATACCTTAACACAGATATTGTGCAGACATGGGGGGGGGGTATTAATTACAACGTCAAAACCAGGCTTGTTCCGACGAGTGAAAACGAAAGACCTATTTAAGTCGTCTAGTGCCATCTCGTTCCCCCTGCCTTGCAAAAATTCGCTCTCCAACTATGTGGAAGGTGGAATTTCTCAAAATCCCGTCTTAGCGAACACCTACATTACATCCCAAAAAAGAAACCCCCAGGTTAAGTTTCAAACTCTTAACACTCGAAGTAAGTTTCATACAATCTATCAACCACAAAAACAACGCCTTAGGGTTCGAGTTTCACATCATTCCGTCTTATTGAGCACCTATGTCATTAAAATAATCTTCATGCAAAATTTGAAACCTGTGTCTATCATAATCAAAAACAACCCCTTAGGGCTCGAATTTCGAATCACCCCGTCATAGTGAGCATCAGTCCTAAAAATAAACCCCATGCAAAATGTGAGGCTTCTAGCACTTCAAGTAACGAAAGTCTCATACAAACTATCGACAGCAAATACAACCCCTTAGAGGTTGAATTTCGAAAAACCCCGTCTTAGGTAGCACCTACGGCCTAAAAAGAAACCCTTTTGCAAAATTTGAATCTTCTAGTAAGTACTAGCTTAGTAGTAACAAAGTTTCATACAACCTATCATCTTCAAAAACAAATCCAACAATGGAATTTCGCAAAATTACGTCTTAGCGAGTACCTAAATCATCGAAGTACTTTTGCTACAACTTAGTCGCATAATAAGGTATGAACGTTTAGTTTAACTGCAATATTTAAATTAGCGTTACAAAAATTATCGTTAATTATTTTTAAATTAAAATAACCGCACAATTTTTCATGTATTGAACATAATTTACAAACAGAAATTCATTTGTAGTAAATGAATTTCAGACCCGGAACTATTGCAGTTAATATGAGTATTTGTTCCGTGCGAGGATCGAACCAGTGTCACGCAGCGCAGCAGTCAATTACACAGCTACTGAGATAAACTTTTGAACAAGTGATCGACAAATTCCGCGATTTGGTGACAAAATCAACTAAATCTTTGTTATCAAAATTAAATTCCATGATGGGGCAAGTGTCAGGGCAAGAGCCAGTAGTCACACAAAGCCCTGACTATCACAATGAACGTTGAACCAGCGACGAGCGCCACAAGTTGCTTTAGGAAGCCTACTAGTTTTTCCTAAAAGTTGAAGTTTTTTTTTTCTAGGTGCTGTGTAAAGCAGCTCGAGAGCTGATTAACGTGTTGAACACATTTTCACCTTTTGGTGAAATAGTTTCGCAGAGACAACGTCTCTCTGCCTCACCCCTTTTAACCATTGTTTCACAAGGAATTTCTCCTGTGTAGTGGGTGAATTACACGCATATACAAACTCACCTAAACAAACATCCAGTAAACCGAAACAACTACTCGTAGGTCATAGGTACACATATTGGTTCCGTGCGGGAATTGAACCCGCGACACGCTGCGCAGCAGTCCAATCGCTGTGGCACTGCGCTATTCTATACGTGCCGTCAATTTGAAGCGAGGTGGACAATCGACATGGTAGCGTTTTTATTCAAACAACTTGATATACGACAACTTTGATACACTTAGATAAACTTATAGCCAATATATGACATCGTTGGAGTGACTGCGATACTGGCCTGACTTTGATTGAATGGCAAAGGTTTTGTCAGTGGCGTAGCTAGACGAGGGCAAAACGGACCCTATTATTGCCCCCGGCCTCGCACATGAAAAGTCCCCGCGTTCAGAAAAAAAAAGGAAAAAATCTTGTCAAAAGCGATCACAAGTTTGCTACTAGTCAGTAAAAAGATCCAAGACAATCACACTTGGTGTAGATGACGTGGGGAATCAAGTCATTTTACACCCGTTTTGCCCCCTCCTAGATTCGGTCTCGCTACGCCACTGGGCTTTCTCATAGTCATTCTGGCTGAGATATTACAACTCTTTTTTTGCATAATCTAGCGGCGCGTATGAATATTAGGTATATAATACTAAAACCCTTTCGGAAACTGGCTTGTTCGGGGGCTAGCAAGGTCAGAGCATGGACTTCACCAGATGTGACCGCTTTAATAATAATTGATTTATGACTGACGATACTGTGATCGCTAATTCGCTACCAGTTTTTTCCTCAAGGTGATTGCAGAGACATGACTGATGAATATGCGATTTACGTTCATCATAATTAAGTCAAACTCATTTCTGGTCCTACCATTGGGGATTATCCGCATCCACCCCTGGATGGATGCGTTTTTAAATAGGAGTTAATTTAATGGAGGCTCCATTAAATTAACTTTACCATAAAGTTGAACAGCCCTTGGCTCCGAAACCATACTTGGCCATGCCGCACATGGCCTACTCTAAACTCATCGCTGTTCCCCTTTCTTTTTAACCGACTTCAAAAAAAGGAGGAGGTTATCAATTCGACTATTTTTTTATTTTAATTATCGTTGTATAATCTCAGGACGGGACGGGAGGCTGCCAGACTTGTACAGACTAAAATCCACGGTGTCCTTTAATAGCCCAAGGACGACGCTGTATGAGATTGTGCGAAAACCGGTTGGTTTTAAAATAATTCGGGTAGCGTCCATAAAATATGTATGACAAATCCAACGCCACCCTGGGATTTGTGGTCTCCTTCCTGGAAGAAGCGCATTTTGCCGGAATCTAGGATTACTCTGTCTTCAGATTTCAGATAAATAAACTATTAGATTAACTGCTGAAATTGAATTAAATCAGACACTACGCTAACAGGCGGTTTAGGTATCATAACTTTCGATTTCTTCGTGGGTATCTCATACGGTAAGTAACTTAATTATATTATTATGTTATTTTAAGGTACTTACTTTGAACCACAGCCTGTCGGGAATGACGCAACTCCATATGAACAACTTTATTGGGACACTCACAACAAATTATTCTTCACTTTTTCTCGCAGCACATGTTGTCGCACAACGCGTTTCGAAGTTCGCTCTCTGATGAATCTGAGTCTGGACTGTGGAAACGTGGCAGGCATCGCGGCCTAGGTAAATGCTACGAATACGGAACTACCCTCACTTTAATATTTCCGTTACGGTGTTGCCTAATTTCGCTAATATTTTATTTATTAATGGTATTATTTATATAAACAATATATGGATACAATTTATCCATATTGTATTCTAATATATTTAATACTTTTATACATTATGTAAGTAATCTATTTCACAAATGTTGGGTTATTTGAATGTGTTTTTATGTAACAAAATATAAAATGTTATTATGAATAACTAAACGTAAAATGTCAATATTGACAGTACAAAACCGAAGATGTTTGAGGTTATAATTTACTAGTGTCAATGTTTGGTTATGTTTAGAGGCAAAAATCAATAAATATGAGTGAACATTACCATGTTGTCCCTTGGTATGATAGTGAAGAGTGGCAGAAAGTATATGCGGACATATCAAATCCAACATCAAGTAAAGAAGATGCACTTAAACTTTTACTCGTGTGGAAAGCCAGGAGCCCATCCTTGCCGTCCGGCATAGAATCCACCCTAAGCTTGCTGCAAGTATTTGTTGAGGACGCCGATTCTTCAGAGACAGCGTCTAACGATCAATTAATGCGTTTAGCTTATTCTTCTGCTATCATGCGATTTGTAAACCATATGTTAGACACTGAGACGGTGAAAGGGACAAGTTTGTACCAGGCAGCCAAAAGATTAGGCGTTCCGGACTGGATTGTCGACCTGAGACATGATACTGCTCACAGCAATACACTTCCCCCTATCGCACTACTAAGAGAAGCATGTTCTATCAGTTTACAGTGGCTTCTAACAAATTATTGGGACAAACATAAAGAATACATTCAAGATTACATATGTGGTCAGCAGAAAAATACTATAAATGGCGATACATATAAAATTGGTACACTGGTTAATTTTTGCATATCATTAGGTATATGCTCACATTCAAAACTGAAGATTATTAACTTATCAGAAATACCAGATCAGATTATGAGAGAATCTATTGTTGGCGATGCTAAGGAACTGCTTGGAGACCATGTTGATCTGTCTAATCTAGAAACTGTATCTATTCGATCAATAATCAATATACTCAATACACATGGTAAAAAGCTGTTGAAAGTAAGAGACATAAGCACAGCTGTAAATGAGGCTTTGCTAGGAGACGATGGATTGTTTCTTTCAAAAGACCTTTTATATTTCTTTAGCGCAAGGGACTTTAAATATAAGAGTAAATTATACATCAGCTATGTTCATTGCTTTGAAGTCCTGCTCAAATTTCTACACACAAATGATTTACTGCTAGACTTTATTCTGGGTCTTATAAAAATAACACAAACCACAGAAGGTGGACATTTTAGAGCTCGCCTTGCTGCATTATGGCTTGCAGAAATTCTTGCTTCTCTAAAGATAACCCAGAATATCCTTACAAGAATGAAAAAGTAAGTATTACAATTGCTGTAAAAAGTTATAAACAAATATCAGCAGACAAAAGATGGTTCGAGATACAACTTTCTTCAACATTTAATATCTTAATGTATTGCTGGTTACAAGTAAAGATTTGAATTACTGCAACAGTAGCATTTAAAACCCTAGGTAAAATTTTAACATAGTTTGTATCTTTTCAGAATGACTGATGTTGATAAAATATCAAAGAGAAGAAGAGATTTGAAGCAATCATATGAACACTGGTACCCTGGCAGTAATTTAGGAAATGCACTTGTGCTGGATCTTCAAAAGCCAGTTCCAGAAGAGTTGCAAGATATCACATTCATCCAACCAATCATTGCTACATATAATCACTATCTTTCTTACTTCATATCAAATCTTTTAGATTTGCTTGTACCAAGACTTCCTGCCATTGTTGCAGAAAGAATTTGTACCTTAGCAAAATTAATATCTTCTCCAGAACAGTTTCCAATGACCCCATCTGCTACTATTTATACAGCAGAGGATTTAGAAATGGAAAATGATGATGTAATGATTATTGAAAATAATAAAGATGAAGTTTTGGATGCAAATCAAGAGGAAGATAATGGGAAGGAACAACAACAGATGGTGACTGGTGTTTGGAGGCTAGCTTCTAAGGAATATAACTGGTCTGCATGTCCAGTTGGTAGACTTCCTTGGCACATAACACAGAACATGTTGAAATGGAGACCAATTAATTTTATTCACAATAGGTACCATGATTATGAAAAAAAATAAAGACATTTGTCTCATTATTCTTTTTTTTTATTTTCATATTTTGTATACAGTATAATGTTTTGGTTACATTTCATTTATATTGACACATTATAGGATCCCTAAAAATAGTTGAACAATATACATGTTTATATGATACAAGATTCATTATTGATTAACATGTAGGACAAAGTTCACAGTCAAATGACATACAGGTATATAAAACGACCATGTGTAAACAGCTTATTATTGGTCCTTATAGCAAATACAGTTACAGTTTGAATAAACACAAATGCCAGTTATCTGATTCTTAATGAAATATCCAACTAATATCTTAAAATTCAGAACTTCAGTTCCTTAAACATGGGAAAATAAAATAACTGTTACAGAGATAGTAGGTAACAGAAAAAACAAATGTGATGTCTCACAAAAAGTTTAGGACTATATTTAATTTCCAATGATATTCAACTTGAAACAATAAACTACAATACAATTTCAACAATCCAATGATATAATGCACCAATAGAGAATTTTAAAATGAAACATTGATTGATAGGCACTTTTACAAATAAACAGTGGCAAAGACCATAGCAGTTCTTAAGATAAAATAGTACCTTGCTAAAAGTTGTCATAGTAACTAATAAATTATTTACATAAACCGTACACGGAACGGGCAAATATCTACATACACTTCTAAAGTGTCAATAAATTCCTAGTTGTAGCCACATTGCACATTCATTAACTTTTCTTGTAAAATAACTTACTTTATAATTATGATTATGAGTATGTTCGCTGATGGGGAGCTCGGAAAACAGACAATACGATTATATTATCGAGACCTAACCACATCTATCTTTATATTATTACCTCAAAACAAAGTAGAATGTACGTGGCTAATATAACTGTTGACACTAACAACGCTATACAAGAATACTAATAAATGTAAACCATCAACAATAGTAGCTAGACTTTCAAAGAGTTCAGGACAGTCGGAGACTGCTGAGAGCAAACTAGTTGAAGGCACAGAAAGTACACTATATTACTGCGACACAACCCCACTAAAACAGAACCAACAGAGTTTTTTATACATAAAAATATAGTATTTGTTCGGCACCTTGATGAGACATGTACTTTTATAGGTGTTTCATTTTCAACAAATGCAAATAAATCTAAGAATAGTTTTCTTCATATTTCTGTTCTATGTAAATTGCTCAAAAGGTACGCCTCAGTATCAACTGTGAGATTCAAACTTTCGTGGCTTTAAAAATGTTACAAATAGCGTGTAAGCTTATTAAATATAGTAAGTTTAATACAGTCCATCATAAATATTGAGCTATAAAATATGTCCACCGACGATAGTTAAACGAGAGGCTTATAAACAATACAAGTTGTCACAGAGTCATTCGTTGTTTGTATAGTAAATTGTTACAAACTAATTAATAAAAAGCGGGTAAAATATTTGTGACTTAACAATAAATTCAATAGCTTATTTTAAGACAGTCTTTTAGAATATGAAAGCAAATTAAGATAGAGGCAAGGTACATGGTGTTTATAACTTTTTGGACAGTATTTTAATCATAGGAGTACTTTGTAGAAACATAATGATCCTAGGAAGCCAAGTAGACAAGAGAAAATGTTATGTTTAAATACATTAAATTGAATTACACATAAAAAAGAAGTATTAAATGTCTAAGACAAGTAATGACCATAAGTACTCAGGCAATATTTAATGTAAACATATAGGTTAAAATATATTTTTAAATATATCAGATTTCTAAGTTCTGAATGGATCACAAAACATTCATTTTGTATACATATACGTAAATATGATAAATAGCTAAAATAGGTGTAAATTAAACTCGTCTTCTAAATGAGGTACAGAAACTAGATACAATTTTGGTTTATAAATAAATTGATACCTTGTATATTTTGGAATCGAATATGATAGTTAACTAGGATCACAAAACATTCAATTAAATTGCGTAATTCTAAACCTCATTATTTTAAGTGATGTCTTTGGATTGGCATGTAAAAGCTTAATTTTGAATAATTTTTCGTCTACATAAACATCGCTCGCCGCACCTTAATCGATCCAATGCTAACTCAGAATCACAACACCGCTAATTGTAGACAATCTAAAATAGATAATCATTTAGTGTTACCTTTCTAAAATCTACATAAAATAGGGAAGTTTAAGAATAAATACCAATTTGGCATTTTCTTTTAACGAGTTAGCAATAAAATCTGCTACGGTTCTGCGTCGACAAGCGGACCATGTGCTTGAAACACAAGCATAAAATTAAATGGAATGAATCACTTCTCAACATCTTAGAGCCTGCAAGTTTTAACCTACCAGCTAATAGAAAACTTTGAAAAATACAGTCACATGTCATCTATGTATCCAACAAAATACGTCTATTGACAGAAGAGCGATATTGCTAAAATTTTAAAATCACTTTTAGACAAGATTTACATATTTACACAGAAAATATATCATAAAATATGTCAGTGCAAAGATGGATGTAAATATTTTTATGTACGAAAAAATATTTTTATATTCATACATCACTTGTTTGGGCAGTCGCCTAGTTATCGTTGAGGCGACTTTTATGACTTACAGAAATAAGCTCATCACTACGTCTAAGTACAGTAGTGCGACAGCACACGGCTCCAGTGTCTAGTCGCCGTCGACTGCGCGGGCGCACCACCTTCTGCTACTACATGTACACTTGTCTAAACAGAGCTCGGTTACATAGCACGGATGTGTATGAAAACAACATGAACGTACCTGTTTGCTTCACATCGATCTCTTTGTGTGGTCACTACTGGCGTCGCTAACAATTAGCAACATGGGGAGACAGATAGCAGAAATAAATACTTCAAGGTCCGTTTCATAAAACCTAACTGTAATGTAACATTCAATGGCTATCATCCTAAACAATTTAAAATGTGAAGGAACACGTACAGGAACATTTTATCTAATTTCTTTTCACTTTACGATGTCAGGAATGTAAGAAATCTGAGAATGCGAAACTTATCCATTAACGCATTATTTGACAACACTAGTTCTAAATATCATGGCAAAACGTGGACATGTTTGCATAAGATTTGGTTGAAGGCCGCCGATCGGTACTCACGTCGCACCGAGAATCGGACATTCAATCATGTAGAGATGTGTATGGTCCAGGTTATGTGGCAGGTGACCTAGACCATGATGGGGTCGTCCGAGGACAGCTGTCGGTGCAGCAGTCGCTGCGAGCGCATGGAGCTGGCGCCGCTGAGGTCGTCCGTGCTGCCCAGCTCGCCGTCGTGGTCCGTCGTGGACAGCAGGTCGTCGTCTGACGTTGCTCTGACCACAAAATATAAGTATCATTAATAAAGAAGTACTGGTTGGGAACCGTAGGATATACTTTTCGAGTACGGTAATGCCAAAAGGAAGTTATTTATGCGGTAGTGAAAGGCACATCTAGGGCGGCGCGGTTGTTGTCGACAAACGAATCAACCTTGTGGTTCAGAAGTGTTTTGTTCTATGTCGCAGTACCACTTGTTAAAATTATTAGTCCCTGCACCTCGTGCGCTCGTCATACCTGATAAGCGTGGGCAGGTTGGAGGTGAGGATGGCCTTCTCCTTCTGTATCTCGTGGATGTGTCCCACCAGGATCTGTTCCTCAGGTCTTGGCGCGTGCGAGTGAGAGCGCAGCGTGGACAGTCGCGACGTGGCCGTGTGACACGCCGTGTCTAACGTCGCGATGTCTGCCAGCATGCCGCGCACCTGTAACAAACATCGTTCATTCAATTAAACATCCGACTATCGGTACGACTTGTTATTTCGAAGCTCAGACCGTGAAGTAACGCTGCGCACAAATTTCAATAGAGCGCCTCTAAATCTAACTCTATTTCCTACACGAAACCTTAACCAATACCATAGCCTTTAGCAACGCAGTACGATGCAGCGCGGCGCCGCGCCGAGCACTTAGTAAATAATCGAAGAACAGCCAATAACGTTGTTGGAAATTTAGAAATATAGCTTAGTAGCCGTTTTTAACACGCAGTATAACATATTAAAAAAATTTCAACATTGTATACAATGGTTGTACCACGAAAAATTGATGAATGACTATGTCATGCTTTTTCATTTTTATAAACGTGTTGTTTGTCCAGCCAGAAAAAAAAAACAGTAAAGTCAGTCAAGGAAACTCAACAAGGCGAAAGAAATTAGTTGAACTGTAATGGATCTCGCCAAGAAATCAGAAAAAAGGGAGTAAGGCAATAAATAGGTGAGTATAACGTATAACTTACGGTGCGCATCTTATCAACAAGTATGGCCTCCAGACAGGCCGTCTGTCGCGCGATGTCGTGCAGCGAGTCCTGCGCGGGCTGCACCTTGTGCGTGCGCAGGATGCACGGCGCGAACACTATCGCCAGCGCGTTCGGACCCATCCTGGGAGATATTAACGTGTTTTAGTATCTACACAATACTATGTTTGAAACATTTATACGTCTGAAGTCCACAAAATGTGTAGCTAACAGTACACCCACATTTCGCTAGTTTAAGTTTTATGTCATAGTTGATTGCTATGAAGTGGGTACAAATCCAGACTGCGTCTGTTTTATCTTTTAGAAACACATAATAACACTTAACTGAACTAGGAGTCGAACCCAGACCCTCATTTTCAGCAGTCATACTTGCAACCACTAGTCCTAGACTAGCGAGACAGTATTATTTGTTCCCTGTTATGCTAATATTTACATAAAAAAAATATTTAACGAAAAACAAAAAACCCGACTGCGTTAAAATTTGAATGGGCCCCGACTGTGAGTGTGAATGAGTGAATTCTTTAACTACTGGGCTTGTTTCTTTCTTTTTAGTTTTTTTTAATGCAGTCGGGTTTTTTGTTTTTCGTTAAATATTTTTTTTTATTTCTTATTTCTTACTTTTTAGTTACTATTCAGAGAATTATTCTTTTGCTAAACAACTTTAAATCGTTATATATCCTAAACCATTATTTAAAATGAAAAATTATGAAGGGAACCTAAAGATGATTTTAAAATACCTATTCAACGATACCCCACATGACATAGTACATCGACATTTTTTTTTTTCATTTTGACAATATGGCGTCTGGTTGTCGCTGTGGTGAATTTTGATTACTGTCATGTCTTTAGTGACACTCGCAAGGTTAAGACGAATCGATTGACGTAAAAATTATCAAAATCGGCCTACGCATTTGGTCTCTAGAACGCCACATAGAAACATACATACATACATACATAGACTGATAAACACATTACCCTCCTTTGCGTCGCGCAGTCGGGTAAAAATAGAGACTTTACGGCAAGTAAATTCATAGAAGAATGTAATATTTCTTTTTTAGTTATCCTCTATTATGCACTCTTTGTAAATTATTATCAAACCTGTGTTTCAAGCCTGTAAGTGACAAGTTTACTTTAATTACAATACCCCAAAATGTATTAATGAATAAGTCGTTGATGTGCCAAATAAATAAATAAATATTACCTATTGTGATCTTCTCCAAGCGCTACTCTCGCCAAGTGGAATATTAGCCTCTCGACGAGATCAAAGTTTGGTTTAGGCAGCTTTCTTAATATCGTAAATATTGTTGACACTCGCTCCTGGAAAAAATAATTCTTTTATTAGATCAATATTCTGTTGTCATACATTTGTGTGATTTATGCCTTAGATCCCCATTAATAATTATATAAAAAACTTGAGAGGTGTCAAGGGACACCCGGATGGAACGAAGTTACTGTAAACTCTCAACAAAAATATGACTGTTTTGCATTCCAACAAAACAGGTATTATGTGTTGAATAAGACGCAGCGTCGCCTGGAAGAATGCTGTTGTAAATCTGCCTTTAAATTGATTATCTGTGGTTAAAAACTTACCTAAATGTCCATAGATCTATACCTGTCTCTTTCCTTTCACCAGCGTGCATCCTTTTCTTACCGTGAAAAGTGCTTGACAGCCGCTGTCAACTTCATAGAGTCTTCGAGGTACCAGCAAGAGACTTGCTGCGACGCTGCGTCTTATTCAACACATAATACCTGTTTTGTTGGAATGCAAAACAGTCATATTATGTGCTTTCCTAAGACGCAGCGTCGCCTGGAAGACCTGTTTGGTATCTGCTGGTGATAAACACAAACGCTATGATGAATGAATTATAATAATGTCTTCAAAGCATGATGTAATTATGTTTAAAGATAGTTCTTCAAAAACCCTTCATCAAATCCCACTGTAACAAGATCTGGTACAAGGAGATAATTCTAAATTAAATCTTTATTCAGGATAAAGTTATGTCTTCTAAAGGTATAACCAATGAAGACAATTATTTATTTAATGAATATCGCATAAATCTAACTGCAATAAATAAGCATTGGAGTTGGTGTCATCAATCTTGTTTACTGGTTGACAGTAAAAACTCTGATACCTACATTTTATAACTCTATCAGTTTTCCCTGTCAAGTACTGCTTGAACAAGTATTTTCTTCAAGTAGCTTCTTGAGGCTATAATAGCTAACTTGTAATAACTGCCCAGTGGGGCACTAATTTAGCAACTTTGAAAGTAATGTTAACCCTTTAAGCGCCGACACCGTAATATTACGGGGTCTGAAATCTGTGCCCGAATCGCCACACACGTATAATTACGTTATTTTATTTAAAAAGTTCTCATATTGCACAAACTCCACATAAAATTTTTCAATTTTAAGATGTAGGGTATAATCTTTATTGTTATGGACATTTCTCAATCTTTTGAATGATAAATACTGTGAATTTTGACGTTTAAATACATTTGTGATCACTGTCTCCTTACCTGTATCGCCAACCACGTAATTTTACGAGTACTAGGGATGGGGCAAATTCGAAAAATACTTAATAGGTTGCCTAAGAATAAACAAGGCACTATATAAACTACTGTCACTATTTGCAATGAAAGTGGGTACTTTCATTACAAAATAACCATAGTGTTACTCTGATACAAGTATTTGTACACGATAAAATGTATTTAAGTTTAAAATGATTTAATTTTTACGACAAAAATATAGAAATCTCATTACGCGGAACCTCACTAGTGCAGACAGTCGCCGGTCGCCGTCACCGTAATATTACGTGCGGCCAATGAGATTCAAGGTCAATTCGCGCTGTATTGTCAGTTGCCTTAGCGCCGTCACCGTGAAATCACGGGAAAGATTTATCGCCTAATGCAACTAGTGTTGTACAGCCCTTTTTCGTGTTATTGTGTGAAAGTCTAAAAAAATGCTGGAAGACGAAGAGTTATTAAATATTTTGCAATCGAGTCATGAATTGACAAGCGACGATAGTTCTAACACAGATAGTGATGTTGATTTGGTAAGTTTAATTTATTGTTTAATTCGATAATTTAATTTGGCAAGAAATTGTGTTTCTGTTTAATATACCTACCTACTAAGGTAGCCTAGGTACATCATGGCTATTAACCAACATTGAAATAATACATTCATAGGCTGGAATTATTTCATATTAAAAAGGTGCCTAGGTAGGTAGGTAATTATTAAATAAATAAATTACCTTTATTACCATTAATAACAACAGATTTCGTAGTGTTATTACGTTATTACGTAGGCAAAAAATAAACCTTTGATTACAAATTAGTAAGTTTTATTTATTTCATTACTTTGTTTATCGATAACTATATTTTACAACACTATGCTAAATTGTACCTAAAGTTTGCTGGCGCTAGGTGCACTCCATGCGAATTATGACATGGCGGTTAAAGGGTTAAGTTCCCAACTTGTGTAGAAGCTGGTTTTAATTTTCCAGATAGAGGAATAAATTTGTGACTGTGTTTTTTCTATTTTCAGACAGTTCTAACAGGGTAGACAGACATGGTCCTGATGTTTCCGCAACGACGAACCTTACTGTCTGTGTGATTTTGATTCTGTTTTTATACCAAAATTGTGTACAAAGACTGATTTCATCTTTAGGCTATTGTCTAATTATCTCGATCTGATGTGAGATCATGAATTCTATGACCTGAGGGTAGTAATAATATTAGAGCTATTCGCCTAGCTATCTTAAATGAAGAATCTGGATATGCAGAGTTCTTTAGTCAATTACACAACAAAGTAATATTGTAGTATTGTTAGATTGGCAGTTTTTGTACTGCAAGCTTTAAGAAGTGAAAAGCTTCTAGAACTTTTTGAATGAAAGTTTGTCCTGAGATATCTACCTCAGATGTTGCTCAGTAAGTTGAGATAGTAAACTTATGCAGGCAAAATATAATAGATCAAATAGAATATGTATATAATCTAGT
Organism: Agrotis segetum; assembly: GCA_036375495.1. Classification (NCBI taxonomy): domain Eukaryota; kingdom Metazoa; phylum Arthropoda; class Insecta; order Lepidoptera; family Noctuidae; genus Agrotis; species Agrotis segetum. Next base: position 69,117 of record JAQSVV010000301.1, on the reverse strand, counting down.
TTGTTTTCTCAAAACAACTTAGCCTGGAATTTTTACTTTATCAGCTTATACACCTACAGGTGTTTCAGCGTTAATTTGATTGGTGTAACACCAGGATCACCATCTTTTAAAGAGGGCTTTATATTGTTGTAAAAGTAGATGTCCGCCAGTTACATTTTTTAATAAGTCTTGTTCCGCTAGAGTTTAGGGAGAGACTTGGTCAGCCCCTCCTTAATTTTCCAAGCTAGGGGGGATAACTTGTCCACCTGTGCCAAGCACTTGCTTGTAGTCCAATATGTTAAGACTTTCCACAGGTTCTTTATCGAAATTGTGTCCACCTGTGCAGGGCACTTGACTGTAGTCCGATCTAAGACCTTCCGCAGGTACTTTATCGGAAGTCGCTCCCGCTCTGACTATCGCTCTCGCTTGCAGATCGAGTAGTGAGCATTTGGCGCACTGTGGCGTTAGTAGAATGTACTATCAACAAATTTGAATTATGACCCTTTTTGACAACTCGTCGTTTGAATCTGTCAAAATAACAAAGATCAAGGTCGTTAATATGGATATTTATGTTTATGACTGTGAACCTAATTATATTTGAATGTCTGTAAGAAAATAATGCTTCTGGTGGGTCATAATTCTTTGTCGATTGTAATATTGTGCCTCGTTCAAGTAAGTAGTTCATACTTCTAGTATTACGCTGGGTGGGGAAATGCCCAGCCCAGCCGATAGTCCCATTGTCGGCTGTAAACCTCGCATATAACATAAGGTTTTGGAACCTAATTTTTACGTACTTTGCAGCTTTGGTACGAAAGCCGTTTCTCATAACGTGAATAAATCTACGTCTGGGACGCCCCACATCTTTAACATGGCCTCCGCGGCCTGGGGTAAAAGATGCCACACTGGTACATTGCGGCCCCTTGAGAGGCGATCCGCAATTTTGTTTGCCTCCACGGCTTGGGGTAAAAGATGCCAACCTGGTACATTGCGGCCCTTTGAGAGGCGATCCGCAATTTTGTTTACTCTCCGGGAGTAAGTGGCTGAGAGAGTTAGAACGCAACTGCTTTGCAAGTCTCTTGAAGCCTGTTTGTCAGCCTTATTATTGCAAGGGTACGTATCTTCCCCCCCCCCTTCGTTTCTGAGGTATGCAATAAGAGTCCTGTTGTCGGACTTAATATTTATGTGTGCAAATACGACATCTGCTTCAGAAACAAAATTTCAATAACAAAAGCATCTGGCATGGATCCCAGCTTACAGATGAGTAAGTGATGTTTAATTGGGCTCCTTACCCTAGTTGGGCGTATCCGTGGTCAAGAAGTGAGTTGCACCTTTCTTAACTCTACGGTATTGAGTTGTACTCTATGGCTTTAACCACCCTTGTTGAACAGGCAGAGGAAACTTACTTTTCTCTGGTAACCTGTTTTGATAGAACAATTTTAGAAACAGTTACCTTCTGCAACAATATAGTTCTTTTGATACAGTGTAATTATTATCATAATTCAGTAAAACCAATAAAGTCTGAGCTTTTTGTGGACAACTGATTAAATTGCTCTATCTTGTTAAAAAATAGTTTAATCTTTTTTTATTTTATTGGAGGCGCGTTATACCCAGTTTTGCTGGGTGTCCTATACTAGACCAATATATTCTGCTTAAAGAGAGGACTCAAGCAGACTTGTGATGATTTATGTGATGCCCCAAGATTTGACAATATTCTCAGCGTTTCCGCAATCTGAGAAACAAGTACTGTACAATCCTGATTTACCAGGAACAATAGTCTAGGCACACAATAATTATACAGAAACATTGTTCGCACAACGACATAATTGAAGCCATAGATAGGACAAATACAAAGGCTGTTAACAGCAGCACTTTGTTGTTATAGATCACAAGGAGGAGACTCCGGTGTCTCTCTGCAATTGGTAATTATAAATAAGCATAATAATTTCTGAATGAATATCTTCACAAATGTTTCACTAGCATTATGAAGTGAGACCTCCGCGGTCTAATATGGGAAATAACCCATTTTTAATATATTTTTTACTAAATCTTTTGATATAGTAAACTCGAAATAGGTACCTATATGGCCTTTTGTAATTGGGGTTGCAAACTTTTCTATAAACATCTCTGACTAGATACCAAGGGGAGGTTCCTATACGAATGGAACATGGTAAGCTGTTATTAATTTCAAAATATGATTGCTTGCTCCCTGTGGTTGCCCTGAATGAGCATGATAAACAACTCCTCTAAATGTTCTGAATAGTCAAATATTCAAATAGTTTTTTGTTTACACTTGTTTAATTAGCTGGACCTTTAGTCCACATAAAGAAGCTTTGATAGGGTGCAAAGCCTAAAACTAAATAGATAATTATGAGTCCGACGTTGGTGGACCAAAAATAATCAAAATCTCTTCAAAGTATGTGTTAAAATTAAAATAATTAAGGTATCCGATACCCACTTAAGCAAGTCCTGTAATGTTAATCATAGTAGTTTTCTCAATTTCAAAATTTTGTTGGATAATAACAACTCCGTTGAAACTTATTAATCTTTGGTTTTGATTAAATGATACAATTAATCATTAACTTTAAGACCTTTAACCAATTTACAATGACACGCATCTGTGCCTAACGTCACACACAAAAGAAAGTGATGGCACTGAAACATGCCCTCCGCAATGAATCGGTTAAAACAAGGAGTAGCGATACAAGATTGTACTGGTGTTTTGTTGTGTGTCATTTGATGTAGGATAGCCTTCTCGTTGTTAGAGGAGGTAATACAAGTAGTTAAATAACTAGAAATAAGGTCCTCGTCTTGAATTTGTGTCTCTACACGAGGCGCGAGGGTCCGGACAAGTTTGAACTTGTTTGTACTCACGTGACCTTTGCGTCTTCTGTTGGGTGGATGTGAAGCTGTGCTCTCGTCGTTCAAGGATGAAGATGATGACCAGTCATCATGTCTCACCGTATTGAATGCTGATCTACCGCCCGAGCATCAACATTCAAACCTCGTCACTTCACACCACACTTACCCACTCAATTTAGTTCGTAATCCTTCTAAAACACTAATTGACAAAGGAAAACGCGTCACGTACTCTAAATAATCGCTGCGTGCTAAATAAATACAATAAATTATTGTATTTCAACACTTTTTTAACTTTGGAAAATTTTCCGATGTCTTCGCGGCAAAATTTACAAACGCTATGAAGTTGACAGCGGCTGTCAAGCACTTTTCACGGTAAGAAAAGGATGCACGCTGGTGAAAGGAAAGAGACAGGTATAGATCTATGGACATTTAGGTAAGTTTTTAACCACAGATAATCAATTTAAAGGCAGATTTACAACAGCATTCTTCCAGGCGACGCTGCGTCTTAGGAAAGCACATAATAATCATTGCACACTCCACTCCACTCCACTCCGCTCAACTCCGCTCCACTCCGCTCCGCTCCACTGCACTCCACTCTTTGAGCTCTAGCACCCTTTCGCAACGCGCGAAGGAACTTCGATCCAAAAAGTGTCGTGACAACTTTTCGTAAGATTTTTTTCCATCTAGCCCCCTTTCACAACGCGCGATAAGGAACTTCGTTCCAAAAAATCTCGTGAATTGGCGAGAAGAAACACAAATCGAATACATAAAGAAAAAATGGAGGCCTTTTTATTTGGACAATAGTAAGCGACCGAATGGTAGTTAGAAGATTGTTATGACTAATGCACTAAAATTCATACAGTTACACAGATTTTAGCAAATTGACGCATAACTTCAATCGATCGATATTGAAATCAATATTCAATAGTCGCTATTATTTAGTAACGCTGTTTATCTATCTCTGTTGAAAGAAAGAAAAAACATTTATTGGCACACGCCACAAGTGCACACAGTAAACAAGAAACAAAGAAAAAGAACTTAAAACTATCATGATCCCGATCATTGTCTATAACCAATACCAATCAGAAGCAGCCATATAAAAAAACTTTTTTGGATTAAGTGTTGAGATTGTGTCGGGATTTAAATTGAGATGAAATGTGAGAATGTATAGATTGTAGCAAGTGGCGCTCTGTAGTTTCTGCCTACCCATTGGTAAAAGGGAGCGCGTTTATGTATGTATGTATAAAATATTTATATCGGGGGTTGTGTAAATATAATTATTTATTTAAACTTTTGCGTACAATTGTGGTACATAAGGCGGACTTAATGCCACAAGGCACAGGGTTCCATCTATAGGAAGTATCTTCAATACGCAATTTTTGATGATAAGCTTCGTCGTCACTCACCTGTGGGTCAGAGATCTGCGAGGCGAGTATGAAGTCGTCGTAGAGGTCGAAGGTGAGCAGTGGCTCGGGCAGCTCACGGAAGAAGCTCTTCAGTACGGACGCGCGCACGTGCACCGCGTACGCGTCCAGTTTGTCCACACCTTCCTCCGGAGACTCGTCCAGTAGACGACGGAGCTCGCGAACCTATAATATCAATATAATACAATGATTTGTATATAAAAGGTGATCCTTCAGAGAGCCATAAAGGCATCTAAACGGAAATCTGTCGCCGTCCGTCAAACAATTATTGCCGAGTTTTTTTTTTTACTTTTTACGGCAAAGCACTCAAATCAATGAGCTGCCGGATGGATTGAATAGCTTCAATTTCTCCGTAACGAGAAGTTTCCCTGGTATACTATAGAGGCAATCCTCCTCCTCAGACTAGCCTAGGTCGTAATGTGTAGCTTGCGCTGAAGTCACTTTAACTACATGTTTTAAGGCAAGAGGTAAAGATATTTTTTCTAGTTTTTGATCTCTGTATTATTTTAAAGCCAAAATAATAAACTACAATTCAATCAAAACACCACTTCCTTAAAAGTTGAGAAATCCTGTCGTTGGTTTGGATTCCAACCTAATCAATATAAAGTATTAACACAAACGTTTTGCTGAAAATTTTGTTGCAATCGGTACAAATAAAAAAGTAAAAAGTATGTTTAAAAATACATAACAAATGAAAGTTTACCTTAGAACTAAGCCCACTCTTTCTGTACAATCCTTCTGTATAAAGGCCGGTCATTTCTATGGTAGTTATTAGCCTGTCCACGACTACTGGGATATTGCTCTCGCCTGTAGGTAGGTCCGGTAATGGTACCCCAAACACCTGTAAAGAAGTTATTGGATGAGACAAAGGCACTTAAGATAAAACGGGTGGATGAAAGGAGCCATGGTCGGCTTTAGCATGGACTACACTAGACGTAGCAATACTTGGGAGCCTCACTGGGTTCTACTTAAATAAACTTACTTTTTCTTTTCAGAGGGGAAAAAAAGTAGGTTTTTTGTAAGAAGTAGAATCCTACTTCTTACTTCCGAGCTTGCTACGTTGTTTGTTTGCTTGTTTAGAGTGTGCGTTCACAGGTCGGCATCGCACGTATTGGACGTATTGTACGTAACGGATTTTAGTTTGCCTTGTATGAAAACTCATACAACTGCGTCCACTGATCCGCATGGTACGGACGGCTCATCGGCAATGCCCTAATGCAATGCGTACCGATGACGTCATACGGAATGCCGATCAGTGGAAGCGATGAAGGTGGCATCCGCAATCCGATTGCTAATACTCGCGTTGGCAATCCGATCGCTGCCGACACAGAAATCCGTTTGATGCGATGCGTCCGATACGTACGATGAGGACCTGTGGACGCTTACCATTATCCAAAATTACAATGGCTGTCTTCATTTTAAGCATCCGTCAAAAGAATGCCTAATGTATTTCAGGCGGTTATGTTCAATAACATTCTCTATTTTCCAATTAGGATTTAGAAAGACAACATACCTTTCCTCTCGAGACGACGCCCATTTGTTCTCGTCCGCCCGCATCTAAAGCGCCTACGATCGCAGCCGAGGATGACTGATTGTCTTTACGACATAACGTTGATACCTGCATAACCAAAAACAGTGAAGATTACAATAAAAAGAACCTAAATTCCGATTTGGGATGAAGTAATTATTTTAAATCGAGACTAAAATAAAAGTTATATGAATTTGACTAAGAATAACAGCCACGTTTTTAATTTCTAAAGGATTAAAACTTTTAAGAATAGTCATATCTGTTAATTTAATACGTGAAACAAAAACTTTATACGAAAATTAAGCAATTTTTTTTTTCGTGGTAAAATCATCAAATGAGTCCTGAGAGGGGGCCCCGTCATTGTGCTGACGCTCTTTGAGGCGCGCGTGGGACACGACGCGCCGTCGACACAATTAGGTATAGTTTTTAAGGAGAATCGAAAGCTGAGAATGAGAATGTTTTTTTAAAACTATATTTGTGCATTATGCTCGTATTTCGTCTGCTGTGCTATCATTTGTATATCTAAATACTGTACCTTAGTGTAACATTTCTTATGCGAGGCAAGTTTACACGTCTGGCATATAAGTGACCGTTCAATGGGCCACATGAAGAAAGTCTTGCAGATCTCACATTCCGTGGGTATGTTGATCATAGATAATATGAACGTATGACCTTTGTATTGTATTGGATCGTCAACCTGAAATAAACAAGGGTTATATTAAAAACGATGATGAAAGAAACGGAACACTATCTAAGTCATTGCATCAAGAAAATCAAATAACCCATCAAATTATTTCGACAAATAAAAATATACTCATAATCGAGACGAACATGTTTTTTATTAAGAAAGCCCCACCATTGTAATTTCTTTTACCTTTACGAGGTATTGGCATTGAAAAGGTGCAGTCCACGTCACGATGTGACCACCCTCTTTGAAAGCACTTATGTTCGTTACTGGGGCAAAACCTTTTTTGTGTAGATTACAGAAATTTAAAATTCTGAAGTCATTTCACCACTAATTCTTGGAAATTCATTTACCTTTCTCTTTTTATCCTTTTTTCTTTTCGTTCTCGCCTTATCCGTTTCATGTTGGCTCATGAACTCATCCATGAACCCTCTAAAGGCGTTGACCCCCATCGTGATGGACAACGTGGAGCCCTCCCGTGCACACACAGTCTCCATCACGTGCAGGAAGTTCCCTATGAGATCCTTGTACTTGAGTGCAGACCCTCGCGTCTCCACGATGCTGTACGTCGCCACCAAGTTGTCTTTGAATTCTAGTAACGCGTGTTTGAATACCCTGTCGACCTGTTGAAATAAAACATAGATATACAGGGTGAATTTGAATTAATGCGACAAAATGAGCTGGGAGCTTTATTTACAGTAACATAGTCATTATAAACTGTTTTTTCTAAAATCTGAAGCGTTAAAAAAAAGTACGCGATTATTGTTTTCAAAAGATTCATTGATGTAATTAACTTTATTTGATACCATCGGTATTTCAACATTTAATTTATATTTATTTATTTTTTATATTAAATGCTGGAATACCGATAATATTCGTACTTAAATAAAGATACATCAATGGACCTTTTGAAAACGATAATCGCATAATTTTTTTAACGATTCAGATTTTAGAAAAAACAGTTTATAATGACTATGTTACTGTAATTGATGATCGCATTTCATTTTGTCTCATTAATTAAAAATCACCATGTAGAACCACAGCCCGTGATGATAAGACCTGTTATTTTATGAAAACCTTGAAACTGACTTTTTTAATAACCAAGGTCTGATCGTCGCAGGCTCTTAGTTTGGTAACTGGGAAGTAGGAATGGACGTTAATCTCACGGCCTTGGAGCGGATCAATAAGAGCGCCGAACGTAGTAAAACGTTACGAACGCGTCAACGTAAAAAAACTCGCACTAAGCACACAGGTGACGACATGAAAGTCACTTGTTACGTTACGTTTCGTGAATATCACGTTACGACCCACCTCTATTGGGAAGTTACAAGGTTTTATAAGAAGACTCTACCTTGCATGTTTTTTTGCAAGCAGTTTGAAGGTGCTGTAGCTACAATACCGCTTAGTCAATGTACATGTTAAGTAACACTTTTATATCTAACCCTGATTCTTTAGAGCCTATGCACAGCACGTTTTTTAAACGCGCCGGTGCGTTTTCATCAGAGCAGTTTGTTGTCGTTTGTTTTAGGCTGCGTGTGAATTGCGTGCGTATCGCGTCAAACGCGCTGCACCGGCGCGTTTAAAAACGTGGTGTGCATGACACCTCTAAATTTAATTGAAATAGTTTCAACATACCTCTGATTGCTTCTTCTTTTCATTTGGTTCCATTTCATAAATCTTCTCCGTAATAAAGTTCTGCATGGCCTGTAACTCAGTCGCGTCTGATATAATCTTATCAGTTCTGTCCATAAATTCTGAAGTCCCTGTTAAATTGAAGTTCGAACTGACGGATCCTTTGGAGTTATCTAATAAATTATAATTGGAGTTTGAAATGATTCTCTTTCTGTTCTTATGGCGGCCTCTGGTGGCTGGTGTGACGGGGCTGGAGCATGGCATGGTGATGACTCCCTTGTTCTGGATACATTTCGTGTGGTATAGCTGTTTGCAGTCGATACACCGTTGACCTTGAGTGATGAACGCGTCGATGGCTTGATGGCAGTACACGCATTTGTCACCTTTCGCAAATCGGGTGCCTTTGCGAAACCTGGGAAGATAACATTCATTTGAATATAACTTGCCATAAATAGAGGTGTGCCAGCGGTTCACGAAAGACAGTTTGGTGACCAACGAAGATATAATATTAGACTCCGCATGCACGATCTAAAGAACATAAACTATTCTGCCAAGTTGCTGAGGTACTACGTAAGCGAGGGGGACGGGGTACTGCGTTGTGATTGGCTAACTCAAGGTCTGTGCTGTCTCAACGTATGTTTACGGCTCACAGGATTGGTCGAAATGAGACGAATATAAGACTTTTTTGCCTAATGTGTTGGCAGACATCGGTCGCCTGTTATTACGAGTCTAGTATTATATCGTCGTTGTTGGTGACAGACAGACGGACCGACAGCGAAGCCTTAGTATTAGGGTCCCGCTATACCCTTTGGATACTGAACCCTAAAAAACTACTACACAGATAACAGTTTTCATAGACGGTAATCAATTGCAGACGATTGCAGTCTATAACGACTGGTATGTTCGACTAAGATAAAGCATTTATCGTTTGACCTCGCACCCGATAATTGTATTGCGGTGGTCAGTAATCAGTACAAGTTAAGCAAACACGGTCTAGGTCAAGGATTCCGTGAAGAATTGACCGATACAAGGTTCACTTCAGTTGGTAAATGAAATTAACACAGCGGTTTTTTTTGGAAAATGTAGGGTTTAAGCTGAGAATCTGGTAAAAAAAACTGGCCAAGTGCGAATCGGACTCGCCCATATGGGGTAAGCTAGCCATAGCAGCAAGTAACATAATATAAAAATTCTTGTAGTTGGTTGTAACTTCGAAAGGTAAATTGCGGTTAAGAGACATCATCATCATCATCATCAGCCTATTAATGTTCCCACTGCTGGGACACAGGCCTCCTCTCTGTGAGAGGGGGTGGGCCATAATCCACCACGCGGGCCCAGTGCGGGTTGGTGGATGTCACATGTCTTCGAATTTTTGGTTCTAGGACATGCCGGTTTCCTCACGATGTTTTCCTTCACCGTTTTGAGAGCAGTGGTGATGAAATAAATTACACAAAGTAATGCGCCTGCCGGGATTCGAACCCACGACCTACAGCTCATAAGTCGGGGCCGATACCACTGGGCCACCACTGCTCCTCCAAGAGACATGATATATTAAAAAAAATACTTGATTTCATTCAAACCAATTTTCAATGGAAGTTTGCATGGTAATGTACTCGTATCTACATCATATTTTATTTTGGTAGTATGTTTTTTTTAATAAAATTATTTTTAATAGTATTAGTTCTTCTGTAACCTTTATTCAATTTTGTTTTAACCGCTTGACAGTTTTATCTGTCTTGTTTCTTTTGTATGTGTTGTTATTGTGGCAACAGAAAAACCTCACTTGTGAAAATTTCAACTTTACAACACTTTTTGGAACGAAGTTCCTTATCGCGCGTTGTGAAAGGGGGCTAGACGGAAAAAATTCTTACGAAAAGTTGGCACGACACTTTTTTGCCTCGCCCCGCACCTCGCGCCTGCACCCCGCGCCCCGTACCCCTCACTCAACCCCCGTTCCTCGTGACTCTTGTCGTATTGCGGCGTGCACATGTTTCTCTGTCTCTCTCTCTCTAGTAGAAAGCAAGCCAGATATTTTCGTTTCGTCTTTCTATTTCGCATTGAACAGTGTGGTGTTGCGACGATTATTTTTGTTAACTTCGTTCAACGACTATACAGGGTGAATTTTTCAACTGGGCGTGGATGGCTATTTCCGAAACTATGAGGAATATCAAAAAACGTTGAAAGGAGTCTCGAGGCTGATTTTGACGAAAACTAAAACTGCATCATTGGATTTTAGAAAAATCAATCATCTTAGCCAGGAACCGAACCCGCTGATTTTCAAAAAAAAATCACACCCTATATTATTAAGCCATTCGATAGTGTTGCTGGTAAGGATAAAATTCTGGGAAGTAATCATAAACGGCAGACTTAAGGAAAAGGTATAATTTTAAAAAACTGATCAATTTTCAATCCAATGACTTTATTCGAAACATAAATGTTAACCGTTTCTTCTTTGAAACATTGCAATTTTTTATTCCACTCAATCATTTCTTATTGCTGAAGGCAGTGGGATTATTGAGACGTCAAATCCAGTTTAACATTGAAAATAATGATATTTTATAATTTTGAATGAAGTATATGGCTCAGTAGAAGTAAAGTGATATACAAAAACGCTATTTTATAAAAAATTACTATTCCCTTAGGTTTTTCGTATATGATTACTTCCCGGAATTTGATCCTTGTTAGCAACACTATCAAATGGTGTAATAATACAGGGTGTGATTTTTTTTCCAAAATCAGTGGGTTCGATTCCTGGCCAGGATTATCGATTTTTTTAAAATCTAATAATGCAGTTTTAGTTTTCGTCAAAATCGGCCTCGAGACTCCTTTCAACGTTTTTCGATATTCTTCATAGTTTCCGAGATAGCCATCCACGCCCAGTTGAAAAATTCACCCTGTATAATACTAGACTACTAATAACAGGCGACCGATGTCTGCCAACACATTAGGCAAAAAAGTCTTATAACCGTCGTGACTCACCAAGCTCGTATTAGTTTCGACCACTCCTGTGAGCTGTCAACACGTCCGCGTGCTCTTGTAAAAAACCGAGAAAATTGAAATAACAATGGCCCCGTGTACAATACGTTTTTGTTATAAAAAAAGCCAGACTTCTAGTTTCCTAAAAGACGGTATCACATTTCATCGTTAAGTTAATAGTTCCATAATCTAAATGAGATAAAATTTCTGACAATATTTATCGGGGTTCAACTTATACTGGTCGTACTTGTATGCATGGCACATTCGCGGAGCGCGCGTTGATGTCTTTTATGATTGCGTCTCTTTCCTTTGAAAGTGATTTTTTTGCTATCTCTTTTCCTCGATTGTAAGTAAACATACTTAGTGATGTTCCAAAGCGTACAACCACTTCTGTTGTCGATAAAGCAAAAAAAACCCTATTAATATTATTTATTTATGCAAAAATATATTTTTAATATGTAATTAGAAATTACAACAGATACATCTGATAAATTGTGAAACTTTAATTTATTAATTTTAGATACCCACACGATCTCGATTTAAAAAATAAATGGATAAGTGCAACCAAGCGAGAGAACTGGATCCCATCTACTTGTAAAAAAAAAGACAAAATCTATTTTAGTTTATAGTTGTCCACGACACGGATAGGTCGGTTATTATTTTTCATTTTTCTTTCAAATAATATAAAAATCTTCAGCCGTGTTGAGCGGTAACAGAAAAAATATAGTACACAATAATAAATCTAATAAACCTGCGTTCTTTGTTTATATCAAATATCAAAGATTTTAAAACGTTGTCAGCAAACAAAAAGATTAGTTCTGTTTCAAGACGTTCTGGCCAAGCTGTAGGTAATACTAGAAATTTTGTTAAATGTTTTTTTATACGCTTTACCCAAATATGCATAAAAATAAACACAGTCTGTTCAGGGTGTGATTTTCTAAGGATAATACATTTTATTCTAATATTTTATTTCATCTTTTTACTTTCTTTTTACTTCCTTTTTACTTGTAAAAATATTATATTATCTCTCTATATGCTGTGTGTGCGATGACAGTACCTCCCACACCATCGAAATTTATAAGATCTGTTAATTCTTGTCAATAAGAAATGTGATAAACATTTCGCCTTCCTTTTCATCAAAAATAAATAAAACTAAAAAATTACGTCATTCCCGAGAGTCCCGAGTTAGCTCACAACTCTAAAATATCGCGCTGCATTCAATTTGATAAGCCTCACCTATACTTACTATACTCTATGGGCCTCACCAAAAACCTCGAACATTTAGCTTATAATAATTACGGGAACAATTTTAAAACATTGTTTTTATTCATTTTTATATTTTACCTACATGATTCAAACTTAATTAGAGTTAAGTATGTTAAGACATGTTTTATTAAATACAATTAAAAACTACCGATACTTTCTTGTTTGATTTAACACTGTCCCGTCCCTAGTGACATGCACTGACGGCGCATTGACCTTGAGTTAGTCAATCAGAACGCAGTACCCCGTCCCCCTCGCTTACGTAGTACCTCAGCGAGTTGGCAGAATAGTTTTGTTCGTTAGATCGTGCAATGCGTAGTCTAGTATTTTATAGTCGTTGACTTCGTTCCATCCGGGTGTCCCTTGACACCTCTCAAGTTTTCATTTTTTTCATTAGATACAGCCTGGATACAGACCGGACTGCCAGACGTACAGCGAAGTCCTATGGTCCCATTTAACCCTTTGGGTACGAAACGCAAAAAAGCGTGCGTCGTATCATCAAACCTTCGTTAAAAATGTTGTGATTTAGTTCATAGATTAGCTAGATCTGCTTACCTGTGTCCGGCGATCCGGAAGAGTCCGTTCCCGGTCTGTCCGATGAAGTCCGTGGACCTTGGGTCGAGCGGCCGCACGTCCCCGGGGGCGGGGTCCGAGTTCCGTCGCCGCAGCGCCGCCGCCGACACCACGGCCGCGCTCGGGACCACGCTCACTACCAGACCACCTATCTGATCCGATGCCGCGCTGTGTCGGACAACAGATGTGCTTTAATAGTATAATCTATTCTACACTCGCGAGCAAAAGTTGGAATAGAGTCACTTATAACCCGGTTCATTGAAGAAAGGAATCTAAAATGGCAGCTTGTACTTGCGTTGTCAGCAGATAAGATTTATACTTAGAATTCATCTGGGAAATGGTCGAAAATTCAAGAAATTGTGCTGAGCATGCTCACACCAAAAGGGTAACCAAACCAGCATATTTTATTGGGCGAAATATAACCCGCTGGTTAAGTTAGATTTAGAATCAATAATATTTTGCCATTAAGTCATTTTAACTTCCTTTAAACTTTAAAGAATGAAAGGAACTAAGAAAAGTATAATTACCGCTTAATATCATGGTCGTGTAGCGACAGTGAGGCGTCGACGATGATGTCAGGCGGTGGGCCACGTGACGAGCGGCGCGGAGAGCGACGAGCGGAGCGGGCAGGCGGCGCTGGCGGGACTGACTCACAACTCACCACGGACTCCGCGCTACTCGCTGAGGGAAATGAGAACATATACAAATATTTTCACCAGAATTTTCGCACAGATATGGAGTGCAGGAATCCCATGCCAAAGTCTGTATTTCCTGATAGCTACTTTGAGATCTTCAAGTGAAAAGTAAATAAGTTACTTTTAGGCAAGCGTGTTTCAACATCCACCGCATCTTTACTTACCATCGGGCGAGATACTGAACAAAAACTAGCATTTCGCTTAATCAAAAAAGCAAATATTTTTGAACGGCTCGCATTTATGATGATTCACTGAAAAATGGGAATGGATGTGATTTTGCTAAGTCATATTTTAAATAAAATTCACAAAATAATTATTTCACTCAGAACAACATTTGTTTATCAAAACATTCAATTCCAGTAACCAGCACTGTGACTTTTTTTCTAAATGTCACACTCATGCTGGCTTTATGGCCTCGTACAGGACCAAAATTGGTTATTTTTGTAAGTTTTGTAAGTTTCTTCTGTTTAATTTTAACATCTTTAAAAAAATGCTGTTGTTCTGTCCTGTGTGAGTCCAATACTCGTAAAACTTTTTCTTTCATTCAGTATTTTTAAAACTATCACAATGAACATTGTCTAAATGAAAGTAGTACTTCGAAATAAAAGCGATAACTTACAATAGTAATAAACGACGAATTTAAGAAGCTCCACTATAAGTCCCATCACAGTTAACACAACTAACATTTTATCTTTGAACACGTAAAAAGAGATTACATTTCTCTTTTCCAAAGAAATCACTTTTACTGACATTTTGACAATTTAAAGACTTGGACACAAATGCGGAAAAAAAGTTAAAACTGCTTCCATCAAGCTAATTATTTGGACAAATTATGTTTGATTAAGAGCTTTAAAATCTGATAAAAGATTGTATTTACTAATGACTTCTTAGAGCTAAAGAACCTAATGATACAGCAACAATAATCGATTAATAAATATTGCAAACATTGAGTGGGAAAAAAATACAAATTAAGTAGCAATTACATTTAGACCACCCGCGAGTTTATTTGTGTTTTTATGTGGAAATCGTTACTGGAGTTTTTGAAAGAAGACGTATATTTGCGGCTCCACATTAGTGCCGTGAAACCGCGTGAACAGACGCGAACGAGAATGTGGATGGTTTTCGCGGGGTTCACGCCTGTTCCCCGATCAGTGTCGTTATTGTGCCGAGAATTCACGCCGTGAATTTACGGCACCAATGTGGTGCCGCCATAATAATATGACTATTACTATTAGAGATGTACAGAAGATATTGAGTTCGACGTACGAGCTGACGTTATTCCATAATACTGCTATGTTTTATGATTATCTGCGGTCTCCGCTGCATGACTAGCTTAGTGGTATAGGCGTTGGCCTTTTACGCCGATGACCGCGGGTGCAGATCTCAGCGATGAACAGGTTTTTTGTCGTTTTGTTTTTACGTTTTTATCTTTTATATAAATTAATAACGTAGTCCATTGTGAGCTCCTGAGACAATGCACTCAGATTTTCTTTTTTTAGGCCCTGTAACCTGAATGTAGGTAGACTGGAAGAAAATGCCCAAGACATTAAATACACCTTTGTACTGTTGGATACATGTGCGAGAAGTTCTAAATAACTAATTATTATACTGTGACATACCATACTTGACACACGGAACAAATATTTGTACTTATGACATAAAACTACAAATAGTTGTTTCGGGTCGGGGTGTTTGTGTATGTGAGTTTCTATGTTTGTCAATGTACCCACGATACAGGAAGAAATTCCTGGGGTGGGGTAACTGTAAAAAAAAACAATTACCTGTGTCAGGTTGTGGCTGTGCAGACAGCCCGGGCGCGGGCGCGGCCCTCGGGTCCCTCCTCACAGGCGGCAGCGACTGCAGCGCGCGACCCTCCAGCGTCGCACTCGACACGCTGCGCTGGTACACCGCCGCTGAACCACGTCTGCACGATTCACTTTATCATTGATTTTTAAATTCGTAAAAGATCTTTATTTTTTAATTGTTTTGACAAGACAAGTGTATCAGGTTGCAGCATGATCATAAGAAATCCTCTATTGTGTACGATGGTTGGTCTAAAACATGTGCAAGTGACTAAAGACGATTGTTGCTCTTGCCCGTGCTCATGACTGAGTAACTAAAAGTCAACATCATCTTTACTGCTCATCATCATCATCATCCGCAGCCCATCTTCACCCACTGCTGGGTATAGGCCTCTCTCTGTTTGTGCCAAGCTCCACGATCTTTACTGCTACGACATTAATTCAAACCTGTTTCTTTTCATTCATACCCATAGGTAACCGCACATGCCGGAGCAGTTAGGATGATTTCTATTTGTCGTTGTTAGGAGACGCAAATAAGTCGAATTTCATAGCATTGCATCATGAGCGACTAGGGCCGCAAGCAAGCTTAAATTCACAAAGGCATGTCTGTCTGAAACTTACATTAAGGGCTGATTTTTCAATAGTCAGATAACTTTTATCTGAGGAATAAAAATGGCGGCTTATCTATAGAAAATATGTCAAACCGCTATTTTTATTCCTCAGATAAAAGTTATCTGACTATTGCAAAATCAGCCCTTACACAAACAATAATTTACCTGACAGTTGTTTTAGCAGTCTCCGTACTATCTGAAGGATTCCAATTTCCTATCTGTTTAAGGTATTCTTCACTACTACTTGTTATTGACTCCAAAAGTTCAGCAAGTTCCTTCTCCCGTTTTTCTCTTTTCTACAAAATGAAACAAAAAAAACATGGTCAGAATACTTTTAATTACTTATTTTATATAAAATAATTATTAATGGTAGTCTGTGCCTCTATGATAAGAGTCAAGACCCCATGAATTTCAGTTTTTACAACCCTAGGCTACTTAGAACACCAGGTTTACTTTTCATAGTTATTTAAAATTATGAATTTATTTTTCCATCATAACCTGCAAATAACCATAAAGTTTTGCTAGCTCAGGGGTTTCCAAACTGTGCTCCGCGGCGCCCTGGTGCGTCGTTGCGGGCAAGGAGGGGCGGCGTGAGACGCAATGGTCGATCATTCTCCGGATTGATATTGCGTGGAACCAAGATTCTATAATATGTAGAAAATATCCCCCGGAAAGAAGAGGAGTATTATTGATCTCCTTTGCAGCAAGAAACCCAGATTCATGTGCTCTGATTTCGTGGAGTTTTGACCATGTATTATTATTTTATAGCCCATGCTGGTCTAGATTTCTTATTTTGTAATTAGTATTTCAATTAAAAATAGCTAAAATACTGTATTTTGTATTTCAAATACCTTATTTAAAGATATTTTGTATTTAGTACTTTAATTACTTGCGATATTGTACTTTGTCTAGCCCTGCACATACCATGAGATGTCATTAGTATACTCGATCATACGCATCGACCGCGTTTGGCGCTCTCATTGGTTGAGAGTTCATTCAACCTTGGGGTGGGTCAATGAGAGCGCCATGGTATGGGTACTGGTATCAACTCACGGTATGGGTACTGGTATCAACTCACTGATAGGCGCAAAGAAAAAATTCTTAACCTGTATGTGCGCCCCGTGAGCTGAAAAAAGTTTAGGAACCCCTGCGCTAACTAATTTCAAAGACAGAGACATTTATTCAACTTATAGACAGAGATGTTAGAAATTTTTGGATCAGCATATCCACCGCATAAAGCGGCATACAAATATTAACAAGTACAGCTTGACATAAAAATGTAGAAAACCGGAAGTCGCCACTGTCTTCGCGCTACCAGCACTTTGAATGATTTTATTTTAATTTTTTTCACTTATTACGTTAGTTTTATGGCACAAAATATTAAATCTAACAAACCTGCGGTCTTTGTTTACATCAAATATCAAAGATTTTAAAACGCTGTCAGAAATAAAAATTTTAGTTCCGTTTCAACCCGTTCTGGCCAAGCTGTACCTAGTTATATTTCCAGTAAACATACCCTAGTAATAGCTTCTTTTTCAGTCATGAGATAGTTCTGGTCGAGCCGCAGCCACAGCAGCTCGTCCGCTAGGTCTTCGGGTGTGATCTTGTTGGGCAACGTGACCGCAGCCTGAGGATACCTGTTCGTGGTCACGTTCCATCGCTCATCCTCTGGCGAACACTCGCTTGTTTCTTTGGGTATAAAGCTGTGGTAAAAAAAAATTGTTTTAACAACTGTCTGTATTGTGATTATTTATTTATATGCATAAAAATCGGTTGCTGTTCGTCAGTCTCGTTAAACTCGAGAACGGCTGACCGATTCGGCTAATTTTGCTAGGGAAGGTTTTAAATGTGAGTAAAATAGATTATTAAAAAAAATATTCTGGGGCATGGGATGTTTACAGGGTCATAATATTAATAAAACGATCCTCTAGAAAAATATATTTCCACGCAAAACTTAAATATCAAAGTAACGCAGGTTTATTTTATTTCAGTTTATGAATTTCAAAACAATGTGGGATTTCTAGTAGAAATAGAAAAATTAGTGATGTATTACCTCGTCGTTGTACTGCCTTGTTTCAACACATCTGTCTTCGAAACTCTCTTCTTGGCTTTTTGAATGGCATTTGTATTTTCTATAGTATCTATGATGATTTCCCGTTTCTTCTCGGCCCTGTTATGGAATGACTTTGCCTTTAGTAAAGCATTTTGAATAGACATACAACGTGTAACGTTAATAGCGCAAAACCTCTCGTGGGGTAACTCAGCCTATGTTACTAAACAATGCTTGATCAAAAACTTAAAAAAAAAACATACCAAATGAGAAAATGATCGAGCCCATCAGTTTGAAAAATCTTATTTTTTTATATTTTTTCCCAAAAGATTTTGATCAAACATTGTTCAGTAACACGGGCTGAGTTACCTCACGAGAGGTTTTGCGCTATAAACCTTACACGTTGTACAACCTTTTGATTCATGCAAGAAGTTACCGGTTTAAAAGACAAGTAAGAAAGTGTATTTTCCAATTTAGCTGCATTTTCTTAGTTTTTAGTAATCATTATTGTTTTACACAATAAATGACTGATTGATATATTGGACATCACTGACATTGGAAAGCATCGAGTGAAAACGTAGACTTTTCATTTAAAATAAATATGAAATCTCCAACCACATTGAATAACACTTATGTAATTTATTTACGTGAAAATTCGTTAAATTGTTTATTCTACCCTATTTCTTTTTCTTACTCGCATAGTTAGAAAAACAATGGAACTTCTTACGAATTTTATCGCAGGGTATTATTTAATTAATAAATTACAACGGCTGTGTGAACAGCCAAATAAAGTAATTTAAACACAAACAATATAAAGAGAATTAATTAAAATATGAGAAACAAAATCATAGAATTTCTTCTTCCATTCTCCCCTTCTGATAAGGAAGAATGGAAGAAGAAAACGTGTTGCGCCCGATCCCAAGTAAAATGGTACAAGGACAGAAAGATAAGTGAGTAAAATAAGCATTTTTGAACATCCCAGACCTTTCCCTCAAAGTAGGATACTATACGTTGGTATAATTTATCAGTATGTATACCAATGAGTTAAATGAATGTACACCATTTGATATGAACTTCTTACCTTGGTATCGGCAGTGACTGTGTCGCTCTCAGTTGCCGCGAGTTTTCTAAGTCCGTTCGTAAGATATACCTAGAATATGAGATGTCAATGAAATGATGATTCAGATAAACCAATCTATATTTACAACCCAGCGTGATTTTTGTCCGACGGTCCGTATAAAACCATGGAATAATATGCAAACGAAAATGTAATGTAATGATAAGCGTCCCAAAAATGAATATCTAAAACAGTGTCTGATAGTGCAGACTTTGCTCTTTTTTGTGGTCAGTGATTCCTGAACCCAGCTTAAACCCCAATGACATTGTGCTGTACCCTAACTACAAAACACTTTTGACAAAGAGTGGTTCCGACGCGAAATAATCTACAGCTTGGCAAATAAGAGTAGAAAACCCGAAGTCGCCACTGAGCTCTCTCGCTACCAGTACTTTGAATGTTTTTTTTTCTCTTATTACGTTAGCAAACCTGCGTTCTTTGTTTACATCGAAAAAGATTTTAAAAGGTTGTCAGCAAACAAAAAGATTAGTTTCATTTCAAGACGTTCTGGCCAAGCTGTAGATTAACCCAATCACGCCTTTCCTATTTTCACATTGAGTTGAGTACAGCGTTATTTCGCGGCCATTTTCCACCCGAGTTCGCGTAGATAGGACACTGTGTTCAGTAGTCTTAGTAGGGAGCTTACTGATGTCGACGCGACGCAATTCGTCCGATTTCAAATACATGTAGAAATCATCTTTATCACTATGACATATGAAATAAAACGTGCGGTTTACTACTGGTAGATGAAAAACAAAACACGCTCGCCACGACGACGTAAGTCAGTCGAATGGGGAAGGCAAGTCAAAGCTAATTGTAGATGGCGCCACCACTGCTTAGACCTAATCCGACCAATGACGTAGTAATATTTTTAAATACCTTTAAGAGGAAACCACAAGGGCTGGAGAATTGAAAAATAGGTATTTGTAAAATCTATTGCTGTCGCACAGTGCTCACAACAGAGTTACAGAGCGCGAAGGAGACAACTGCAGCTTGGACCGAAAATACCTAAAAAAATGGCACAAAATCAACGATTCGTAGTCCCCTGATTACTCCTCCAAAACTTAACCGATTTCACTACTTTTTCCTTTAAAAAATAAATAAAGGCACTGGCCGTGTTCCTATGTTTTCCTTTTTTTATATAATCTCGTCAAATTTGTTTACTGATTATTTGAACACAGCGGAAAATCTGGCCATTTTTTTAGGATTTTGAATGTTCATATCTCTCTTCATAATTAATTTGTGGGAAAAAGGAAAACATAGAGACATGCCAATAGTAGTCATAGATTTTTTGTAAAAAAATTATTGCTCTACTGGCGTTATCCAGGGAGAAAACAGGGGACTACGTTTGAATGGAAAAACGGCCGTGCTGTTTCCTCTTAAGATTTGAACTGATTTGAACCAATGACAATGCTTTGGATAAGCTATACTAGCGCCATTAGTTCCCCAGTTGCCAACCCCATTGCATCATTATGTCGTAGCAGCAAGGACGATTTTCATTTTTAGTTAGTAGAAATTGCAAATCTCACGAATCGCCTCACTTAGGGTATCTGTCTGACTTATGGTGCTATAAAATGAATACTTTATTATACTATTCTGTACATGTACTCACAAGGGGTCCTTGCTGGGTAGCCTGTTGACATTGTTGTCGGGCGACAGCGGCGCTCGTCCGTCATGCTGTCAACACAAACACCAACCACAACGTTGTATGCGCGTGTGTACTACCACACTTTACTCACGCCATTAGTGACATTTAACTCGAGGGGTTAGCAAGAGGACTGGTTTCACTACACATTTAGAATATAATAATATTAGCCTATTTTGTTTTAAAAAATCTGCCAGTTCAAGGTTGCCATAAAAGGAGCCGAGGAATGGAGAATTTTTACCAATAGATTTGCAGTAAATTTCAGCTCCTTTTCAGTGCTATATATTGGCAGCCTAACTGGATGTTAAGTTATAAGCAGTAACTCCATTTGCACCAGTACTTTACATGGAGCGACCGCCTATTTAGCCACTTAAACCAGTGAATATTGGCCAATTCAATATCCTGTGGCTATACCAGGTTTTTTGTAGCGAGTCTTAAATGTTACCACGGCCTTGAAACACAAAGGAAAATCCTACAGGGGGGTTATTATGTCTAAAAACTAGCCTTGTTTCAGTGAGTGAACGAGATGGCGATAGACGACTTGTATAGCTCTGTCACTTTCACTCGCCGGAATAAGCCTGGATTTAAGACGTTGTAATACCCCCCCAGGATGGTCTAGTTCACTCTGCTCAATGCAAAGAATAGTTGTACTGAGCGACTTTCAGAATGTTGACTTCCCAAATAATATCTAGGTGGATAATATCATGGACTTGAGTGCTCTCGCCCTGGGGGGAGCGGAGGGGGGTGACGTGGAATATTTAAAATATAAAATTGTATATCATGTGTAGTGAAACCAGCCCTGAAAGTTAAATAACATCGAATCGGAAAGGGGTGCAAACCGAGATCACTCATTGAACATTAATTTTGAGAGAAATTTTGATTTCTGGGCGAGGGTTACCGAGTGAAGTGGCTATAGCCTGTTCAAATGTCTTGTAACATCGCAAGTGCTGTACAAATCGAGTGCAGAAAGCCGAAGTGCAATTAAGAAGTGAAATCACACTTAGTCCCTTCGTACACAACGCAACGCAAGTCTACGATACCTTACGACTTTGGTATCTAGGCGAGGCGACTATCGCAATACAAATCCATAGAGGTTCGAACACAGGCACGCGACAATAATTGGGCCCTATCAGAACACCAGTGCTGTGACATTTTAACAAATCTCGCAGCACATGCTGAGATAGGTGCCTTTAGGCCTCGCACAGGACTATTATGTTATTTTTGATCCGTTTATCTTTTTTTTTTTGTTTTTTCCTTTGTGTTTCTTTTTCTTTTGTATACTTATTGTATTTCTGTCCTGGGTGAGTCAATAAATCTTTTTTTTTTCTTTCTTTCTTTCTTCTTCAATTGATACCAAAGTCGTAAGGTATCGGGGACTTGTGTCGCGTTGTCTACGAAAGGGGCTAAGACATAAGTTACAAGAAAAGTGACCAATATTGTCAATATCAATACCGGTCATAATTCGAACACCAATTTGAAAATTCTCGATAACCCTCACCCGGAACACACTTCAAAACAAGTATTTAACCACATGCGGGATAAGGAAGTCATCACGTACCTCAGAGTTACCGATAGCCCTCTTAGCAGTGATGGCCCGTCTCACGAGGTGTCCCCGGGCCGCTGCCTGGAACCCAACCAGTCCCCTCCGTAGTTTAGAGAACCACCGCCTGACCCTCGCTCCCCGGTACCATGACTGTAAGCGCACTGCGGCCTCTTGACGCGCCGAAAGCCATTGTCTGACGAATTTTCTAGGTTATTATCATTTTTGATGTGTCATAGAAAGAAAGAAAAGAGTAAATGATATGAGTGAAGGTTGAAAATGGAAAATAAAAGAAATATAAATATGTTTTTAATGCGTTGGATAAAGCAGGAAGATGATGATAATGAGTATATTACAAAAAAGCTAATTTACATTTACTGGAAATCAATAAACTATCTTGGTTGCTATCTTCGGTTGGACCTTTGTGTGTAACTAATCCGAATCTTTGAGACGTCCAATTAGAAGCAGCCGTCAAAATCAACGGACGGCAATGGGGAAGGCAAGTCAAAGCTAATTGTAGATGGCTCCACCATAGCTTAGTCCCAATCCGACCAATGACGTAGTACTATTTTGAAGCACCTTTAAGATTCGAACCAATGACGATGCTTGGAACAAGCTATACTAGCGCCATTAGTACTCCAAATGCCATCCCCATTGGATTGATATTGAATATTATTTTCGGGAGTTAGTATTTAATCCCAGTATCCCAATCAGTATTTATTTAATAGAAATTCAGGACTGGACTGGGATGAACAATGTTTACATTAGCATTGTACTGAAATACTAGATCAATGTATATTAGCTTTAAATTGCAGAGCAACAAGCACACTTCTAGCTACACGATTTTATTTATTTAGAAGACTAAAACCATGATGGATGGTAACTGATGGTAAGAAATAGGTTTGTTTCAGAGTGAAAATTAGATATTACGTCATAGATTTCAAAAGCTGACAATGCAAATGATGATCAATGTAAGTGTGAGAATGAGCAGAGGATGTTAAAGTGCATCGTACTGCCGAAACATTCATAATAATATAATGACACCTTGAAATCTAGAATGTCAACAAAATTGTCTAGTCAACTAAAGGACTTTACTCATGGCTCGATGCGATCGTGCGATATCGAGTCGATTGCCGATTTAAGTCGCACGATTGATGATTGATGGAGCAATGCGATGCAATTCTAAAACACTACAAAAATCCACCTTACTACTACGACATAAAGAAGCTGCAAACATAATAAAAAAGATATCGCCAGTGACGAATAGTTGCGCAATCGAATTTCGAACAGAGATTATAGTGCATTGTTATGTAATCTGTGGCATTGTCATTAGCACGTACATGCAATGCGAAATCGAGTAGATCGGTTAGCGATATCGTAAATACGTGCGACTCCATTAGCAAACACTAGCGATTGTCCATACATTTCCTTCGGCCGGTCGTTTGTGTGATATGTGATCGATATCGTCAATCGATGCAATTCTGTATCGTATCACGCCATGGGTAAAGTCCATAAGAGGGGGAAAATGGGGGAAGGCGAGAGAGAGAGAGAAAAGGAGTGAGAGAGAGAAAAGGAGTGAGAGAGAGAGAGAAAGAGAGAGAGAGAGAGGGAGGGAGAGGGAGAGAGATAGAGATCTACTTCTCTCTTTCGACATTTTTTTTCTATCTGACAACACATTTATATGAATGTTTCGCAATACATAAGACCCTTACCTGCAAAAATACTGTATAACGACAGATGCTCTCCGTAGCGCAAGAAACCGTCTCCGCTCGAGCACGGCGCGGAACCAGCGCTGGATGGTGATTATGGACGCCATGATCTGTTGGTGGAGCCGGTATTCCAACTTCGTCTGTTCACTCTCGCGCATGAAGATCTTTGTGGCACCTGTGGCATTGTTGTTATAGTGAATAGGCTTGTTTCCAGCATCAATAAGTTACAAATCAAATTAGTCCAACACTTGGTTTCGAAAATAATGGACACATTTTTTTTCTTTTGTTATATTAGTGAATTTTCATAAAGATAAAACGTGTCAAAATTCGAGTGTGGAGGATTGAATTTTCTAAAAACGGGTATTTTTTTTTTACTGACGGGCTTCCTTTTTTTTAGTATACAAGCCTATTGGGAAAATCAATGTGAAAGAGTGGTGGTGACAAACATAAACATAGTGTTATTGGGGGTTTCCTATCAAAAAAACTTCAATGACAGTCATGGAATCTGGCCTTGTGGCCGGTTGATGGCAATGGTCCGCCCTCAATGGGAAGGCCGGTCAATGCTTATTGTAGATGGCGCCACCGTAGCTAGATCCTAATCGGACCAATGAGGTAGTACTATCCACAAAACGTGGGTGTACTTTTGGCTGCCTTTCCATTGAGGCGGGGCGAAGTAGAACGGAGAGAAATTCACCAAACACATAGCTTGAAATCCACATCTCTTCTCCACTCAAGCCATGTGATTAAATTTCTCTCCGCTCTGCTCCTTTCTGCCTCAGTGGAAACGCAGCCCTAGGAACACTTCTGCGAAACTGTTGCCTGCACTTTACGAGAGACTATGTATTTTGCAAGAAATAACGAAAATAAGAGAATAAACAGTTATTCATATTAGGGTTTAAAACGGGATATTTACCATGTTTATTATTTGTTTTGAGTTTCCGATATTTCGGCACTGTTGCAAGCACCATGATCACGGATGAACTGAAGTTTTTGCGGGTGGATGTTATGAGCAGACAAATCGGTCTACCCTCCGTCTCGTTCGTTTTTTGCGTTCGACTCCACTACCATTGTCACTAGTCTCACTCACAACACGATATTGTTCCCGACACACAAAACTCACTGTATCTGCTCGTGAAGTAGTTACCGTGTTTTTTGGGTTTTTACACAATTGGACCACTGGGTTCCAGGCCCAATAATAAACATGGTAAATATCCCGTTTTAAACCCTAATATGTATAATAGTGACCATGTCAGTTTAAAATCTTATATAAACAGTTATTTACCATGGATCTGTAAATTTTTACCTAGCAAACTCGGCAGACCGATTACATCAACTATTAGTACGTTCTATCAAACAAAGGGTATGTTTCTTACCTAATTGATAGTTATCCCTATCCAAGTTCAACGTAGCGAGGAAGTGCCGCACATCAGTCTGCGAGCTGAGCAGTCCTTTAGGCAGTAGTATCCTATACAGCTGGATGAACTCTTCGTAAGTAAGCCGTACATTGTACCCGGCTTGCCTGATCCGGACCGTTTCCAACATGCCCGTGTATCGTAACTGACGCTGTACGGTCTCATCGTCGAACACATGGGGGACTTTCTCGCCGTTTGATTTTATACATCTGTGGGGTAATATTTTATTATTGAAATACACTACGCTCCAAAACATATACACCGTGACTTTTTAGTCGTCTTACAACGGCAGCCCAGTTCATGTATCCAATGACTATACACGTTTATAATTAAAAAATAGGTATTTATTTAATATCGTTATTATGACGTAAAAAGTGGCTAGAAACACCCTTATCTCATAGAAAATGGAGATGGAATTATCTGCCCAACTATTGCACTGGGAAGGTATACTCTCCAGCTTGATACGTAAACATTTTAACAGGTTATTAATAATAATTATTATTTATTAAAAAATTAAAAAAAAAGTTGTCTAGAGGTATTTTAGGTCGGATACAAAAGTGGTCCACTTAATTTGATGGAATCGCTACAGGAATTCGTCATTTAATTCCAAAGTGCCTTACCTAATGAAGAACGGGTTGGCCTGATTCAATGTGTCCATGAGCGCGGACAGCGAGTGTTGGAACTGCGCGGCGACGGTCTGCGGCTGCTTCCGCTTGCCGGCGGGCGCGGCCGTGCGACCCGCCAACGTCTTTACACTCTGAAGATTTTTTAAGCCCTTTTTCGCTCGCTCTCTAGGCCTAAACGACTTGTTTTTCCTGTAGAATCAAATCAAAATTGTGTGAACAATTAGCACCTTCGACACCAAGTCTTTAAGAGACCGCAACATGGATGTTTTTAAAGTTCTTTTTTTTGTTTTGATTTTTTTTTAATCCACAATTTCATGAGATCTCTTAAAGGGGCAACACCAACCACCTAAGTAAAGATTGCTTGGTGAGAGAGTGCGAATTATTTACATACATGCTAGTAAAGTGATCTTAACAAAACTTTTTTGAGCAATTGCAATCCAGAACAAGCTAATATAAAACATTTTAAGTACCTGCGATTCAAAATAAGCGAAAATGTGATAGAAATTTGTTTTATTTTTGATGTTTTGCATTGATATACAGCTCGGTGTTTTGATAAATACTGCAGAAACCTGTTAACTACGCTTACCCATACAGTAAAGCAGCAAACGACAATTACAGCATCTACATACACACATCTTACTTTTACTGCCTCAAATTATATTGTCATAGAAGATGTAATTGTGTGCGTGTGGCTGAAAACAGCCGCTATATTAAATTTCTACATACATAATAAATAAATGTAAATATGCCATATAAAAACGTCACAAAAGGAATGCGACAGAGAAATGCACGAAAACATAAAACCCATAGCCATCACCGTGAGAAAGAGAAAAGTGAAGAGAGACCCCAACCGAAACACGCAAATTCTTCAAACAAAATGTAAAGTAAAAAATTAAAATGAGTACAAATAAAAACTAGTAAGAGTTTCAAAATAACAGAAAAGAGATCGAACGCCTTCGTAACAGTTCTAATTGGATCGGGGTCGAGGTGGATTGATATTTGCACTCATTCTCGTATAGACTTTGTTTGAGGAAGGCAAGTGGTCGACAGAGACAGCATGTGAAGGCGTGCGGCGCACGTACATGACGATCTGGCTGGCGCGCTGCATGACGTCGGTGTCGTCGAACGAGCGCTCGTCGCGATCGACCCTTCGCGTGCGGGTCTCGGCGATTCTGTAATTTTTTGTCCCTTTCCCACCCGCGCGCGTCGCGCTCGGCGTCTCCGCTCTCGCTCTAGTGTCCGCGGCCGCGCGCGGCGGCGTCTCGCGCGCCTTACTGGCCGCTCTGTGGGGCGTTCTGTTCGTCCGCAGGAGGAGGGTGAGAAAGGAATCGAGGATTACAAAATTAATGTAACAAAAATAAGTCAGTTAACCAAATTAAATGTTTCGTGAGATGCATGCATACCTACTCGGTGTGACGGCGAAGTGAGTATGAATAAAATCCTATTAGAGAACTAACAGATGGAAACTAATTGCTCTGGGACTAATAGCTCGTCAACAAGACATGAAGGCACCGCGGCAAGACGCGGCCGGCCGAGCCGCGGCCCCTCGCACAGTATAACGCAACAAAGGGTGTGTTACAGGTTCACTAAAAACATGGACGTCCATGCGTTAGGTGCACATAGAACATATAACAAGCATGCCGTATATTCGGTGACTTACGCAATGCGGTTGATTGCAAGATTGATTGACGATACTGTCACCAGTTGGCTGAGCAACAAGACACATTTCATTACGTCACATAACGTTGCTTGCAAAGCTATATTGTAATACATATTTTATACATAACAA
The DNA here is from genome assembly GCA_036375495.1 of Agrotis segetum. Classification (NCBI taxonomy): domain Eukaryota; kingdom Metazoa; phylum Arthropoda; class Insecta; order Lepidoptera; family Noctuidae; genus Agrotis; species Agrotis segetum. The sequence goes on along the minus strand of JAQSVV010000301.1, from coordinate 41,208 downwards.
TATAATGTAAATCATCAAGGTCGTGCTTAAAACCGCAACTGCTTTATTTACATTTCATTTGAAATGCAGGCGTATTCGGAATTATTAATAAATTGCATTTTATTTGTAAAAAGTGAAAGCACTAAAAACTTTTAAAGATTTTCACTGTGCATTTGCGGTGTAAGCACGACCTACAATAAAAATTTCAATAATATTGAAGTCTGCCAATTTATTCATAATAATAAGTAGTAGACATCATGCCTTTCAAGTTAATATGGTATCGCAAAATCTGCAGTTAGTTTATGTACTTGTCAAGGAAGCTGTATTCAACGTTGTAATGCAATTTGGACACAATAACATTGCAGTAAGGTACGTAATGGAGTGGAGCTCACCTGATGATGCTGTCGTTGGGAGCGTGGATGGAGGCGCGAGGCACCCTGGAGGCGCCGTCCACTCGGTGCACGCGGTGTCTCCTGCCAGCCTCGAGGAACGCGAAGTAACCTCTGTGTGCAAACAAAAACCATTATCGCGGCTCCACATTAGTGCCGTGAACCCCCGTGAACAGACGCTAACGAGAATGTGGATGGTTTTCGCGGGGTTCACGCGCGTTCGCGTCTGTTCCCCGATCAGTGTCGGTATTGTGCCGAGAATTCACGGCGAGAATTCGCAGCGTGAATTAGGCGGAGGGTATTCCAGAATAAATTTGTAATCGTAGTTTTGATGTAAGAATTAGTTGAGCTGTCTTTAAGAACTCCACAAGCCTGTTGTGTTTCCTCCGCTGCTCGGATATTTATAACCCAAAGCCTTCCTCGATAAATTAACCATTGAACACAAAAATCATTTTCCAATCCTAACCAGTAGCTCCTGCGTTCAATCAAACAACTAAAAATCTTAAGTTTTATAATATTAGTATAGATTAAATATTTCTGTCTACCCCCATGGGAAGGTGTGTGAGTGTATGTATGTATAGATTTACCTAAAGAAGGCTCGCACGATGGCCCACCGGAACACAGCTACTGGGTCCACACCAACCAGTTCTCTCACGAAGGCTAGCGAAGAGTTCTTCAACACGCTCACGATGTCCTGCCGCATCAGGTCGAGGTTCTTCTCACGCATTGCCGTTACCTGATAACAATTTTATATGGATTCAAGTTAAAAGCAAAAACTTGGGTCCGTATTACAAAACACCGCTCATTACTCAAGCATAAGGCTGCTTTTCCACCAGAGATGCGCTATGCTACGTTGCTAAGGATGCGCTTGATATCCACCAATCATACTCATTATGTGTGTGTGCGTTATGAAAACAAATGAATATGATTGGTGGATATCAAACACATCCTTAGCAACGTAGCATAGCGCATCTCTGGTGGAAAAGCAGCCTAAGGGTGCTTGTACACGGCGCATGTAACCCGCGCAAGTGCCTCAACATGCTCAAGCTGCATGCGCCGTGTACAGGCACCCCACGGGTAACACGTTCAAGTAGCTTGCTTGTCGGCAACACTAAACGCCCAACCACACACATAGCAAGCACGCGCGGGCTTGCGCAGGCAAAACTGTGGTGAAGCTTGTGCGTGTGGTAGGCCCATTTAGTGGCACTTGAGATTTGATGGTCGTTCTGTAATACATATTTATTAGATTTTGAATCAATCTGTCAACCCCAAAAACAACCTTTTGGGGGTCAAATTTCGCAAAATTCCGTCTTAGTGCGCGCCTACGTCCAAAAAGACCCCCCAAGCGCAATTTGAAACTCCTAGCTTTTGTAATTTTTGAGATTTCGCGATGAAGTGACCTTTCACTTTATAATTAGTAACAAAGATTATATAGATACTGTAAATAGCACGATTAAATTTCTACCTACACAAAAAACGATATAAGGCTATAATCGCATATTCTTATCTTAGAAATAATCAAAAGTATGAAACATCGATGTGCTAATATTAATATAAAAATACACGGAAAAGCGTCCTATTGAATGTTCTGTTTTCACTTTATTTTATTGTTCGTATTAAATGTAATACTGTTGGATACGGAAGTGACAGGGGTAGTAATACGTCAATCAAACTCGCTAGTCTGTTGCACACTGCTTTATTCAATAAGTAAACCCCACGGCGCGGCCGGGGCGGGGAGGTGCGGGGCGCAGCCCGCTCTCCTGCGCTCGGCATACACAACAAATACCTACTCTAGATTTAATAATTTAACATTTTAAGTGACACTGGGACTGTCTATCTATGGAGGTAATCGTGACCCTGGAACGTAAAGGGCTATTGATGAAACATTGTGAATTTTAGTACAAGTCTCACACTCCATTTCGCTGCATCCTGGGCTCATTTGATGATAACGCGATAAAAAAGATAAATATAGATTTACCTGATATTTAACTCGGCCAGCATAATGTCTGACAACGAAGGCGGGTTCCCGTCTCTGTGGCTTCTCGTAGAATGGGTTGTTCTCATGTACCGAGTTGAACTTCTGTAATAGAGTCTCATTGGTCGCCCATGGGAAGCTGGAAACAACATTACCAATACTGAATCATGCTCACTCATGTTTGTAATCATCAACTACCTAGACTTTTAAAAACTATAGAATAATTAATATAAAAAAATTAGTTTGTTATTTATAGTTGCTGCACAGTGGTTTTCTCCTGTGTCGTGAATGCATTTAAAAACATAGAAACACCAGGTCCGGAACAACTACAAATATTTGACTCGTACGGGGATTGAACCCAATACGCCGCGCTGTAGTCGATCGATCAGCCTCTGGGGTAACCGTGCCGTCTATTTAGTAGCTGTGTATTGTGCTTTTAAATATATCTAGGTTCAGTCAAGAGCAATAACATGTACAAAACACTTAACAAAATTCAAACGCAAATTGCTCGTGAAATACTGATTTCCACTTTGAAATAAGACCTAGTTTTTAATGGTATGGCTTCCGAAATAGAAGTCTAATTAAAAGACAAACGTTTAATCAATATGGTAGCAGAACATCGCTTTTGAATACTGCTTAGTGTATATATTTACTATTGCTCGTGACAGTCAAATCAAATCAAATAATTTATTTCAACTAAGCCAATTACAGGCACTTTTGAATTGTCAAGAGACATAAAATAAAACTAGTACTAGAAAATAGTTATGGTGCTACAGTCCCAGTCACAAGACATAAAAACTGTGAAAGTACAGTAGGTGCTCATTCCAAAGCGTAGATCTCTATGGAGAAGAATGAGCAAGAAACTTCATGGACACTCTTTTTTTCAGTACATTTTAATATAGGTAGCAACTCACTTGCACTGATCATCAAGCAAACACAGCAGTCCATTGACCTTTCCTTCAATGAGCTGCAGGCACCCTGTATTATCGGAGAACCCAATATCCGTCCAAGGAATGCCCTCCCTCTTGTACTCCTCTTGTTCGTACTTGAACACGTGCTGGTTAAAGTAATGCTGTAGATGCTCGTTCGCGTAGTTTATGCACAACTGCTCGAAACTGTTGCTCAGACCGAAGTCCTCAAAACCAAATATGTCCAGAACGCCTGAGGAACAAACATAATTAAATTAAAAAGAACATGTAAGGAAAAAAGCTAATGATCAACACTACTTGAACAGATCTTCTATCTTCTGGGATCTTCCATTCCAGATCCGCAACAACTACTTCTAATACTACTACTTCATGCGGATATCGAACTTGCGACACGCAGCGCAGATGATCGAGCGATTACTGCGTCAATTCTGCCGTTAAAACATCATTGGCCTTACAATGCTTTTCATACACCAGATAGTATCGTAAGGAGTGCGGTTTCTGACACTACATAACATAGACATACCAGCTTCTCACCTATAGTAGTGTCGCATGTATTTAAAATTTTCTCCTGTTTATTTATTTTAATTTAATTTTTCAAGTAGATTTGTAGCATGTAAACGAACTGGCTTATATGTAATTTGGAGGGGAACTGTCTCCTGAGATACAGGCTAACCACCTAGTTAGGGAGGCAGAGCTTATAATGTATTTGTCTATTTACTGTTCCAAATAAAAATTATTATTATTATAGACTAAATAACACCAACAAACCTCTTTAGTGAACTCACCTATACTATGTCCCTGATGTTCCCTAAGCGTATCCTTTTTAGAGAGCAATGCGTGGTTGACCTGCATCACGATCCAGTCGAACAGAGCACCATACAGGCATTTCGCCATAGCGTCCCGGGTCGCTATCGCTTCTGGCAACCTGCAAGACCAATGATATACTAAATTAAATATCTGGTTGACCGAGCTTCGCTCGATTTTTTGAATGTCTATATCTTTGGAACCGAGCTTTTCTCGAACCTAGGACCTTGACAAATCGATTCCTTGAGCCGAAAAACCCCTAATCTGTAACTGTCATGAAAATCCTTGGAGCTGTTTCCGAGACCCTGATTAAATATAAATATATAAGAATTGCTCGTTTAAAGATATTAGATAGATAGATAGATAGATATAACAAGAACCTGTAGGTAATTCAAATATTTGTATCGTGGTGATAAAAATGGGAATCGAACCCCGAAATTAAGAAACAAATGTTTTACTAACAAAGTTACTTCACGCTGTTTTTCTGTCCCTATGTATTCTTAAATCTTTAAAACTACGATTTTTGATGAGGTTTTTTTAATATACAGAGTGATTCAAGAGCTAGGTTTATGAGTATATAACATGCATAGTATAGTAGATTGCACCCGTGCGGAGCCGGGACGGGTCAAAATAGGTTTATTATTATTCAATAATAATAATAAACCTATTTTGTGCTTCGACGATTTTTTTTCTGCTGATAAGAAACAAATTGCCCATGCCTTGTTTATAGTTATGATAATAATGTCGGCTTAATATTAGCCAGACTGACCCTCGGAATAGCAACTATAAAGGTGCGTATAAACAGGCAATATTTTTAACGCCGTCTAGGCTGCAATACATTTTTTTTTTTCATCATTGCCCTCTCTATGAATATTTCGACTGTCGAGGAGTGAGTGAGTTTACAAACAGACACTCACACACACACTAGTATCGGCAATATAACCAGCAATTTTTAGGGTTCCGTAGTCAACAAGGAACCCTTATAGTTTCGCCATGTCCGTCCGTCCGTCCGTCCGTCTGTCCGCAGTTTAGCTCAGAGACGCACAGTGCTAGAGAGCTGTAATTTAGTGTAAATATACGGATTTGTTGTGCCGAAAAAGTGGTAAAATAAAATCTCGTAAAATATTTTTTTTTAGGGTACCTCCAGTACTTACACGTAAAGTGAGGATTTTTTTTTTCTCGTGTACCCCTTTGTGTGGGGTATCATTAAATAGGTCTTTAAAAAATAATGTGAGTTTCCATTAACAATTTTTTGATAAAAAAATTCGTTTGTGAAATATTAAGCTTTAAAGTGCTAAATTTTGCTCGACTCGAGTGTCCCCCCCCTCTACCAGCTAAACGGTTATGTTTGGGGGTGTGAAAAAATTCACAATAGTAGTATGTATAACGAAGTTTAAAAGAAAATTATCATGACTAAGTAGGCTTTACAACTTTACGAGTAAAAGTCGACCAACTTATAAAATGTACTTGGATATCATATTTTCTTAAACAAAATGTATCGGAGACAACTGCAAATGTAAGTTTGTCAACTTTATTTTTACAGCTTTTATAGGTATGTTTTTTGGGGATAGGTAGGTTTTTATCGTCAACTATTTTTAACTAAATTCAAAAAAAGGAGGAGGTTCTAAATTCGTCGTAATCTTTTTTCTTATGTATTTTCCCCGATTTCTCAAAGACTCCTGGACCGATTTTGAAAATTCTTCTTTTTAAAATTAAATTCAGCGAATCAGTTTAGTTAGTTCGCATAAGTATTTTTATGGGCAACTACGGAACCCTACACTGTGCGTGGCCCGACACGCACTTGGCCGGTTTTTTTTTTTAAATATTCCACTACCATCACACAACGCCATCTAGTCCCAAGCTAAGCAGAGCTTGTGTTATGGGTACTAGACAACTGATAAACATACTTATATATTTCTAAATACATACATACTATAGATAAATTACACCCAGACACAGAACAAATGATCGTGGTCATCACACAAACATTTGTCCTGGGTGGGAATCGAACCCACGACCTCCGGCATAGCAATCAGGGTCACTAACCACTAGACCAACAGGCCAGTCAAATTACAGCAAGACTATGCCATATGGCCATGCTATATAGCCATACTAGGCTGCCAGCGGCTTCACCCGCTACAACTAGAAAAATATCCTACGGGAACATGAATTGAAATCGGGATAAAAACTATCTTATGTGTTACTCCAGGTTACAAACTATCTGTGTATCAAATTTTAGCCAAATCCGTTAAGTAGTTTTTGCGTGAAAGAGTAACAAACATACCTACATATATGTATGTAGGTATGTCCTCACAAACTTTCGCATTTATAATATTAGTAGGATAGCCACACGTTTTTGGTTTGGCCGTAAAAAAAAGTTATGAGCCAACCTGGTCTATACATATTGCCGAGATATACTACATTCAAATATTTTTGATGGCCGGAAATATTGAAAATGTTTTTGAACTGGCGGGAAATTTTGTAGCCATATATTTCGGTAAAATATTCCACGTTTACACGCCCCTTTACCGTGCCTCTTATAATTTGAACATCTTGTGTTTAGGAATTAGGACTAAATAAGTAAAGAGTAAGCAACCATATCAAGAGATGTTGGCTCATTGTAATCTCTCTCCTCATAAAATAGGAATGTGTTTTGGAAACAAGACGATTATCTCTTCATAGATAAGAGCAAGACTACAAAACAAAAGAATTTCGAAAATCTTAATTTTCTAGTATCTACCTAATCTATCTATCTAATATCTTTAAACAAGCAATTCTTGTATGTTTATTTATATATAATCAGGATCTCGGAAACGGCTCCAAGTATTTTCATGAAAGTTACAGATTAGGGCTTTTTCGGCTCAAGGAATCGATTTATCAAGGTCCCAGGTTCGAGAAAAGCTCGGTTCCCAAGATATAGACATTTTAAAAACCGAGCGAAGCTCGGTCGATCAGATATTAATACATAATAAGCCTATAATGTTCTCATTGCTGTTACACAGGCCTCCTCTCTGTGAGAGGGAGTGGTCTGTAATCCACCGCGCGGCCCAGTCCGCTTTGATAGATATAACACGTCTTCGAATTTTTGAGCCTAGGACATGCAAGTTTCCTCACCATGTTTCCCTTTGCCGTTTTGAGAGCTGTGGTGTTTTTTTTTTTAATAATATGTCTTTGCTCTTGATTTTAGTCTAGGTCAAAGGTGACACACAAGGTCGACAATAAAGCGACCTTACCCAGAAGAAGCCTGTTCACTTTAACTTTGAAGAGAAAAGGGTTTTATACGTTCTGAAACACAGATGCAGGTAACGAGTTCCACTCCTTTGCTTAGCGCATTATAAAATACGTTTGGAAACGTTTATTGTGCCTGGGTTCGAACCCACGACTCAACTCAAACTCGTAGCCACCACTTCTCACTTAGTGCAATGTAATAAATCCAACTTTACATCAATTTACATGATACATTGTTTAGATAATCACAAAATCAGTGATTACAATAACAGATAGAGCCTATCCCCTGCTTGAATAAATTCCGCACATTTGATACTAATTGCTCGCAAGATTCCATGGCCTCACACTGTATACCTTGGCCTCTTTTCAAAGAAATTGTTTGTTTTCGTTGAATATTATTTATTTACTTTAAATATAAAAGAGTTGTTGAGTGAGTGGATGCATGGTTTGTTTCCTGTGCTTTTTTCTACAGTAATTTGTGGTAAGACGGGGAGTTTGATAATATAAGATTCCGTGCAGTATTATTTATTTATTTAAACATTCACGTACAATTGAGGTACATAAGGCGGACTTGATGCCACAAGGCATTATCTACCAGTCAAGTCTACTATTATTCCATGAACTTTAAAAGGAACATTCATTTACAGTAAGACATTACCTAAATCAGGATAGCAATGCAGATTTTTGCACCTTTTTTAAGTTGCTGAATCACCCAATGGGCCATTGTTAATTAATAAAGCTGAACAGACTGTCAGACTTGACTGACTATAAACCAAGCAGTACCTTCAATTGCCATATTGCGTTCTAGGGCAACGATAAGCAACCTTGATTCACACCTTACACAGTTTGTCTCGATGGCGATACATCGTATATCTCATTAATTAAAGATTTAGATTAACTCAATCGCAACCGTTTTGTTCACCGATTTTTTCGTTCGCAATAAACCATGTTCTACGCTATGTGCGAAATCGTTGGTGGATACTAACATATCGATCGCCGAGTACGATGTGATAGAGATGCAAATCAATGGGCGATCCCACGAAGCGAAGTACGTGTCAAGTTGAATATGCACTACAATCTTTTTAAGAAGAATACACTTTATTTTGCACATCAAACAAACTTCAGGTATAAAGTAGATCTTATACACAGGGTGAAACAGTAGGCGGTCTTATCGCTAAACGCGATCTTTTCAAGACAAGGCAGGGGCAGGCAGTCTTTTGTGTACAATTTGCACATAAAATACATACATACTTATGAAACAAAACTCGGAAATGTTCATCTACATAATATCTAGTTTCAAACTCGTATTCTATAATACGAGTAAGACGAGAATAGGCAGCTTCTATGGCGCCCAATAATGTGGTTACTACAGCTTGGCCAGAACGGATTGAAACGGAACTAATCTTCTTGTTTCTGACAACGTTTTAAAATCTTTGATATTTGATGTAAACAAATACCACAGGTTTGTTAAATTTATTATTGTGACATAAAACTAACGTAATAAGTGAAAAAAAAAAAAAAACATTCAAAGTGCTGATAGCGCGAAGACAGTGGCAACTTCCGATTTTCTACAGTTTTTTGCCAAGCTGTAGGTGTTTTTATAGCGCACACATCGTATCAATAGCATCTAAGCGATCTCCACAAACCTGAAATACTTTTTTTTTTTACTTTGTTCATTTCATTACCTGTAATTAATAACGAGTGTTTCCCCCGAAGCCCTAGCCCGTTTAGACGTGAGGGCAGCCAACAAGGTCTCCTGCTTAACCCGCAATAGCGAGGATATAAGCGAAACGACCTCAGGATTCCGCACGCCGACCGCCTCATCGTGGTGATACGACTTCCGTTGTGGTTGGAACTCCACGTTACCTGTAAATAATACCATTTTCATTACCATACTGACATTGACCTATTACTTGAACTTGGTTAACAAATAAACAGTTGTATTGTACAGACAGTAGTAAGTTTTATTCGATTTCGATTTTTAGCGAACTTCAAAAAAAGGATGTTCTCAGTTCGACCCGTATGTTTGTACATATATCCACGAGTATCTCTATTCTATTTTTATTATGGCAACCATGGGCTGGGTCGGCCATATGCCAATGACTAAGGTGAACTGGACAAGCAGGGAGTGTGTTCACGAGTATCTCGCGTTGGGCTGAACGAATTTATATGTGGTTTTTATTTCATTGTTTTTTCCGAACCAAGACGACTAAAGAATAAAAACAAAGATAAATAAAGACATTTCACAAAAATTTAACTGTAAACAGGACTTGAACCTGCTGCGCGCGCACTCTTTTATTTCTATCGTTGTGCTGAGGACAATAGACATCTTTCTTCATTCCGTCACATTCCATTTTTTCGTCGACAAAACCCGCACATAATTATTTTCATGCTACCTGCTGTTTTTTCAGCCCATCTCTATGGGAAAAAGGTGTATGTTTAGGTATGTTTCCAAATATAATATGTTTACTACATTTTTCCTGCACTCTCGCCGGGGTCTCGGTCGGGAATTATGACACAGGGCAGGGACCGAAAACCTTTATAAATTACGGTACAGGTATTAAAGAATTTCGGTTATTTTTCAGATTTAGATTACCGCTATCTGGGTAACCAGACCGAAGAAAAATGTAACCTCTATTCAGGTTACCGTTTTAATACCGGTTAACTAAAGATAACGACTCTTTGTCACACACACATGCGATGCGCGCCCTGTGACTATTGCACGTTTGAAGTGTGCAAGATAGGGGTAATTTTTATTTCGGTAACCGGTATTAATACTGGTTATGTATTCACTTTTAATAATAAAGGTAATCTTTAAAATTACCTGTAAAAGAAAAAAAGGTTGTTACCGAAAAAATACCGGTATTGTTGATACCGGTTTCGGTCCCTGACACAGGGTTCAATGGGAATGAAAAGTAACCTAATCCAAGACACTTGGTTTTTTTTTTATAAAACTTTGCCCCACCCTCCTAGATATTTCCCTTGAGTCCAGGTTTGTTGTGGTCAAGAATTTTACAAATTCTCAAACAGCCAGACCCAAAGCTACTTGTAGGTAGATCTTACATATATTATCGCCGTGCGGAGATCGAACTCGCGACTCGTAGCGCAGAAGTCGATCGCTCGACCACTGCGCGAACCATGCCGACGACATTTGTCATCTGGGTCTACTTATTGTACCAACATTTTATAGAAATCCATTCAGTCTTCAAAGTTTGAAAAGCGAAAAATGGTGCAAATTCTTTTGATTTTATATCATTGCATAAACTATGAATTAAATTGCTATGTTAATTTATAAGAAACTTTGATGTGTGTCTTAGATTATTTATAAATCAATGTCAGTGTAACACTCGCGTCACACGGCGCGTGCACACACCGTGGCCGCGGCGTGGGCTGGCGCTTCTGATATTTGTATGAAATACCCGTTTACGGCGGGCGCGTGGCGGTGGCGGTGGCGCGGCGCAGAGTATGGTAAAAACGCGCCGTGTGAACCAAGCTGCCAAGCATTTGGTTTCTTAGAAGAAATGCCAAAACAAACAGAGTCGAAATCAATTTTATTTGTGACTCACGTGCTTTAAAAATGGATTTCTTAGCTCTTATATTGTCCAGATATTAGATTAAAAAAGATTTTTGTAATCTGTTATGAATCTGCATACCTATTAAACTTGTATGTTTTTTCTCTCTAAAAACGAGCTGCTACATTCTGTTCAAAGTTTGATCGTGTTTATTTTTATGCCAATAAATCTACATCATTAATGATTAAATGGCTTATCAACAGAATCATTTTCCTCGCTATACAGCCGATAAGCTTCAGTGTTTTTTAATAATTTTGTATTAACGGCAATATTCTCACAAATTATGCAGAGCATATTTTTACAAACATAACAAGTAGTGGACGAACTCGTTTTCCTTACATTATCAGATACGTGTTAATCAGTTTATAATAAGCTACCGTCATAACATGAAATGCAATAATTACATTACGTAAATTACAATTCAATTTGCCCTTCTTGTGAATAAGACATTTCATTACACAGTAAACTAAATATTTACCTTACATGATTTATGCAAAATTAGTGTTAATAACTAATGCAAGAATGCAGGGCCAACATATTGAGCGTAGGAGGAAAAGGAATCAATTTCCTATTATTAGAACAACTGTCAATGAATTATGTACACCACATTTAAATATACCTTAATTTTTTAGCTATGCTCAAGCAACATAATTATGATTCAACAATATTATGACCGATTGTAAAGATATCAAGATAATTAGTGCTCTATCAGCTGATAAGATTTCCTAATAGAAAGTTGACAATTTTTTATGATTATGTAGACATTCATATAGGCAAAACTTACCTAAGAGCAGCACGGCCGATAACACAGCGAACAACCGCTTCTGCTTGTCCATGGTGAAGCCCACCATCTCCATCGACTGTTTTAACCGCGAGAACTCATACTGTTCATCAACACCGGGCACCTCACTACAACCAGTCCTTGATAAATAGTTATATTTGTCCACACTGAGTAAATGCAACTGTTCCTTCTCCTGCTCGGAAGCACCCGCCAATAAATAATAAAACACATGATAATTCCTCTCGTTTCGACCCTGACTGCATATTCTAGACTTTTCCAGCAAATATTTTTGTACAACAGCTCCATGCACCATGCCATTTTCCTTGTAATTCACTTGGATAAACTTGCCAAAACGACTGGAATTATTGTTGTGGGCAGTTTTCGCGTTACCGAACGCTTCCAAAACAGGCCCTGCACTCAGTATTGTTTGCTCCACTCCACTCCCATGAGATCCCTTTTGGCTCAGCGCCGTTAAATGATGCAGAAGAAAATTCGTACTCTCAGTCTTTCCTGAACCACTCTCTCCACTGATCACTATGCATTGGTTGGTTCTCTCGCGGAGCATACAGTGATACGCGGCGTCAGCTACTGCGAATATGTGAGGCGGCAGACTGGATCCTATCCGTTTGTTCTGATATAACTTCACATATTTCGGATTATAAATCGGATAGAACTTGAAGGGATTGAGTGCTATTAATATAGAGCCGACATATGTGTAGATGTAGCCGGCCGAGAATCTCGCCCGCAAGTTCTCCAGTAGCGTCTGTTCGTTGAGCTCCGGCAGCTGGCACAAGTCGGGGTACTCGCGGTCCTTCGGCTGGTACAGGAAGCGCTGGAAGTAATCCTTTATCAGCTGCGGGTCCACCGAGAAGTTCTCTATCCATGGCTCGTCGGGGATCTTCTCTCGGAGATAAAATCTGCAAACAGAAATCAAACCCTTGAACTGCAATATCAAAGCTAACAAACGGGAAAGTAGCTAAAAATAAAATTTTACTTTTGAGTCATAATGACGAAATCTAAATATTTGTGAGTTGTGGTACAGTTTTAGAGGCCATGTTTGATCGAGCGGCAAAGTTTCAGTTTGATTGGCAGGATGGAGACGGCGTTATCACGCCGCTGTCGCAGGAAGAGTGAGTCATGCGCCACACTGGGATATTATCCCCAATCACTGCTACAGCCCTTCATTAAACAACTAAGTACTAGTTTAAACAACACTTATTTCATTCCAACGCTTAATATGTATAATAGACACATTCATAGTGGGGGTTCGATAACGATTTAGCTTCGTCTGTATTCACGCGAGTTTAAATGCATAATAATATTAATTCTGTAGCCTCTAGGACATATTAATTAAGAAAATTAAATTTTGAGTAATTTAAAGTCGTTTTCCGAACATAAATAAGGACATGGAAGTTTAAATTACGGTAATCACGTCTGACGTAAAATAGAACGAATCATCACAATGGAACATAGTATACAAATAGTATTGCGGTGACAGGACGCTAATGGACACAACTATATGTAAAGGTACAAATACAAGACACGCAGGTGTTTAAGACAAGGTTAGACGTATCTCTCGTAACAGATAATTGCAGGAATAAGATAATTATATAAGAAAACCTGATTTGACATTGTTGAACTTGCAACAGACTACTGTTTGCATCGAGGAAAAATTATATTCAACAAATAGGGTAGGTATGCAGTATTTACAGTCTGTTTTTTAATTAAATTAATCGCGAGTTGAACGTTACATCGTTATAATAAATTATAGCAGGAAAAATGCATGTAATAAGAGTAAACGGCAAACCATTTGTTTTTAATTAAAACATTGAAAACCGTGAACTGTCCTTTACGCAGTGATATGATTATGGCGCTGCGAAAGAATATGACTCATATTTAATTAATAATTGATGCCACATGAGAGGTTTCTGGATTACTGACCTGTTGTACTGTCCGGAGCCGGTGTTATTGGGCCAGAGCAGCATGACTGCGACGGGAGACTCATTGGGCCCAAGACGTCGCTCCTTGCACTCGCCGCTAAGCATGTCCCCCACCACCTGATAAAGATATATTTTTTAGTATCCTTCCTTTATGTATAGGTAATCCAATACCACGAAGGGCGGGGTGCCCCTGACTGGAGGCCTTAGAGACATCTTTGGCAACGAAAGTCCGGTTAAACAGCACACAACCTCCTCTAGGTTGACCTACGAGATGCCAGTATCAAAAAAAAAACACTATAGGGGCGATATGAAAAGAGTCGGCAAGGGTTTTTGTGTGTAGTGGATTTACTACAACTACTACAGTTTAAATTCATCACCTAATTTATTTAAAATACACACTTTCGCGCATTATTATTCATATAAACACAATGATCACAAATAAAACTGGATTTAGGCTAGGAGTTCAACAGTTCACTAGATAAGAAACATAGTTAAATAAAATAGCACAAAAATGATATCACTTTTTAAAAACAAAATGTACTGAAACATTTATCGTACGTATCTATAATTTCCTAAAAATGCGATAATGTCACCTATGAGCTGGTCATACATTTAAAATGTCTCACTGATGACCAAGCTAAGGAAGCAATCATCTTGGACACTAGCTGACTCATTCAGTTACAATGAGCAAAAAATTGCAGTGTTTATATTGTTAATCAATTTTTTACATCAAAGTGGTGAGCTGTTTTAACTTTTAACTGATACTGAGTAAATGTGCTTAAGACAATTTGTATGTTTGTTGAATATATAGCGGGTTTCTTTATTTTTTATGTCTTTAAATAAAAAGACAAGTGAATAAAGAAATACTTAATAATCAAAAACTGTGAGGCCACACACTAGGAATTTCTACCGCATTGTGGGTGCATTCACAATAAAACAGCCAGATCTGGTATAACTACTTGTAGGTCATAGAAACATTTGCTTTTAGATGAATCGAACCCGCGCCACGCAACGCAGCAATCAAAGGCTTAACTTCTGCACCCACCGTGTAAATGAGATTCGAGTTTGAAATTAATATCACTACATAGTATAAAACAAAGTCGCTTCCCGCTGTCTGTCCCCATGTATGCTTAGATCTTCTAAAGTACGCAACGGATACTGGTGAGGTTTTTTTAATAGAAAGAGTGATTTAAGAGGAAGGTTTATAATATGTATACAACGTGTAATATTTATAGCGCAAAACCTCTCGTGGGGTAACTCAGCCCTTGTTGAAGGCAAGAAAATATTCTTAAGTATATCGTAAAGCTAAAGAGCTTGTTCCTGAAATAAAAATAGCACATTCATGTGCTTATATCAGGAAATTCTGGTTTGAATTGAATAAATATCTTTGTGTTGTATAGTCTTTATATCGAGGTAAGCTATAGGCTATATAACATCACGCTAAAACCATTAGGAAACGGGCAGCGGGGCTGAAACCACATGGAAAGGCCAGCCACAAAATTAACTAGGAACATTTCTAAATATGCACTGTACTGCATCATGTTGAACTTCCTTTTTACCAAATTAAATAAGGAAACTTCCTCTATCAATCTAAAATTAGTCCTTTTACACACTCATCTGTTTTGGCTTGAAATTCTTTTATTTATTTATTTTATTTATACATTTATTTCAGGCAACTGCGGCCCACAAACACTTTCACTGTCCGCGCAGCAGACACAATACCTAAATAATAGTCATGGATCACATGTGGTCCATTGGACAGGGAATGGTTTAAGTTACATGGTATGCATTATGCCTATCCTGCCATCCCTGATGGTTTGGCAGAGGTCTATGTAATAATACCAGCCTATTACCCCAGTTCAGTTTAAATCCTGTGTAATAGAGGTATGCCTAAATTCAGACTCTGTGGCTGCTACTTGAAATTCAGACCAGAGGCAAACATAAACATGGTTATGAAATAATATAGGTAATTAATTTTTGGCAAGATAAAAATGTTGATAATCAAACTCACTACCCAACTTACATACAAGACATACATTAAGATTTTATATAGGGTAGTTCTACTAATGTTCATTAACATCCTTTTTTTTTATATGAGTCTATGTTGTTTATTCAAGGGAACTGGAATGAATAGACAGACCCAGAACTATCTGTAGCCTATATAAATATTTGTTCCATACGAGAATCAAACCCGCTACATGCAGGGCAACAATTGATCGCTGAAGCTACTGCATCAACCATGCCACTAGCCTTATCTAATTACCATTTTTGTTGTGTCACATAATACCCATCGGTCAGGCTGCTGGCTATTTTAGGCTAGACAGTTAAGACCAATGATTTCACAAACTGCTTTATTAAAAAAGAAAAGAATGTAACATGCTTATTCATCCATGTAAGAATATAATTAAGGGCTAGCTATTGCCAGGGGCGTCGTCTGCAATAATTCGAAAAGATTCCCATGGGAAAATGAAATTAGTCAGTATCTGTGTATCAAATTTCATCTAAATCCATTCAGTAGTTTTTGTTTGAAACAGTAACAAACAAACATTCGTATTAATAATAATTTATACAAACATCCCTCCATACAAACTTTCATATTACCTAATATTAGTTCATACATATTAGGTATGTGTGAAAATATTTAAAGTTGTATATAATATGAAAAGTAAAAAAAAGAATAAAGAATAGTTATAGTAAAGATAATAATATAATAAACCTACCTCAGCCAGTTCATAGGGTCCGCCGGATCCATTGGTCAAGCCAAGTTTGTCAGTGATGCAGCAAACTATTTCTTCAGAGCTGGTTTGCTTAGAGGCTTCTACTGACAGGGCTTCGTAGTGCGGCGACAAAGCCCCCACATACACCTGTATTTGCATTAAAACTTGCTGTTGAATCTCACAATATTTTTAAACTGGATTTTCACATGAACAGACCTTTTGAAGTGCGCATGGTCAACAAAACAGCGATAGTCTCATAATGGAAAATTGTCCAAAATGTTTGAACTTAAATATTCAATCAAAGCTCAACTGTAAAACGGTTTTTGTAAAAGTTTGTGTATATTATAATTAAATGCAAAATACTATAACAGACAGAAAAACAGCAAAATATAGACTGAGGACTCTAGATTGAGTTCATATTTAACCAACTTCATGTTTATTCAATTGATACAAAAGGTAAATTGATCAACTTCCTCATGATTGACCAATAAACTATGTAAACTTGTTACAGGAATAATCAGGGAAATGAGATACATTTACTGTAAATTCAAAGCTTTGATGTCATTAAAAACAGTTTTACAAATGCACAAACATACATTTGTTTACTTTCTAGTACTGTGTAATACAAACAAGCTTGGCATTGAACTTTGTTAAAAATTAAACATTCTTTAAGAGTCATTGCCTTATTTGTAATGTTACTGTTTTCCTTTCTTGTACAAGGAAGTTGGACTAATTATTATCAACTGGGTGGACAAAGTACTGAAAAACCTGACATTGAGTCAACTGAGGTACTTTCAAATGAGGTACAATTATAAACATGCTTGTGTGCCTTGCATGAACAAAGGCTTTCAGGAATGGCACTTCCATATGTTTGTGGTAATTCAATTCAGTCCAATTAATTAAGAGCTTATTAAATAATTGTAATGTGCAATTTATAGGTCAAAAAGCCTTGCATTTCAGCAATATGGATGTTTTATAATAAGCTCATTTAAAACTGAAAGATACTTGAATGTAATAGATTGTAGATTGGTTTGTACTTTTACTCAATAATACTTAGTTAAGAAATAAAACATTACTGACCTGCACAATATACCTGTGATTTTCAGAATGAGCCATTTTGGAACATTGTCCTACTCTCTGTGGCTCAATGCAATATATTTACAGCTGATCTTCATTTTAGCACAATGTTTTCCACTTGTTCCATACTTTTGTGAGTGTTTACATACATTTCAGGTAAACACTGATCTATGTTATCTCTGTATCTCCCACAGCAATCTTTTTTGTGTATTTTCATTCAATGTTGTTAAGTTTGTCTTCTAGTAAAGCGTAAAATCAGTTGATGTTTTTAAAAATGTGAATAATCAGCGAACTGCACCTGACCCCCACTGAGTTGAACAGGTAGTCAACCGTGACAAGTTCACTAATATCATGTCCTTATTGATGATCGTCGCTCGGAACAACGTCCGCTATAATCCTTGTTGATCAATTAAGCGTTTCGCTGTGTAAACATGAACCCAGCAATAAAACACAAAGAAGAGAAATCTCAGATTTGGGTCACATGCTGATTGAATAGAACAGTTGCCCAGTTTACTGCGAGGTCTTTGGTTGACTTTCTTCTCGTATAGCTCAACTGATCATAGTTAAAATGTTCAATTAGCTTAATAATTGAAAATATGTAAATCTTACAAACTTATTCCAGTTAAAAAAACAACACTTTAGATACAAAACTGTAGCGAAATCGGTGTCTCCGACAACCTGTTATTTGTCAAACACAACTCTTCCCAACGCACCACGTAATCGCACCAGTTATTTTCTAATATTGGCAAAAAATATAAAAAAGTTTGTATTTCTTGTACACTATTGAATAGGTTCGCTTGTTATTTCAATAAACAGTTTGATCAGAGAAATCTAATCTTAAACCACCATTTTTATTTGTGTCCGACTTGAATCGTGTATCAATGTAAAAATAGATAATTTAAAATATATTCAAAACTTCGTAAATTCTACCACAATGGTGAACTCCTGAATTTAGCCGTATAAAATCATAGACAATCTCTGTCAAGAATAGACAAACGATGGTTTTTTTTCATGTCATTGGCATAGATTTACCATAATGGTCATGGGTACATATCAAAAATTAATACAATGTTACAAAATGAATATAGTATAATATTCATACGAAACGCCATGAATGCCTATGCTTTTTAAAATATTTTCTCCCGTTTTGTCTTTGTCCGCTCAGTCCATGCTTAGTCTATGCCACATGGGTAGATTATCAAACAAAATATTTTTTATTTTGCCTTTTCCCACTTCATTTTTATTGTTGTTGGGAAACAAAACAAAATAATGTACTTTGGATTTAGTACATACTGGTCAATCCTGGTACAACACAAAAAGCCGTTGTATTAGTGCCACGTACACACCGGCTCATCAACTGCCAACGACTGGACGGACTGGACCGACTGGACCTTCTTGACCTCATTGGTCAGATGGCTTACCAAAAGTCAACGATCGTTTTTTGGCGTGGCGTACGGTGATCTGAGATGAGGCTATAACATTAAAGGAATTTACTCATTCGATCGAACTCGGTCTAGACAGTCAGTGAAGGCGTTATTTGGCGTTCGTTGGCCCGGTGTGAGCGCGGCATAACTCAGTGCTCAAAACCCCAGAAGCCATGACACAAATAAAAAAGTGAAAATTGGCGGTATATTTGAAATTTTAATGATCGTTCGTTCGCAGGGTTCACAGTTACTGGTATTTAATCGAACTAAAGTAATGTTCTCTATCTTAGAAAAGCTCATGTTACGGTGCGTCCACATCTGGCGAATATGCCGCGAATGTGCAACTCGCGAGCCGTTTCCGACCTGCTCGCGAGTCGCGCGCGCGCTTCTCGCTTCTCGCCTTTTGGCATACTAACAGCGTTGCCAGTATGATTTCCCAAAAAGGTACGGTTGGGTTTCTGAAAAGGTACGGTTTTTAACTTCAAGGTACGGTTGGGTCAGGATACTTCTGCAAGAACTAGATCAGTTTTTTTTCTTCTTCGAGTTGGCTGTCTGTGATCATAGGTTGGAAAAAAAGCGATATGGAATCGAATATTCAAAGGGACATGGTGAAGTAGAACATTATTGCCAATATTGAACTAATTCATTTGTAAATTAATTATAGAATGAACTCGAAGAAAATAAAACTGATCTGGTTCTTGCAGAAGAATTCCGACCCGTACGGTTTCGCTAGAATTTTGAACAATGCATAGTCTACTCATATTCTACAGAAAAAACAAGGTGCTTGTCAAAAAAAATAATTAAATTTAATGTTTCAGGAACTAAGAAAATTCCATTTATGTAATTTGTGCCATATCAAATGTGTCAGAAAGTTGAAAAAAGTACGAGTCTCATTATTTTCTATGAGTTTTAGTTTTATTAATTGTTTTTTACCTTTGTAGTGAAAAATAAATCACAAGTATAGAAAAGGTACGAAAAAGGTACGGTCTAGCCAAGGTACGGTTGTGGTACGATTGTATGACGAATAGTACGGAAAACCGTACTTTTTGGTACGGTCTGGCAACGCTGCATACTAAATTCTCATTCTCATTGCCGAGAATGCGCGCGCGCGGCTCGCGAGCGGCTCGCGAGCAGGTCGCAAACGGCTCGCGAGTTGCACATTCGCGGCATATTCGCCAGATGTGGACGCACCCTTAGATAATGTATGATTGCATAGGGTGGGATTGCATCCTGCAACAAGACTGGATTTTTGTCGCGGAATTTAATAAAACTAGATATTTTTCATAATATTTAATGCCAACATTTGACATAACTCAGCGAAGTTACATGTCTGTGGGTACTATTCACTTTACCAGGAATAGTGAGGCTGTGTTGCTAGCGTAGTGATGCTACATTATTCAATAGTTCATGAATTTTGAATCATGAATGGTAGCATGTAGCACAGCATGTAGCGTGTGACCTGACTGACTGATGTCCTGGAGGGATTTTCACGAGCACTTTACATTCTGTGTTCATGCGGGAGGAAGTCATTTTTTAATTAAAATGACAGTAAATGAAAAAATCAAGATGTATAGAGAGCAATTTAAGACGTTCACCGCGCCAAATGATGCAGATGGTTTAAATTATATTTTATATAGTAACGATCTATTTTCTTGGGTTGCCAAATTGTTGTCTGTTATTTTGGGTTCCTCACCTCAATGGAATGTAGGATTTTTCAAAACGAGCCGAAACTTGCTAGTGGCGACTGGCGATGGCAGCCTACTTCTCCTGTAGTATTTCTACTTTCTGAATTCGAGAGGTAGGAAACGTAATAACTACATAGAGTATATAGGTGTTCTATGCTATTGGTCAAAAATCAACTGAGAATTCCGGACTTCAGCTTGATAAAGTTTTTCATACTGATGCATTTTCCGATCATTGTCAATCAAATAACGATTATGAACGATTGTCTTGGATGTGACCATGCACGATGTGACATGGAAACTAAACTACTTAGGTACCTACACATAAATATTAGTACAATGTTTTAAAGATTTAGCTGCAAAAGTCAATAAGTTGAGTAATGTTTTTATCACAGGCACGTTTGACGCAACTTTGTTGTAGCTTTAATCGTATCCTATTCCTGTGGATAACTGTAAGTTAAATAACATGGCATGGGACTTATACATATATCTACTATTAAATACGAATATTGATAATTTATTGTTTCACAGTGGACACAAAATCACAATTGATTGTTAAGCCTAGATACCATGATAGCCCGTGCACGCCGCAATCGCGGCGGTAAGACCCCGCTTCGAGGAGTGGCTGGATAGGCACCATGGCGTCCTACCTATCGCCTTACGCAGGTCCACACTCGGACACGGAAGTTTTGGGAGGTACATGTGTCGGATAGGGAGGGAAAAAGAGTGTCAGCATAATGGCGCCCCCCCCTTTAGAGTGCCAAAGCCTGCCGGGGTCGCGGGACATTATCTCATTACCGTGACCCCGGACAGTAAAGGGCTATTGAAGGACACCATGGATTTTAGTCAGTACGACTGTGACAGTCCCTCTCGTCCTGCCCTGGGTGGGAGGACTCATTTGATGTATTTACCACGTAAATAAATCCTACCAGCCGCCTATCCTAAAGTACGCAGCTCACCTTAATGAAAATCTCATAATTCAGTTAATTATTAGAATTTTAAAAAAGGAAGTAAGGTGTTTTAAATAGGTCACATATCGGCCCGTTCACGATCTAATTGTTACTCTAAGCGGTGTCTTGGCGCGGGGAGGCGACCAGATACCATCAAAATGTATAGAAATGTTTGAAACACTCCATGAGGCGCCGCCAGAAGCGAATTCGCGATTACAAAGCAACATTTTTTTATCTGCGCCTCCCCTGCCCTTAGACCAAAGTCTTAAACGAACTGTAAGACATGCGAAGAAGAAGTAAAATAATAGAATTTTTAATAAGAAAATTTTCACTGTCCAGTCTTTTTCTTCGTTCTATTGTAGCTCAGTATGTAAGTAGTACCGCATGCGCGGCATAGCATGTACAGACGCCAGCACATCAAGCTACCACAATCTGTCAGATTTCTTTAATAGAATTTCAACCTTATTACAAGAGGAGAAGGTTAATGTTTGAGTGGTAAAATTTGACAGATTCGGGTAGGTTGACGTGCTGGCGTCTGTACAACATGCTATGCCGCGCATGCGGTACTACTAGCCTTGTCAGCACGATAAGAAACGTAACACTGAACTTGAACTTCAAAACTTCAATTAATTTTAGCCATCGCCGAAGCTACCAAACTACCAATAAACATTGCCAGCTAAGCCATTCTTTAAGAAGTCGTCGACGAGCTACCCGTGATCACGAGCGTAATTAGATTTCCATACAAAAATTCTAGATTACAGACCAGACAAAAGTTTGTTACAAAAAAATTGTAGGTATCCGTTTGTGGATGTGGAGAAATACATTTTATAAGTGAAAATAGAATTTGTACTATATGTATATTATATAGAATAACAATCATCATCATTTGGCGAAAATACTTCGAGATTTAACATAAACAAAAATTTTTATAAATACTATGCAAGTTTATTAATTTTCGTGTGATATTTATGTATACTCGTAAGTACATAGGTATTTACTATGCTTATCCTATATTTACAACATAAATTAACATTAATCAGAGTCTTTCTTATTTCAATAAATTATTGCTACTTATTTAACAAAAACATTTACAAATCTTTCTTTCACAGTCAATATTTGGTCCTACACAGAATACTTATTTCAGTATTAAAACTAGTAACTACCTAAACTACTTAAAAAAAAATTACTCTCGTTTCTGTTATTATTATCATGTTTCTCAATAATAAAACCACTTCTGCTTTGAATTGGCAAAAATCAAATTTGATGAGACTGATCACAAAGACTTCATGATCAGCATTTTAGTAACCGTGGACTAATACAATACAAAAAATAAAAACAATCGTACTTATCTGAAATTAATAAGATCAAAGTCAGTCTTCAGTGCTTGAATAAATTAGCAGCGAATTCTGTATTACGTTAAACATTTAAATTATTCAAATGTAATATTGGTAATTTCTGAAATTTCTAGCTAGGTATGCCTATTAGCAGTATTTAAACGAAACATAATAAATCACGTGTGTTAAAAACAATGTCTCTCACTACCTAATCAGAACCGGTTCCTTATATCATCATAGAAACAGTATTCCTCTCGTTGACCTCCGATGCGCGTGTGGTGCCGCAGCAGCACGTCTGGCAGCGGCGGCAGCGGCAGCAGCACGTCGCGCGTGCACGCGCCCGTGCTTGGCGAGGTGGTCGGAGCGCGCGAACCTCTTGCCGCACTCAGCGCACCGGTACGGCTTGTCTCCCGAGTGGCTCCTTCTATGCCGAGCCAGCTCATCTGACCGGGCGAACCTCCATGCACAACCACTCCACGTACACCTGTACGGCTTCTCACCACTGTGACGGCGCAGATGAGCCCGCACGTGAGACGCTTTCGCGTACAGTTTCCCGCAGTCCTCTACTGGACAACGAAACGCACCTAACTCCGGACAAAACTTCGGCTCGCCAAACGAACGAACTTTCACATCGGCTTTCTCGTATACTCGCGTTTTGCTCTGCCAAGTTTTGTCCACCGCGACATAGTCGTGTGTGTCCAAAGCACATAACGACTCAGTGCTGAAAGACGAGTCAGTAGCCGAGTGCGGCGACTGTGGCGAGTCGTTGGACAGATCACTGCTCAAGGCTTCCAGGAGATATTCGTCAATTATGCTCTTGTCCAAATCAGCAAAGTCAAAAACGGATCCATCAAGGATATTAGAGGCTTCCTTGTTTAAGTCACTAGCACTATGAACAAAACTATCACAGTTGAGGTCCAAGTCACTGAGCTGCCAGTCACCGTCTGAGTCCAAGGACGGCAGCTCGAAGTTTATGAGACTCTCCGCAGGAGAGTACTCGAACAGAAGCTGGTCATTGAGGAGAGCCTCCTCGAGCAGCGGTCCGGAGCCGTCGCAGAACATTGTGGACCTGGAAATAATTAACAGCACATTAAATAATTAAGATTGTGAAAGAGAAGAAAATCATGAATGAAAAGTTTTTATGATGTTCATTAAAACTTACAATTTTTAATTCTTTGTTGTGTCGCCAGTTTAGTTGATGGTTCCCACTGAACACTGAAATGAGTGCTGGTAATATTTGTGGATGTAATGTGAGGATGAGCTACAGACAGGCGGCTGTGTCGCGTCCCGGGGTTGGAATGAGTGGTCGAGATGGAGCGGCGCCCGCGCCGGACAGCGCGACGGACGCGATAACGACGATCAGCGATTATCGCAGATCCGCGCTCGCACATGTCCCGCAGCATCCAACACCGAGTGGAAACACATTTGAAAAAATATCTTTAAAACTACTTAACCCTTTGCGCAATCAATAGCTCATAAGCCCATTAGCCGGTCAAAGTATGAAGTTACGTGCTCAACGCCACTCTGGGATATGTAGAAGAGCATTGTTTTTGTCTACATTTCAATACAGTTTGCAGTTAAATAGATAAAACAAGTAGAAAAATATCAATTAACAAAGCCGTTTATTGAACATAATCGAGACTCGGCTCATTCATTTTATGTTGTTATCGGTTATTTGCCCGGCTTGTCCCACAGTTCTTTTACCTAAGTTCACAACAATATTGAAGTAAGAGTGATTTATAACGTTTAAAACAAAGTCTTTCCATCCAACATTGTATGTGTTGACTGCTAGGTACCTACTCTACCTTTTTATCAGGTTATACTAAATGATTTTACCGTTTAATTCAGAACATTTCCACAATATTACCATTCGTTACGGTAAGTTTTTTAACCCTTGTATTTTTTTTTAACATAAATTTGAGTTCAAAGTCTACAATCTCACTTCCGATATTCCGATCATTCCGAAGTGCGTCATGTTAATGTACAAATTATTCTGTTTATTTATTTAGTAATAGATAACAAATGTTGTAATTCCCAAAAAAAAACATATCACTAAAAGAGTGAACTGTGAACCGCACGTGTAGTGGATTACTTACGGATTGATACACCATTCTCCCGGAAAGTGGACCGTTGTAGTGTAAATGTGGTGTTACTCCACAAACGATGGTACCGTATGCTGCGTGCCCTGTCCATTGTGCATTACAGGAATGGGCGCTTTTGGAGGCACGGTAGCGGTGTAGCGCAGTTCCTGGGCCGACCCAATCTAGATTCCCAGACAAATAAGAAGTGGGCAAAATTGTATGCTCATCAAATCTGTTCTCAACAGAAATATGCGGACCACAAAACAACTACAAACTTTATATTAAGTAAATTGTAAGTACTCCAAATGCCACGGAATAGTAAAATTTGAAAAATATCGCCTATCTGTATACCCACGCAGGGACATGACGTGAAACGCATTCATTCATGAATTCCTTTCAAATCCATTCAAGGATTCTTATCACTATTTTTTCCGTTACGATACCCATTGTGGCATTTATTAATAAATTATAGTATGTAGGTGTAGGAACTGTATTATTAATTTAGTGAGTCATTTTGTCATATACTCGTTTGCCGCGCAAAGGCATTTGGCATGTTTTACTGTTTTATGCACCTCAAAACAGAATCTGATTTGTTATAAATTAATAAAGCAATGTATCAATCTGGTCATTTCAAACCTCTACTTATTTCAAATACTGTCAACTCACTATGTTTTTGAAAGATAAACAACCCTGGTATAGTCTTCATAAGCTCAACGATTAAACGCAATTAAAAACGCAGTGGAAAATAAAATAAAAAGTTACCAGCGTAACATTAACAGTAACTACAATCTACATACGCAGAATGCGTAATTGAATAACAGCTAGTACAATGTGTGGGGGAAAATTATCAAGGTTTTACGCGCAGATGATTTTTTTTTACTTGCGTCATGATTGCAAGTCTAGCCAGCGCTATCGGTGGCGGCGGTGGCTGGTACGGCCACCATCTGGCGATGTCGACCAACCTGCTCACGTTACACTGACATCCGATTTAACTGCGCACCGATAACCAATCAATATGAAAACTAATGCAAATATTCCCAATTGTTTGACTTGTAATGACGTACATTTTACGTTAATAGGGTATAATACGGTAGGTAAGAAGGTAGTAGGTAAGGCCTGACTTGGCTAGTTTTCATACACAAATTATATTATAGCCTTCCCAAGTTCTAAATAAACCTGATACTTGTCGGTTTGGCCGAAAATTTGGATCTAGCAAAGTCAGGCTTTAGGCTACAATATAATTATCGTAAGTTATAAGAAGAAATTATATTTTATGCTGTTACAAATTAATTTCAGAACTGACCATTGAACTTGACACCCAATTAGATTTCACTTCTTTTGTCGCCGAAATCAACAACCAGGGTATTATAATAATCATAGTATTGAATTTGGCTCTCCTTTCACAATTATGTTTTGATGGCGTTCTACTTAACTGGAATCGTTCTCTTTTTATTATATTCATTGTTATGTATTTACATATTTAGGTACTGTTCATAAACAAATGTTAACAAATAAAAAACCAACAAATATTATCGCAGTTCGGAAATCCCCAAACACAAATTCCGGATAGATGAGCTGTAGAAACTTCCGACCGATTCCGGGTTTCGGCATATAGTGATAGATAATAAATATACAATTGTACTTAAATAGGCTTGTTTTTGTGCATGACGAAACTATGAAAATTGTATTCTAACTAATTTTTCTGGGTTAATTTCCTCTGAAGCTCATCGCGTACATAATATATAACGTGATCTTTATTTACTATTTATTATAATAATAGCAGTTTTCTTTTAAGTAGACGCACCATTTATTGACCTGATGATTACTTTAAGCAATCATTGGTTCTTTGATTTCTATTTTTAAACGAAATATTTTCTACTATTCATTTTGGCTTGCACCACATTTAAGCTAAACACGATTCTATAAAAGTAATATAAATCTGAAATCTTCATACTATTTAGGTAGACTTACAGATAGATTAAACGATAAATATTATGTTTTTTTTTATTTATTTTATGTGAAATCGGTTTGCTCTTGACCTTAGTCTAGGTCAGGAATGACTAAGACAAGCTCGACGGTGGAGCGAGCTTACCCAGAAGAAGCCTGTTCACTCACTAACTTTGAAGAGATTGATTGTATGCGTTCGGAAACACAGACGCAGCCAGAGAGTTCCACTCCTTCGCTGTCCACATTAACAAGACGTCTGGAAACGCTTAGTGCGAATTGGAGATATAGCAATAAGGTAAGGATGGTAATTTGCCGTGCGTCTAGATGTTCGATGGTAGAAAGAAGCAAGCAAGTGGAGCTGTTATATTTTATTTTTAATAGATAACGTATGTTGCACATAGGATTCGTGTCACTCCATCGATACGAGTATTTACAGGAATGGAAGGCCATTTCCAGGTTAAAGATATTCACAATCATTGAGTCATATAACAGTCAAATGGGAAAATCAGTGCTACGAAGACCTATAGCTACGAATTCGTAGCCTTTCGTAGCACAGGGGATTAGAAATTGGTAACAACATGATTTGACAGTTATTGTGTTATCAGATCATAAGAATCCAGAACTAATAAGGAGTAGGTTTCGCTCAAAAGTTTCGAGTTACTTTCGTGCAGGCCCGTTTTTTCGTTGACGGACTAAAAGAGTAGACCCTTGGTCTACGTCTATCATCCACAGGAAAAGAAAGTGGTATCTGCAGGGCTAGCATGCGCAAGTCGACAAAATTTTGTCGACACATTATCTCGTGTTGAGACGACTTATGTCTGTTTGTCGATGGGAGGGGCTAACATGCGCAACATTATCTCGTCCTGAGACGACATAATGTGTGTTTGTCGATGGGAGCTAACATGGTGACACTAATATGTCGTGTCGTTCTGACATAGAGCTTATGTCGTTCTGTCAAACCTGTTTTTGTCGTCATGCGCGCTATATTTAGTCGAATTTTGACATTTTCCTATGACAAGTTTCTCGTCGATGGTTTTCGAGGACGAGAAATAGCGACAACAGTGACTAAAAACTGAAAACAGTGTTCTGTGAACTTTTAAGTATAATGGCGGCGCCGTACTACAATTATCATTTAACTGTGTATGAGGAGAGGGAAGCATGAAAAATACAGAGGAAGGTGATTCACGACGTCTGTAACCCATTTGACCTAAGGGATAACGAGTTCCAGTCCCTTTGGCGAATTACAAAGCCTATGGCTATTTATGTTATAGATAAGCTCCAAGCCGATTACATTTACAGTTATTTACAGTTCAATTTGTAATTACTATCAATCTATCTCTTTCAATTAATAAGGGCACTATTATTGTACAGTACGTACACACACGACAAGTAAACTTTCGTTCGTATTACGAATAATGTTTCGCAGCAATTTCAGAACTTTGTAGGTACTTACTGAATAGTCAACATTCAATCTTGTTTTATGGTTGGCATAGTGTTTATTTTGTACAGACGCCAGCAGATCAACCTACCCGAATCTGTCAGTTTTTACCAGTCAAACATTAACCTTCCACTCTTGTGATAAGGTTGAAATTCTATTAAAGAAATCTGACAGATTGTGGTAGCTTGATGTGCTGGCGTCTGTACATTAAATTTAGGACATTTCATCGAGATAATTAATGTTACATAGTATTATGATTAAAGAACTTTGAAAAATCCATTATTTACACGGTTTGTTTTGTAAATCAATTATAACATTCATCATCATCAACATCATCAGCCTATATTGTTCCCACTGCTGGGACACGGAGCCTTCACTCTGTGAGAGGGAGTGGGCCATAGATATATTATAGAAGGAGAGCGTGGAGTTCAAAATGTATAGAAAACCGGTGAAGCCACAACTGCCCCACCATAAAGATAATATATTACGCATGTAGTATATCAAAACAATACTACGAACAAGTGCACACAAGCGCCGTCGAAAACTCTGTCATTTAAAATAAACCTTATTCTTTAAACCACAGCGTACTTTTTCCGTGTAATTTACTCACACTAAAACAATTATCATTGTGTGTCGTCGGGACACGGGGGCGGACTCGACAGTGTTTGACTAAATCGAAGAGTTCACGATAAATATATCGATAAATTATAAAGGTTTAGAAATAAAATTAATAAAAAACGATATGAAACCGTTTTTATTACTTTATTGTATAGATTACTATTAATTTAGTCCATAGATTACTAAACATTAATTAATTTACTTAACCATCTTCGGTTTCGCATTTATAAAATACTCTGTAAAATAATAAAAAAATGTAAAAATCCATGAACCAAATCGGCCTTCCAGCCTTATTACAAGATAAAAAATTAAAAAAAAAAAACTGAAATATTAAAATAGCAATTAGCAGCCGACTTTCTTGTCGATAGACTTAGTCGGATTTCCAAGAGCACGTCACTAGCCAGCGGTCGTACCATGCGAAATTACGGCTGATTGAGGTATCGTTATCAGCGTTGCCAGACCGTACCAAAAAGTACGGTTTTCCGTACTATTCATCACACAATCGTACCACAACCGTACCTCAGTGCAGACCGTACCTTTTTCGTACCTTTTCTATACTAGTGATTTATTTTTCACTACACAGGGTAAAAAAAAATAAAAAAAAACCCTTTTTCCTGTTTTTATCAGCATTTTGAATTTGCGTTTAAAAAACTTTTTTCTTCAAACCAAATAAGTTTAGTCCGTATTTTAGATTGTAAAAAAATATTGGACACGTATTTTTTCTTTTTTCGATTAAACAAAAAAGAACAAAGATAATAGCCTATTTAAGCGAATCGAGCAAAACAACAAAACTTAATGTCAATCTGACAGCAGGATAAAATTTTGCGAGGTAACTTAACTAATAAGGTTTGTTTTCATGAAATGGTAACATCGGTTATCTCGCGTCGCGAAGGCGAAGTCACGACGAGATATCTTCTCGAGCGTGGCGTGGTGCGCATGCTATGAAAAGTGACAAACGAATCGAGAACGACAAAATAAGAGATAATGTCGCCTTGCGCATGCTAGCCCTGCTGGATAACTGAATTATAACATATGATATGACTAATGGTTCGGCGAAACTACGGACTAGGGGTTGCAGAACCGGTACTTTTTAAAGCCCGGTACCGAAGTTTCGGTACTGGGACATGGAACCGGGATTTCCCGGGAAATTCGGTACTTTCGGTACTCACGTACAAATGTAGCTATTACCTACAAATGTCGATATTAAAGGCACGAGTGCGTGCACACTACATAAAATTATCTAAGTCAGTTGAAAATGAACTCATTACAAATGTGGGTGGGACGGAGTAGTTCAGAAAACTTTGTTTTATTCGTAAATCTATAATTGACAATAGTCATCAGAACATAATCTCAAGCATCCGAATTTAAATGCTTTTTTATTTTTTAAGCTATTGCATATCTTTTATCGCGGGCTCTGATCGCGGCGGGGCGCGACAACCAAATCAAGACATTCCCAACAAAAACCTAACGAAAATACCCGATACCACGCATCGTCTAACGTCGTTTCAGTTCGGGAGACTTCGGTAACCATAAAAACATCCGTCATAAAAACAATTTACTTTATCTTACTAATTCTAAACGACTAGTTACAAAAGGAGTTTTCACAATAAAACCTCCTTATAAAATTTTCCATGCAACAAAGAAGTTCTATATTACAGTAGTGCATCACAATCATTTTAATTTCCTTTTAAAATAATTATTTGTTATACATTGGCTGTAAAGTTGACTTGGAGCGAAAATTTCGCTACGCTCAGTTTTAAATCCAAGTAGGACAACTTTTCACCTCACTAAGCGAAGAAATGCAGTGGAGGCGGCTTTGCGGCCTCGCCTGCCAGTGAAGAAAATAATTTACTACAAGATATTTTGTCCGAATTTTGGACAAATCTTTGCGCTCTAGCGCGCAAAATGGAGTTTTATGCATTTTGCGTGCAAAATGGAGTTATGAATAGAATCTTTCCGAGCGAGTGAAGTGGAGACAAAAGGTAGCTTCTTGCAACCTCCGAGTGCCATATGTATTTTTTTATATTGATATAAAAATAATTTTACAATATAAGAATTATTGTTTATTGTAAAATAAACAATAACATAATAATTAAAATATATCAGAAGTACATTTTGAATTAGAAATAAGTCTATCTTTGTCACGTAATTGCTTTCTTCTTTCCTATAAAGAATAAGTCTTAAACATCACGTACTTGGTCACTTTTTCCCTCCTACTGTAATATAATAGGATTTAGTTGGCAACCCTGGTGTCAAGCGGTGCGGCCAACGTTGGTATCTCTATGTAGTCTGTGGTTTAGAGGTTATGAAAAAAACATGATTGATATTCATAAAGCTAGGATTATTAAAGTGTAAGAAGAAACAATATAAGATTTCATAAAACTTAATTATCTTTTATTGAGAATATTACATGGCGCATATAATTACGATATTATATAAATACGATATCATTAAACAAACTGTAGCAAAACAAAACTAGTATAATGCTTTTTCGAGATGAAAAAAATATAAAACTCAAGAAAAGAATGTAACAAACGCTATTTTATTTAAAAGAAAGGTAGTATCATAAAAAATGTAAAGGCTTTTTAGAGATTAATAAATCAAATAATTATAAAAAAAATCTGAGCATGATTTTCAAATAAAATGTTTTATATCAACAATATTGTAAAATAATAGTTTATTGGATAAATGATTTGTAACTTTACATTGAAAAAAAAAGGAAAATAATAAAGTACCGAAAGTATCGAAAGTACCGGGACTGCGGGACGAAGAACCGGTACAAGATTGCTTGAAAAATTCCCGGGATTTCCCGGTATTTTCGGTACCGGGATTTCCCGGTTGCATGCCCTACTACGGACTTTGATCACACGCGTCCAGTGTGTGTTTGAGTGACACTGTTTCAGTATCGTACATAATGTACTGGTTTTTTTATAGGACTATTTTCAGCTGGATTTGGTAAGACTGAAACCCGATCACAAATTATCTGCCCAGCTTCATGTCCTGTCGTGTCCATTATTTAGATTTTAGTCCAAAGTACCACCAACTATTTTATTTTCTAAAATTGTTCGTTTTAACGCATGCGTCGCGAGTTTCAAAGATTTTCGGTAGAAAGAAAAATCTGATGCTCTTACCAACCGAGCCATGGAGGTTCTTACATAAAGACAGTATAATCGAATGATTTAATCCACTTCTAACATCTTACGATGATGTTCAAATCCCCATTTTCCCCAGCGCAAATGCTGAGCAAGAGGTCCTTGGTTCGATTGCCAGTTCGGGCAAAATCTTATTGGGTTCTCTAGCAATCATGTAGTTTGGGTTTGAACCCGGTTGGTAACAATAGTTTCGCTCCTAATTATACATGGGATTATAACCTAAGTGGCACAATGGAGATGTATTGTTAGGTACACCCTTATAAGACAGTGATCCAGCAACAATTACTTACTTGTAGATCAAAATCAATGTATGCACAGTGCGGGAATCGAACTCGTGACAAACAGTCCTATATTTAACATACCAATCATAAAAGAATTTTAAAAAATATCGATCTTTTAATATCTAAAAAAAAAATCAATTAAAAAAAAACAGCATAAGCTAGTGATCACAAACTTTTATGATGTTGTAGTGTGGTGCAAGCAAAAAGATTTTAAATCGTTTATTTTCATGTCTTTAGGCGTAAATTAGAAAACTAGATAAAACGAATACAATCTGATGTGATTTTATCAACATTTAGTGAATATGGTCGCGTTATATTTATACATGTGTGTCGCAGAAGATAACCGTCGGTGGCTGGCGGTGCCACCATCTGTTTCAGACACCGCACACTTTGAACCTATACGTATGCACCATTATAACATTCAAACTTTAGATTATCCATTTATTTATAAGTAAACATTACATTAGTTTCTGTTTACAAACATAAAGATAGATAATTTCGTTTATTTACATTAATATTTAAGATACTTCGTTCTTATCTCTAATTTTGATTATACGTAAGAAATGGTGTGTTTTAATGTTTTTTACGTAGGGAGGGGAATTGGACCATGACGATTTTGAATTTCCCAGAATTCCAGTTTGGAAACCAGCAAAGTAAGAACAAAAATTGACGGCTATGATATTATGAAGTACTGAATATTAAGCCTGCTCTACACTATTCGCGAAGTTGACCGAATACGATAGTGTAGAAGGGCACTTCGCTTCATTTCGTGCAACTTCGGCTCGCTTCGGGTGACTTCCATTTGTTGTCCGTTTTTGCAACCGAGTCAAAGGGCTCAATGAGCTCCTCGCAAAGTTGCAAGAGTGTGTAGTCGCATACTTCGGGACTTCGATCAACTTCGACGAGTACTTCGTCGAGGCAACTTCGCGAGTAGTGTAGAGCAGGCTTTAGAAGTTTCTGTCTCCGCAAAAGCTGCTAAGCTGGTGAAACTTTTTCTGAGCAAAAGTAAATAAAAATTGTGATATTTTTTAGCACACAACCTTGGAAATAGGGTTTATTCCGCGTTCAAACCCCAAGATTTTCTACTCTCTTCGGCCTCTTCCGCGTTCGACCCCTAAACGTTTCGACATTCAACTCCTGAGGATTGAAAGTGGAATTTTATTTCGTAAATGTATTTGTTCCACGTTCAACCCTCATTGGACAGTGAAGCAGATTTTCACTTTTTTATTTTTAACCGACTTCAAACAAAGGAGGAGGTTCTCAATTCGGATGTTTGTATTATTATAACAGGTGCTTTTACAAATATTTAAACTCACATGCACAAAACCCAGAACCGAAACTGCTACTTGTAGATCATGCTTTTTCCGTGCGGGAATCAAACCCGCGACACGCAGTGCAGTTTATCACTCAGCCAATGCGCCAACCGCGCAAACATCTCTATGGCTTTAATGTAATCACCGATCCGTTTTTAAATGTAAAACTATAACAAAATGAGTTGTGTACAGACGCCAGCACATCAAACTAGATACCCCAATCTGTCAATTTTAACCCACTTCAAAAAGAAGGGAGTATTTCCTTATTGTATTTTTTTTTTGTTCGAAAGGAGATACTTTTAAAGTGGTCCCATAATCACCAAGTCAGGATTTGGTGATTGGATCTTGGAGAAATTGAGAGCAACCCTCAAATTTTATTGGCACACACATCGTTTTTCGCAAATCTTATGACAGACAAATACGAACTTTTATTTTATTTTGTAAAATTATCAAATGAGTCCTACGACACAAGGCAGGACGGGAGGGACCGCCAGACTTGTATGACTAAAACCCACGTTGTCCTTCAATAGCCCTTTACGTTCCGAGGCCACGAATATCTGACGATGTGTATTTACGATGAAGTTGAAAATCTATGACAAATTTGGGTAGGTTGATGTGTTGGCATCTGTACCTACATTACCTAATCAGCTTGCTAAAATTAAAATAAATGGGCTTCAGTCACATTTCAATAGCGTAGATAAAAAGATCATTAATAGAACATGTGGTAACATTAATATTCCTGCTCTCATCCATTGGGAATAAGTGGGAAACACATCTGATACCGGTGCGGAATCAAGTTACTACAAACAAAAATCACGATATTGATGAATGACACTGACCAAAGAGAACGAATCATTGGTCATTTTGTTTTGAACTGCAGAGTAAACATAAATTATCCGAGTTCACAGAAATCAGCACAAATATTTGTTGGAACGTGAAAAAATAAGTAGAAACGGCTCACATCTGTTTTAGAAAACATCGTGGTGTTATTTTTTTGGGTATTTATGTAACTGACAAATAATGACCGTATATTATATCTACAGTAATATTATGAAGCTGAAGAGTTTGTTTGTTTGGTTAAATGCAGTAAACTTATGAACTACTGAATGGTTTTTTTTTATTGTAGCCTAATATTTATCTAGGAAGGATATAGATAGCCTATAGCCTACATGATATTTTATAGCCGAGCAGCGGGGTTGAAACCAACGGGAACAGCTAGTATAGGTCAGGCGCGGTCTGAAGGGGGGGGTCACAGGGGACATGACCCCCCCAAAATCTAAGGTCACATTGAAAAATCTCAAAAATTTGCCAAATAATAAAAGGTTTCTAACATTCCCCTCACGCACGGCGTTATATAGTTTGCTGACTTGTGCAATAATGTCTTATGCAAAAATGTTTATTTTATTCCAGATACCTACCTAATTTTATTAGTATAGTAAGTGACCCCCCCCAAAATTTCAGGCTGCGACCGCGCCTGGTATAGGTGTCCATAATACTAGAGCCACATGATGTGGACATCTTCCCTTCCTTATCCCACTTAAATTGGGGTTTATTTAGCAATAGTTCGGCTGGGGAAGCCCGGAAACAGCTGTGTCTCCTCAGATATCCCCCTCCGGAACAATACGCTGAGCCTACAGAAAAGCTTCTATCAAAGAGGCCACCAACTGCCACGGCCCACCTGGAAACCTTAAGCCGTTTACGAAGCCAGGTTGGTCGTTGCACGTATAACATGGTCCAGTGGGGGTACTGTGATGACGAAAGGTTGCGACTGCGGAGCCTAACTATAAAACTTATAAGTCGGAGCTAATACCACTAGGTTACACTACTGTTCCGCTCTGCTCCACACCAACTCGCCTTAATAACGTAAAACCGACCTTAGTGTCATCAGAAAGAAACTAGGTCTTCAGTTAGGTCTAGCTAGCGGAAACAACGTCTGGATGCGAGCCGGTCGCATTATCTAAGAGGAATGAGGCCGTCGAGATACAACACACGTGCTTCTAATACGCAATACAAAATGTCATACGTAGTTTGTAACGACAGTCACTCAAATTATAATTATCTTACTTTGTAAATAAACAAACAATAGAAATAGCAAGTAAAGTTTCTGAATCAGAAACTGACAACACATTTTGTTTTGGAAGTTAGCTACCTAGAAACACATGTCGTTCAATAAGTAGGTATTTTTTCATTTGTTTCCAATATAAAAAGAAATCCTGCTGGAACTACTAAACATGGGATAGTTTTTATCCAGATTTTATTTTTTGTGGGATAATTATTAAGTTGTAGTGGGTGAGATCGCTAGCTACGACGTATTTGGATACTTATCAATAACAGAGCTCTGGCTCATTTAAAAGTGCATGTTCCACTTGAAATAAAATGATCCGGTCCCCTAAAGCACAGATTACATTCTATGGGTATTCAAGAGGGGTAGGAGGTTTCACTTGTTAACTTCCTATCCGGCCAACAATGCAATGCTATACCAGATTAGAAGTCCAGATCAGATCCGATCCGATCCAGTCAACAAGATCAGGCGACAGGATCGGCCGGGACTGGCAGAATCGTCTTTTCGTAAACTTCTCGACTTCTCGACTTCTGTTGCCGTTCACCATATTGGCTTTTGGTAATCTAGTTTGAGTGATTTCAATAGTATCCGTTTCGACCGCGCGGCCATGACGTTTTTTTTTAATAAAAACCATCTCAAGTTTTTGTAAAAAAATGTAAAAGTCGATTCCCAAAAACCATAAATTTGTCAAAGCAATGGTTAAAAAGTTATAAGGGTTTGAACGTGGCCGCGCCATCGGCACATTCCGAACCGCGTGGCCATGGAGATCTTTAAAACTAAGAGTCGCAGAGACCTGAAATTTTGGGAAATAGTAGATTGAATTTGTAAACCAAATGTAAAAATATAGAAAAATATCCTGTGTTTATATTTTAGGAGCTGCAAGGCTAAAACCTCATGGCCGCGCCATTGAAACGGTGACGAACACGTTATCGCCGATATCTCGCTGAAAAAACATCTCAGACGTTTGAAGTTCTTTGTAAAATATAGATTTTAATTTGTCGAAACATGTAAAAATACAACAAAAAATCCTAGGATTATATTTTAGGAGCTATAAGACTAAAACCCCATGGCCGCGCCATCGAAACGTTGAAAATTTAGTTTTTCACCAATATCTCGCTGAAAAAGCATCGCAGAGGTCTGAATTTTTTTGTAAAACCTAGATTTGAATATGTCGAAACTACCAAAAATACAAAAAAAATCCTAGGTTTATGTTTCAGGAGCTGTTGAACAAAATCTCTAATACATCTTTAATATCTCGATTAGGGTGACCACGGATTATTATTTACAGAGAACTTTCCACCTATTTTTATATTAGAAATGATATTATCTCAAGGATTCGAATTTAAATGAAACAATAAGGTACGTAAAAAAATAATGTTATATCTTTAAAAATCACAGATTGTTCGCTTACACTAGGAAAGTAAAGAAATGTATGTCCTAGTGTAAGCCAACAATCTGTGATTTATGTGATTTTTAAAGAAATGTATGTCATAGTGTAAGCGAACAATCTATGATTTTTAAAGAAATAACATTATTTTTTTACGTACCTTATTGTTTCATTTAAATTCGAATCCTTGAGATAATATCATTTCTAATATAAAATAGGTGGAAAGTTCTCTGTAAATAATAATCCGTGGTCACCCTAATCGAGATATTAAAGATGTATTAGAGATTTTGTTCAACAGCTCCTGAAACATAAACCTAGGATTTTTTTTTGTATTTTTGGTAGTTTCGACATATTCAAATCTAGGTTTTACAAAAAAATTCAGACCTCTGCGATGCTTTTTCAACGAGATATTGGTGAAAAACTAAATTTTCAACGTTTCGATGGCGCGGCCATGGGGTTTTAGTCTTATAGCTCCTAAAATATAATCCTAGGATTTTATGTTGTATTTTTACATGTTTCGACAAATTAAAATTTATATTTTACAAAGAACTTCAAACGTCTGAGATGTTTTTTCAGCGAGATATCGGCGATAACGTGTTCGTCACCGTTTCAATGGCGCGGCCATGAGGTTTTAGCCTTGCAGCTCCTAAAATATAAACACAGGATTTTTTTCTATATTTTTACATTTGGTTTACAAATTCAATCTACTATTTCCCAAAATTTCAGGTCTCTGCGACTCTTAGTTTTAAAGATCTCCATGGCCGCGCGGTTCGGAAAGTTTCGATGGCGCGGCCACGTTCAAACCCTTATAACTTTTTAACCATTGCTTTGACAAATTTATGGTTTTTGGGAATCGACTTTTACATTTTTTTACAAAAACTTGGGATGGTTTTTATTTAAAAAAAACGTCGTGGCCGCGCGGTCGAAACGGAAACATTTCAATAAATAAAGGATACACAGAGGTCGATCCCTAATCTCCAAAAGTTAGATAAGAGTTTTTTCTCTATCATATAGGACCACGAGAAAACGGCGGGAATTTCATATTATTTTGGATAAGCAAAAACGTGAAAAATCATACTAGGGTTCCGGGTGGTAAAAGCTAATACAATATTGAATGACGACTCATTTTAACAAAACAAATACATGATAAGGCTTCTTTCACATCCATGTTTTGCGTTTCTACGAGGTAGGTTAGCTCCGTTAAACAAATATTAGTTATGCTTAAAATAGGTACACGAACATTGAACAAATTATAGTAGTAATGTAAGTTCATTGACTCGAATGAGTGTTACAATGTTTGTTTACCTAACATATTAGCATTTACCAATTATTACTGTTATGCCAATTTTTCACGAATTTAAATAGGTATGTATTCAACGTTTTTATTATTGAGAGATTGGCGTGCGGCGGTAGGTAGATAGTTGCACCATTATTTACGATTGTCATTTGTAAACTTTTGACACTGGTCATGGTTAGTCGGCAGTCTGTCAACCTTTCTTACTTAGCGGTAAAATATATAGTGTAGTACACAGTAACTGGGTTCTGGAGATCAGATAGATAAGTAGCTCTTGTATAATAAATAAGTACATACGGGTCACTACACTGAGATGCAATGCTTAATAGAGTGACTCAAAATCTAACTTTATTTACTACATGAAAAGATACACATTTCGACAATCGCGACCCCAGGCAACGAACAAATGAGCGATTCAAAACCTAACTTTATTTACAGAAGCCAACTCATCTTTCTCTTTAAAGAATTTCAACCTTACCACAAGAGTAGAAGTTGTCTGGTTGAAGAATGTTTGTCTGGTAAAATCTGACAGATTCGGATAGGTTGACCTGCTGGCGTCTGTACATACACGAGAAGATCCGAAATACATTTCCAGCATCGTCGCGTCGCGTCGTGCTTCAGTGTGAACTGACCCTTAGGCATTCAATCTGTAAGTCAATCACTACCTAATAAAGAAAAAGCTAGTTTAATGATGATTATGTAAATGGCCATCTAAGCCAAAGACCAGAATGTGGAGGGCATTCTCGTACCTATACGGAATGTTGCTGTCTCATTAATGTTTTACACTAGTCTACATGAGTTTTTTTGATTCACAATCTGAATAAGTTCCGTTCACACCATTGAAGATCTCGTTAATTGGTCATATAGAAAGCTGTTCTCCATTACCATCTCATTAGAATCTTGGAATCGTTCAAGTTTTATATGGTTTTCTAGAAATTAGAAAAAAAAGTGCTTCCCGCACACTTACTGGTGAAAATTCATAGGTAGGTACAGCAACTGTGGTAACTGCAAAAAACAACTTTATGAACCCATTCAATTAATAGCATCGAGCGTAGCGTTCATTGAATGGGCTTCATACAACGTTCAACTTTTTTAGTAGGGCATTACAAGTCTTTTTACTTTGATTCCCAATATAGAAGTCCTCCTCAGCGATTTTGGCCCCGGCAGCCAATCTCAGCGGTGATTAGCCATATGTACCGGACATATGTTATAGGGCAGGCACAGATGCACTCCCTGCTCCTTTCCTCTTATAGTCTGATCGGACGTCAATCCGAAACGACCGGTAAGAGATCAGGCACAGGTCTATCGTCTTAGACGTAACGTGCTTTCCGTGGCCCGTGGGTGTAAAACCACCAACTTACAAACTCCGGCTGTTACTGAGAAATTCTATTAGAAAACCCAGACCCAGCGTTCATCGGTCACTCTTACGACCACGAGACCAACGGGGAAAATTCAGTAATTCCCGATATAGTTACAAAGGGAAGGTGATAAAATAAAAGTAATATTTATACGGGTTGCGCATATCTTTTCTTTAATACGAGCATTTTACAACAATATTGAAACGAAATCATCATTTTGAGATCTGCTGCCAACATACACTACGGCGCTCAACAAATAAACATAAATCGCGCACACTAATCTATATAAACAAGTCGCATAAGTACATACAGGCTTCCCGATATATTCTATACATACACTAAAGCT
This sequence comes from Agrotis segetum, assembly GCA_036375495.1. Classification (NCBI taxonomy): domain Eukaryota; kingdom Metazoa; phylum Arthropoda; class Insecta; order Lepidoptera; family Noctuidae; genus Agrotis; species Agrotis segetum. The sequence goes on along the minus strand of JAQSVV010000301.1, from coordinate 1,150 downwards.
ATATCACCACTTGCCACTCTACGTTCCCGGAACGTTCGACACTCACTAAGGTACACAGTCACTTGATCTATTTTGTTCGCTTGTTTTACTGTCTGTTTGTCTGTCGCACTAGTAGATCACCTCGTACACTGTGGCCTTCTTGTCGCCGGAACCCGTCACTATGTATTTGTCGTCTGAAGAGATGTCACAGCTGAGCACTGATGACGATTCCTTTGACTGGAAATAGATTGAGATAATTAGTTTATAGAATTTTACAAAAGAGTTGTGACAGAAGAAGTATTAAAATTAAAACTTATCACACTTATAATCCCCCGAAGGTTAGGCGGGTATATCATAACATAATACACACAGCAGTTTTGTGTAACTAACATGTAATGGAGGGCGCGCCCATTGCTATCAATCCGGCAAAACCAGATCTTGTGACTATAAAAATAAGGTGAATAGTAATGACTTATTAAATCTAATTAATGTGTCTTAAAAGTAAGCTTTTATCTTTCCATTATTTATAAATATTGGTTTAGCTTCATCCGATTAGATTTGGTTGAACAGGACTAACCAACATGGTTGAGAAAACGCTAGAAAGATGATGGCACTGTTTGTCAATCTTAATCATCATATGACTAATATTGAAGTATCAAAATTTCATCACACTATTGAGACGTGACGAAGCAGAATCAAAATAAATCCTAAAGTACCACTTGAAACCACTCAGCTCAATTATGATAACCTAAATGTGAATGAAGATGCATTATGTTATGATAACTCACTCACACTAGTTATAATCACATTGGAGATAAGGCATTTTCATTTTAGCTGACTCTATATAGGTATTTTGATAACATTAGACCTCATACGGCTGAATAATTATGTACACCTAGTTTCTTATTGCCATTTGCTTCAGTTTGTATTGCTTGTACGCAAAAAATGCGTATAAAAACACATGTTTTTACTGCCATGGAATTCGACGTGCACTAACATGCCACTAAAAGCCATTGGAATTCGACGACTTTCTTAGCGTAAGGCTGCTTTTCCACCAGAGATGCGCGTCTCTGGTGGAAAAGCAGCCTAACATTGGCCTCGCTTACTCCGAAGATAAAATTACTCGTATACCACGAAGAGTGATGCAAACTAAATCTATTTATACATATAA